>CM028681.1:17224992-18449563 GCA_016760335.1 Gastrodia elata
CATGCCTCCATGCCTCCCTAACCTCCCTACTCCTCCCTATTCCCTAAGCTCATCATTTCTCTCCTTCTTTAAAAGAAGAGCACAACCCCTCTTCTTTGGCTTGCTGAAAAATTCCCCTCACATCCCCCTCCATTGCTGCACTTGTGGAAGGAGAAGACTCCACTCCAAGATCCTGAAGGAAGTGAAGGTTTCTTCCTCATCTTCCTCTCTCATTTGCAAGTCTAAGGTACCCCTTTACTCATCTCTTTTGCCTTCTTCATATGGCTATAATGCTGGAATACATCTCTAGATATCTATGTTTAAGTATGGAAGCCATTAAGGCTCTTGAAAGCATCATAAAAAAATGCTTTGTTTTTTTTGTATTCTGTATACCATATTATTTATCTATATTTTTAGCATAGCTAGGATGCTCCGTTCATGCCAATTTTTGTATCGATGGAAAGGTATCGAAAATAACTTTCCATTGATATATGTCACCACTCATGGAACTCTCTGGATTAAGAGTAATTAAACTTGAAAAATGGTCTACACGGGTTTCGCACCTGGCAAAATCAACGTCTGCCGCTACAGCGCGCTATAGCGCGCTGCAGCGGGTCGCTGCAGTTGGTCGCGGGCGTAAAACGGACTGCTATAATGCGCTGTAGCGCGCTGCAATTGAACCAATTGAACAGTAAAAAATTGCAAAATGGACCGCTACAACGCGTATTGAACCAATTGAAATAATTGAACAGTAAAAAATTGCAAAATGGACCGCTACAACGCGCTGTAGCGCGCTGCAGCGGCCGGTAGTGGAAATTTCGCGGATGAATAAAAGCATAATGAAAGTAATTGCACAGTAATTAGCAAAATGGGTCGCTACAGCCCGTGGTAGCGCGCTGCAGCAGATCTTAGCAGGAATATTTCAGAACTTAGGAAATGTCAAAAATAATTTAATTGAACAGTGGTTTTTGCAAAATGAACCGCTACAGTGCGCCATAGCGCACTGCAGCGGGTCACAGCGGATTTCAGCGAACCACAGCAGGCCGCAGCACAACCTCATGCGAAGAGCGCTACCGCGCGAATTGCGCTACAGCGCGCTACCGTGTTGAAAGCGCTACAGCGCTCTGCAGCGCCCGAAAATTTGCAAAATTTCAGAAATTTCCATAAATTTCCCATATCTTGTAAAACTACTCAGTCTTGGCTGAAATGGCCAAAACTCAACTGTTTTAGTATTTTAAGACCCCTAGGACCTTAGTGGGGTTGAGTTATACTAAATTTGATTATGTTTTAGCTAAAATTGAACATAGCATAAAATTCTATATGAAAATTAAGTTTGGAAGCCTTGCCATTTTAATAGGTGATCAAAACCTACCTTATCCTTAAAATGCATTATACAAATGGCTGGATACCTTATAATTTTAGTGCCAAATAATAATCTAAAATAATATTTAGGTTTTGGAAACTTAGGAAATTAGAAAATTATCAATTTACCCTTAGAAATTCAAACGGCTATAATTAATTTGTTAGACCTCAGAATTTAGTGTTCTCGGACTCTATGGAATCTTTGAACAATAACCAATAGTAAACTATATAAGAAATTAGGTTTCATTAAGTGTAAATTACAAAATTGCCCCTTAGGTCAATAACCTTAGTTTGGACCTATAGAACCTATTTCTTATCCAAATTCAGTGTACATACTATCTATTTTCATGTTAGACAACAAAGAATCATTTGACAGTAAAAAAATCCCAAATTGAAGCTCTAAATCAAAAGTTGACTTTTTAGACCCTTAGTTAGTGGCAAAATGGTCTTTTTGCTCAAAATTTAGGTTAAGCATCATTAGCCTCTAAATTAAGTTTTAAACTGCTAAAATTAGTATTGGAATTGCATTAAATTCTTTTAAGTGAGAAAAATTAGCCATTAGGTCAACTTAATAAAATCCCCTAAAATTTCTCTAAGTCTTTTCCTTATGATCTTTTCACCTCACATTAGAATTATTCCTAAGCTTATGGCTAGATCATAAGTTAGATTTTATTTATTGGGTAAGTGAGTTATTCAATAAATAAATCCTTGGTTTTATTAGTTTCTAAATTTTTATAACTTATTTCGAATTATTTTGTCTTTCAACTTTAGACCTAGGATAAGGAGATTCATTCTATTAAGTTTGATTTGCTTAATAGGATATACCTTGATCAATAGATCACTTTTAGACAAAAACATAGATCTTATGTCTTAACCTTTTTGGATTATGTGATTAAGCCCAATCTCATGATGGTTAATCCATAATCTCTAGTTTAGTAATTTTGATCAGATCTTAGTAGGACGTCTAAAATTATTAATTAGGTCATGGTGATTTATTATTTAACTCTTATAGTCGACTTTGATTAAGCATATTAGGACTTAGCTAGTCCTAATATTTTGTAATTTATAAGGACGTGCTTTTAAGTTACACTCGATAGTATGATATGGAGATCCTGAACTTGTGTAACTTATAATAGTTAAAATGGTTTAATTAGACAACAACAGTGTCACCATGTTAGAAGAGTCCCTTGCTTACTTGATTTAATCTATTGCTACCCATTCCTTATTTTTTTGCTTAAATTCCTTGGACATATCATATAAGAAAACTTGTGCATGAAATAAAAAATTAGAATAATTAGGATAACAGATGCCTTTGAGTTCAGTCTCTAGGGGGATTCTGGTGCACATTTACCCTATTGGACGGGGTAAAGAGTAATAAAGAGGCTTAACATTACTCATTGAGGAGAGTGTGTTAAGTATGGAACCCGCGTAGTCTTGCAGATGTGCTTGACTCATCAGCTATTTCTGAAACGTGTCCACAGAAATAAAGTAAAATAACTAAAAGATTCTGCATCTGTAATTACTGCCTCATCAGTTCTGCAGTTAGATTCTGTCTGCCCTAGCCCTGAAAGGCTATGGGAATTTCTGTCTGCTCAAGTCCTAAAAGGCTTGAGGATTTCACCGGCTTGATGGTCAACTTTCTGATATGACAGTCTTTACATACATGTTTCAGTTTTAGCTTACTGTGTACTGTATTTTGATGCATATTTCAGTCAGCTATGTTTCTTTACTTACCTGCTTACTTGTACATATTTATAGGATATTAGACTTTGCTGCTACTATACGTACCATATTCAGATTTTTGTCATTTAATTTGCATATGACATATGATCATTAGCATGTTTAGGATTAGACTTTACTTTCAGTATTTTACTTACTATACTATATATATATGTATATATATATATATATATATATATATATATATATGCCCGTTCCTTGCTTAGTCATTGAGGCGTGCTTTTGCCTTATTTATCGTTTAGTTATAAATATTATATTTATAACTACCTCTGTTTCTTTGTATGCTCACTGTACCTATGCTTTTGATGTTTACTTTTATTGAGCTTAAGTATAAAATGGTGACATTAATAACACATATAAAATATTCATGCCTAAAATATACTTAGACAATTGTCTAATAAGATTTTCTTTTATTGGCTGGGGCCCTGGCATTATGAAATCGATAATGTCATATTCAGATAAGTTTGAGGAGCTATGTGCTAAAGCGGAGGCGTCCTACTTAGAGGAGGAGCTTCAACCAGTAGAGACGAATATTGCTTAGTTTCTCTTAGCCGCTTGTGAGGATAAGTGATTTATCTTTCAGTCTTTTAAACTATTTAAATGTTATAATAATACAGGTACTGTGATTGTGATTTACTTTTATGCACCTTATTATTTTCTGAGCTATTTTATTATTATTTCTTATGAGATGCATGATGAATAGATGTACTATTTATTTTATTTAGCTTCCGCACTCTGTATGTATGTTAGATATAGTGACTGATCCCCTCAGATGTTTTGTGCACGTCCTTCCCTTATTAGAGGATTGTGGACCTACCTAATCCAATGATAAGTGAGGGATTTGCACAAGTGACACACCGCTCCTTAGCCTACTTATTGTGGGCTTAGGGAGTGGGGCGCCACATCCACTATAGGGCCAAAGGATGGTTGTGGAGCCAATAGAAGTTCAGGAATAATAGGAGAAGAAGCTTGAGGAAGAGTTGGGCAGATTTGGGATGGAGCAGGAGAAGGTTGGGAAGGGTTGCAGGATGATGCCATACCTTATACTGCATGCATCTGTGCTTCTACCAAAACCTTCATTAGATCCAATAAATTCTGCATTTGATCTATTTGAGAAGTCGTAGTGGAAGCGGGTTCCTCCACTATAGGTTCAACATGAGTATTAGAATTGGGATCCATTCTAAAGAAAGGAAAGAAAATATTATTCAAAAATTAAAGAAGATTGGAAAAAAAAATTCTCATTAAAATTTGAAGCTTTTAAGAGATTATAATTTTAGAGGAAAAGGAAAGAAACATAAGTAAAATAGAAGTTATTTACAAAGCTACTAAAGGGAAAGAAGCTAAAGCAAAAAGAAGACTAGTACACTAGTTACAGAATTTTGTATAAAATACATTTTTAAAGTCTTCATAAGTGGGGCACGTTGAAGACGCCTACATCCACGAATGAGAACTCCATAAGCATGACACCACCAATCTATGGCGTAGTCACTAAAACATTCATCTAAAATTTGGAGGTGTAAGTGATCTGGGCATTCAATGACCTCAAACACCGTAGTAACACGGGAGAGCCATTCCCTAGCTAACTAAGGGAAATAATTGCCTCGAAACACACAATACCTCAACATTTTGTTTAGAATGTCACCTCCCGCAGTAGATACTCCTAAGTAAACACGACCAAACGTCGACCCAAACCAATGATCGTACTCCTAATATTGGAAGAACAATTTGGTATAAAGTCTTAGTTCAGTACTAGAGTCTGCCATTTGAATGTTTAATTAAGATTTGAGTTAGAAATTTAGATCACTTATTTAAGTTGAAATGCATTTACTGTCCTAAAATATCATTCACTTGATTTTACTATACTGTGTTGTCTGCTTTTGGATGAATGGATGTGTTTGTCTTTACTTAAAGTTCTCAACTTGGTTCTGATACCGACTGTGACAACCCCAATATTGAGAATCACTTAACTCAATATTGATATGTCACCACAATACATAATACTAGATTAGAAGAAAGATAATCCAAATCATTAGATATTGCATTTGGCCAAGGATTTAGAACAGGATCTTAAGTTAAGATGGAAGGGAATATTCTCTCGATCCTTAAGTGCAGCAATAAGGTACTCCAGTTCTTACTTACCTTATTGTAAATATGCTTCATCTTAGCATTTGATCGAACTCTTATGGGGCTCGTTCATCTATTAAGAAAAGAATCGCCAACCGCTCCTATTATTTTCGAATTTCAACCGCCGATTGTTAATGCGATCAAGCTAATTTCAGTCCTTGTATATTAAATTTTTGTTTTACTTTAAGAGTTAAGAGATTCAAGAAAGTTCATATTTCAGCATTACTACTATTAGCTGATCTAAATCTTTAGAATTTCTGTAATGGCATAATCTCCAATTCTTTCAACTTTGCAAGAACACCGATTTCTTTTATTATGCATTCACGACAAATGTATGCAGTTATGTTATACTAAGAGGCAACAAAGTATAGATAAACTGATTGGCTCAGTAAAGCCCGATCAAACTACATAACCTTCCCTACTGACAATAAGTCACTACTCATTAATCTCATCTTTGTTAATTTGTTATTTATGGAATGTTGTAAATTGATTATTAATACTCTTATATGAGAAGTGAATTTACCAAAACTGTTATCCCAATATTTCGATAGTATCATCTACATATACAAAATTATTTGCTTAAAATCCTTGCGTCTTCCTCAATCTTTACAATTTTTATAAATAATAGCTACATAGTTTCTAGTACCATAAAGGTGAGATGCTTTTGCTTAACTTATTACGTTATATATTTTTTTTGTAATGTGATGAGGAATCATGCTGTAAAGGAGGGATAAGGTAAACGAGTTTGGAGATTTTCTTTTATGCATTCAAGGTGTTTTAAAGTAGTTTAAGTATTCTTAGTTCTTTCCATTGCTAACGTTTATGAACCCACTTCTGGTCAAAAAGAAATTAATTAATGCTGTTGATAAATTCTTTCTTTTGAATTTAGGATTTTAATGTATTACTCAAAGAATTGAGCTTTGCATAATAATTGAAGAATTGAAAGAAAAGTAAAGGAGATGATAAGAACTTGATATTTTAGTTATTATTCTTTAATGTGTTGCTGAAATCATCAATTCTTATAGAATTATTGAGCCATGCATGGTGTTAAAATTCAAGTAGTATACTACTAAAAATTTTATCATGAATTGTTTGTTAAGCTTACTTTTCTTGCAAAATTAAATTCTCTTTTCATCAGTAAAAATGTGAGATAGATGCTATGTATTTTTTCCTCATGCTGTAGCTTGCATTTATTTAAATATGAATTAGATTTCTTATACTTTTCTTTTTGTTTCTTTATCTAAGCTATATATATGTATGAATGAATTGAAATAAAAATTATTCATTTATGCAAGTTTTTACTTTTAAATTACTGTATTTGATTTAATAATAGTAGATTTTAGCTTAGTTAATGATGTAAATGCAATGTTAGACATTTAGATGTGTAGGATTTGATGTACTTCGATGAGTGACTGTATTTAAACCTTCTTTTAATCGTTATATCATGTAGCTCATCTTCTCTACTTATTATTGGTTTCCTTACCTTATCTCATTAGTGAAGTTCTTATACAAGTTTAAAAGAAAATTTACTTAAAAAGGTTCACTGATTTTTTTTTTTTACTGAATATAAATTTTAGGTATGAAATGTATATAAGATGAAGGCTATATTTTGTAGAGATCTATTTAGATGTTTTATGTCAAATTAAGTTCTCAACCTCCAAACTATATTAAATTATGAAAGCTATGTATTTATGCACATCTTTTATTTCCATAGATTTGTTTGAATTAACTTATCAATGTTTGGTTATGGATTCAAAAACTATTACTCATGATAAATTGTTATTGGAATTTTTTTTTTTTTTGTATAGTTCTTAAAATGGATTGTAAGCAAAGCTAATCCAAAATAAATGTTGTCTTTTATAATTGCCAAACTAGACACAATTGTTCTTTGCATATTAAGATATCCCTTGTAATGACGAATCAACATTGTTGTACTTTATAATGCTGATTTAATGATGCAATATTTTACAATGCTGAACCTTACAATTGCTAAATTACATACTGATATCCTTTAAAATTACTGAACCAAAAGTATCTATTCTTTGCATGTTAAGTTACCTAATGCCATCCTTTACATTACTAATTAAAATTATTACTATTTTTTTTATTTACTGAACTAAATGCTATTGTTCTTTGTAATGTTGAAACACATAATGCTGTTCTTTGCAATATTAAAATTAAATGCTGCTATCCTAAAATTATTATCTTATTTATGATAATTTTAGTAGAATTATTCTATTTATTGATTCATAATACAAATTTAAAAATAATAATGATAAAAGATGTTTCTTTGAGCAAATTATTGTAGACAAAATTAATAAGGTAATTCATATTTGCATTATATATAGCTAAGTCCTATCATTCGCGAATAATCAGACGTTGTGTTGCTATTTATTTTTATACAATTTTAACTTCTATGATTTCGAAGGTTAAATAAATATCTGAATTTTATCGGGTTGACATATGCATGCAAATATGATACAATGAGATGATGATGTTCCATATTTCAAAGACCTCATCCTTTTGTTTATAAAATTTGCTCATACCAGATTATTATTCACATTCAGACACTAAACCTCAATGAATCCCTTAATAAGTTTGCATCCATTAATGATTTGATGAATGAGCGTCAATGATGGCATAAGGATAAGGTTGAAGGAATACAAGCTTATGAAACAGATCATACATTTAATATTTGTAATCTCTCTAAATTATAACTATTGTCTGGTGTCACTGGATTTATAGTAATTTTCTAAATATTATTAAATCGTAAATATTAAATTAATAAACTTAATCATTATTTGGCAGATCAAAGGAATTAATTTGATTTTATTTTATCAAAACTGTCAGGTGCGTAGATCTATTTATAAGTTTTATTTCAGCATACCTAGTTTGAACCATTTTCATTTGGACTTTGCTTATGCTTTCTAAAATGCTTACCGCTTATTAATTTTACAAAAAATATTATCATAAGAAATGTAACAAAAAGATAAAATTTATGTTATTATTGTGGTGTTTGTCTTTAGAGGATGAAAAGCAACACTGAAAATCTGTACAGATTAGGCCTGTTAGCAGCCCCTGACAGTCATATGGAGGGATTTAGCCCTTTTTAGGAAGTGGGCAAATCCAGAGGAAAGACTCGCCATTATTTCGAAATTTAGAATAAGCTGCCGTCGGGTAGCGGGAAAGCTTTATAAATGCTATACCTATGAGTTTACCTATTTGGGCTTAGGAGTCTACGAACTCAACTTATTGTTACAAAATACTTATGATAAAATTATTGTATGATTTTCTTATATATTGAATTTTAAGGCTAACATGCAAAGCAAAAGTTATTTTCATTTGGCAAATGCTTCACTTTCTTACTTGTGATGTAAAAATTTCTTCATATCTCTTCTATATTGATTTATACTTATTATAGGATGCTAAAATATAATTCTTATAAGAATGGCTATGTAATCCAATCTGATTGGTTACTATTGATAATATTTTAGGTTTTGATAATTAAGCTTTAAGAAGATCTTATTGCTATTAAAGTTAAAGGCAAAGATTTTGAGAAGTGAGCAAAATGGAGATATTTCTTTTACTTTTAAACTTATTTTGTAATAAATATTAAACTGTATATTTCATATGGTTGGCTCTGATGTATTGATGAATATTATATATCATTTACTTTTAATGTGTGAATTATTTCTTAAAAATTCTCAAACTCAACTCCTCGACTGTCACATACTACTTTTGTTATTGTTTGGGCTACTGCTGCCTTTGTTGATGCTCGGGCTGTTGCTGCCTTAGTTGATGCTTGGGCTGCTGCTGCCTTTGCTTATACTTGAGTTGCTGTTGACCTGCTGCTGCTTGGGCTGCCTATGCTGCATTTCTAAAAAGCCTAGACAAAATATACACACTATAAAAAGGCTTACAAATTATTGCATGTCTAAAAATCCTAAAATGCATACGACATACTCTATTATTATGCATTGTTGTTATAATATCATTGAATTATTGCTCATTGTTGCAGCATCTTGTAATAACTTTTTTATTTTATAAAATATTTAAACTTATTTTTTTATTTTTGTTTATTTGTTCTGAATTTGAGCAATCATTTGAGATGACTAGATTGAGTCTATAATAAATGATTAATATTGAGTATTAACTACTCTGCTAAGCCTCTTAGGTGATAGCTTTAAGAAGTGAGGTTAATCCGAGTCATCTTTTAAAAAAAACAAGTGAGCCATAATCAGAATAAGACAATAAGTCAATTAGATAATTCGATTCTCTTGGTGTTAATTCAGATAAGCATTATTTGTAAACTTATTTTTATTTACAATTTATTGTATTTTTCACTTGTTATTGTATTATCTTTTGTGTAGATTTTACATGTTGCATGCTTAGAATTATGGAGATGTAGACTAAACATGCAAGTTGCATACTTGCATGAGCTTAAAGCGTTGTCTTGGGCTTAGGCTATTTTTGACTTGTTAGAATGCTGTGAGTTAGCTTGCGGAGTTACAGTCCTGATTGTCTTGCACATCTATTAAAATATTGTTGAATGTTGAATGTTGAGCGACTTGAGTTGGATCATTGTTGCTTCTGGTTTATATTAAATTAATGTATAATTTTACTATATTTAGGTTGCATACTTGCATATGTATGAATGAATATTTTAGCTCTAATTTAATTTGCTAATTTTTGAAAGCTTATATAATGTATTATATACTGTTTACTTTATTTTTTATTTATGAAATCCAGACTTCTAAAAAAAATATGATTTTTTTTTTCGAGTCGACTCAAACAGTTCGAGTCCACTTGAATTCAAAAATTTTGAATCAAAATGATATTTCGAACCGACTCGAATCAAGTTCAAGTCAGCTCGAACTCAACTTTGAATGAGTCTTTGACTCGACTGGAACTTGATTTGAGTTCGAGTTGAGTATAACTCAAAATTTTCGAGTTTAAGTTCAGCCTGACTCGCTCGAACTCGAATCGAAGCCACCCCAGTACCTTGCATGTCACAAAATGTCCAATAACAACAAAATTTATGAATCACAAAATCTTAACTTTCAAAGGATATATCATAACAAAAACTCGAGGCTTTGATACCACTTGTTTAGATGCTAGTTGGGAGAAGAGTTCTCCAAAAAATATATAAACACGTTAGGGTAAACCAATTGGATTCAAACAACTTGGAATCAAAACAAAAGTTATTCTCAAACAAAAACATAACAACACCAAGCATGCAAGTACTTACCCAGTATAACACAAGGCTTATGTGATTCAACGAAGACATCTATGTTCACAGGGAAGGAGGGAGAAAATTCACTAATTTTGTAGAAAGAGCTTACAACTTTATGATCTAAATCCTTCACCCAAAAAGCATATGAACAAGTTCATGGCCTTCTTCCACCACTACAAGCTTCAAATCACTTACTCTATTTCAGATCTGGGATGGGGGCTGCACAAAATTCCCACTCTCTTAACTCTAGCCTGCTATTTCCGCTT
The DNA here is from genome assembly GCA_016760335.1 of Gastrodia elata. NCBI lineage: Eukaryota > Viridiplantae > Streptophyta > Magnoliopsida > Asparagales > Orchidaceae > Gastrodia > Gastrodia elata. Next base: position 17,235,697 of record CM028681.1, read on the forward strand.
TATAGGCCCCTAGAAAATGGGGTCTGAAACAGCAGGTGCCAGGGCGAGCGCCTCATAGATGTTCAGGCGCTGAGGCGCGTGCTTAGGCGCCTGCCTCTCAAATTCCCAGGCGTTGGGGCACGTTAAGGCGCCTACCTTTCGGGCGTCCAGGCCCTGAGGCGTGCCTGTGCGCCTGTCTCGGCTCCTAAACTCCAAATCAACAATGTATTTGCATGAAATTGTTATATTACTATGTCGAACTAATGAAAACCATATATATCTTATATAAGATATACAATGCAAGAACTTTAAGTAGCCATCGGGTAATGAATTACGGTTGAACCAACAATTTGTTAAGATTACACAGAGTCTTCGGTCGCTAAAGTTGCAGAAGGAGAAGTCTTCGTCCAGAGCCTTCAATCACTAAAGTTGCAAAAGGAGAAGTCTTCGTTCGATGCCTCGTTTTCGTTTGAAGGCAGAGTCTTTCTGCTTTGTCTCCCTTCGATCGCTGATGCGATTCGCGATTCGATTCTGTTCGACGCGTCTTCGTCTCCGTTGAGACGCCTTGGTTCCTTCACAGACGGCTTCATTCGACGTCAAAAAATCGCGCCTTCGATTCATTCGTTTGTTGGAAACTTTGATCTTGTGTGTTCGTTTGCAATTCTTTCATTGATTCGATTCATATTGATTTGTTCGCAGCTCAGAATTAAATCAGATAGCTTCTAATCAAATTATTACTTCGAATTAAACTTTTTCATAAAATACAAAAAAAAAAAATCTTACTTAATAAATTCCTTGAAATAATTACAAATTACTTCAATCAAATATAAATATCTAAATTTTATAAAAAATATTACATGCAACAAGAAAAAAAATTAATTAGATTATACTTAAATCAAACTAAAATCTTATATTCCAAACAATCTATTTTAATTTAAAATATATATTTTTTTTCTTAAAAGAGGAACTTTTTAATAAGACTACAGTACAAATATTAATCTTTGAAATACAAATAAAAAACTGCACACCATTGCGGATCGCCCAAGAAGTTTTATTTTCTTAAATCTTTGACAACCTATAGTTATAAGAGCTCAAAAATCATCCATATTATGCCCTGCTTTGAACTTTAAGAACTAATGCTGAAATTCTGGACAGCAAAGGCTGAGTGCTGTTATTGAAGATTCATGCAGCTCTATTCAAGAGAAAGAGGCCCACTGCTGAAGAACTGTTTGCATATTGTTGAAGGAAACTGAGAACACTGGAGGCTGTTTGCGGCTTCAAGCTATTAGTTGTTTCTATTATAACTATCTTTTTGCTATAATGATTAACAAGATTCAGATCAAAAGACAGTGGCATAATTGTTTTAAATTTTCACAATGAAAGATCATCTAAAAAATCTTAAGATGGAATTTTACAGAATGCCATTTTTACAGATTACCATTTCATAATAGCTTTACAGTGACAAAACAAAAAATGGCTCAGTACATATGTTTAGGTTACATTGAAAAAATCTTAAGATGGATTTTACCTCCTCAACACTTCTGCCAAACTGCCTTGCTCTCTCCTGTCTTTCTTGCTTCAGCCTTCTAAAAAGCCGTTGCTCAATGTGATCACTAAGGATTGTTCTTGGTAAATCTTTTGCCCCAAGAACAGCACTTTGAGGCAAAGGCTTTACGCTCTCCATTTTCAATCTCCTCTATGTAGCAATTGGGACACGTGTATTCCGATTGCCCACCATCATTCCTTCTTCCATTAAAAAAGCACAAATTTGATGTTGTCAGGCTTCACATTTGTCACACTGTATCCACTGCAATCCAAATGAAACCACAAGAATAATCAGCACGCAAAAATAATACTATGAATACTACAGACATTACTAACAAGCTAGTAGGGAGGATAGTGCATTGGAATGACCAGGCCTGAACTTACCGATTCTTCAGTTTCTTCATCACTTTTCTTTTTCTCAAGCCTCGATTTAGGAAACATTGATCTCTCAGCCTCAATAGCATCTCCACGAGCCTCAATGTAGCACGGACCAAAAAAATGAGAGGCAGGATTCGTGGCTGCCCTGAGAAATTCTTCCGCTCGCCATCGCTCAGCAATCGACCTTCAAGCCAGATCTCGAGTTGAAGATCGCGGGCGGGATGCCGAACGGGGAGGAGGGTGAGCGAGCGACAATGTAAAAGTAAGGCCGAGCGATATTACCTGCAATACGAGCGTCGAGCGAACGGCCGACCGAGGAGAAGGCGTCGGGCGTCGGGCGTCAGGGAAGGGTCGAGCGAGCGGCTGCGAACGGGGAGGACGGTGAGCGAGCGCCTTCGAACGGGCGAGTCGAGCAAACGCGAGCCCTAACCAGTCGGCGCAGATCTTCACGGGGTCGAGCGAACGGGGAGAGCTGTGCGCCGAAGAGTAGGTCGTAGGCGAGCGAAGAGAAGGCGTCGAGGAAGAGTCGGAGTCGAGCGAGCGGGATGTGACGAATGGGGAAGCCCTAGGAGCGAAGAGTGCGATTTGAGCGAACTGTCGATTGTGTGAAAGGTATGCCACTACGGCACATACATACGCCACGTCCACACGCCACGCGTACTCCACGTAGGTGGGTTAAGCGTGGGTTACACGTAGGCGGACCTGTTTAGTATTTTTCTATTTCTTATCTTTTTTTTTGAATCCCTTGTTTGGCGCGAGCATAAAACGTGCACGTCGGCATGACGGCCAAAGTCAAGCTCGCCGCATTATTTTGTATCCTGGTAGCGGAGATCGCCGTCTTCTCTCCCGCCCCATCTGAAGCAACTGGGTTGCTGGAATCATCCAAAAAACTCTATGAAAAGGTAAAGATCCCATTCCCTTATTCCCCTCGATCTCTTCTTCTTCCTCCTATTACTTCTTTTAGCGACAAATGCCTCGAGTGTCAACCTAATTTGCGTTGGAATGAAGGCGGTCCTTTGCTTGGTGAAGTTTTGATCGGGAGGAGGAAATAGATTTCCTCTTTTGGGCTTTTGGATTGGTTTAAGAATCTGATTCAAAACTACGGTTATAGGGATTTTGAGCTAAACAATTAAAATTTTTAGTCCTTCATGATTTTTGATTTGCGTGGTTTTCTTGACTCGGAATGCTGTGTTCTTTCTATGCGGATAAAAGGTTTTTGGCAGCTTGAGCTCGCAACAAACTGAAATCATTCTCTACTGGAATTCTAACATTTTTTATTCATAGCAACAAGAGACGGCAACCTAGAATGAACTAGCTAGTAGAAACGAAGTTGATCCCCGGGCAATTCTCATATGGCAAACAAGAAGGAAAAATTCTTAAATTTTTTGTTTATTAGCATAATATTAGATCGTAAAATTGAATCTAATTCATGTAGCCGACCCCAATTGTTATTTTTTGTTGTTGTAAATGGCATAAACGAGTCTAGCTTGTGTTGAAGCTTTGCTCGTAAAATTTTGGCTAGGCTCGGGTTTAACTTGAGTTTGAACTTGACTGACTATATACCAGCTTATTTTGTTCAGCTGGGCTCAACTTGAGTTCATTTTGTGCCAGCTGGGGTTAAAACTAGTCATTAAAAATCTTCTTAAACAAATTTTTTGTATTAATTTATATTATTTAACTGTATAAACTAATATTCCAAAAGCCTACTTCGTAGTATAATATAAATTGCAAATTTTCAACCCATAATGCAGGTACGTGGGATATGCAAGTTCTTTCTTTGTAGTTAATTGATTTCTGTAAAATTTAAACAAATATTTATATAACTAATATCTTGATTAATGTTAATAAAATTATTATTATTTTAATATTATCATAATTCGAGCTATATCCTGCAGTTCGACTAAACATGTTGTTTATGCTCTAAAATAATCAACTTCAAATTATACAAATGGGATTTATTGAGTGAGTTGCTTAATCAGGCAAAGATGAGAAAACAAGAGTTTTTTTTTAAACAACTCTTTAATAAGACAATAACACAAATATTAAAAAGCCGCAAAAATATTTCTTTTTTTTCTGACAATCAAAATATCGAGCACAAAAATACTCGGCTACCATTATTAAGCATATTGCGGGAACTTAAAACATGCCCGTTGTCGTGTGCCGGCATGGGACAACCAGAGGTAAGCTCGCCGTCTTATTTTGTATCCTGGCAGCGGCAATCGCCGTCTTCTCTCCCGCCTCATCTAGAACTTTGGCTGGGTTGCTTGATTCTGCCAGAGAACATCTCTACGCAAAGGTAAGGACTTGATCTCTTCTCCCGTTGATTACTGCTTTTAGCCACTGAAAATCTCAAAATTAAACTGAAAAGAAATATTTCACTATATTGTGATAATAAGTTCACTATGTAGAAAGTTTAGTATTGAGTTGGATCATCAATTCATTTAAAAGAAAAGACTCAGCTACACTTCACTTAATAGATGGTTCTTACCATTATTTTTTGAAATCTTATGCTCAATAGTTAATAGCTAAAATAGTTTTTGAACTCATGTATTTCACTCAATATAATTCTTAACTCTTAAAATTGTCATTTTTTAGTCCTTCAACCTCTATGAAAATACTAAAATTAATACCACAGTTATCTTAAGTGTTAGTTTTGAATGGAAAAGATCAAATAGAATATGCACAGGAAGGCAATTAAATACCAAATTTTTATCGTATTCTTCTTGTTTACAGTTAGGGTGGTTGCCTGTATCCGCTTTGTTGGAGGCCATAGGAGAATATCTGTGTGTGCTCTTTATAAATTTAGCTAAATGGTTTCACTTGCCATTGCAAATTGGCACTATATTCATTTGTATTGAAGTCTTTAGATGGTGCTGTCTTGTCTTGGAACGTAGTTTCATTTGGATCAATAGATCCTACAAAATGTAACTCAATTTTTGTGCTTATTGTTGTTAACTCGACATAGGGTTTTAGCTTGAACTTGGAGATTGCATTTGAATTGATATAAGCAGTTGTCTACCTTTTTCCTGTGAAGATCCTCCTGGTTTAGGACATGTCAGTCAACTTTTATCCATTTTAAAAATTTGAAATTCTCACGTTGTAATTAAGCTTATATTAGTTGGTTTTAGGTGTCCATGTTTCATAGTTATCCCCATTTCTATTGAAAATTAAGCTTGTTCATTTGATACATGATATACTTCAGTCTTGGAACCCATTTTCTTAATATTTAGGAATAATTTATGTTAGAGCATTGAATACATTTTTTTCTATAAGTTAGTTATGATTTCTGCTTAGGAATTTGGCATGTGTGTTTTGGTTACTATTTGTAGATTGAGCATGCTAGTATTTTTTCCCTCTAAATTTTGCTCGAATGAAGCTACAAGATATAGCTGCTTTCCATCTTTTGTTATGATCTAACCAAACTAGGATAACTTGAATAAAGCCCTAGATTAAATCAAAAGCACCCTTCACTTTATTTAATGAAATCCAAAGCATAGGTTAGTGATAATAATCCTTGTCTCAGAGCCTGCTCATATTTTGTTAGGTTTTCAGATACCTTTAGTCTCGAGACGTAGGACTATTTCGGAAGGCAGGTTTGTTCTCAGCATGTCATTCTTGCTATATACTTTGCCAAGACTGACTTCTGTGTACCACTTCTCTAGGTAAACAAAGAATCCCATCCAGTGGTTGAGTCAAAAGGAGTAGAAAAAGCTAGTGATGTTTTAGTGCTTAAGGATGCGCTCAGGTATCTTGATGCGGATTTCTTCAATAAATCAAAGGTACTTGATAGTTTTATTTTTTCTTGTGCTTTCGATTGCATTAGATTTGCCATGACACATAAATATGCATTCAATTATCTTAGTTGCAAGAAATGGCTGAGGGTGCAAAAGAACTCAACATACCTGGGTTCAGAGAGAACCGCAAGCTTGTAGCTTCTGTTGACGGTGGTCTAGATAACCCTTCAGTTCTAGTGTTTAATCCCTCTTGGGTTACCAATGATGGGAGCCACGATGCTCCTAAATTTCATTATCCTCATCTATCAGGTGTAAAGAGGCCAGACAATGAGGATGATATTGCTTTCATGACTGTAGGTTAACAACTTTAACTGAGTTTCTCATGCATGCAAATTATCATATTAATATGTGCTATGGCCCTTTTGTCAGATTCTTGAATTAGGTGCCCTTATTAAAACCAAACAGATAACATCCAGCGAACTTACAACAATTTTCTTAAAGAGATTGAAGAGGTATTTTTGAGTTCACTAGTTAGATTAATTTCTTAATTACCCCTATTATTTTCAAATTTTAAAAAAAAGTTAGAAATTCAACTGTGAGTTTGCGCCTCTATGTGATATAGGTATGGTCACATCCTTGAAGCAGTGGTCACATATACAGAGAAATTGGCATATAGTCAAGCAAAGAATGCGGATGAGCTACTTGAACAAGGAGTATATTTGGGTATAAATATATTCAAATTCAGATTTTTTTTTTATAATTTGTTCAAAGTTTCATTGATGATCTATTTTCTTGAGATATCAAGGCAATATATATTTCTTCAAAGACAAGCATTGGTCAGTTCATAGCAAATCAAAATTAATACATAAGATTTTCATGCTACTATTTACTCAACTTTCAGGTCCACTTCATGGAATTCCCTATGGATTAAAAGATATAGTAGCAGTGCCTGGCTATAAAACAACATGGGGATCAAAGGCATTCAAGGATCAAGTTATTGATACAGAAGCTTGGGTTTATAAAAGGTCTTGAATCATAATAGAATTTTAAGGTATATTGAGCTTACTAATCGATCCAACTTTATTATTGAAGGTTAAAAGAAGCTGGTTCAGTTCTCATTGCCAAAGTTGTCACCGGATCATTGGCCTATGATGATATGTGGTTTGGAGGTAGGACGCGAAACCCTTGGAACATTGAGGAATACTCAACTGGCTCATCAGCAGGATCAGCAGCCACTACTTCTGCAGGTTATGCCTAGTGTTACAATGCATTTTCTTATCTAGCACCATAAAAAAATGTTAGAACACATTAATTTTCTTAATTCACATTGTTTTAATTTTCATCTCAGTAGATGTAATTTTCATGTTTCTATATTTGACAAAAATTTGGATATGAATTGTTCAGGGCTTGTCCCTTTTGCTATTGGGTCAGAGACATGTGGGTCTATAACTTACCCTGCAGCTCGCTGTGGAGTGACTGGCTTAAGACCAACCTTTGGAACTGTGGGTCGAAGCGGGGTGATGTCCTTATCTGAGAGCTTGGTAGGGCACTGTTTCATTATCAGTGCACGCTCTTTTCACCTTAATCACAAGTGCAAGTCTTTATTGAAGCTATGGAGTTGAACTGACTTTTCAGGATAAACTTGGCCCTTTCTGCCGGTGCGCCGCGGATTGTGCGATTATAATAGATACAATCCGAGGTAAGGACCCGGAGGATCTTTCGTCTCGGCTCGTTCCACTTGATGATCCATTTTCAGTTGATATAAAAAAACTTACTGTTGGTTATCTTCAGGATGCTGAAATGGAGGTTTGTCTACCTTTAAGATATTTAATGGTCCTATGTAATATTTGCACTACTTTGCTGTCTTCATTTTCCTTTTTTCACTTCCTTTATGGCAGGTTGCGAATGTGCTATCTTCCATGGGAGTTAAGGTCATTCCTTTCAATCTAAATTATACAGTCAATTCAGTTCAGGCAATCCTTAATTTTACTATGGACGTGGATGTATTGTCGCACTTTGATAAGTGGCAACGTATGGGGCTAGATGACGAATATGAAGCACAGGACCAGTGGCCTGTTGAGCTGCGTCGTGCTCGATTGATCCCAGCTGTAGACTACTTGCAGGTTTTTTCTATCTTGAATCTATATTTTTTTTCTGTTTGTGAAATAGTGATAAAAGTGAATGTAAACGCCTCAACAAAATATTAAGATACAATTTCAGCGCACTTAATAACATATTCAATTTTAATAAGGTGAATTTAGATTTTAGATTACACTTAAAATTTCTCTTTCTTATATGTAAAATAAAATCTTCACTATTTACTAACCTACCACTCAAACTATAAATGAGAACAAATATATACTTTCATAAAAGACAACTATTGTCTGATGTCGGGGAGGAAGTATGGATGATGTAGATGATGATGGTGTGGGGTTTCTGGGGATGGCTGTGAAGGAGATATCTGGGGGCATCAATGGAGGGGAGGAAATGACAAATGAGGTCGAGAAGGTGATGCTGAAGGAAGAAGCATTTAAGGCTGGCGGTGATGGTAGCAATATAGGAGATAAAGAATACAAAGTGAAGAATAATAGTGATGGTGGAGGTAGAAACAACCTAGGGGAATCTGTTGATTGTTTAATATTGAAAGTGCTAGTGGTGTAGGAGACTGTGAGGGCAAAGTTGGTGACATTAATGTTTGAGATCGTGGTGGTGGTGGTAATGGAGGCAAAGGGGGGGGGGTGGGAAATTGTGATTGCTTTAGAAGTGAATTTAACTCGGTAGGAATGACTTTGAGATAAGTTTGAGTGAATTGGAATAAAGTCAAACCCGAGATTCTTGAAATTTGCTCTACTTGATAAATTTGATTTATACTTGGTTAAAAATCCAAAAAGTTTTAAATCATAGAAAAATAATTGCTTGATGTTTCTAATACAAATCTCTTAAAGAAAACTAAAATCAAAATCTTTTAGTTAAAATAATTTTTAGTTGTTAAAAATTATTTTCAGAAAAGAGAGAAATGTATGAAAATATGCTATAAAGAACAATTTAAATGTAAGAATGTTGAAAATCGGAAGAAATATAAATAATTTTGTCGTGAATTCAAAAAAATTGTTCGTGATGTTAATTTTGCATTAAGAATTTATATGATAAATTAAAAATTGTTGAGAGAAAGAAACACTATTTAAGTTAATTAAATTAAGAGGTAAAAATTGCTTTAAGAAAAGAGAGGAACATATTATCATTTGTAAAAAGAAGACAATTAAAATTTAAATTGATTATTTATTTTCAAAGAAAAAATATATTTATATCCTAAGAATTATAAGATTATTCCAAGTGATAATTTGATGACCAAACATCAATTATTGGAAAAAAAATAAGTAATACTAAATCTAAATTTTTGATAGAATCTTAAGGGTTATTAGCAGTGAAGATTTTCTTGGATAGTGGGATTTCGAGGGTGAAGTCAGACTTATGGGAAATTTAGTTATTTGTTGTATTTGCACCATTTCTAAAAGTACTTGGTGAATCAAAAGTGAACCCCTAATAATAAAAATGTTTGGTGGTAAAAATAAGATGTTTAAGCAAAGATTAATGAAAAAAGATATGATGTAAATAATGATTTAAATATAAATATAATGAGAATAGGAAGAAACATAAATTAACTAACTGTGAATTCAAAATAACAGTGTGATATTGAGATTGAAGAATTTGAGGATTCCTATGGTAAATTAAAAATTGATGAGGGAGAGACACGCATATATATGCTAACCAATTTAAGAGATGAAAGAGCTGACAACTTGGATAAAATAAAAGATATCAAACTTAGCTAAAATAAAATATATTAGACATAATGATCAAAAAAAAATTTTGGAATTATATTACTTGATATGGGTTGATGGATTATTTTACAAAATTTTTAAATTAATGTTGTACTAAAATCTAAAATGAGTGAGTTTGATAGTTATAAAAATAATATTAATTATACTTTCATTCAACAACCTAGAAAAGTTGAAATTTAGAGTGCCTTAAAGAGAATGAAGAGTATAAATTGGTAGGATTAGATTACATTCTTATTGATGTGTAATAATTCTTAGGAGATGAAGGAATTTCTTAGCTTATCAAGCTATTTAATTTTTTTTGAAGACTAAGGAGATGCCAAATAATTGGAGTGTTGCATTGATTTATAAAGATAAAGGTGATGCTCAAAACTACAAATTATAAGGAAATAAAATTAATGAGTTATACATTGAAACTTTGGGAGAGAGTGATTAAATATAGATTATGAAAATATATTCATATTTCACAAAATTAATTTTATTTTATGCTAAGTGAATCTACCATGGAAGCCATACATTTACTTAGATGTTTGATGGAGAAATTAGAAAAAAAAAAGATCTTCATTTAATCTTTATTGATCGTGAAAATGCTTAATAGAGTTCCATGAAAAGTTCTTTGGAGAGTTTTAGAGATAAATTTGTGGCATGCATTGATGTTACTAAAGATATGTATAATGGGGTTGTAAGATGTCTTCAATGGCTAGGTGGCTTGTCTAATATTTTCTACTTACTATTGTATTACATTAAGAGTTTGCTTTTAGTACATGTCTTTTTAACTTAATTATGAATGCTCTTACTAAACACCTTCAAGAGAAGGCTCCTTGGTGCTTGCTATTTGCAGATGATATTCTTTTAATTGATAAGAGTAGGGACAAAGTTAAAGAAAAACTCTAGTTTTTGAGGATTATTTTAAAATTTAAAGATTTTTGTCTAGCAGATCAAAAATGGAATATGTGGAGTGTAAGTTTAATCATTATAGAAGCCATAATTTTGAGGACATAACTATCAAGGACCATGTGATCAAGAACATTGAGAGCTTCAAATACCTTTGTTCAGTTATTCAAAATAATGATGAATTAGAGAGCAATGTGATTAATAAAATCTAAGCTAATTGGATAAAATAGAGGAGCACATATAGAGTGTTATACGATTGGAAAATTTCACTTACAATTCACGAGTAATTTTATAGAGTAGTTATATGCCTGACATGGCTGAATGATGGCCAATAATAAGGAAACTTACTAATAAAATAAGTATTACTAGAATGAGGATGCTAAGGTAGATGAATAGGTATACTCGAGAGCATAGAATAAGAAATGAGTTCATTCGTAGTAAGGCTGGAGCGGCTTAAATAGTGGATAAGATTAGAGAATGTTGTCTTGGATGGTCTAGGTATATTAAGCATAGGACGTTCCATCCCCTATTATGAACATTGACTATATAAATTTTGCCCATGTTAATAGAGGAAGAGGAATACCAAAAATAAAATGGGAAAAACCATTAGAAATGATCCTCTCTATTTGGAACTTAGGGAAGGGCTTCTATTTGATCATACATAATGGAAACAAAGGATTCATGCCGACTCTACCTAGTGGGACTTAGGCTTGGTGCTGCTGTTGTAAATAAAACATTGAAACATTATATTTACATATTTTGACTTGGCATTATTATACATAGCTTTCCATCATTTAATCTCAATTGTTCATGAAAAGCTCAACATTTTTCTATAACTTGACAATTTATGACTCAACCATCATATTGTTCAACCTTTTAATCAGAGTTTTACTTATATTCAAGACATATTTTTTTGAGCTCGCTTATCACGAAAAGCTACCTGATCAAGCATCTCTTCAACCAACTGAAATGATTATTTAACTAGTTTGAAGCATGCTCAAGCTTTTCATATCACAGTATGACTCATCAACGTTCACAACTGCTTGCTCAAGGCATCGATTCATGTGCTATACATATCCTTCTCCATGCATGGTGAAGGGTATTTGATCTAATCCTTGACAGCTTTCTCTGCTCTGGTCACTAAGCTATACTAAATTCTACTTCTAGTTTTACACATAGAGGTCATTCACATAATTGTTAAACTCATGATATATCAAAACTCATATTCCCTTCTACTCTTTTTATATTTACATAGCACAAAACACTAAGATTCACAGATTGAACCCTATAAGTTCTTGTGTTCTTTGTGTTCACGTTTTACCATCTATTCTTTTTTATCCTTGTCTCGCTAAAACATTCAATGCTATTCCCTCACCAAGGAAATTCATAAAAGGATAATCTTAACTTGAAATATGCTCCCGACTCATATAATTCCACTTGTCTACCACCTCACATGATCAATAAATAATACTTGGGGCGTTTCGAAAAAAAGGCTTACCTCTTTTGTAGAAAGTTTGAGCTGTGATGGTATATGACCAAGGAGACTGTTGATGAAATCATTATGTGTTTTGGCAGTTGATGAAATCAAGAAATAATGTAAACATAATTTGTTTGCACAGTGTGCATCAACTTAGTCTTCCATGCAAAACTGTTTTCTGACCACCAAACGTTTAGTTTCTTTTAGCATTTAATTTGTGCATTTGTCGTAGTAGTCGTTTTGAAAGTTGCATGGGAAACTTATCGAGATTACGATGTTCATGAACAAGAGTTTATTGTGATTAAAGCATTTGCTATATAGGTATAACCGTATAAATGTATCCTCAAACAACTGATCTTAAATGTTCTTAATTTAGAAATGTCGACATACCATATCACAGCCAAGTTTTTGGTTTATGAAAACGCAATCACTGTCCGTCCAAGGAGATTAGCCGGCATCAACGGAAAGCTATTTCAATGATGAGCACTGTCCAATGACTCATTTTTATATTGGGATAGAAAAGTATATTTTTCAAGGCTTTGATGAAGAATTGCATTTACATCTTGATTGAAGAATGCAATAAAGCATTTCGAGCAACTAAACGAATAATTAGCCCGCCTACCTACCTTAACTTTCCCTTTGTTTGGGAAAATGCTTTACTTATATATGGTGGGTCAAGAAAGAGGCTTAATCTCAGTCCTATTTAAAGAGCAATTAAAACAACTCGCTATTCTTACCTTTATGTGGTTGAGATATTTTTATTAGGTCTCAAGGACTTAGTTTGATTTTCATTAAATATTTTCCCTATTACAGACATTCAAGCTAAGTGTAAGGCATTTTTGAATAGTTTGAAACTTTCCAATAACGTTACTATTATTCTTAAAGTCTTTGTCAACTCATAATTGACAATTAATTAAATATTCAGATATATAAGATTAAAGGTAAATTGCTCAAGTTATATTTCAAAATTGCATATGATGAAATATCTAAGTAGAAATTTCAATTTAACCTATTACTTGAGGGAGTTATAAGTTCATCAATCTTATCTTTAAATGTGGGAACCCATATGCTGCCACAATTAGAGAACTCAACCGACATTCTCTGCTATATCTAGAGGTTTTCTCGGTTGAGTGTATACAAACTAATAATTTGGTATGATGAAATATATAATTTTCTAAAGGATGGCACTTTATTCACAAGGAAGGCCAAGCAAAGATTACTGATCAGTTGATCTGAGAGGTACTTTATCCATGAATACACTCTCTATTTACAATTCTATAAGGAATTAATTTTGGTGTGCAAAAAGAAAAGCTCTTAAAATCCTAAAGGAGTTGCGAGTGCGAGAATCACTCTGTTAGGAAAATCTAGTTTAGAAGGTCCTCATAAAATGATAATTTTGTGTCTAGAAAGAAAGATGCTAAAGATATATCTCGTTGATTCACTTATTAAAACTGTGAAAATATGCAACTTATTATATCCTCGACTGTTTTGTTTATGAGGTATATGTTTCATAGGGTGATTCCCTTCTATCATGGGTCAAAAGAAAATTTAATTTCATGAATTATCTAAGACAATTGAGAGGGGTTGTGACCTTAGCCAAAACATAGTTGATTCACTCATCAAATTTTTAAAGATCATGGCTTTACTAGATCTGGCCTGCTGAGAATAATCCTAAATAATAAATAATGAACTGTAATTTTATTTGAGAAAACCTAAAGAATTCATTGACAAAAGCCAAATTTATCTTAGATTGTTATAGTCTATCACCAACAAATCAACACCAAAGCTGAGATTGTAAACAAAATTATCCTCAAACTTCTTTAGAGAAGGCTAATGATGTTTTGGTGTGGAGACAAACTGAATCATCAAGGGAAGTGCAAATGGAGTCCTGGTGGGTTCTAGGGCAAGACTACATCAGCTAACAGCAAGACAGGCGCCCAGGCTCATCCTTGCACGCCCAACAGCAGCTACATGCCATGAGCCAGGCGTCCAGGCACTCCTTTGGGGGCTGACGGTAGGAGCAGACAGTGAGGCAGACGCCCAGGAGCTCCTCTGGGTGCCTAGAAGCAGCAGCAGGTAGTAAGGCAGGCGCCTAGGCGCCTGCGGCAAATCAACCTATTTGTGACTTGTCCTATAGGCTGTTTGGGGCACATTAGAGCTTGTTTAGTGCCCCATATATAAGCCTTAAATATTTGATTGGTTGTATGTGTGATAATTTATATGGGAGAGCTTTGTGGTGGTCAAGGATCTTGAAACCCTAGAGTGAGAACGGTGGAGAATCTGAGAGGAGAAGAGGAAACTCAAAAGTGATGATTCATTTCTTCCTCTAAGTGATTGATAAGTTCTCTGTAACTTCGTATTCATCTCTTTGATAGTGGATTTTCTTATGGTGGTGTAGCTTCGTGATTTTCCCATTATTTGATTTTCCATGTAAAATCTCTTGTGTTCGTTTGCTTATGGCTTGTGCTTTGGATTGTTGTGCTGCGTTTATTTCTTACTTGTATTGTTAGGATTTATACTATGGGTTTGAGTTGAGGTTACCAAAGTAAAACTCAGAATTCACATAAGAGCACATATTTCACTTTCACAAGCCACAAACATCTAACACAAGGATTTATGTGGAAATTCAAAACTTGAGAAAAAGCACAGAGCCACACCATCATTAAAAATCAACTATATGAAGAGTACAAGATTATACAGTACAAACCAAGAGTTGAACCTTTGGGAACAAGAAGATGACAAATTCCGCTTAGGAACACACTTAAGCCCCGTCTCTCTTCAACACCCTTTTAAAATCTCTCTCAAGTTTTCTCCCAAGAGTTCTCTATTAATCTCAACAGGCACTCATACCCCTTACTAATTAGGGCTTCTAATGGACTTTAAAATAAGTCTGAAACCTCCTGAAATAGTCTACAAGTGCTCATGGGATGCCTATTTCCCATTTGAACTATTGCGGGCGCCGGGGCGTGCTCGGGCGCTCAAGACTTTGCTCCACAAGCGCTTGGGCACCCCCTCCTCGGGTTACAGGTGCTGTTGGACGCCCGGGGAGTGCCTGGGCACCTGGTTCGCTACCAACTAGTGTAGCCTTGCCCTGGAACCCATCGAAATTTTGTCGGCACCTCCTTTGGTGATCCAGTTCGTCTCCACAACCTAACAAGTGTTGGCTTATATTTTGTGTATTGCTTCGATGACTCTCAGCGGTCATACCCGGTCTTCATTCCCTAACTAATGATTGGGAAAGTTGGTCGATTAGGCTAACAATTTATCTAATGTACTGTGAGCTTGTTGAACAACCCTAGGCTCGGCTGTTGGAGAAACTTTATCCTCATTGGCCTTTTGTTTTGAGATTGCAACATTTTGGGAACCACAAAACCCAATGCTCAGAACAATTCTATATTAAACTATTCAGATGAAGCTCTTCTAGAGTTAATCACTATAAATAACTTGGTTTGATGCTGTGATCTTGGTATGGCTGAGGAGCTAAGATTAATGCTTGTAATAGAATTAAAAGGCCAAAGGATCATATTTCATGGCACTTTATCAAAATTCAAAATAAGTTTCTTTATGCATGGTGATTTTACCAAAAAAAAAAACTCCTCGAACCTCCTATATTGTCCAAGTTTTTCTCCAACTTGGATGATTCATTTATCAGAAAAGCTTGTTCTGCAAATATTCTACGTCTAAGATTTGAAGGTTATGAACTCCTCAAAGGTTTCAATTCTTTCTAAATAAAGTGATTTTATCTTTAAAAAACTTACTGAAAAATGATGTGGAAGAAGAAATTGCTAATGGTTATAGTGAGGAAGCACTTCACGCTGATCCTATTTTGGCTGAGCAACTCATTGCTCTACCTCTCCATGAAAAACTGATTCTCTTAAAAACATTTGCTTTTAAGAGGAAAAGAATAAATTGCCATTGACTTATTTAAACTAGCTAACGATAAAACGATACATTTGCTTGTAGTTATTTATATGCTTTAATACTAACTAATTAAAGTTATTCTTTTTCTTGTTCTTCTCATTACGCGAGAGATCTTGGTAGCCCAATAAAAGAGGTTTAGATGCCAAGATGTAGTCTAGGTTGTGAAAATTCAATCTAAATAGATTCTTCTAAGCTAGATTGGGATACTATGCTCTTATTAACAAACTCCATGCGATAAAGACATCCTAACAGCTAGCGTAAAATGTCAATAAAGAGGATTAAGCTTTTTGTTCCCAAAACTCTTTGAAAGTTTACAGAAAAAACCATTGCCATTTGACATTATTTCAAGTACTATAGCATTATGCCAATCGAAACAGATACTGGGAATGCTTGCTAGTAAAATTTCTAGCATCATCTTTAAGTGTAACAACCAATAGATCAGTACAACTATTTTACTTGATAGAGATTATATGTGAAAACCAGCTGCTCCCATACTTGTTGGGGTTTAAGAAAAATTAGCAATGCTGTTGTTGATTCCAAGTTAATGATGAAGTGGAGAGTTGCGTTTGATAGTTGATGGCTAGCTTAAAATTTATCGAATTAACATGACATTAATTATCTTACATTTGTAGAAAGGTTGGAGTAACTCCAATTGAGGATAAACTCAGACAAAATCATCTTAAATGATTTGAACATATTACATATAGATCATTAGGTGCCAAAGTTAGTACAGTTATATTAATAAAGTTTGCTCATAATAAAACTTCAAAGTAAAAGATGCATGTATGTCGTTAAAATAAATAAAAATGAAGAGCTGGAGAATAGTTTTGAAAACAAACATTTATGAAATTGAGCAAAGGATCGCTCTTGCTATTTTGCAGTCACAGAGGGCAAGAGGAAAGTTAATTCGTGAAGTTCAAGAGAGCTTCACCGTAGACGCATTTATTGGGAATGCAACAGACTGGGAAAATGTTTGTTTGGGGAATCTTGTTGGTATGCCTGTTGTGATTGTTCCCACCGGCTTCAAAGCCATTGAGAACGCCCCTAAAAGTGGTACCAAGAGAAGAACAACTGTTACCACTGGCATTTATGCCCCTCCAGACAAAGACCATATTGTAAGTTCAATAAAAGGGTTTTTTTTTGTCTTATTTAAATCTTAACTTTTTTCTGATCTCGTTTTTGTTTTTGGAAATTGGATCAGGTTTTAGCCTTAGCAATGGCATATCAATCTGCCACAGATCATCACCTGCAGCGTCCACCCATTAATGATCTTGGGCCAAATGATCCGACATCAGTTCCTGGTTTGGATTCTGCTATATATCTCTATTTATAGCCCAATAGAAAAGATTCATAATTATTGCTAGTTGAACCTAATGTTTTGTACATAGTAATTTTAATTTCACTGGTCAAATTATGAGTTAAAGTGCATTGACTGTATTTTTGGCTATTTGGCTCATTTTGGGGCTCTATATCATTTTCTTTTTTTGTTATTCTATGGAGATCTTAGGCCTTAGTTAAAATCCTAATATTGTCTATTTCTTCTGTAGGTGCAAATTAGCTGCTGCTTCATTTGTTATGATGGAGTCAAGATTGTTTTTAGTTGTTGACTTATCATTGGGGGATAATTACTGGTATAGCACCCAAGTTTTATATCTTTACATTATTTATGATGCTCAAACTTCAAAATTTTCAAAACTACCAAGTCTATTTTCAAACTGGGTGTCTATTTTGTGTAATGGTAAAAAGATAAATATTGATTTTGTTAGTAATGAGGTTGGACTGTTGAATCTGTGAATGGTGCAATTTTGGTTTGTATGCTACTCAAGCTTTTTGAAACATTGTCATTTGGTTGCTTATACCAAGTTGTGTTTATAGATTTTTGCAGTAATTTGTGCTGTAACAATTCAATCAAATACTAAGTATACATTCTGTTTTTGTCTAAGTATACATTCTATTGAAAGTGTTGATGATTTTTTATAATTCAAGTAATAAATATACATTCTATTTGATGATTAGTATGTAATTTTCATGATTTTGATCTTTGTGTCATCTTTGAATTTTGTTAGTATTGTTTATGTTTGATTGTTCAAATGAATCTGACTCATCCCGGCCAATCAGCTCGATTTTTTATTTGGATCATTCAAATAATTGGCACAAATATAGAACTAGTCAATTGGCATTATGATTCAATGATCATGAAACCAACACTCTCTTAACGATCTAGAGGTGTATACATTTTGGCTGAGGAGATCTCTCCCAACGTTATGCTAATATTTTGGCTTTCTCTTACACCATGTGTCAATTTTGCATTAGTTGTATCTAGAAGAGCTCCTTTATATTGGTTTTATATAGTGCTCTTGTTAATTTTGTTTGGTATCAAGGTATGATTTTAACTCTCATAAGCATTAGCAATCTAATGTTGATTTAGGCTATGTTTGGGGTAGTTTTTTAGCTGGTGTGCTTTATATAAAGCTCACATATGTTTGATTTTTGTTATTTGGGTGTGTTGTTTTCCATCTGCTTTTTTAAGGAAGGAATCCTTCAAAATCTAGTTTTTAGGAAGTGGTTTTCAAAGCGTGGACCAACTACTTTTTTACTATTTAGCATATGCAGATTATTATTATTTCCTCAATCTGATGAAGTTTCCACTCTGATTTGAATAAAATTATACCGAATTAAAGCAAGCACGAAATAAAAATTTGCCAATTTTTCGGAATTTTTTTATTAATGGATTTTTTCAGGTTAATCTAGAATGAATTTTAATTAAAATAATTATTTGTATTCTCACAGAAATTTGCCCAATTTAACGCATTTGTATTTCAACCACACAAATTGTGATGACCCCTATGTGTCGTTGGGTTAATACTCATTAATTCGACAATGGACATGTGGTCGATCATTGAGTATAATTTTACTTCTAACAATAAGTTCAATGACAAAAAATAAAGCAACCAAGTGCGGAAGCTAAGAATTATCCATACATTACATCTATCCAGAAATAAGAGAAGACGTGCATCTGAGCGAAGAAATTGAAAGTACATTCAGAACAATTTAAAGTTATAAATTGAATTAAAATGTGAGAAAAAAAAATTAAATAAGGTTATCTCTCTCTCTCTCTCCCAAGAAAATAGAAAGGCTAGTAAATGGAAGCTGAAATTAAATGATGGCTTCTCCTCGGACACCTACTCAAAGGTTGATTTCTCAAAATACTCATAATCTGACATGTCAGTTTCACATGCCAGGCAGTGCTTTAGCCATGAAAATAAAATCTTGCATTAGACATCTGTCTATGTACATTTTAGGCTATACATATGATTTCTTAAGTTCAGAGATGTCATATTTACATAATTAATAACATGTGCAACAAAGCTAAATAATAATAGGTGTAACAAAGTTATCTTTGTCAAGTTATAACTGAACAAACTGAGGTGAATCAAAGTACTTACACCACTGACCATGAGCTACATAAAATGTTAGGCATATACAGTATAATCAACTAAACAAGAAAGATTAATATAAATGATGTCCAAAAGAATAAATGTTGAATACATTGTACTGTAAATGAGTACCAAGACAAATATACTAATATGTAATAATAACAATCATAGCTGCAGTCATGCTGTTGAAAGTAAATACTAAAAAGAAAATTAAATAAATAGTTGAAAGTAAAACTGCACTATCTGACTATTTACTAAAGGCTAGAATCGATCAGGTGTATATGACTAGCTATGATAGCTAGAATTGAACTTAAATAAGCATAATATAAATGCCATTAATTGTTTATATTCTTTTACTTCATTTTGTGGGCAAGTACAGTAGCGGCTAATAGTCAAGTACATCTATAAGACTAAGTATGAGTTCCCCGAACATAACACAACTATCCCCAATGAGTATGTGTAAGTATCCTTATTTATTCTTACAACCTATCAATTGGTCGTAATGTGCATGCACAGTACCCCATCCTGAATAAACTCGTATGCTTAATGTTTTCTTAATTTACTAAATTTTTTTTTATGCACATATCTTATGTAGTATGTCACAAAGATTTTGGCTCAAAGCAAAATAGAAAAAAAAGGTTATTTTTATGGCGTCCTAATGTTAGATTAGAAGTCCTGACCCAACACTGAGTATTATTGTAGTACTTAATACTAGATTAGTGTTTCATAATCCAATATTAAATACTACTAAGACAAAGGATCTATAAGATAGGGAACACAGATGCATTTTTAAGAATAATAAATATTCATTCCATTATATTCATCCATAAAATAAAAGAAAAAAAAAACATTCATCTTGGATTTAATAAATAATACAATCCATGTACTTTAAGTTTACAACATATAATAGTAATGAAAGGTAAACTCTCTCATCCTCACCAAAAAGAAAACAAAAATAAATAACTCCAAGCAGCTCCAAATATGCTCCTGAATCTTCAGTTTATCTCCTGACTCACCAGCTAACTCCACTCCAGGTTTCTGATCTATTGTATTTGATTTTTAAAACGGTAAGCCACAGTCAATAAAAGAAAAATAAGTGGCTAAACTTATAAAGTCTAAGCACATTTTAAGGTGTCTAACTATTTAAGTTAAAGTATATCATATTTAGGTATGCAATAAAGGGAGCTCAATGCAGTAAAGGTAAAGTAAGAAAGACTAGAAATAAATAATAAATGACATTAAAGTAAAGAACAAGCAATTATACTAAGGTATAAGGAGTATTCTTCTAAAAGAGAGGTTAAGCAAATAAACACTTTATGAGGCTATATAAGATATTTTCTAGCATCATACATGCAAATGTTAAAAAGTATAACTGATATGTAGTAAATAGAAATGAGCTTAAGTAAATAATTTCTAGCACATATATACAAATATAGTAAAGAAACCAAACTGAATTATAGTAAGTAAAAATGATCTGTAAAGAAATGTGTAAGCAATTTATTGTTATCAGTTAATATTCTATTATGTTTTGTGGGCTGATGCAGAATAGTTAGAGAAGTTAGGTATGTCTACCTAACTATATGTATCGGGATCTCCTGTATAACTACACATTTTCCCTCAAGGACATGTGGTCTCCTGATCACTCCATAGTTAGCATTAGCTTAATGTCTGTACAGACTAATCCACCTTAAGTGAAACCCCTTTTTTAATTATAGTTATTATTATGCAATGATTTATAATCAATTAGTTAAGGTTTCAAAGTATAGAAGCATCCAAGGAGATTTTCCAAAGAATTTAATTGAGCAAGCAAAATCTTTTTGTTGTCTAATTTTAATTATCAACTTTAATGATTGGGGTCAATTGAACCCCCAATTGACTTAAAATTTAGGTTTTAAATCAATTGATAAGTATATATATATACATATATATATATATATATATATATATATATATATATATATATATATATATATATATATATACTTATAGCAGCACCTCATGCCATGGTAACACTTCCCTTTAAGATGGGATTTCGTACAGCCGTTGTATGGATCATTAGGTG
The DNA here is from genome assembly GCA_016760335.1 of Gastrodia elata. Classification (NCBI taxonomy): domain Eukaryota; kingdom Viridiplantae; phylum Streptophyta; class Magnoliopsida; order Asparagales; family Orchidaceae; genus Gastrodia; species Gastrodia elata. The sequence continues at coordinate 17,256,960 of CM028681.1, forward strand.
GGGATATTGAGGACAAAAGAGGATTTTGATTGGCGAGTACGATTATTAATCTCTCCATTCCATTAATAGCTTGGCCTAAGTGTTGACCAAGATCCATATTGCCTCCAGTAGTGTGGTGGCCTCAATTGAGGATCTATCAGATACATTAGAAGAGGGGGGCGATTCGTGATTCATGGCTTTATCTGAGTTCGTAAAAGTGACATGATGTCAGAATCTAAGAAGAACTAAATTAGACTGATTTCACTCTATTGATCACACTAGGTGAAGTGATTAATGTAAGAGGTACAGAAGGTAGTCATTTACTAAAATACTTTATTTAATATGGTCAGTCAATGGTGAGATGAAAGTTACTGTAGGTATCATCACAAGGTTCTCTTATCCATAGAACATTCCATCGGGTTTCTACCATGACTTGTGGAAGGGAAGGCATAGTGAAATAGAAGTCATTGACACTAGTTAAGGATTTTGATGACTTAATACAATGGATGGTCTTTCAATTTAGTGCTTTTACTTCAGCCCAGTATATGCTAAGGCTCTAACATTTCAACCAGTGTTAATCCCTCTAGAGAAAATGTGGGGTGCAAGAGGAGTGGAAGATGAACATTCAGGATGCACTCCCACTTTCCTTGGGGACAATGTATATTTTAAGCTTTGAGGGGGAATACCATTAGCCTTAATAATTCACATAAGTAGGTTGCACTATTATCATACCAAGGAAAACACAGCCTATAGAGTGGAAGGAAACTACTTAAGAGTGGTGGAAAACTTATTTGAATGTTGAACGTGTATAGTAATTTAGTTTTCTTAGTATGGGAGTCAATGCCTAACATTTCAATTTCTTTGATTTTAAAAGTTTTATAAATGTTTAATTCAGGTTAATTAGTTACTCATTCGTCCTAAGTTCCTTCTTACTTATAGATACATTTTCATTTCTATACTCCTATTATTCTGAGCTCATGATTATGGTAATTTGGATGTAACTCTAGTATCCAGTTAGTGACTGATTGGCAGAAGAACAATTCATTAGGCAGAGTGGAATGCAGATTCCAATCTAACACCTTATGGAATTTTTTGATACCAATTGTGGTGCCCCACCCCCTAACTTGCAAGATTAAACTTAAGGGGTGGTGTGCCACTCTGGCATATCCCTCACTTATCATTAAATAATGTAAGATCCACAATCCACTAATAGGGGAAGGGTGTGCACATAATAAATACATAATATTAGTCACTAAGTCAATACAAGTACAGAGTGTGAAAGCATATAAAGTAAATTATACATCCATTTTACCATACATCAATTGAGATACAAAATGAAAAGTATAGCTCAGAAATAATAATACATAAAGGTAAACACAATCACAAGGGTACCTGTATTATTACAAAATTTAATCATAGTTTAAAATGAATATAAAATATATTACTCATCCTCACAAATAAAATAAAGAGCTACAGGTCTTCAGCTCCACCCTGAAGTGCCTCCTCCAAATTTGGCTCATCCTCAGTAATTGGATCACCAAACTGCACAGATTCTGATATTATTAGTTTCACAATATCAGGGCCCTAGATAACAAAAAAAAAATTTGATTATACATATTGTCTAAGTATATTTTAGGCTAAAATTTATTATGCATTTATCAATATCACTTTTTTCTTAAACTTAAAGCAGTAGAAAAATAAATAGGAGCAACAAACATTAAATGGATAAGTGGTAAGTTATAAATTAAGCATTTATAATTAATCAAGAAAGAGGCAAAAGACATACCTCAAAAATAGCTAAAAATAAGGCTAGGCATATATGTATAGGTAAATAAATAAAATACTAAAAAGAAAGACTACATCCTAAATATGTTGATGATCATATGACTTATGCAAATTTAAAGAATTAATCTAACTGTGGTACAAATAAGTAAGCAGCAAAAAGTCTAGCATCCTATAATATACAAGTAAAGCAAGTAAAAATAGCTGACTGAAGTAAAGTAAACTGAATAGGTATGACTGAAATCATAAATCTAATATAAGTAAAATAATATAATTTGTGTAATAACTGTCATACAGATGAGGGCTAAATATAGCCTACTAAAATTAAAAGGATTCTCAGTGTCAACAAGGAGGATAAGGTGATAAAATTTCCTAGCGCCAACAAGGAGGCTAGGGCAGAAATATTATTAGCGACATAAGCGGCTAAGACAGAAAACATATATATAACTGAACTGAGAGGCTTTATTTACACATGCAATTCATATTTTAGTTATTTACTTTACTTCTGTGGACAATTCAGAAGTAGCTGAGGAGTCTAGCATATCTATAAGATTATTCGAGTTCCAAACTTAATAGCACACTCCTCAATAAGTGATGTTAAGTAATCCTTATCTCACCTTCCCCCTGCCCATTAGGGTACTATGTGCAAAAGTCAACCAATAACTGACCCAATGCAAAGTTATCTTAAATATTCTAAGTTTTTATTTTCATGCAACAATATTCATATATGATATGTCTAAGGAATACAGCATAAAGTTCAAGGAATATGTAAACAACAAAATTCAAAAGTGAGTAAGAGACTACTAAACATGGTGATACTATTTATTATCTAATTAAACTATTCAAACTATTCCAAGTTACACAAGTTCAGGATCTCAAATTCTTACTATTGAGTGTAACTTAGAAGTACGAACTTATAAGTTAAAAGAATTAGAACTGATCAGATTTTAATCTATCTCAATCAGGTACGACTATAAATTAAGTAATAAATCACGATGTCCTAATTTGATGAATTTAGACATTCTAAACTAAGACCTGTTCAAGATTTACTACCTAGGAATTATGAGTTAAACACCACGAGCTTGGGTTAAATCATATAATCCAAAGGCAAGGCTTAAGATCTAGATTTCACTAAGAGTGAACTACAAATTAGGAAAAATCCTATTTGAGCCCTAGACCTAGGGTTCACCCTAGTCGGCTCTATGGAGCCTCTCCGGCAGAGGTTCGACCTCCCTCGGATAGATCTCCTCGTGGTCTTGCCAAAATCGTGCGGGCCGGCCTACTATTTTTGGTTTACTTTCAATATTCAGTTTGCAGTTCAGTTTTACTTTACTTTAATTTAGTTTTGTACAGTTTTATACTTTCAGTTATCTTTACAGCATTACTGCAGATTTAATTATATTATGTAAATATTAAATGAATAACTATGATTGTTTAGACTAGTTTCGATGTGTTAGACTTGTTATTTAACATGAGGTACTTTTGGGATCCGATAATTTTTTAGATCTTGAACATTATATTGAGCCAGGTCAGGAGGACACCCAGGAGATTCAGGAAGAGTCAGTGGAGCAATAATGGACTCTTCTTCAGTTTTACCTTTCACTTAGTTGAGTTCAATACTTAGCTTCTATTTCTATATTTTAGTAAACCGTTTGTATTAATTATGGATCTGTTTTTCTTTTCTTTTCTGAGACAAATGTTTTATTCAGCCTCTGTGATGAATATTTATGGATGTTTTCTTTAGCTTCTGCACTCTGCTCATATACTACTTATATTTAGTATTGTGATGTGATTAGTATACTGGAAATGCTGATATCTTATACATATATTAAATTCCTATTGTATTTTAAATCCAATGTATGTATTTGTCTAATACTTAGGATAAGGATGCTACTCTTATCTTAAATATAAGCTCTTAATCCTTCTTGAGGTTGAGTCAGTAGCCCTTCAGATGGGTTCAGTTTGCAGGCTATCCGGGGAGACGGGTTATTTCTCCCCGAGTGGCGCACCGTTCTGTCACCGAACTTAATTATGATTATTTCATTTACGCACGGCGACAAGGTGGGCGCTACAAAGGATGAGGAAGCTTCAGCTTGAGCAACAATGGAGAGGAAGGATGGAGCTTTAGATTAACGGCAAGGGGTGGAAGAGAGGGAGCTGAGCTCCATTTATAGAGGAAGAAGAAGAGGGAGGCCATCATGAGCCTTCACCTCAGCCAAGAGGGGAGGGAGAGGCTTCTTACGTGCCAGGTGAGGGAGGCGCCGAATGGGGTTGACAAGCGCAAGGATGGGAAAGAAAATGAAGAAAAATGGAGAAAAGACTTTAAATATTAATTTCTTAATCTTTTTAATTTTTTTTTAAATTCAGATTAAATAAACGTGTTCTAAAAAATCCCAAATATTTACCCATAGCTAATTTGGGGGTAAGGAATTCAACGGTGAAGTTGAATTTTGATTCTGATGACTATTTAATTATGCTAATTTTTGAGGTATTTAATTACATTAAAATATTCGAGAAAATCCGACGACTTTCAAATGCGTCCAAAATATCACTCCTAGCTAATTTGGGGGTGATAATCGTAATGGAAAAGTCAAATTTTGATTTCAATGTCAAATGAAATATCTCAAAATTCTAATTAATTAAATATTAAAATAATCCAAAATATTTTATGGAGCTCCGAATCGTACCAAATCTTTATGGATTTATTTTAATAACTAGATGAACTTAATAGAATGATAAGTAAGATATAATTAAGCTAAAATTAAGTTGGGTAATAACTTTAGATTGTTACAGGTAGTTCTAAACTTCCAAACTAATGATGGTATTAATCTAGATGGTTTTAGGGATAATTATGAGTCTAAACTTGCAATTTTATAATTATTTCATAAATTTGAGATTAAAATATTAGTATTTGGGAGAAAAAAATTAACATTTCGATTTAGGCATCCAATCCTCTAAGTTTTTTCTAAACATGATCATTACTATTAAGGAGTCTAATAAAACCTTAAATACCATTTTGAGTGTCTATATGTACTAATATGCCCTAATCAAGATTAATCTTATTTAGATGTTTATTAGTAAAATTACTCATCAAATTTTGAATTTTATTTCATATTAATATTCTTCATATTTTTTTGATTAAAATTATATATAATTTCATATATTTTGGATTTATCTTCATCAAATTATTTTGTTAATACAATATGTATTAATTTTCTCAAGTTCTATTTTAATTTAATTAATCATGCCATTTAATTGAAATTGAATATTCCATCTTCCAGTGCAGGTCTGGGCTCGGGTTGAGGGAACCTTATGGGTTCTAAAAATATTTGGGGATATTCTTTCCGTTGAACTGCATTAGTTGCGGATTAGCCCGACCCCTGATTGTGCATCATTCTTGCGGATCCACCGAATATGGGTAGACTTCTGCAGCTAATTCCGGTCAATTCCAACCATCTCAGGGGACTAGCCACATACCAAAATGCCCGAAATGACCAGGCTCATCGTCGCTTCGTCTTCCCAAAGAGGCATCGAGCACAAATTAGGGTTAATTGGTGCGATCAATTGAATCCTCACTTAGCTAGGGGTTAATCAAGGATTCGATCGATCGCACACAAATACTAAATTCAATAAACGACATAGAATGCTTAAGGAAATTAATATAAGGAGTAGGAGGTACCTCAAGTGGATGGCAGAAGGATGTTAGGGTTAGATCAGGAGAGTCTCGGTCTACCACATGATCTTGAAGGGTGAAACTGAGACCAAAAGAGGATTGGTGGTCTTAAAGGGGTCCTAGAATAGTGCTTAATAGCGACCGAGACTCATTTGGCGAGCTCCGAGCGCCACGTGTCGGCGCGAGCAACACGCACAGCCTCACTCATCATGCGAGAGAGACGGTCTCTCAACCGTGAGATCTCTCGATCGGACGGTTCGGGAGAACAGTCGAATCAAACGGCAGGAATAGATTCTAGGCTACGGCATTAAGGATAAGTGAACGACGCCATTACTTATAATTAATATTTAATTAATATTTAAATAATTTTACTTATTTTCTTAATTAAAATTAAGTAATTAAATATATTCAAAAAATTTTTGATTAATTACCCCTAGCTAATTGAGGGGTGAGGAACGCAATGACGAAGTCAGATTTTTGATTTAATGAGTATTTAATTATCTCATTTTGCGGGGTATTTAAATATATTAAAATATTTTCCAAAAATTCAACGACTTTCAAATGCATCCAAAATATCACCCCTAGCTAATTTAGGGATGATGAGCGCAATAAAAAAGTCAGTTTTTTGATTTGAGGTCAATTTAAACAGGTCAATTTCTAAGATTTTTGGAAATTCCCAAAAATCAGGATTTGATCTATTTGATTCCTAATTTGGACTAGGTCTTAGTGGTGAGTTTCTAATGACTTAATTAATGCACTAAAACTATAATTATGACTTAGATTAGTCCTAATTGACCTACGTAATAACCTGGGTTATTACAATAAGTCTGATTATTTTATCTTTTAATCTTAGTTCTAATAACATATCCTCAAGGTTAGTAATCTTTTTATCTTAATAAATTATATTTTATTTCTTAAGATTCTTAAAGCCTTATAATGAGAATTGAGTGAAACCCTAGATCCTTAGATATTAGCACATTGGGTTTAGAGCTTGAACCCCAACTTTGGAGTTTATCTCTAAATTCCTGAATCTTGATTATCCTGATCAAGATTGATTCTGGGTTAATGAAATTTATCAATTAGAATGATTTATTATTTATATTAATCTTTGTCGACAACATCTCTGATTTTTAATTAGAACTTATTAAGATATAATGGGTGACTTTATAGGACCGTGATTCTGAGTTTATACTGGATAATGGGATATTGGAGATTCTGAGCTTGTATAAACTTAGAATAGTTAGAACGGATAAATTAGATAACAACTGATATGACAGTTTTACAAGTTTATTTTTTATTTTTTGTGCAATTTACTTTAATTTTAGCTTTTGCACAATCATTTACTGTTACTTATATTCATGATATGATACTAGCCTTGATTGAATGTTTGACTTGTTCTACTTATATATTTTATGGTTCAATTTTATTTTTGTTGAATCGATATATATTCACATGATTATGAGCATGCTATGATGTAGTTCTTTTCAATAGCTATAGTTACTTTACAATATTATTTATATGTACACACACACATATTGCATAACTGTTTTGCATCTTCTAGTTTTAAGTATGTTTATTACATTCTCTCTTTTCAGTAGTTATAGTTACTTTACAATATTATTTATATGTATATATATTGCATAATCTTGTTGCAGCTTCTAGTTTGAGGTATATTTCTTACATACTCTTTTTTCAGTAGCTATAGTTACTTTACAATATTATTTATATGTACATATATTGTATAACCTTGTTGCAGCTTTTAGTTTGAGATATGTTTCTTGCATAGCTATAGTTACTTTACAATATTATTTATATATACACATATTGCATAACCTTGTTGCAACTTATAGTTTGAGGTATGTTTCTTACATACTCTTTTTGATAAGTTATATATATTGTTTATAACTTTTCCAATTTCTTTTGTGACTTATTGCTCCTTATGCTTGTTGTTGATGCTAAGTTAAATGTGATATATTAAAATGTAGAATTCACTAATTCAGCTTAAAATATACTTAGATATTTGTCTAACGTACGATTTGTTTTTTTTTTGTTGGAGCCTTGATATGTAAAAACCAACATGTCAGATTTTGAGATTTTTGAGGTGGTAGTACAAAGTGAGAAGCTACGCCGGGAGGAGGACCTTCTCACTACTGTTGATATTTAGATAATATTTTCTTTTGACTGTGAGGACAAGAGTTTTTTTTCCTATTTTTACTTTATTTCCAATGTTGTACTAATACAATATCTTGATGTATTTTTTTTACTGTATTTTATTTTGAGTTTGAATATGTTTTCTCTTTGTGTTATAGTTAATGGATGTTAGTATTACTTGCTTTCGTACTCTGAATTTTTTGTATGTACATTTAGTGAAATTTCAGTTTAGTTATGTGACATATCCTTCAACTATCTGTAGATTAGGGTAAAAAATTAATCTAATTATAGATGGGGGATCTGTCCCAGTGACAACTCTACCGTAATCATCATGTTAATATATATGTTAACAAGATTACAGCGAGGGCGGGCACCACTATTGGTATTAGAGAATGCCATAAGGTGTAAGATTGAAATATCATTCTTATCTACCTAATGAATTGTTCTTTTGCATTAGCATAAAGAGAGATAGTTGGCAGAGCAGGGAAACTACAGGCAGAATAAGCAAGAAAAAAGTGAAATGTATCTTAAGCAAAGAATATCAAATCTACATAGATAAAAAGATTATGATTACAAGTGGAGCAGCAATTGAATTTATTTAGTAAAAATCTTCCAATGAGGATCCCTTTGTCTATAATCCGGAAAGAAAGCTTACCAATAAAGAGAGAAACACAGAAATATTGTTGTAGAGGCCACATGAAGAAAATTTGGGCAGGAGCGGCAAGCTAGATGACGCGGCGTTTCCCAGAGGCGATGAAGATAGTGGGGCTAGATCGTCGGGCAAAGCAAAGTGAGCGCATATATCTTGAATGGGATGCGGTTGGGAGTGAACGGGATGCGGGATGCGAACATGAGAGAATCATAATTGAGCAATAATGCAGAGAATCATAAAGTGAAGTGAGGCCTAATATCACCCCTCTGTATCCTGTCTTTATATAGAAATCAGCAACTCCAAGTATTGATCACATACATGCTACGTAGTTAAGTTTTTGATGAATTACATTTAGGTAAGTCTTTAAAACATTTCTCTTTTTATAATTATAAAATGCTTCCTTAATTAATGCATTAATTGTAAGTTTATTTTATGAATAATATTAATTTATTTTCTCTAAGAAATATGAATAATTCTATTTTATATTTAAATATATACTTTTTATTCTTAGCCACACATATAAAAATGATATAATACTTATATTTTTGCAATTTTTTTTTGTATTTTTTAACAATTAATTAGAAGGATTTTTACAAATTTTAACTGTTTGTTAGTTTATTTTATTCTTCACGCATTTCTCTCATATATTATCGAAGCTTTTTCCAAGATTTATTTACGAATAGTAAATAAATTACAGAAAAGATTTCTTGTCCTTTTGGCATATATATGAAAATAAAATTTATCTAAAAATTAGAGTTGATAATAAGATATTTTTTAATTTCTAAATATATTATTTTTATTAAAAATTTAATCTATGTATTACAATATTTAGTATTTCTATATTATATACTAAATATATTAATAGTTAATCATAGGAAATTAATTTTTTATTTAAGAATATATATTTTTTATATATGAAGAATATATCAATTATATTTTTATAATATAAAATTTTGTATATCATCATATCAAATTTTTATTTTTATTTTATTCTATATATAAAAGATATTAAAATCTAGTGATTAAAATTTTATTTTAATATTACTTATTTAAAATTATATTAAAAGAAATATAATAACAAGATATTCATATTTTAAATAGATATAATAAATACTGCACACGTGCAATAATTAATTAAACAGAATAAATATTAAGAAAAGCTTTCTGCATGCAGCGCAAGAGCATATAATTTCCTAATTTAAACAGAGGATTCATGTAGAGCAACGCTCCCAACGTGAGGCTAGCATCCTCCTTCCTTATTTATCATTAGATAAATTGAGCGGATGGCCCTCCTCGCTCAATTTATACCATTGCCCATCCGCACTCAGGCCAGAACAGTTGAAAGGATGGAAAGCAATGAGAGCAAGGATTGGTCCAGTCTGCCGTGGGACATGCTCCACGAGATAACCAACCGGCTGGGCCTCAGCGAGCAGATCCACTGCTCCAGCGTCTGCAGAGAATGACATGCCTCCATTACTCACCATCGGCCAGCGCTATTCGCTCGTTGCCCGTGGCTTCTTCTCCAAGATGATTCGCCGGAGGGCTCCCGCTCGTCGGTCAACTTTTGCATCCCGGCTTACCCGGACTTGGACAACCACCGCTTGATCCGCCTGCGCCTCCCGAACCGGTTCTAGGGGTGGTCCGTTGCTGGCACATCCCGCGGTTGGCTGCTCATGACCTTGGGCGCACATGTGGCCCTCCTCAACCCCCTCACGCACGTGCAAGTCTCCCTCCCCGACCTCTTCCTCCCTGGCTACACAGTCAAAATCACGAAGGTGATCCTCTCGCCTCGCCCGCCCACCCGGGTTGCGCCGCTGCCATCGTCCTTGCACACCCGCACTCCAGCATCCTGTACCAGGAGAAGCACGTGGGCGTGGCACGGCTTGGCGAGGGAGGCGGTTGGACTTGGTTCCGCGCTGACAGCTGGCTGCGGGACATCGCCCTCTGCGACGGCAGCAAGCTCCTCAAGCTCCTTGGCTCCGACGGGGACGTCGTCCACATGCGGCTCGGAGGCAGTGCGACAGTCACGAGGACGAGACGCTGGCGGCGGCGGGCCGTCACCAACCTGGTCTCGCCGTGCTGCGGGAGGAGCTGGGAGATGAAGGCCGTGCTACTGCGGCGGCCGTAGCGGAGCACCCTGTTCGACTGGTGGGACCCGCTGCCGAGGCTGCTGAGGATCAGCGACAGCGGGAGGATCTGCGCCGACGGCGGGGGTGGCAGCATCCTGCTGGCCGACCACAAGGGGTTCGTGGAGTGCAGGTCGCTGAAGGAGGATAGAGACATCTGGGGGGAGAGTTGCATCCACCACTTCGTGTCGCTGTGGGACGACGGCTTCGAGTGGAAGGTCTATGCTAAGGCGGACGGAAGGTTGCTCAAGACGATCACTCTTCCCAAGTACGCATTTTCCATGATCTGGTTCGTTCCGAACTTCGCGGGTTCTGCATGATAGATGAGTGGCCCGTGGTATCTGTAATTTTTTAGTCAGTTTTTGAAGATAGAAACTCGAATAAAATGATTGATTTGTGATGTCTTTGAGTAGAATTTGATTTGAGAAATTCTGGATTAAAATGCTGAGTATGATTTATTAGTGCTAATTCAAAAATTTATTCAAAAACTCATTTAATCATAATCACTATTAAATTAAATACAGATCAAATATTAAATAATCTAATAATCAGTTATCTTAAATATTTAATAATTTATTTTTGATATATTTGCAAAAATTTTAAAAAAAAATTTATATTAATTTTGAATAATTTTTAATATATATTTATATATAAGCATATTATTTTTCTTAAGCATCAGCTATTTGATTATTAGAAATCAACTGTTTTTGTAAGCTTAAATTAATTAATTAGCTTATTTTAATAAAATTATTTAAAATCCCCTTCGCCAAAATTTAATAAACAGCCGAACATTAAACTTCCCGCCGCCGCCTTCAAATGCTATAAACACGAAACATTTCATTCGCTACAAACATTCTCCTTGTCGATGGACATCTACGAAGACGATATTTCTCACTTCAGCGATCTTGACAACAATGGCTTCCCCATCTGCTCGAGAACTAGCGATTTCGCTGTTGATTTCTATTTTAGCGGAACTAATTGTTCGCACCTGATACGGGAGGATGAGGGCGGTGAGTTTTCGCAGAGCGGGGAGAAGGAGAAGAGCCTTGTTCAGCGGGATCTCTTCCAAGTTTGGGGGATCAAGAACCCATCGGAAAAGCGAGGACTTAAAATCCCCTCACCACCTAGGAAAAGGCACCGGCAGGTCAATGGGGATTTTGCTAGGGCTACCAAAGAAAGAAATGGCGAGATTAATGAGCATGATCAACCCCGTTCTTGCCCATTCTATAAGAAGATCCCGGGTTAGCATGACATGTTTAGTCCGAAATGGTTTTTATTCATTGCCTTGTTTATCAATAATTTTGTTGGAATCTTTAGGGTTTAATCAAGACGGAACAAAGTGTGTATATTGAGTGAAATTAAAATTAAATAAAGAGAAACAACATTCAAATACAATCATAATACAAACAAAGAGATTTACGTGGTTCGGTACTATCACCTATGTCAACGGGGAGGAAAGCTGAGAAGATTTCACTATTGAAGATGAGATTACAATATTTTTAGGGTTTATAAACCCTTACTCAAACCTTAGGAGCTTTAGTCTCCTCTTTGGAACAGTCACTACACACCCTAAACAATTGGAGACTTTTTTTTCACTATCTTTAATCTAATAAAAGGGCTTAAAAAGTATTTATAGGTGCTCCAAAAATAAATTGCTGAATCGCGGGCGCCATGGCGCGCGACGCGCTCCAATCGAACGCCCGGGCATTGCGGCGTGCTGTGGCGCCCTCATTGAATGCCTATGTACTGCGGCGTGTTGTGACGCTTTCCTATCGGATGCCCGAGCAATGCGGCACATCGTGGCGCGTTCTTATCGGACGCCCAGGCAATGCGGCGCTGTGGAGCATTCCTGTCCAATGCCTAGGCGCTGCGGTGTGCCATTGCGTGTTCCCGTCGAACGCCTAGGCAATGCGGCGCGTTCCTGTTGAACGTTCAGGCACTGCTGCGGTGTGCTGTGGCGCTTTCATGTCTGATGCCCGGGCAATGCGGCACGCCGTGGCGCGTTCTTGTCGGACGCCCGGGCAATGCGGCGCCGTGGAGCATTCCTGTCGAATGCCCAGGTGTGTTCCCGTTGAACGCCCAGGCAATGCAGCGCGTTCTTGTTGAACGCCCAGGCACTGCGGCACATTGTGGCGCGTTCTTGTTGAATGCACAGGCACTGCGGCGCGATGAGGCATCAATATTTTGAGCGTCTAATAGCGCCAGACGCACCCTAATGCCTTGCAAGTACGCTGTGGAGCGTGTCCATAAAGAACTTCATTTACTCAACAATCTCCACCTCAGATCTTATGTGCACCACACGAGAGCTGAATCAATATATTTTCCAGCATTACAGCTGCACAAACTTGGTTGCCTACGTATCCCCCTCCTAAAGAAATCAAGCCGCCCGTAGTTTCAACAAATGAGAAGCTTATGGATGCTTCTCCAAATTCACCAGAGTCTTACAGTAGGTGAATTTTTGAATCGTGAGCACTTTTGTTAACATGTCTGTTGAATTATCTTTAGTGTCGATCTTCTTTAGTAAAATCTCACTCTCTTCAATGATATCCTAAACAAAATGGTGTTGCACATCTATGTGATTTGTGCGAGCATGACAGACCGGGCTAGTAGCTAAGAATATAGTGCTCTGGCTATCACAATAAACTACTACTTCTTGTTGCTTTGCACCCAAATTTTTTAGCAAGCCTTTCATTCATATAGCTTCCTTGATTGCTTCAGTAATTGCCATATATTCAAATTCTGTTGTAAACAGGGCAACTGCAAGCTGTAGAATCGATCTCCACCCAATCGAACCTCTTGCTAATGTGAACACATATCCAGTCGTTGATCGTCTTTGATCCAAATCTCCCGTATAATCGGAATTTACATATTCAACACACAAGTCAGCTATTGAAAACTGCTTCTGAAATAATAATCCAACACCAATTGCACTTTTCAAGTATCAAAATTTTTACCATCATTGCTTGCCAGTGATTGTTCTCTAGATTGTGCATATACTGGCTCACAACTCTAATTGCTTGGGCGTTTAGTGCAAACAATGATGTACATCAAGCTTCCAACTGCACTAGTATAAGGCACTGAGTGTATTTTTTCTTTTTCAAAATTTGTTTTCGGACATAGCTCTGCAAATAAACTAAAGTGAGGTGTTAGAGATATACTCACAGACTTTGTAGAATCATCAATTCTAAACCTCTTCAACACCTTTTCCAAATACCCTTTTTGGGTAAGTCATATTTTTCCTGCCTTTCTATCTCTACAGATCTCCATTCACAGTATCTTCTTCGCCTCTCTCAAGTTTTTCATTTCAAAGTTCTTCGACAATTGATCTTTCATGTGATCCATATCAGACTGATCTGAAGTGCCACCAACATATCGTCGACATGTAAGAGTAGATAAATGAAGTTTCCTTGGGGAAACCTGTTAAAATACATGTAGTGATCAAACTGGCTTCTTCTGTACTCCCCTTTTTGCATAAATTGATCAAACTTCTTATACTATTGTCTTGGTGCTTATTTTAAGCTATAAAGAGACTTGTTCAATTTGCATACAAAGTCTCATTTTCCTAGCTCAATATATTCTGGGTGCTATGTCATAAAGATCTCTTCATCTAGTTTTTCATGCAAGAATACTGTTTTGACATCAAGCTGCTCAAGTAGCAGATCAAACTGTGCCACCAAAGCTAAAAACATGCAGATCGATGAGTGCTTGACAACCGGGAATAACACTTCATCATAGTCGATCCCTTCCTTTTGAGCAAAGCATTTGGCCACTAATCTAGCTTTGTAGCGCACATTAGCTTCTGAAGATCTCTCTTTATTCGCATACACCCACATACAACCAATAACCTTTCTACTGGAGGGAGTTTCTCCAACCTCCATACCTCATTCTTATGAAGAGACTCAATCTCTTCATCCATCGCTTACTTCTATAAATTTTTTTCTGAGCCCGTCACCACTTCTTTGTAATGTGATGGAACCTCACCTTCCATTACTAACAATGTATATGTGACATAATATCTGAGCCAGCTTTGCTAGACAGATGTATGGTTGGCTACATGCTTGATCCGTTCTGGAGGAGCAAACTGCTAGGAAACATGGGAGACTTATCTCTACACCAACTATTTGTTCTAGTTTCATCATTGGGTGATGTTCTATGCTGACCTTAGCAATTTGATGGTTCTCTGTAGCGTCCCAACTTCTCTCGGCCCTTGTACCCCTAGTATGTGTGGTGCTCCCTCTTTTCAAGTGCCTCAAGATCAACATTGATAGATCCTTTTGACATAAGGAGTAGGATGTATACAGATGCCTCATCATTTGTGATGATAGAGGTAAGTCGTGGTGACATGCGACACTAATATTCCAACCTAGACTCCTTTTTGAAGTGAAGATGCAGATGATACTACTCTTTTAGAGGATGGCTCAGTAGTGGATGGATGAGCTTTATGAGCTCATTATTGAGGGAGACTATCTTGTGACTATTATGAGGATTTAAGGTACCTAGAAGTGGATGAAGAGGAAGTAAGAAGCAGAGCTACACGATGACCACCTCTCCTTGCACATGCCTAGGAACAATCTATTTGCACATCAGAGGCACGAGTTCAGTTGTGCTGCATTTTATTATTCTTCATTTAGCCATTATGGGGACTTTTGGCTTGAGGGAGATGCTATCTCTAGTAGGCTATTTGTTATCCTCTGGGATGATATTAAGGAAATTGTACCATGCTGATTTTTTTCTTATTTATGATACTTTTTTGCTGGGCTAGGTTTTGAAAAAAAAATAGAGCCTTCAAATTTTCAAAGAAAAATAGCACCTGCTAATTCAGTTCATGCGTAGGGTAGTTTCTCTCATGATTATTTAATTATCTGGAAGCATTTACAACTAATTTACCATACTACATTGATACACAACCTATGCCATTTAGAGATGCATCATTATAGATGTAAAAGATGTCTGCACTCTATGTATTATTAATACTAGAGTAGACATTAAACAACCTTTCAATCTTTGGAGAGCTTCATTACATTTAATACCCATACAAATTTCAAGTCTAGAGATGGGTATAACATTCTTGGAGAAACAATCTGCATATCTATGGTAAATATTAACTAGCCCTAGTAAGCTTCTCACCTCAATGATATTCGTAGATCTTAGCTACTTTAAAATAACTTCAGCCTTCTGTTGATCCATTGGGATTTTGTCATTACTGATAATGTGACCCATTAATGCAATGCTTTGAAGCCAAAGTTAAAATTAAAATCTTGGCATAGGGCTCATTTCCTATGAAGGCTTGGAGAATTGCATGGAGGTGCCTAGTATACCGAGTTTCATCCTTAGAATATACAAGGATGTCGATGATGAACACTACTTTGAAAAAAATCCAAGAAGGGCTTGTAGACTCTTTTTCATTTAATTTATGATTGTGATATGTGCTGAAAGTTGTTTTTGCAATGTTATCTTTCTTGATCTTTAGCTGATATTGTCAAATCTTTAAATTGATCTTTAAAAAGATTATGATTCATTCAAGCTGATCGAATAGGTTGTTGATCCTCAATAGTGGATATGTATTCTTAATTGTAAGCTAATTCATTTATCGGTAGTCTATGTAGAGCCTCATGCTTCCATCCTCAACAAGCAACACTAGAGCTCTTTTAGGTGAATAGTTAGGCTTGATGAAGTCCCCGTTCAACAGTTTCTGAAATTGAGCCATGAGTTTTTATAGCTAGGTCTGATGTGGGTTGGTTTGGATTTGGTATACTCCAAATTGGATCTAATCCAAATTCTCATCAGATCAAATCATGTTATGATTGGGTTGATGCTGACCCATATTCAGTTCATGACCCTCTTTAAGTCAGGATATTTGAGTCAGATTCGGGCCAATCTATATATAACTTCAAAAATAATATAAAATTTATAGAATGAGATAACTTCTCGACATCATGCTTACATTGGAACTACTACTTACAAGCTTGTTTATGTTAATATATGTAATTTACTTTTAAGATTTAATGTTGTAGTTATAAAATATTGTGTTTTGTGTAATGGATATTTGAATTGGATTCAAATTTTCATTTCCTTGTTTTTATTACAATTTTTTCTTGATATTTATGAAAGGAATTATGCATACTCTATAATTTAAAATTGCTCATCATATATACCCTATGTTGGACATGCAATATGCATATTGTGGCCCAACTTTTGTTGTTAACAAAGTAAGACATTTTGGGTTGAGTTTTAAGAGAAAGGGTTGGGCTAAACTTGAATATGATCTATTTTAAAATAAATGGATTGTTTACTAAATGGTTAGTTTGGCATATCAAAAAATCATGCCATTTAACATTTTAAATAAAAAGTACCAATTTTGGTTAAGTCATGACCCGCCCCATTTATTGACCTACTTGTAACTTTTTGGTTGTTATGTGGTAGGGTGCCTTTGAGATTAGGTTGTACTAGATGGAAGATCTATTATGAAATTTGTCTTCTTGATAGATGGTGATCGTTGAAGTTCATTTAAGAATGCTTGAATATTTGCAAACCTCATAAATGTCCTCTAGCGAATTTTCCTTAATAGTGCCCCTGAAGCGTACTAGAAACTTTGGTGTCCGCTGCACAGGATCTCGAACTTCTTAAGGCTGATACTATGGAAGATGTCACACCACAATTGCCATGGAACTTGAATGGCTTATCGTCAGTGGATTGGATCTCATAATTTTTTATTGCAACCAATAGATACACAGTGTTTTAATAGCTAATTCATATCTGGAATTACATCAAATTCTTAGAGTGAATTGATCACTAATTTCACGCTGAATTCCTTATCACTGAACAGTTATTTTAATGTGTAGCTAATGGTGGCTTGACATGGGACGACCTATCAGGCAATCTCATTAATATTGCTGATTGTTTGTGTTTTATAGATATAGATGTTGACTGAACAAACTTTGCTGCAACAAAAGAATCGATATTAAAATGAACCATCGTTTACATATCATTAATAAAAACGCTACATGAGATCAAATTACGATTGTTTCTTGCTTCTTATTGGGTGTGGGCATAGAAGTGCGGTTGCACACTCTGATGAGGCTAATTGGAGATACTTGTATGTCCTCGGTCTGACTGCTTTGCCGTTTGGTGCTTGATGGATGTTCTCTTGAGCAAGTCCTTTAGGTATTTAGGATAGTTAGATGCAGTGTGAAATGGTTTATGGCATCCAAGTAGATTCCATACCTTGTGTGACATTTTTCACGATTTCTTATCTTAGTTTGTTCGTTGCTACTAATATTTTCAGAGATGTTGGTTCTATGATGCATGGGCCTGGCTTTCTTCCATTCGGTGTTTTCTTGACACGTGTAAATGTTTATCGTTTTCCCATCTTGGCATAGCCATTTTTCTGGGTTGGTCGTGACACCACATACTTTATTGATGTCAATTTGATTATTTCTGATGCGCTATCAAACCTATACTGTGGTTAAAACTGTTTTGCCACTTTATGTGAATGGGCTAACTTTAAATGATGTAATTAAACATTGTATTAGAAATATATCAAAGTTCAATTAATATTAATAAAATTATAATGCCTAAAACATTCCAAGTAATAAAAGAAACTTAATGCTACAGTTTCAAGTGAGTTTTCACGGTTCTTTCTCTCTTCTCATAGATAGTTAAGAATTCAAATTTGCTTCCAACAATCTTTTCTCACGTGCAGACAAAACTTAAGGCATTTTAGGAAAAGGATCAAGGATTTTGTGGGGGCATTTAAATTAAAAATTTGATTTAAGGAAACCTACCTTATGATAAATCTGATTTTTTACTGCAGCAGTTTTTCCGTTTATCAACTGCCCAAAGAATCAAGCTCTCCCTTAAAGCTAAATTTGGAAGGATATTGTATTGTCAACTGCTGTCTTAGTTAAAAAAAGAGTTAAAAAGATAACGAGATTAATGAATTAAGCTATAAATTATGAAAGAGGCTACATATGTCAATTAATCCAATTGTGCAAATTTTTGACAATCATTTAATTTAACGTGCAGCCAATTATTAAGAAATGTGAGATTACAGGTTATATTCTTCTTCAGAAAGTTGTGCTAAGAATGTTTTTGGTTGATATTTCTCATTTTCTTTGCTACATAGGCACAAAATTTACAGTAGACGCCTTTCGTTATGGGGCAATAGATGGATGCTCTGCTTATTTTTTGAGTCATTTTCATTGTGATCACTATGGGGGCTTAAACAGGAGATGGTCGCATGGAAATATTTACTGCACTGACCTTACAGCTCGCTTGCTGAGAATTTGTCTTTCAGTAAATCCACAGTAAGACTATGATTTTACTTTTTGTCTTGAGATACTTCAATTAAAGCGTTATCACATAATATCAATGGTATGCATATTACTTGGATATTTTCTGACCATCAGTATATTACTTAGAGCCGATGAGAATTTTACGTGCCAATTCTTTATTGCAGATACATCTTCCCTCTACAACTTGATGCTGAATATGTTATTGAAGATGTAAAAGTGACTTTACTGGAAGCTAATCATTGTCCTGGAGCAGCTCTGATCCTATTACGTTTGAAGGATGGAAAGTGCTATCTACACACAGGCGATTTCAGGGCATCTAAATCAATGCAGCGGCATCCTTTGCTGACTAAGCAGCACATCAATCTGCTTTATTTGGATACAACATATTGTAACCCCAAATATAGGTAACTTACTAATTTTTCTGAGTACTTGTTATGTTTCATAATCAGTAAGTTGATAAACTAACTATTTTTTCAGCTTTCCACCTAAAGATGAGGTTCTAGATTTTGTTGTGAGGACCACTCGTATATTTTTGTCTAAGCAGCCAAAGAGCCTGATTGTTGTTGGAGCATACAGCATAGGGAAGGAATCGGTTTATCTTGCCATTTCAAAGGCTTTAGAGGTAGGAAATCTTGAACTATCTTTGCAATATGTTAGCAGGCTACATTATTTAAAAAATTAGGGGAGGGACTTGAAGCTCACCAGCTCGAGCTGCTAACTGCAAACCTCATCACTCAATGCTGGCAATCACCAACTCAATACATTTCTTCTACATACACAACTTCTTAGACTCGTTTACGGCTCATTTGCTTGATCCAAGCACTTCATTTCCTCCAATCGATTGTCCTCGCCACCCATTTCTTCAAATCATCACTAGCACTTGTTTGATTTCAGCCATTGGAATATTTTTCTATCAACAATCCTCTATGCTCTCACAATCTCTTATAGATTGAGCCTTTGAACTCCTTGTTTGGACTCAATTGTGCCGCTCAATTCTCTTCCAATTGATGATCATGTTGCTCCAACCCCTTTGCCTGCGGATATCAAGCAAAATCATCTGATTTCCTTCCATCTATGATTTGAAGGAGTCCCTTCCAGCTCTTGAGGATTGAAATCTTTAATCTTCACAGGATCCTTACCTTTCCTTTGCTGAAGTGAGCCACATCTCTGTTTAATCCAACCATCCACCTCTTCTTCATCTATGAACTTAAATAAAACTTCCATACATCCATATAGATATAAGAGCTAGACTTCTTCAACCGACCGAGCAAGGATGAGTCAATGGGGTTGTTACTTGCACAAAATAATGAAGGGAAGAAAAATTCTCTTTAGTACACCATCGGCTGGCTAGTGCAAAAGTTAGATATTCTCCTTTTGAAAAATTGTTTGACTCTAGTTTTTGAAATGCAAAAGCTTCGCCATTTTATGTTATCTCATAAGGTAATATTAATGTTGAGGGTTGATCCTTAAGTTACTAATGATGAAGCCAGTGTTGACAGTATGTCTAGCTAAGTGGGCCGTACTGTTATCATAATTTGACATAACTGATGTGCCACCAAAAGATATAAAAAGGCAAACACTAACTGATTTTTAGCTGCTCACCCATTATCAATAGTTTCCTTGTTGAATGATAAGTTTTTAGATGAACTAATTCTTAGCCTGGAAGGGCAAGAAAAAGAGCCAACATAATGAGAACTATATTAAGCCGATTCAAGAAAGATAACATTGGCTCTGACCTATCAATAACACCAACTAGGATGTAGCTAGTATTCGTAACATCTCAGGAAGGAATACTCTGATATTCATATGGCCTATCAGAGTCTCAAATAAATAATGAAACATAGTATGAAGCTCTAATAGTAGGTCTTGAATTTGTAATTAATGCGAAGATCAAGAAACTCTACATATATGGTGATTTTTAGCATATCCTAAAGCAGGTGGAAGGTAAATTCAAAATCAATAAATTTGAGCTGATCTTATGTCACAAACATATAGCGAAACTGCTAAAGCAAATTCCGAAGATGTCTTACAAGAATTACATGCTGGATGAATGGCAAGGTCGATGCATTAGCCAAGTTAGCTAAGGAAATGACAAATCTTCGAGAAAATCAAATGTTGATAACTATTTAAAATTCTTAGACTTTGATGCCAATCATTTTGGGTACTCCTAACAAGGAAACTTATGAAGAAGTTTAATAAATTCAAATGATAAACAAAGAAAATAATTGGAGGGATTCTTTTTCTAGTTATTTTAAAGAGGAGATGCTACCCAATGACAAATCAGTGGCCTCACAAATATTACATGGGATACCACAATATGCCTTCATAAACGACACTTTGTATCGAAGATCCTTTGATCAAATGTGGCTGTGATGCCATGGTCTAGTTGAAGGAAAATTTGTTATGGCAGAAATACATGAAGGGTTGTGTGGTGCACATCAGTATGTTCTTAAAACAAAAATGAAGATTAAATGAATGAGATATTATTGGCCAAACTTGGTAAATTGTTGTATTGATTATGAGAAGAAATGTCACTAATGCCAAACACATGAAAACATCTTTTATAGGCTTTCAAAATTTACTACATCCTATTGGTAGCATCATGGCATTTTGAAATCTGGGGAACATATGTGATCGACCCAATAGATCCTTCATCATTTTTGGGTCACCGATTATGATGGCCTGACATTCGGGTGTTCACATGCTCATATTGAGCAATTTGAGAGAAACGAGCATACACATACAAAAGCTAAAGATATTTCTCGTTCATTTCAAAATTTCATAATACAAAAATCTTCATCGTACATCACGAACATTGTTCAATTTTTTTTTAAATAAAGAGAAAATAAAAAAATAAATAAAAGTTAAAATAACGTCATCGTAAATCCATCGGCAGTTTTATAATTTAAGATTTTAAAGTTCTTGTTTAGGCTCTCCCAGAAGTACCTGACCTGGTATTGTACAAAAAAAAATATTGAGATTAGAATTATCAGTAATTAGAGAATACTCTAAGTACCACAGTAAACCAAATAATATTACATTTTTATAAAAGTGAATATGCGATTAGTAGATATAAGGATAAAAATGCAGGAAAAATAAGGTAATAGTATAAAATGAATAAAAGTTTCGTGCGACAAGTATTATTACAAAATGTAGGTTACTAATATCATTTTTCCAGTAACTCACCACGAATATCACTGATGTAATTTTTTCAATGGCTCATGAATATTGCTGATGTCATTTTTTCAGTAACCCACGAATGTTACTAACGTCATTTTTCAGTAACCCATGAATGTCACTGATGTCATTTTTCCAGTGACCCACGAATATTGTTGATATTATTTTTTCAGCAACCCGCGAATATTATTGGTATTATTTTTCAGTAACCCTCGAATATTATCACGTTGGTTTCGAACAACCAACCAAGCTTCAAATGAATTTGGCTCAAAGCAAATAAGCGAAGCTAAATAGCAATAAAGTGTAAAAAAAGTAAACAAATTAATAATATATGTCATATACTGGGTACCTTAGTTTTTTAAAATCCAAAGTTTGACAGTTTGACTTTTGGATCTGTATTTAGATTTGGATATTTTTAAATTAGCTTTTAGCTAATATTCTTAGGAGTAATTACTATCATCTTTTTCATTTTGTTTTTCTTTTGCTTTTACATTAGGTTAGCATTATTATTATGATAATAATAATAATATACAAAAGTGAAAGATATAATAGAAATGATAGAAATTAAATTGCAGAAAGTAATAATAATAATAAAATATTAGAATAAAAAGTGCCTGAATGGAAACATAGTCATCTTATACATATGCACTTGTTTATCATTATTGATTAATGACAACAATGCTAATGTGATGACATAAAGTTTATTTAAGTATAAAAAGATATACATAATATTATTAGCGAAATCTCCTTCTTTCCTTCTTGTTTTACCTAGGATAGTGTTGCAGTAAAGCTGAGGGAGGCTGGACAACTGAAGGAGGTGGTCGAAATGGTGGCTGGCATGAGGAAGGAGGAGGGCTGTTGCTGGAAGGGGAGGCGGCAGCAGGGAGAGGGGGCTGGTTGGTTTGAAGGGTCCGAATGGGGTGGCTGCCGAGGCTGGCGGTTGGCTGGGAGAGGGGCTGGCAGCAGGGGAGAGGGGCTGACAACGAGGGAGAGGGGGCTGGTAGCAAGGAGAGGGGGATGGCTAGTGTGTGGGGAAGGTGAGGGAGTGGGGGGTTTAAATAGAAGAAGGGGGGGGGGGAAGAGGAAGGGTCGGTCAAGGGGGGGTGGGGCCCTCCTAGGCATTGAACAGGCGAAAGTTTCACGTGGGAGGTGAAGGAAAATCAGGGGGGGGAGAGAAAAGCTGAATAAATTACTAAAAGTTAAAATTTTTGTATTTTTCCGCCGTTCGGCGTCCAAAAATAACGAAACTTGACATTGAGGTGTGTCACGATGTAATGAATAACCTCGCGCCAAAATTTTTTGATTCGAACAAATATTTTATTTTATATTAATTTCTGAAGTTTTAAATTTCAAAAATTAATTTAGGTTAAACTGACGATCCAAAATTGATGAAACTTCATGAGCAGTTTTTAAATAATGTTCTTAACATAACGACACGAAAATCGATAAATTCGGACACATATTTTGATGTTCTTAATTTATTGAATTTAAAAAAATTCATAAATTAAAGCGGGAGTTTCCGTTATTCAGATTTCTTCAAACTAGGATGCTTTGATCTAAAAATTTATTCTCATTTAAGGGTATTTTTATTTGCCATAATTTGAAATTTTCCGGAATCCTGATTTTTGAGGCAGGATTTGACCTAATTTACAAAGTAACCACATTGGATCATTACACCGATTCTTTTCGCTACTGAGTACTTTTCCAAATGAGCATAAACCATCTTGTTGAGAGAAATAAAAGTTGATAATGTGATTAAGTTTTTTTTGGGATCATATTGTATATCAATCGGGGGTTTCTCATTATGGTATTCAAAACTACAAAGATTAATTATTTTGTTAAGTGCCACAAAATGAGGTGGGTGTATTCTTTAGTTTACAATCCAACATTGTTAAAATTGTTAAAGAAAGTCCTTATTAAAATTAAAAGAGAATGACATTACAAATTGATTGAAGTCTTATGAATTATCGAACTACTTAAACAACAATCCAAGCTACTATGCACTCGTCGGTATTTGGGATAGAAATAATATTACCACTTGAAGTGGAATTCCCATCATTCTGTATCGCTATTTGTCCAATCCTATATGCGTCGGTCTAAACTTGAAAGTGACTCTTGGGTAGATACCAAGGCAGTCATTAAAGCATCCTTCAGCTTCTGGAATGATTCTTCACATTCTAGGTTCCGGATACAAGACACTACTTTTTTCGTGAGTTTTGTGAGAGGAGAAGAAATCTATGAGAACCCTTGGACAAACTTCCTATAACATCATGCGAGTCCTAAGAAGCTTTTGATTTTTGTCACTGTAGTTGGCTGGGCCAATCGTGGATAGCCTTGATCTTTTTGGGTTTCACTCGAATACCATCCATACTTATTATATGTCCCAGAAAGGCTATCGAGCTCAGCCAAAACTCACATTTTAAAGATTTAGCATACAACTAATTAGACCTCAGTGTCTTTAGCGCTACCTGCAGATGTACTTCATAATTTTCTTCATAATTTGAATATACTAGTATGTTACCCATGAACAGGATACAAATTTATCTAGGTATGGCCATAGGATCCTTTGCATTAGATCTGTAAATAATGACAGAGCATTTGTTAGATCTATGATATTATCCAAAACTCATAATGTCCATACATAATTCTAAATGCCATTTTTTGGTATGTTCTCCTCCTTCACTCTCAAATAATGTAGCAAGAGCAGAGGTCGATCCTTGAGAATATGATATGTTCGGCAAGCTGATCTAACAGATCATCAAGCTGATTTTACAGATCATCAAGCTGATCTAACAGATCATCAAGTTGATCTATACAAGGAAGGGGATACTTCAATAATGCATATTCTTAATGTTCCATCTTTCTTTTTGACGAGTAGCACTGGAGCTCCCTATGGAGATGTATTGGGGCGGATAAATCTCATTTCTAACAGTTACTCTCTTAGTTTTTGAAGTTTTTTTGGAGCCATTCTGTATGTGGGCTTAACTAAAGGTTGTGTGCTTGGTAGAAGCTCGATGGAGAAGTTTATCTTGCGAATGGGAGGTAAACCGGGTAGATATTTGGGAAAATCATCCGTGAAGTTTTTCACGATTTTTGGTATCCGCTAAGGATGTTCTGGGTTCCTCGATACCCATCATCAATGCTAAATAGGCTTCACACCTTTTTCGAAATACCTTCTCTACTCACATAGCATTTATACAAGATGCCATAGTACTGAACCTACCCATAATGATCTCATGTCTACTTTTCACTGTTAGAGTCACTCTAATTTAACTAAAGGTTGACAATTTATAACTACCCTAGGGTCATTAACCAGTTCACTCCCAAGATCATATAGAAATTGCAAATTGAGAGTAAAATGATCTCATGTCAAATCTAGCAAGGATCAATTAAGACCAGATTTGGTACAAAGATTAGTTTAAGACATCAAGTTTAAATTTGAAATATAGATATTAACAAGGCCATTGAGATCAGATGGATTGGGTTAGGCCAATGTCTTTCATGAATGTTGGTAGAAATGCTGTGGAAGATGTATAATTCATATATGGTTTAGGGTCAAACTAGAAGTCAGCAGTGGTGATTATACGTTGGTGGATCAATAATAAAGATCATGATAAAATCCATGATTGCTGAATAAATAAAATTTCAATAACAAAGAGTAGTTTGATGAATAGAAGAAGTTAGATTGGTTCAACATCTTACTGTTTCAATCTTCATATAATCTAGAATCTTATGAAAGTATGATTAGCAGTATGAGTCAATACCCTTAGCATCTTAATTGTCATCGATCATGCATGAACCACACTGCATGTACTTATGCTTAAAAAAGTCATGCACTAATAGTTGGTGCTAGAGAAATTTACTAGGGAAGCAACTAACAAAAGTAAAATGTGATAGAAGGCAATGAATCTTTATGTCTAGATATGATCAGGCTAAGTGCTTTAATAATGAAACGTAGTCATCCTAGTAAAAACACATAAGTTTATTAATTAACAAACTAATTAAAATTAAGCTTAGGAATAAGAATATAATTTTTAAAACTTATAAATAGGTCATTTCATAATTTAATAAAAATTTCAATTATAACTTTTGCAGATACATCAAAGTTGTGAGTGAATCATCCTGTTAAGTCAAAATATAAAAAGTACACTGGATATTACTTTATATGCTTTTACTTTTATTGCTGCTTAAGCATCGCTTTGAGCCTGTTTTGCATTACTACTTAATGCGTTATTTACTACTAATGATGTAAGAGAAACAAAATGATGTTTATGTATCTTGTGAATGTTGCAAAAAGGTTCCGAAATGGAGTATGAATAGGTTAGGGACGGGGCTAGTCCTTGGGAGCTATAAGGGTGTCATCTGGAGCCTTTGAGAGGGCCCAGGTGAAAGTTATGCTTAGATGCATATTTATTGCCATCTGAAGCCTTTAAGGGGGCCCAGGTGAAGGTTATGCTTAAATGTATATGAACTCAGCATCATGGTTTTGACTTTGCCCATCAGAACTGCTATCATTACTTCATAATATCATAGACATAAACATAAACATAAATTTTTATGCTATTATTACTTTTCTGCTTGACAATTTATCATGTGACAAGATAATATTTATTTTGCAGGAGTTATGATTATCTTTTTGTCATAAGCTATATTTCTCTGCAATTATTATCATTTTTGCCTTCCGCTTTTGCTTAAAGTATATGTTTAATATTCTTTGTATTTAGAATGCGCACTAAGGTATTATTCTTATAATGTCAGATCAGATACAGCTGAAGGAGGCTGATATAGTTTAAAGTCGTTAGAAAGAGGCATGACACGGGAAATTAACGAATTCTAACTGCTCTTTCAAGGGATAATCATTTTCTATATAATGACAGTTATGTAATAAATTATGGATGCTATTTATTTTAAATTGAATGAATGCTATTTCTTATATTTGAATGGCTTTGGATGTGTTTAACTGTTATTTTACCTAATCGCCATTATGATCATGCGGAAAGATGCATCCGATGTTAGATTGGTTGTTACCAACCTAACATGGGTCATCACAGAGGTAATTTAATTATTAATGAGAAAATATAAAGAAGTAAAGATGATAAAAAATGCAAAATTTCTCATCATTTTTCTCCTCTTTTCCTTCTCCTCTCACCCAAGTTAGTGTTGTCGGAAAAAGGCGGGAGGTTGGGTACGGCTGAAGGGAGTCGGAGGGGGTGGCCGGAGTGGGGACGCCAGAGGCTGGCAGGTGGCTGGCTGGCTAGAGGACTGAGGAGGTTGGTTGTTGCTGTGGGAGAGGAGGGGTTGGCTGAGGGGGTATAAATAGAGAGGGAGAGGGAGCGTCTTGTGGTCGGCCAGATGGGCCGACCAACCTGCGCCAAAACGGCGCAGGAGGCTCTTTTTGGCGTGGGAGGAATCAGGAAAATAGAGAGGGAGAAGGAAATGTGAAGGAAAAAAAATTAAATAATTACTTAAAATTAAATTTTTCACATTTTTCCGCTGTTTGACTTCCAAAATAACGAAACTTGACACAGAGTGTATTATAATGTAACGAAGACTCTTGCGTCAAATTTTTTTGATTTGGAGCAATATTTTCTTTTTAATTAATTTCTGAAGATTAAAACTTCAAAAATTAAATGAGATCGAACCGACTTTCCAAAATCGATGAAACTTTTTGAGCAACCATGAAATAATATACTTAATGACATAAAAATTGATGAATTTGAACACGTATTTAATTTTTCTCAATTTTGAATTTAAAAAAATTCAAAAATTAAAGCGGGAGTTTCTGTTATTCGGATTTCTCTCAAACTGAGCAGTTTGATCTAAAAATTATTTTTATCTATTGGTATTTTTATTTGCCCTAAATTGAAGTGTTCTCCGGGGTCCTGATTTTTGAGGCGAGATTTGACCTAATTTTGTGAAATAACGACATTGGGTCAGTACAGTAAACCTACCCCCCCTTAAGGCAAAACTTAAAGCTCCCACCCCCTTAATTTTTAGTAAATATTTTCCAACAGCTCTTTATAAACATCATCAAAGTTGTGCCCTTTAAAACTGGGAACACCAAGATGTTTGAATGGAAATTTTCCTTTGATGAAACCCAATTGATTAATAAGAAAGTTTTGGGGACCAAGAGGTGCTTTATCATTTAATAGAAAATTGAATTTCATTTTATTGATATTCAACCCAAAATCAATTTCAAGTTGTGTAATAAGGGTTTGAGTTTTTTAATATTCCTTTTATCCTTAGTAGCGAAGATTACTAAATCATTAGCTTAAGTAAGATGATAGATTATAAACCCAATATTGAAATGCATGTTGGGGTATTGTTGAAAGAGTTGATTGATATTAATGGACCAATGATTGAGAGCTAAGTTGAAATGGATAGGAGAAAGGGGGTCTTCTTTGTCTTAGACCTCTTTTAGAGGTGAAGAAACCTTGAGGATGGCCATTGATAATAACAGAAAACCAAATATTTTCAATGCACTATTTGAATTTTGCTTGCAAAGGAGTTATCAAATGCATAAGCAATGAACATTTTAACAAGGAAAGACCACTCAAGCTTGAGGATAATACTATGATAGTGACATTTATTTTTAAGGCTATGAAACAACTCTTGGCAACAAGAATGTTATCTTGAATCCTTCTACCATGCATAATATTGAATTTGTTAGAGGCAATCAAATGAGCGAGCGTTTTCTTAATTATGTTGTTAGAATTTTGGAAATAATCTTATTGAAGGAGGTGCAGAGGCTAATCAGTCTAATTTGAGTCCACTAGTTATTAGAGCTCTTTTTGGGGATTAAGGATATATGATAGTGAGTGAAAATATTTGGGAGTGGAACATTAAAAAATAATTCTTTAACTTCATTACATATATCATCTTTATTAATGTGCTAGCATTTGGTTAGAATTCATTAGAAAAACCATCAGACTTGGAGCAAGTATTATGATTTAAAGATTTAACAACTTCCCAAATTTCATCATTGCGAAGTGGGGTTGAGTTCATGATTTCCAAGATCATCAATTGCTCTTAAGGGGGGAAAGAGATAAATTACCCGCAAAGTGATTGTTTGATTCATATAAATATTGGAAATAATTAATGGCAGAAGAGCAGATGTCCACAGGATTAGCGAGGGGTTTTAATCTCATCAATTATGATGACATCTCTTCTCTTGTTAACCTAATTATGATAAAATTTGGTATTTTTCTCAACTTCCAGCTTCCAATGTAAACCACATTTTTGTTTCCAAAAAAGCTTAATATCATTGAGGTTTAGAATTAAATTGGCTCTAGCCATGGAGAAAGCAGTTCTATATTCCTCATCAGGGCAAGCCTTATAAATATCTCCAAACTAAGCATCAAATTTTCTTGCTTTATGAGGTTATTGAAAATATTCCCAATAAATTCTAATTCCATTTATTAAGATTCTTCCTCAAATATTTAATTTTTTCAACAAGACTAAGCATCCATATTTCTTACAAGTGGTATTCCAAGAAGACTTATCAACGTCTTCTAAACCTTATTAAGCCAAAAAAGCTGAAACCTAAAAGTCTTAGGAGAAGATATAGTATTATTCCAAGAATTGAAGATGTAAACTTGCAATCCGAAACAATAGAGCTTAGAGAATTTTATATATTGTTTTGATAAGTTTTGAATTATTTATGATTAATTAAAAATCTATCAAGCCTAGCATATTTTCTACCATTGGACCAATAAATGAATAGTAGGTTTATTTAAAATCATCTAACCCACAATCAATAATGGCAGAATTAAAATCCATAGTAGAAGAGTGATCTTGGTAGTAGCCTTTGTATTCATTTGTATGAAGAATTGCTTTGAAATTCCCCCAACAAGCCAAGGGAGGGGAAAATCACTGCAAGATTTAAGGAAATTTCAAAGGATGTCTCTTTTGCTATGAAGATTTTCACACGATTAAAAGTGGCCATAAAATTTATGGCATTGTTTTGAAAGTTTAAGTGAATGGCTTGATCACATTGATCTAAAACATCCACCATCCAATCCTTGGACCAAAAAACCCAAATTTTATTAGACAATGGAAAAATACAGTTTTCAAAGTTTATATTTGCGAGTTTTACCACAATCGTCATGTTTTTAATTTAGGTTCACAAATAGAAACAAGATAAGCTTGAGCAATAGGTCTCCTTCAGTTTGAGCAAGTAAGATTGTCACCTGTTACTATGATGGGGAAACAAATGTGCCAAGCTAGGTCTCCTTCAGTTTCGTTGGGAGAGAGTGATTATAATATATTATATATGTTGGTTCAGCTTCAGGGACTAACAGTTGGCTGTATACTCCTCTGGATCACGCTCTTATATCAGCTCTTGACTTGATACATGAAATGCGCTAGGGTTTGAATCACAGTTAGAATGATTTAAGTACGAGAATATAACAAAAATTATATTTAAAAGTTGTTTCACCGCTTTTACTTGTACAATTTAGCCTCTATCTTTATAAATTATACTATCACTTTTATAGATATTTGTCAAACTCTTTAAAAAATTATAATGTCTTTTATGAATTCATCTTACTAAAGATGGGTTTTGCAAAGATTTCTCTATTTTTCTTGACTTGTACAGATACTGGGGTAGGTAGAGCCACTTGGTTGTTATAAGGAGATCATACCTTGCCTTGGTTGAAATTAAATATTTTGAACAAAAAAGTTGAATTAAATAGCGGTACTTTGGTACCTCACGTTCTATGTTGCCTAGCCAAAAAATTAAACTTGACCAATGATAGGTAAGGCATAATTTCAATATCTTAATAGTGGTGATAGTTGTATTGTAATAAGAAATACATTTGCAATTTTGCCTTAAGTTTGTTGTGGATACTCAAACTATTATTTTGTAGGAAGTATGTTGCAAGTCTCATGAAGAAACCTTATTTAATTTTACATGTAAATATTTATTTTTGTTGCCTACCACTATTTAAAATTAAATATAAATGTAATATCCAAGTAGTTAGATCATTTTAATTGCAATTCAAATCTTGACATATTTCATGTGTCAAGTTATGACCTGATAGAAGAGTGTGAGGAGTATATTGTCCATCGTTAGTCGCTGCAGCTGAACCCATTTACATATACATAAATTAATAGTTTGTTTATTTACTATTAAGTTGTATAAATAGCTTCAAATTGTATAATATAAAATATGCTTTGAAAGTGAATGAGAATTATATTATATATTGTCTACTTTGCTTAAAATATCAAATAGGATCTTACGGATGATACCTTTAATATCAGATTTATACAAATTCAATATTAAGGTCACCACATGTATGATGTCGGAATTTCACAGAAAATATTTCTCATTGAAGTGCTTTAATTTGTTAAGTAAAAAAAAGTGATAAAATATTATTAATTAAAAGTTTATTAAATAACTAAACAATTTATTATATTGATTAAACTAATTCTTAATTAATTAATATTATTAAAGAGATTGGTGATCAAATTAATAATGTTATATAATTATTGATTAATTAATAATGTTAATCTAATAATTATTTTTAAAATTTTAAATTTTAATTAAATATTTAATCAATACTTTAATATTTAATTAATAATATAAGATTGTCAAGATTAATTATTTAATTAAATTTATTAATTCAAGGGTTAATTAATCAAAGTTTTAAAAAGACATCAGGTAGATGCATCCAAATGATCATTTTGAGCCTAATCATTACATTGGGATAAACGAATGATCACCAAATGTTGGCAAATACACCTTCTAGTTGAACAACAACAAAGGAAGAAAACAAGAATACAAGAAAACAAAGGTAATGTTATTTGCACAACATACATTTTTGATACAAAATTGTTATGTGCCCTGCTCATATCTCAAACTTACATTCAGTTCAAATTCCGGCTAGTTTTAGTATAAGTGTCACTCCTAATACCTTCATCTGAGTGAGCTCCCAAATCTCCTCTTTAGATCACCTTGTACCACTTTCAATGTCTCGATCTCGAGTCTGCTAAGCACTTGCTACCTGAATACAAAATAAAAAGATCATTATCATAAAAATATGTGAAGGGATAACAATAATGTCTTTAAAAATGTAAAAGTGCTGAAATACAATGAAAAAACACTTATGTGAAAGGGCGTGTAATAAACCAACACAAAGAAAGCCAAGGGCACCTAATCTCTAGTAAGACCTAAATGGTCCTAGATGGACCATCTTAAGTTGAATTGTAATATTCCTAATAAGTCTACATGATCCTAGATTTGTTCTAGATCAGCCTTAAGTCCAAAACATGATATGTTGAATGCTTGACCCAATTGATCATACCAAATTATTTTAGACATATTGTCTAAAAGCTCATATTTCCTAGTCGATCTAAATGGTTCTAGTTGAGTTGTAACTAACCAAATTATCTGATTTTCAATAAATCTAACATATGCTAGCTGAATTAAATCAAGTCATAATAATTTAACATTCGGATGATTTAATCATATCTAAAGCAATTAAGTCGTGTGATCTGCACCAACAAAGATCTAAACAATCTAAAATGCAATGTTGAGCATTCTAAATAGATGTAAGCCTCATCTAAAACTACATTTGGGCATTCTAAAAGATGTAAGCCAAATCCTAAACACAAACACATGTATTAAAACAGATATAAGCCCCCTATTAAATCAGGTAGGACATTTTAATGGATTTAAACTTTTTCTTAAATAAAACTCAGGGGATTTTAGAAAATTTAATCCCCATACATGAATTTAAGCCCTGCCCAAAACTAAAATTAAGCATTCTAATGGATATAAGCCCCATCTTAAATCAAAGTCGAGTATTCCAACAGATGTAAACTTCTAAATTCAAAAATACATAAACCTATATTTATATTCTCAACAAATGTCACAAAGCGTGCTCTGGATCTTTAAGATGCAAAATTTTTTTTGACATTGGTGGATTGAACCATAAGTCAATTTTGGATGACAAAATCATGGAATATTGATCGAATTTACTTTCATTTAAATTTACCCTACGAAAGGTTTACTCTTGAAACCTAATTCTGAATATTGATGCTTGAACTTTTTGGGGTGATCAACTGTTATAAAATAATTATTTTTTTCTTTTATATGAAGTTTAAGGTCATCTTCTATGCTATAGTTAAGTACACAACTCCGAATACTTGTTAATCAAGCAAATACCGATTTGCTTGCTTCATTTTCTCTAATTCTACACTTGACAAATGTAGATGTAATTTCTTCTATTCTAGATAATACCTGTTTGTATTCTCTAGAATCAGTTCTTTCCATTAAACTTGTAAATTTTCACTTTCCCATCAGCTGTCATCGCTTATAAATGCTTTCTCAAATTTAACGCTTCAATATTAGTTATTTACTAGAAATAAATTGAAGAATATGATAAATGTTATATTATATTTATAGTGGCTCCCATTTCATATCGTTAAATATAGACAAGTGTTATGATAAGAAGTATGATATAAATGATATATTGTAGTGTGTTGAAAGGTGGCTGCAAAAGTGTTAATGGCGAGTGGATGCTTAAATAATAAAAGAGAGATGTAAGATAGCAAAAACAAAAAAATGGAGAGCTTGGTGGTTATACTTTTGATGTGTATATATTATATTTTATAGCTCATCTTTGGATTAATGAATATTTTTTGTGTGGCCATTGGCACAAGTAAATCTCACCAAATTCACCTAATTTTTGTATCTTTTTTTTGTTTTGTTTTTTTGCCTTACACATTTTTACTCTCTTGTCGCACTCCTGCCCATTAAGATGAGAGTACAACTGGTGCATGGCTTCCATAGATTAACGTCTTCTTTTATTTGTGTTGCTCCCACTTGTTTTCACTGAGTACTTTCACTAATTCAATGTTTTAAATTCTATCTGATGTCATTTCTTAATCTAAATTTGTTTGATAACCATCTGTCCCGTTTTAGAATTTTTTTCAGAATTTTAAAGAACTTCCATCTAATTTTTGAAAGTTAAGATATGATAATTTTCATCTTCCCCATTTATTTTCGCATGCTTTAACAAATTATATTTTTAAAGTATGCTTCCTGACTTGGTCTCATTTTTTATTTCATTCATTCTCAGACTGCATTATATGGTCATTTGATTATCAAACAATTTATGATGTTGACATTTGCATTTTGCAGATTTTATTTTGTGTTACATTTCTATTTAGTTGGTACTAAAAATATATATGTATTCATTATTAGTTTTATAAATTAAATATCTATTAAATTTGTCATAAACTCATAATTAGAATGCTTTACTTCTCATCTCCAGTCAAGAAAGATATATCCTTTGTAGGTTTCAATTTATGCAAACGCCTTCAGGAGAAAGATGTTGCAATCATTTGGTTGGCCTGAACTTTCAGGAAAGCTGTGTTCATGCACAGAGAGTTCTCCACTTCATGTTTTACCTATTTCTTGTTTACATCATGAGGTTTGGCTTAACGGTATTTGATATTTTAAAGATTTTCCCATCTTATTGTTAGTTGATCATCGATTTTATAATACAGCATTTGAAAGAATACCTGAAAACCTGCAAACAACAATTCAAAACTGTCTTGGCATTTCGTCCG
The DNA here is from genome assembly GCA_016760335.1 of Gastrodia elata. Taxonomy (NCBI): domain Eukaryota; kingdom Viridiplantae; phylum Streptophyta; class Magnoliopsida; order Asparagales; family Orchidaceae; genus Gastrodia; species Gastrodia elata. The sequence continues at coordinate 17,291,370 of CM028681.1, forward strand.
ACAGGTATGCCATTGTTAGTAACTTGTATTGTCTTCTCCCTCCTTGCTGCTTTACGTTTTCTTCTGCACAAAACATTTCCTAGGTTGGACATACTCTGAGAGAACTGAAAGCCACTTAGATCTAATCAGGCCTGTCGTTAATGGCAATGTCACCATATATGGTAAGCCCCATGTTAATTTCTATGCCCAACTTAAATAGTAGATGCTCATCTTGAGTTAAACTGAAGTTTTATTTGATGCAATTTTTTAAGCAAGATATTATAATTGAATTTGTTTCACCTGCAAGGTATTTTTGTACTTCCCTACTTGGTGGTAGTATGATCTCCGAATCATACACAAACATAGAATTATATTTGTAAATATTCCTCGCAGCCTGGATTTTCCATATCATGAAGGAATAAGAAGATGGAGGCAATATGATTATTAATATTGCCAACTCTACTAACCCAACCATTGATAAAGCTAGTGATATTTAAAGAAGTAATAATTATTGAAGTTGTTAAGGCAATTAAAATGACCCCATCCAAGTTTTGAAACTTTCTTTTGAATAAATATTTGATTTTAGTTGTCAATGTAAGCACAATATTGACATTTAACACCAAATGAAAGAATTTCTCTTGTGTTTTATAATTATAGAATATTAAATTTTTCCTAACTCTCCATGCTAACAAAGAAATATGGGATGTAATTGTTATAATGTGGAGACCAATTAGATCATTAATGGAAGAGAAAATGGTGTTCTAGTGCACTTCGGGACAGATCTATAGCAGCAACTGCAAGGTTGGCGCCCAGGCGCCCTGGAGACATCAGGCCTAGCTCTCAGGCACCCCGGAGATCATAAGCCTGTCGCCTAGGCGCCCTAGAAATTGCAAGGCAGGCTCCCAGGAACGCCCAGGTGCTTACGAAAATTTTAGTCTGGGTGTGGCATGTCCTAAGTTATTTATGGCACTTAGGGGGTTGGTTTGGGGTTCCATATAAATATGAACTTGTTGTGTCAGGGTTTAGTAAGTGTCATTTATGTGGGAGAGTTTGTGGAGGCTAAGAAGCTTGAAACCCTAGAGTGAGAACAACAATAAAATTGGGAGAAAAGAAGAAAAAGAAGCTCAAAGGCGAAAAATTCTTTCTTCCTCTAAGGGATTGATAAGTTCTCTGTAATTCTGTAATTATCTCTTTGTAGTGATTTTCTTGTGGTGGTGTGACTCCATGATTTTTTCCATTATTATATTTTCCCCATAAAATCATTTGTATTTGTATGCTTGTATGATTGAATGAATGTCATGTGATTTTTGATTGTTCGTGTTGGTTTATATTTCATGTTTGCTTCGGTGAGTCTCAGCGGTCAAGCCTCGATTTTAGGGATTTTGTCGGATCTCCCATCCCTAACAAATGATATCAGAGCTTTGTTTGATTTTAGGGTTTGTTAGCTTGAGTAGGAGCAATGGCTGATGAAATGAGACAAGATTAAAAAATTCTGTGAAGCATGTTTTGCATTTGGAAGATGCACATGGAGAATTTGCCTTATCAAAAGATGCTATACTTACTATTGGATGGAGTTAGCAAGAAACCAGATACTATGTTAGTTGAAGATTGAAAGGTTCTCGACAGAACGACACTAGGCTTGATTTGCCTCTCTTTATCCTCAACTTTGGCGATCAATATTGTGAATGAGAAAACCATGATGGCTCTCATGACAGCCCTAACAAGAATCTATGAGAAGCCTTTGGCTTCTAACAAGGCTTTCTTGATGAAGAGATTATTCAATATGAAGATGGTAAATGACGGTTCAGTGACGAAACATCTAAATAAGTTCAATACTGTGATAAGCCAGCTAAGTTCAGTTGATATCAAGTTTAATGATGAGATGAGAGCTTTATTGCTTCTATCTTCATTGTCGAATAACTATGATGGATTGGTTAGTGCAGTCAGCAATTCATCAAGAATTGCAACTTTGAAGTTTGATGACATTGTCGGATTGATGCTAAATGAAGAAGTGAGGAAGCGATCTAATGGTGAAGCATCAACTTCAACACCGAATGTTGACATCAGAGGAAAGAGTGTAGACTAGGAATTTAATTGTAATTGGTCAAAGTCAAGGCTAGGAAAATTAAAGCCAAGAAAGGGAAAGGCAAAATGGTGGAACTATGAGAAATCAAAACACTTCAAGAAGGACAGTTATGCCTTGAAAAAGGCAAGAGGAGATAAAGATAAAAAGCCCTTTGTGAATGTTTTAGCAGAAGAAGAATAAGATGCATTTCTTCATAGCATTTTTAAATCCTTTCTTCCTCTAAGTGATGATAAGTTCTTTGAAACTCTATAATCATTTTTTGGATAGTGAATTTTTTTGTAATAGTGTGGCTCTGTGGTTTTTTCCATTCTTGAATTTTTTACATAAAATCTTTTGTGTTTGTATGCTTGTGTGATTGAATGCTTGTGCTGTGATTTTTTATTGATTTTGTTGGTTTATAATTTAGTGTTTATTTTGGTGACTCTTAGCACTCAAACCTTGATTCTAAGAATTTCATCGGATTTTCCATCCTTAACAGGAATCATTTGATTCTAGAAAATTTCAAGTAATTTGGCCTATGAGGCTCAACCAAGTTTCACAAAATAAGAAAATTATTTATGAGAGCAAGATACCAGTAGTTGATATCAACATAATTATTATTGATAAACACAACCAAAATATAATTTATTATCTCTTGAGAAACATGATTTGAGACTCTTCACATCCCATGCATCCTTGTTTAAGGCATCCTTACTAAAAACAAACCACAAAAACTTAATCACCCCAAAAGTGCAGACATCTTGACGTTTTGAATTAGAATTAATGAGTAGACCTTTTCGTGGGATAGATTATGTTTTAACTAGACTTTTTCCTGATGAGTGATTTAGGATTCAGTTAGATCTGGGGTTGATGATTTCTTGTAAGCACAAGCCCCTATAGTTAATTGCCTCTCCTAATCATTTAGGAAAGAACTCTCGATTAAGGAGTATTATTATTTTTTAATTGGTAGCAAAATGGGGGATAAATGGAAGTAGACCTGATTAAGATCCATAATTTCATCATCCCAAGTTAATTTGTTCAATCTGCCAATGTTTGAGAGAATATTATTTGTAAAATATAGAAATTCTGATTAACAACCATGAGTTATCCCATTTCAGAAGTTTTTAGCAGACTAGGTTGTATTTGTTCAAGGCAAATATTAGATTTAAGTATTTTGAATTTGGGATTTACATTCATTGGAATACTCAACATGATTATAGATGGGGCTTATAGTCGTTGGAATTTCAGGATTTAGTGATCAAAATAGGGATAAGCCTTATATTCATTGGAATGCTTGAGGTTAATTTAGGATGGGGCTTATATCTATTGGAATGCTCGATATAGTGGGTTTTACAACCTTATCAGAAAGACATGGTGGTCCACATTCGGTATATTCTAGAGCATTTAGACAAGGTGGCCCGTATGCGGTAATTTTAGAGCATGTGCATAAAACATATATTAAATACAACACAAAGAAAACTAAGAGTACCTAATCCCTAGTATGATTTAAATAGTTCTCGATGGACTAACATAGGTTCAATTTTAATATTTTTAATAAATCTCTGCAATTCTAGATTGGTCTTTAGATCAACCTTGTACATAAACCAAACAAGCTGAATGCTTGATCCGATTGATCAAACCATTTTATGTCTAAGGCTCTTGATTCCTAGTTGATTTAAAGGGTCCTAGTTGAGTTGCAACTAACCAAATTACTTGATTGTTTGTAGATTTAATTGATCCTAGTTGAACCAAATCAAAGTCAAAATACCCTAATATCCAAATGTTTTGACCACATCCAAAGCAATCATATGTTATGTGATTTGACTTATGAAGATTTAAAAGATCTAGATTACACATGCACAAAATCACATTGTCTAAATGATAATACTGTAAACTCATTTTTTTATTATTTTAAATACATGTAAGTCACATCATAATTCAAACTTGGGCATTCAAAATAGATGTAAGCCTCATCCTATAATTATATCAAACATTCTTATAGAAATAAGCTCTATCCCAAACTAAAACCAAGCATTCCAAAGGATACAGGTTTATCCTAAATCAAAATTGGGATGCTCAATGAATGTAAACCCTAAATCTAAAAGTTGCTAAAACCTAATATTTAGGTTTCCCATAAATACCACCCATTTTGCTCAAGATTTTTGAGATGAGGTAGCTCATGGTTGCTAGTCAGGATCTTTGGATGTTATGAACAACATTCCCTCTAACATTGGCAGATTCTACCACAAGTTGACATCGGATGACAAAACCATTAGATCTTGATGGGGTCTATTTTCACTTATCCCCATTTTGTTCTTTGCCGAAAGATAATAATACTCTTTAATCAATAGTTCTCTCATAAATGACTAGAGGGGTAATTAACTATATAGGTTTGCAGTTATAGAAACTTATCGACCCCAGATCTAACTAAACCTTGAATTATATATTAGGAGAAAGTCTGTTTAAAATTTAAATTTGTCTTTCTTAATGGTCTACTCACAGGGCCTAATTCGGAAGATGGAGTGATCAGATTTTTTGGTAACTCTGCTGGAGGGGATTTCTCCCTATTTTTGGAATATTAATTATTCAAACTATAATACCATCAACATCATTAAATATTTCATAATGTAACTTGCATGTCAATGACTTGCTTGAAAAAAATACACAAGTCACCAGTATTTCTTTGCAACTTAAGCAGCCTCAACTTTTGTTGGAAATCACACATGGTTGATTTGAGATCAACGACATTCAAGGCAAAAATTTTGACCTTTGCCCTTGGGGAGGGTTCCACAATTAATTTTTCTGATGGTGTGCTAAGTACAGGACCAGTGCGACAATTTAGTGCTATTGTTGAGAAAATATAATTTTTTTTGTTCCTCAAGATGGAGGCTGTGGCCAAGAAAGCCTTCCAACAAACAACTTCTGCACATGTACTCAACGCAGGGTAGACGCCTTTTGCACATGTACCAACACATGGTAGACCCCTTTTGCACATGTAACAACGCATGATAGATGCCTAATGCCATAATCCTAAATCCTCCAACACATGATGGAGGGTATTGAAACTTTCTACTAAGGCTAAAGGCTAGTTGATCCATCAACATATATACAAAAACTAACCACAATAAAGCCAACCTTGTTAGCACTAGGTTGGCGGGAAATCTAATTAAAATGATCATCTGGTGAATGCCCCAACATATGACATCCAGACATTGAGAATTATGGAGATTCAGTTTGAGAAGCTCCCGGATGAAAAAAGGTGACATCCAAGGGAAAATTTTGGAGATATACTACTTTACAAGTTTGAATTTTAAGGAGATTAAAATATGAAAAGTAATCATTGGCGAATACCAAGAGCATCTAGAAGATGATCATGGAAGGTTTCTATAAACATCCAATAATGAAGAGTAAACACAATTTTTAGATTCAAGATCAGCATCCCTAGTGTTGCATTGGAAAAGGCGGTTTGTTATCAAACAAATACATGATATAGAGCCTCCAGACACTGATGATGAAGATTAGTCTAAAGAGAATTTGCTAATTGAAATGGTTCACATGGTTGAGCTCTCTACTACTCAAAAAGAGTATACGAGAGGTCAAGGAATTGAATATTATGACTGTTTGATTATATTAAGGCATATTTGAACAATATAGAAATATTATTCATGGATAAGTTTAACACATGCATTTGAACTTAATAATACATAGCCAAAAAAGTATTGTTTTTTAATTATTATAAACCAAAAATGTATAAAAGAGTTTATTCTCGACTCTCCTTAAAATTTCCTCTTCCGAATCTAGTTATCAAACTTGGTAGCTTATTTTGAAAATATCTTCACTCATAATAAAAGAGATGCAAATACTTATCCAATGCGCAATACCAGTTATGCATGTTTACAAAATCTCATTGTTGTATAATAAAGGATAAAAATGAATATAACTCATGTCTCATGATATATCACAACTCACATGTTCATGTCTTATTTTTCGCTCAACATTTTCATTATTAGGTATTATATGACAAGGATAAATTAATCACATATGCTTGAATAGGGTAGTTATAATTCATTATTTAAAATGTGCATTGATCCTCTTCTAGGTGGTATTACTGTCTCTTTATCCATCAAAAACGGAGAATGCCCTATCCTAAATATGTCTAATAAGACTCATGAAATCCACCATTTAAGAACCAATTTAATGTCATATAATTACTCTCATTTGAACAGTTATTCAAGGAAAATGTGCAAGGTTATACTTTTTTTCTCAATATTAATGTGATAATTTTTGGTTATTAAATGATATAATGATCACAAAATAGTAATTTATAGAACGCAAATCTAAGTCAAAATTCAATCAGTTGTCAAAATAAAATTAGTATTTTAATAAATAGATAGCAAAATGCTAATATCTGCTCGTATAATTGAACAATATAGTAGCTCAAATAGATCTAAATGTACCTCCCACAGCCTACAGAGATGATTGGAAAACGATAGGTCTCGGATTCAAAATAACATTCAAAGTTAATGTCCTAAAGCACTCATGACACCTTGGGATTTTGGCGGGTAACAACAGTTTTTGGGAAAATTTGGAATTTTTAAATGAGGAGGTAGATATAGGCTCTAGATGGCTTGAGTGTACATATTGACCTGCTTGGGTACCCAACAAGGCGTATGTATTGAATATATCCCTACGAACGCAAGCGCAAGCACAACGGAACTACTGAAGCTATCACCAACTCCAATGAGGATGCAAATTCTAGTCACCGGTTAAGCAAAAAAGAACAAGCAAACAAAACGACAAAAGCAGTTCAAAATAAAAAGCAGCACACTCGCAATCCAAGCACATCCAAACACAAGACTTACGAGAAAGATTCCAAGATGGGGAAAATTATGGAGCGACCACTACGAGAAAATTCAATATTGAGAAGAGGGGGGTGCAAACTTTCAATTCAATAACAAATATGGCTCTCAGCTCAAGGAAGAAAAAGACTTATTTCCAATTATTTATAGTAGCCAAACTTAAGGCAATGCAAATAATCTCACACTCAAACTTTAAGATAATACGGGATTTTACCCAAGATCCTAAAAGACCAAAACAAGCGCGCCTAAAAAACCATTACAAAAGCTTCACTCTGCTTAGCGCTTGGGTGCACCCAAGCTCCAGCCATACTGTTTAATGGCTGGTGAGGGAATTAACTCTTGGCGCTTGGGTGCACCCAAGCGTTGCCTCCACGGCTCGCTGAGAGAAAATCTAATGGCCAAGCGTCGGTGTTTATGTCTGAGTTAAATTGTCTTGCTCTCGTCCATAATTAGCCTATTGCCATTTTTGTGTCTGATCTTCATCTAATTCAACTCATTTTGATCCAAGATCTCCATGTGCTTAATTTGAAGCACACGAGGCTCCACCACTCAACCTCCCACTTGGAAATTGAGTAAGAGTCGATCTTCCTTTTCCATGTTCTTTACATAGTGGTGTGGGATGGCTCAACCTTGGCTTTATCAACACGTACTAAGGCCCACTGAAGCTATACACAACCTTAATTTTCCCAACATCACCATCTTTGTGAACATATATGCTGGAAATCTGAGATGAATCTTCTTCAGCGTGATACGTCTTTTCTTTAAAAACGTCCTGATGAAACAGTGGCGAAATTGGATATTCTTTGTTTTGGCATGGAATGCAGCATTCTTAGCTAGATGAATGACATTATGGCTGCCGCTGTGCAATATGCTATTCTCTTGCTTCTTGCCCAATTTCTCCATGAAATTCTGCAACCAAATCATCTCACTTGCGTCCGTGATGGCAATGTATTCCACTTTTATTGTAGACAAGGCTAGAGCTTCTATAGCCTTGATATTTAGCTTACTGCAATGCCTTCAACCATAAAGACATCCATTCGTGATTTGCTTGCTATTCATGTCTTTTACTAAGTTAGAGTCTACAATAGCCTTGTAGCTTGACTTCTTATCTCCCAAAGCAAAGTGTTTTTGTTTGCTGATTCTCTCAAGTATCAAAAGATCCATTTAATTGCTATCCAATGCGCCTTCCCTGGTTTGCTCATGAACGTTCTCACCAAACCACAGCATGGGCTATGCTTGGACATGTGCAGATCATTGCGTGCATTAACTTCCAACGATTGAGGCATATGAAGTTTCTCTATATTTCATCTCTTTTTGTCGGCCTTTGTTGACTGTTCTTTTAATAGGAGAAAGTGACTTCCCAATGATTTGCTTATTGGCCTTGCCATATCTATATGATGAATCTGCATAGAATTTTCATAACATAATCATGATTGCTCAGTTTTAGAGTCTTCTTTTTCCTGTCTTTATGGATTCTCATCCCGAGAATTAATTTGGCACTTCCGAGATCTTTCATTTTGAATTTCCTTGACAGTTGCTTCTTGAGGTGTCGAATAGCTCCTGCAATCAACCTAACATTCACATATAGTAATAAGACTACAATCATTTTTGAGATGAAAATGCTCAACACTATTAGAAACATAATTTGAAGTAGAATTAAGAAGAAAATATTCAAATATTCAAAGATTTTAAAAGAATATATATCATGATACCTTATTTTGCATATGCTCAACACTACGCTCTTTTGCTGCAGGGGTTCCATATAGCGAGCATTCGAGTTTCACCGAGCTTAGAGAATTTGTGAAGGTGCATATCAAACAATCTGTGTTTAGTAAATCTACTGTTGCTCTTTTAAATATCTAATGCTATCCCATGTTTTCCTAGTTCTTGAAACCCGAAAAAATCATCCCTACTGTTAATGCTGGCAATGCTGCTAGTCGTGCGAAGATGCAGTCTTATTTCAAGGAATGGTTAAAAGTATAATGTTTACAGTTAAACAAAGCTCTCTTTATTGTATTCAATATATTCTGCAGTTCATTAATATTCTGTCTTTCTGCTTGAAAAAGTGTACTAGTTCTCAGTTCCATTTGCCAGGTAATGGCGTTTGGTCATAAGTATTTATTCTGCTTTGTAATTATAAATTTTGTAATAATAGTGGCTTTTGTAAAATATTCTCCATATATTCGTTCTCTAACATCGTCAGAAACGCAGTTGTATTACATTTCTCAAAAATAGTTACTTGCCAAGATTTTTATTTTAAGCGGTACAAAATTGTATTCTAACTGTTAATTAAGTAAAAAGTGAAAGAAAACGATTTTGCTGCTTTTCTCAAAGAGGTGCTCAAATGCTTACGAAAAATAGTCCTTGAGGATGTCTATGCTGTGATGAATTTGACGTGCGTTGAAGAGCTTTGTTGAATGAGCAAAGATGGTCGCCACTATATAAGAGTATTGCATCTCACTTTTGTGCAGGATTCACTTGCCAGAGTTTGTACAGACTAAGCGATCACCCTGGTCTTGATGGCGAGCAAGCCCTATTTTTGGTTTATCAAGAATCAATCCATCGGTAAACTAGTGTAGTGCTGATTGATAAGTTGATTATTTCAACATCATTTTATTCGACTAGAAAATGTGTTTGCATCAGTTTATTCAACATTGTATAACAACCTTGCGTTGACCAAACTCGTTAACTGATCATTTGAAGTAAGTACTTTTATTTGCATTTGATGATCAATTCTGTGTCAATCAACAAATGTTAGTGGACCGACTTTATGACTAGCATACTTGTTTCCTGAAGAAGATCAAAAACAGCTCTAGGCACAAAATCACTAGATATCGTTGAAGTTATCCCCTATGAACTAGTAGCATATTCAATAGCAGCTACTACCACTTATAGCACACAACGTATGCCACCATGATGACACTAGGTAGGTATATATTTCCGTCATCTAACACTGATTTACACACTTCCCTCTGACACCATGATGTTTAGTTCTGTCATCTAACGCTTGCTTCGATCTTGCAGCATTGGCGTCCAACATCATTCTCCTAAACCAACTTGTCGTATCATCATTAAATATTGGCCTTTAAGTGGCTCCTCTTACGCAGGCATTCATCACCATCCTTTACAATTGGAATTAAGTGATTCTATACAACATTGGCTCCGAAGTCTTCCTCTCACACAAGTCCTAAGGGCTATCAACACTGGCCTTCAACAGTTCCTAATCCTAGCTTCAATGACATCATCCAACAACTGCATTTGCCATTCCACCGCACTGACCTCGGCATTGTCCTCCCACACTAGTCTCTGTCGTGTCCTCCAATACATGCCTCCAACCTCTAGCCTCAAGTACATCTTCTTACACTGGTCTCTAGTGCTGTTCTTTTATATTGGCCTTTAGTGCCATTCTCCAATATTGGTCTCTAGCACCTACCTTTGACTTTGGCCTCTAATGATGACATTCAGTATTGGTTGCTAGCTTGATGCACTCACGTTGGTCTCAAGCCTTGTCCTCCAACATTGACACAATGTCATCTTCTAAATCTGGCCTCCACTGTTGGTTCTTTAGTGTGGTCATCCTACCCAGCCTCCAATAATGACATTCGTTGGTCACTTTTATCATTGACCTCTGCCAACTACTTCTCTAATAACTCATGGGAATAAGTGGAACAATTTCATCTGGGCTAGATTAGGCTTTTTCATCGAGTTTGAATGTAAAAAACCTTTAATCTCTCTTATTATGTACATGGAATTTGTGCAATAATAATTTTCTCCAAGTTTCTACTGCACGAATTAGCATCAACCAACATTGCGAGTTAGCTAGAACCAATGATGCCTTTTTTAGCTCCTTTTGCCCAAGTAATATTGAGTAATTACTTTAAGGGACTATTTGGATTGAAGTAAAAATAGTGTAAAGTAAATTTTTTCAGGTAAAGTGAGATTTTCTTCGTTTGGTTTGTAGTAAAACAAGTGAAACACTCTTACATTGTAATTCGATTTTACGTTTGTATATAAAGAAATAGCGTAATCAACTTACGCCTGAATCGAACAGACGTAACTCGGGATTATGCGGAGCAGCCAAGCAGTGTTTTCGCCGGTCTTATTTCATTTGAATCGAACGAAGGCTGAAGACGTTCGAACGAAACCTAAGTTCCCAAAAAAAAAATTATGATTGGGGGTAATCTTATCCTCTAATTTACTCAAAACATCATAGTCTCAAATTACTTCATTCTAGATAAGAAAATCTTAAGTTTCATGAAAAACTACCAAATAGCGGTAAAGTAATCTGATTTCACTACCCATCAATTTCTCAGATTTTCTCATACCAAACAGCCCATAACAAAACATATAAAACAATAAATTTCATTGTTGAAGTACATGTTATGGTGTGAAGCCCAATTAGATCATTAATGGAAGAACAAATGGTGTTCTGGTAGATTTTGGGACCGATCTATAGCAGCCAACAACAAGGGTGGCACCCAAGCGCCCAACAGATAGAGCCTGACTCCCAATAGATAGAGAACCTGGCTCCCAAGCACGCCCATGTGCCCAATGGACAGAGAGCATGGCACCCAAAAGACAGCAAGATAGACGCCTAGCGCCTGCGGAAATCTCAGTTCGAGTGTGATGTGTCCCAAGTTGTTTAGGGCACTTAGGGGGCTGGTTTGAGGTTCCATATAAATACTAACATGTGTTATAGTTATGTGTGCCATTTTTTGTGGGAGAGCTTGTAAAGGCTTGAAACCCTAGAGTGAGAACAAGGATAAATTTGAGAGAGAAAAAGAAGCTCAAAGACGACAAATCTTTTCCTTCATATAAGTAATTGATAAGTCCTCAATAACTCTGTAATCATCTCTTCTATAGTGGATTTTTTTGTGGTGATGTGGTTCCGTAATTTTTTTCCCATTTTTGAGTTTTCCACGTAAAATTCTTTATGTTCATATAGTTGTGTGTAATAACTCTAGATTGTTACTTAGCTTAATTTTAGCTTAATCGCATCCTAATTATTATTTCATTGAGTTCATCTAGTTATTAGAACCAATCCTCGGAGATTTGGAGCGATTCGGAACGCGATCAAATAATTGGAATATTTAATAATATTTAATTAATTAGTAAATTGAGATATTTAATTTGACCTCGAAATCAAAATCTGACTTTGCCATTGCGCTCGTCACCCCCAAATTAGCTAGGGGTGATGATTTGGACGTGTTTGGAAGTCGTCGGATTTTCACGAATATTTTAATGTAATTAAATACCCCGAAAAATAGAAAAATTAAATACTCGTCGGAATTAAAATTCAACTTCACCATTGCGTTCCTCACCCCCAAATTAGCTATGTGTGAATTTTTAGGATTTTTCGGAACACATTTATAAAATTTGATTTTTCTTATTTTAAAGCATTAATTGCTTAAATTAAAATAAATGAATCAATTTTCCCTCTAGCTGATCCCTATGTTGTTCCTTCCTCCCTTCCCAACAGCTTCCTCCCCATTCCTTGCACTCAAATAAATTTATGCCCCTCTCCTTCCCATCCATGATGATGGGAAGGCTCATTAATGGAGCCATGTCCCCTCCTCTTCTTTAAGATGAACCTTCAGCCCCTCCTCTTCCTACATTTGCTCTCAAATTGTAGTCTCTTCTCCTCTTCCCAAGCTTCTTCTCCTTTCTCCGTTGCTGTACTTGCTGCTGGAAGAAACCTCAGCCCTCTTCCCCCTATTGCTTGCAGTTGAAGAAGAAGAAGAAACTTAACCCTCAAGCTCTCAAGCTCCAAAGGATCTTTAGAGAAATTTGTTGTTTGCAAGTCCAAGGTACCCCAATTTCCCTCCATTGGTTAATCCAATGACTATTCCATTTTGTTCTTATGCTCATTTGCATATCTAAAAATTTATGTTATATTATTTGCATATTTATGAATTTGTATTTAAGATGTGGAATCCATTAGAAGCTCATAAAAATTCGCAAATGTTAGGGAAGGAGATATAAATCTACAAATGCGAATTTTTGTACACCTAGTTCCTTAACTCTACTGTTTGCATTGATAACATAATCGTTTGGTGTCAACTTATGTATCAATGGAAATGTCTCGAAAAAACATTTCCATCGGTATATGGCACCACACGTGAAGTGCTCTAGGTTGAGAGTATTTGAGCTTGAAAGATGACCCATTGAGGTTTTCGCACATGCGAAATCACCGTCGGGCGCTACAGCGCGCCGTAGCGCCGAGTTACGAAATTGAATCCGCCGTAGCGCGCCGCAGCGGCATATAAAATTTGATGAAGCATAAAAATTTAATGAAATTAAATTAAATCCACCACAGCGCTAAAATCCGCTGTAGCACGCCACGGCGCTGCAATCTGCTGCAGCGCCTGAAAGCGCTGTAGCGCACCGTAGCGCTTGGCTCTTGGCCAGAAGGCGCTACAGAGCACCGTAGCGCCCAGAATTGTCTGAAAGTACCATGAACTGTCCGGAATTGCCGAAACTTCTTATTTTTTGCATTTTAATAACCCTTGGACCCTAATGGAGCCAAAATATATCAAATTTGAACATAGTCTTAGTAAATTTAAGCATTGTATAAAATTGTATGTGATTTTTGAATATGGAAAAATTAGGTTTTGACCCCCCTTTCATGAAAATAGAACCCAACATTGAAATGACCATAACTTGATCATTAGACATCAGAATTTAGCATTATTAGGCTCTATGGAACTCATAGATAGTAGACAACAATAAACTAACTTAATTATTAAATTTTACTAAGTGAAATTATAAAAATGCCCTTATAGTTTAAAATCCTTAAATTTGACCTATAGAACTTAAAACTTATCCAAATTTGATGTACATACTGTCTATCTTTATGTTAGACAGCAAAGAATCATTTGGCATCAATAAAATCTAATTTATATCCTTAATCAAAAAGTAGCATTTTAGACTCTTAAGTAGGGGCAAAATAATTATTTTGCCCAAAATTTAGGATAAGTACCCTTAACCTCTAAAATATCATTTAAATTATTAGCATTAGTAATAAAACTAATTTAGAATTAAATTAGACTCTTAAACTCATAAATTAAGTGAATTATTGAAAATTCAATTTAAGGTTTGTAAAATTCCTAAGTAAAATCCATTATATCTCAACTTAGTTAAAACTCATCCTTAATTTCTTTAAAGGAATAAAATCAGTAATTGAAAGTAAATTATAATAAATTCCATCAAATCCTAAAATTTCTTAAGCCATTCCATTAGGAGCTCATCAGGATCTACACTTCACTTTAAGATCTTTTCCTAAAGATTAGGAATGGATACTAGGTCAGATTTCATTCATCGAATAAAGTAGGTTATTCAATGAATGGAACATTAGTTTTAGTAGTTTTTAGATTTTCATATTTTAATTATGATTATTTTATCTTTCAATTTTAAATTAAAACTAAGAGATTCATCCTATTAAGTTTAAATTATGCTTAATAGGATTCATCTTAATAATTAGTTCAATTATGCTTAAACTTTAGCCCTTAAGCTTTACCCTTGGATTATGGGATTAACTCCAATTCGTGGTGCTTAATGCATAATTCCTAGCTTAATAGTTCTTAATCAGATCTTAATTTAGAACGTCTAAATTCATCAATTAGGATATGATGATTTCTTATCTAACTTAATTCATTGTTGATTGAATTAAATTAGAACCTGATCAGTTCTAATTACTTTTAATTTATATGACTGTATTTCTAAGTTACACTTGATAGCAGGAATTGGAGATCCTGAATTTGTATAACTTGGAATAATTATAATGGTTTAATAGATAATAATTGATGTGACCTTGTGTAGTAGAGTCCATTGCTCACTATTGTCTTATTTGTGCGTTCGCATTCCTTGTATTATATGCATTATTCCTTGAACATATCATGCAAGATATCATTATTGCATGAAATGAAAATATAGAATAATTAGGATAACATTTGCATAAGATTCAGTTACTTGTTGATCTTGCGCATTTACCCTACTGGAAAGGGGTAAGGAGAAATAAGGATTACTTAATATTACTCAATGAGGAGTGTTGTGTGTTAAGTTAGAACTCGAATAGTCTTGCAGACGTGCTTGACTCCTAAGCTACATTTGGATATGTTCACAGAAGTAAAGTAAAATAACTAAAGCATTATTGCATTTATGATTACTGCCTCTTCAGTTCAGTTTCTGTTTTGTTATTCTAGCCTAGCCTCATATGACGCTAAGAATATATTCATATACTTGTTATAGCAGGCTAGATTAGCCATTTTTTGATATGACAATCATTACATACATGTTTACTGTTTACTATTAACTATTTACTATTTACTGTTACTGTTTACTATTTCACTTTACTCCAATCAGCCTTACTTTACTTGCTTACCTACCTATAGGATGCTAAATTTCTCACTATTTACTTATACTTATCACATATTAATTACTTGCTTTTAGACTTGCATATTTCATATGATCATTAGCATCTTTAAGATTAGTCGTTTATTTCAATATATTTATTATTGTATTTATATATGCATGACTAGCCTTGTCTTAGCTTATTTTGAGGTATGTATTTTGCCTCATCATTGTTTAGTTATAAATGATGTTATTTATAGCTTACCACTTCCATTTATACGCGTACTGCTCCTATGCTAGTCTATTTTTGTGTAGTTTAAGTAAATGTGACATTAATAAATTTATGAAAAAATCTCAGCTTAAATTGTACTTAGACGATATGTCCAACAAGACTTTTCTTTTCTTGGCTGGGGCCCTGGCATTGTGAAACTGACAGTGTCAAGATCTGATCATTTTGAGGAGCTTGTGCATGTGGAGGAGCCATTCTTGGAAGAAGAGCAGGTTGGAGTTGAAGGATAGTAGATCATTTCCTCTTTCATTCTTGTGAGGATGAGAGCTTTATTTTTTTCATTAAAACTCATTTAAATGTTTGTAATAATTCAGGTGCTTATATATGTTCTTTTACTGTACTATTTTATTCTGAGCTGTATGTTTACTTCTTACGTGTGTTGTGGTGGATTGGATGTAGTATTTTTACCTTTCTTGCTTCCACACTCTTATAAATGTATATACTTAGTGAATGATTCTGCTGTATTATTCAGGGGCGCATCCTTCCCTTATTAGTAGATTGAAGATTACTCCTTAATCTAATGATAAGAGAGGGATTTGCCAAAGTGGCACACTGCTCCTTAGCCTTGATTGTTGGCGGCCAAGGGGCGGGGCGCCGTATTGTGTGATTGAATGCTTGTGTTAGTTTATATTCCGTGTTTGCTTTGGTAAGTCTCAGTTGACAAACCCCGATCATAAGGATTTCATTGGATCTTCCGTCCTACCAAGTTGTATCATAGCATTGTTTTGGTTTTAGGGTTTGTTAGCTTAGGAGCGATGGCCGAAAAAATGAGACACATGATTGAGAAGTTTAGCAAAACAAACTTTGCATTTTGGAAGATACAAATGAAGGATTTGCTCTACCAAAAGAAGCTATACTTACCATTGAAAAGAGTTGGCAAGAAACCAGATAACAATGTCAAATGAAGAATGGAAAGTTCTTGATAAAATGACACTAAGTTTGATTCGCCTCTCTTTATCCTCATATGTGGCATTCAATATTGTGAATAAGAAGACTACGATGGATCTCATGGTTGCCCTAGCGTGAATGTATGAGAAGCCTTCAACTTCCAAAAGAGTTTTTTTGATGAAAAGGTTATTCAACATGAAGATGGTAGATGATGGTTCAATGATGGAACATCTGAATGAGTTCAATATTGTGACAAGCTAGTTAAGCTCAGTTGACATCAAGTTTGATGATGAAGTGAGAGCTCTGTTGCTTTTATATTCATTGTCGAATAGCTGGCATGAATTGGCTACTGTAGTCAGCAATTCATCAGGAAATGTAACCTTGAAGTTTGATGACATTATCAGGGTGGTGTTGAATGAGAAGTGCGGAAGCGATTTAATGGCGAAGCATCGACTTTAGAACTTAATATTGAGATTAGAGGAAGGAGTGCAGATTAGAAACTTAATAGAAACAGTTCTAAGTTCAGGCGAGGAAAATCAAAGCCAGGAAAGGGAAAGGTAGAATTTTGGAACTACATGAAGTTTTGCGTTGATCTTGTCCCTTATTAGCACTAAGTCTTGAATGGTGGACTCAGGTGCCTCCTTTCATACAACTCCAAGTAAAGAAGCTTTTAAGAACTATACCAAATGTGACTTGGGTAAAGTTTGCTTGGGAGATGACAAAGCTTGCAGCATCGTTGGAAAGGGAGATGTGGAAATTCAGTTGCTGAATGGGTCGGTGTAGAAGTTGAAAGATGTCAAACGTGTTCCTTGACTAAGAAGAAATTTAATATTTGTCAGCTAGTTATCCTGCTAAGGGTACATAATGAGTTTCACAGTAGATTCTTGGAAGATGACAAAAGGGCATTGGTAGTTGCTCAGAGTAGTATGGATAAGATACTTTACCTGATCAATAAAGTGTCTGACTCTATTGCAGCAATAGAACATATTCAAGGCTTGGTCATATGAGCGAGAAAGGATTGAAGTCGATGCTATTTAAAGGAAATATTCAAGGATTGAAAATCTGTAGACTTAGAGTTTTGTGAAGACAGTGTATGGAAAACAAAAGAAGGCCAATTTCTCAAGAAGTGCGAGAGACATGAAGTTCCAAAAACTGGAGCTTATGCACACTAATGCGTGGAGACTATCTCCCACATCCTCTCTTGGTGGAGCCACGTACTTCGTTACTTTCATTGATAATCAAACTAGGAAGTTATGTGTATACTTCTTGAAGCACAAATCTAATGTGTTGAAGTGTTCAAGAAGTAATTAACCTTAATTGAAAAAATGAGACTGGCTTAAAGCTCAAGTTCCTCAAAATCAGATAATGGTGTGGAGTATTGTGATAAAGAGTTTAAGGAGTTTTGTACTTTGAATGGATTCATACGGGAAGTTCACTATTCCAGGAACACCTCAACAGAATGGTGTTGCAAAACACATGAATAGGACTCTTATAGAAATAGTCAGGAGCATGAGGCTACATGCTGAGTTGCTAAAGCAATTTTGGGCAAAGGCTATAAATACAGCCACATATGTAATCAATATGGGACCTTTAGTTCCTTTGAAAGAAGGTATACCCAAGGAGGCTTAGAGTGGCAAATATGTGTAATTAAATCACTTGAAGATATTTGGTTGTTCATCTCTTATGCACATTGATGTAGGTTCCAGGAGCAAGCTTGATTTAAAGGCAATCAAGCGCACATTCATAGGCTATAGAGTGGGAGAATTTGGATACATATTATATGACTATTATAATCATAAAATTATTAGAAGTTGGGATGTCACATTCAGTGAAATAAGATGTACAATTAGGGGAATGTAGTTCAGAACAAACCAGAAGGAGCTTCAAATGGTTGCTAAAGTATATTGAAATAGATGAAAATGTAGTAGGATAAGCAAGTACAACCAGGTGCTTATGATGATGGAGAGCAAATAATTCCTCAGATACTTGTTGAACTGAGAAAATCCACCAAGTTTTCATGACCTACACAGAGGTACTATTCTTCAATGTATTATCTGTACTAATAATTGTGGTGAACTAGAATATTATAAAGGGGCACTTCACTTTGATGACTCAATCAAGTGAGAGCCAGTCATGGATGATGAGATGAAATCACTCAAGTTAAATGAGACATGGGAGTTGGTTAGATTACCAAAGGGAAGAAAGCTCTTTAGAACAAATGAATTTACAGATTGAAGGAAGAACCAGATGAAAGCAAATGCTATAAGGCAAGGCTTGTAGTAAAAGGATTCCAGTAGAAATACGACATGGATTATAGTGAGATCTTTGCTCTGGTGGTGAAGATAACTACTATCAAAGTAATATTGAACATTGTGGTGGTTGAAAATCTGCATCTTAAGCAAATGGATGTGAAGACCACATTTCTTCACAATGATCCGGAGGAGCTGTACATGAAGCAACCACATGGTTATGAAACCCAGGAAAAGAATGAGTTAGTCTGCAATCTCAAGAAAAACTTGTATGATTTGAAACAGGTGCTGAGGCAGTGGTATAGAAGATTTGACAGGTTTATGTCACACACATGGTACAAAAGATGTTAGGCAGATAATTGCTATTATGTAAAGTAATTTGATACCTCCTATATTAATCTACTTATGTATGCAGATGATATGCTGATAGCAGGATCCAATATAAAAGAGATAGAGAGATCAAAGAAATGGTTGTCAATGGAGTTTGACATGAAGGACTTGGGGCCTGCAAAATATATATTCGGGATAAGGATTAACATGGAAGTTATCTCAAGTAGAATATGTGCAAAGATGCTCAAAAAATTAAACATGAATGAGACAAAGCCGGGTTGCACCCCCTTAGCAAGTCACTTCAGTCTATCTGAGGATATAATGCTAATGATTAAAGTAGAATGATAGCATATGGAAAATGTTCTCTATGATTTAGTAGTTGGGAGCTTGATGCACACCAAGATATGCACGAGGCCAAACATAGCCCATTTTTAATGGGAGTGGTTAGCAGGTTTATAAGCAACCTCAGGAAGCCTCACTAGGAAAAGTAGTTAAGTGGATACTTAGAGCCCTTTATGCTTTAGAAAGTTCAAGATAGAGCTACAGAGATATGTAAATTTTGATTTAGCCGGAGACATCGATAACAGGAGAAGCACAATCGAATACATGCTATATTGGGTGGTGCTACGATGAGCTGGATTTCTAGGCTTCTGAAGATAGTTGCCCTATCTACTACCGTGGCATAGTATGTCACCATCATTGAGGTGAGCAAGGAATTGATTGTGCAGACTCGACGCTTGGTTAACTAATCTAGCATTAGGCACTCTAACGTAGGATCATATTGGGGCTTAGTATAATAGTGTAGTATGAATGTATAAAAATACACATTTCCAATTTCAGTTCAACATTTATACCAGAATAATAAAGAAAATGCATTAAAAAAAAAGATAATAATTATTTTGCAATATTTTTATTACACACTAAGCATAAATTTAACAATATGAAAAATAAGAATTAAGTTTGCATCAAATTGCTCCTCTGTTCTGCATTAGCTCCTCAAATCCTGATTAAGAGACTGCTCCAAATCTGCCATATATATATATATATATATATATAACAGAACAAACAAAAAAAAAGAAAAAAAATTAATTAGACATACTAGTCTACTAAGTAAAGTTTGTAGAATATCACAATTTATAGATAATATTAAGTGGTATAATTCTGCATGAAAAATATGAAATCATAGGTAATGAAAATATTGTAAATTTTGAAGTAAGAATATGCTTGCAAAAATTACCAAACTGCAACAAATATGAATATATATATATATTTATTTATTTATTTATTTACTTAGAAAAGTTCTTATTCTGAAAGAAAATACCAGTAAATATAATATTTTTTATGTTGGACAAAGTTACAGAACAGACGAGGAGTCAAATATGTTTATTAGACTATCTGAGATGTTGGGTTCCTCATTTAACTACACATTCCCCATCAAAAACTATGTGTAGTCTTTTTACTATTTCATACATCAGCCTGTCATGACAAAATGTATTATTTGTATAAACTTTAGATTTATTTGTATGAACCCCTGATACTTATTTTTGTCTATTTTATTTCAAGTTTTGAGCACAAAATCTTATATGAACATCAAAGTGGATTAAAGCTGAATAACAATGTAGAAAAATGGTGAATGAATAATTAAATGAAAAAGATATGTCCTTATTTTATTTTATAATAATAAGATAATAAAATGAGAATAATAATAAATTGAGGAAAATGAACATAATAATAATAATAATAATAATAATAATTGACATAAATGAAAATGACAATCAAATGAAATAAAGAAAAATGATAGTAAATAAATTGCAATAATAAAAATAATAAAAATAATAATAATAATAATTGACGTAAATGAAAATGACTTAATTGAAATGAAATAAAAAAAAATGACAGTAAACAAATTGCAATAATAATAATAATAATAATTGACAAAATTGAAAATAACTTTATTGAAGTGACTTATAAGAAATTGACAGTAAAAAAAATTAATAATAATAATAATAATAATAATTGATGTAAATGAAATTGGCATAGTTAAAATAACATAAAAGAAAGTGATAGTAAGTAAATAAATAATAATAATAATAATAATAACTTTTAAAAAAATACATAATAACAATAATAAATTAAGGATACTAGACATAATAATAATAATAATAAATCAAAGAAAAAGAAGAAGAAATAATAATTGACATAATAATAATGAAATAAAATGATAATAATAATAATAATAATAATAATAATAATAAATATCATTAATTATAATACTAACATTAATATAATTATAATAATACTATGATTAATAGTAATAAAGAAAAGAAAAAAAATAATAAGATTAACAAAAAAAATTCTCTTTCTCTCTTAATACTCATACTTACATAATGGAAGGTTTCAGTTTGTGGCTAAGAAGGGGGAACGACAATCAGAGGCAAGGGGACGGGAGGATGAACCGGTTGTGATTGGGGAAGAAAGAGTGGAGGGAAGTGTGGGGGAGAGGAGCGAAAATTTTGAATGGGAAGAATGGGGGTGAGGGGTATTTATATAAAAAAATTCTCTCTTATCTTTCTTTCTTCTTTTACTTTACTCTTAAGTTACCTAAGTGTTAAGTAACTTAATGTGTGAATTTGGATAAATAGTACATTAATTGATGAATAGTAAAATAATTTATTTTAAATAAATGAATAAAAATTTTAATTAAAACTTTATTATTTTAAATTTTATACATTTTTTTATTATTTTATTTCCAAAATCAATGAAACTTGACCAAGAGGTGTATATCATTGAGATGAACAGACCTGCACTGAAATTTCTTAGTTTAGAATTTTATTTATTTTATATTAATTTTTGAAAATTAAAATTAAAAAAATTAATTATGGTCACTTTGGAGCTTCAAATTTAACAAAACTTTTAATATCATTTTTTTATTATTGTTAATCCATCAACATAAGAAATAATGAATTTAGACTTGTATTTAATTTTCTTAATTTTCTAAAATAAAAAATTCAAAAATTAACTTAGGAGTATTTGTTATTTAGATTTAGGAGTATACTCTACCCAATGATATTTTAAGATTAACCTAATTTTGAACTTGCCTATGATCTTAATTGTTGAATTTGATTTAGTCATAATTAGTCTAGTAACAATATTGAGCTGTTACTGACTCCCTTAAAAATGATGTCATCTCATCACAAAATTTATTAAAGTTCTTAAAATAAGGAGATTGCAATTACATGGGTTTCTTAATAGCTTAAGCTACTTTTTCTCCAGAATATTATTTTTTTCCAAATGGCTTCTTTTGTATTATGGTTTTGCCACTGAATTTTTATTATTGGTATGTTTCAGCTTCTTAGTTGGTAGTTGTCCTAACCCAGAATTTTGATAGGCTCTTTAGTGAATATTAAGTATGGCTGAATTTCAATGGAGGCATGGACAATTGCAGAGATGGATTTTGTAAACTTCTGCAAAGTGAAGATACATGGAATACATTGTGTACTACTGCTTAATCTCTTAGAAGCTTTAACTTGTACGTAGAATTTTGAACTTGGACTAATACTTCAAAGGGTCCGACATATATTGGGCTTAACTTACTAGCTACGCCAAAAGATGTACCTTTCATTGGGCTCACTCTTTTAATATGCTATATATCTGACTTGAAATTCTAGCATTCAATGCTTAGTATAGAGATATTTCTTTTGTCGGCCTTGGGTAGTAGCGATCCTTCTCTTTATCAGATGAATTTTCTTATTAGTTAACTTGAATAAATCAGACCCGTATAACTGAACATCTCATACTTTAGCCAATGGTGTGCTACACTTTCTGCCATACAGAATCTCATATGGGGCCATTCTAATACAGAACTGATAGTTGTTGTTGTATGTGAACTCTACTAATGGACGGTGATCTTCTTCCCAACTACTGCCTAAGCTTAGAATGCCTAATCATAGAAGTCTTTTTAGTATTTTGTTTACTCTTTCAGCCTAACTATCTATTTGTGGGTGAAAGGCTGTACTCATGGCCATTACTATCTCCCAATCTTGTGGTACTACCTTCCAAATATGGGAGGTAAATCTGTCATCATGATCTAAGACAATAGTTTTATGGATTAGTCCTGGCCACCAGAAGACCTCATTCAAATCCCACTACATTTAATTACTTATAGGGTGAACTATGTACCATGAGCTATGAGCTCCAGTTAGTATTTTACTCCGAATGTATGGGTAATTTGGAACCCAAATCCTATTTTCATGGTAAATACAAAAATATTTTTGCAGATGTAAGTCTATTTTGTGTCCATTTTCAATGTCTGTTTTTAGCTTGTAATATTCTTTATCATTATCCTAGGAAATTATTATGTGTCGTACGAACGTAAGCTCTATCGTACCAACCTCTTATATATCATTTAATTATTCTCTAGTGATAGATTTTATGCCTAGCTTTTTGAATTCTTCCATTAATGGACTTGCCATGATTATATCATTTAAAGTTGCTTTCCCGTTGAGAGCATCGACCACGTCATTAGCTTTACTTTGATGATATTGTATGTCTAAGTCTTAGTTGATGATCAACTCTAAACATCACCTCTATCGACAATTTAACTCTTTTTGAGTAAAAATATACTTTAAACTTTGATGATCAGTAAAAATTCACATATCACACCATATAGATAGTGCCTCCATTTTTTTAAGGTAAAACTTCCGTTTCCAATTATAGATCATGCACTGGGTAATTCCTTTTATGAATTTTTAATTACCTAAAGACATATGCTATTATCTTCTTCTCCTGCATTAGAACACATTCGAGTCATACTATGGATGCATCGGTATAAACTTAGCAATTTCTTATTTCTTGTGGTAGGGTTAGTACTGGGGTGGTTGTTAACACTTATTTTAATTGTTGAAAAGATTCATCTTATTGTTGACTCCAAATGAACGGGACTACCTTCTACGTCTATTTGGTTAATGGTACATCTATTTACAAAAATATCTTAGCAAACTTTTGATAATATCCAACTAAACTGAGAAAACAGTGAATCTCTGTTACAGTCTTTAGTAGGGGCCATTCTTGAATGATGCTTATCTTTTTCTGATCCACCTTGATTCTGTCGACATCCACTATGTGGCTTAAGAAAGCCATTAAATCTAGCTAAAATTTACATTTATAATACTTGGCATATAGTTGATGTTGTCTTAAAGATTTTAGAATGATTATTAAATGATCATTAAATGATCATTGTGCTCCTCCTTATTCTTGGAGAAAATTAGAATATTATAGATGAATACTATTACAAACTTATCTAAATATGGTCTAAAAATCATTTGCATTAAGTCCATAAAGATAGACGGAGCATTGATTATTCCAAATAACATAACCATGAACTCATAATGCCATAGTGAATTATAAATGTTGTTTTTGGAATATCTTCATTGACTCTCAATTGATGTAGATTGATTTTAGATCTATCTTGAGGAATATTTTAGGTCCAACTAATTGATCAGACAAGTCATCAATATGTGGAAAATGGTACTTATTCTTAATAGTCATCTTATTTAGTTCACGATAAATCGATGCACATTCGTATCAAAACGTCTTTTTCTTTATAAAAAGTACTGGGGCTCCCCATATTCACATGATTTATCGAATGAATTCTTTGTTCATCAACTCTTGCAGTTGTTTGCTTAACTCTTGTACCCCATTGGGTGCCCTACGATAAGGAGCTTTCGAAACTGGTTAAGTACTAGGAATTAACTCAATTGAGAATTTGATTTCTCTTGCAGTTCTTAGCTTAACTCTTCATTTATTTACTCTACAAAACTTTCCTTATATGAATTTGTTAACATTTAATTATTATACAATAACCTACTATTTAAAACATAGGAAATAATAATATATAGGCTTTGGGTTAACATTACAAAGTTTGAGTGAAAATACTAAAATTAGATAGGTGTTGTTATTATGGTTTTTAGTGAACTTTGAACACCTAAATAAAAGTATAAATGACATTTTCAGCTACTAATATATAAATGAAAATTATTCCTAATGGACTGTAGATTAAGTATGCCAACTTTAAACTATTGTTTCAAACAATTGTAAAAATTATGAATGTGCAAAGTTTGAGAAAAATGTTGACCGTTTCTGAAATTTTCTAAGAAATAGTCACATTATTTGCTGACATTTGGACCTAAATATAAAGACTTAAATGGACAAACTATATTCTGTGTTCAATAATAAAATTGTTCATAACGTAATAGAGAGTAACAATGCCAAAACTCAACTAAATCCAATAGTTAGATTAAGAGTTATGATAGCAGCAACATAACAAGAAATTTTTTAAAATCTGTCAAAAACTATTTTATGAATTTCAATGAGTGTTTACTGAAGTTTGAGTACTTAAATAATGACCTTTAAGTCCAAATAGACTAGTAAGGTCTGTGAAATTGTTCACAAAATATAGGAGAGTAAACACACAAATTATAGCACTCAGATCATATTTGTTGAAAAGTTACAACTCTCCAAAGTTGATAAAAAAAATAAAAATTCTGAAAAAATATTTAAATAAAAACAAAATATGTTTTCTAGCTTTGGAGTGATTTTTGAACATCTTAGAGGCAAAACTAAGGTGTGGTGTCTACTAATGATTTGTTACCAACACATAGGAGAATGTGTATGCATATGTTTATGATCTGACAACAGCTATAATACAAGTTATGAGAGTACAAAGTTGGATAAATATAACAAAATTTGAAGACATTTTTGAGAAAAAATACTAAATGAAAATCATGCAAACTTAGAAACATAGGGGAAAATAGCTATATTACGCGTGTGTTAAGCAGTAAATAACATAAATCATCATCTAAACATCCATTTCAATAGAAAAACAAAATAAGAGAAAGAAAATGAGGTAGAGATAATATAAGAGTTATCTTGGAGAAAAATATTCAATTGAGATTTGAGAAAGGGTGTAGCTTGGATCCTCCTTCCTTATGCAATTTAGAGATTCCAAGATCTTTTCTATGATGTGGGATTTGATTAGGGATGAAGCCTCTAGGGTTAAGAGAGGAGGAGAAGAGGAAGGGAAAGGAGTTTGAGAAATGTTTTCAAATGAAAGTAAGAAAGAAATGAAAGCAAGATTTTAGATTTCTAATTAGGGTTAGAAGGTCTATGAGTGCCTTTAAAGCTTTAGCAAAAATCTAATGGTTTATGTTTGATCAATGAAGAATTTTAATGGCCTAAAATAAATTGACTTAAATTCATCCTTAATTGAGAATAATTTTTGTGAAATATCAATTGGTGACTTCAAGTAGATGATTTAAATGTAAAAACCCTAAAAATTATGACATAATATTATTTAATTTGGCTAAAAATTAAATTTTAGTATTTCTCAAAATCAATAAAAAAATATGCCTCCAAAATTCAAATTGAAAGTTCAAAAATATAGATCTTATTGAGAAGAATCCATATACATCAAAAATTATTCAATTTGGTCAAGTGATTGGCCCAGAATTTGAGTTTAAAGTTAGTCATAATTGGGTATGTCGACGCCATAATGGCCAATTTTTTTTTTTGAATTAAATAATTCAATTATTCAATTAATTTAATTTCAAATGTATTTTTAGCGTAACTCATCCATTTTAGCTCAAAAAATTATTAAATTTTTGTTGCTAGCTAATTTGATATTGTTGAATTCAAGAATTCAAAAATTTAAACAATATTACAATATTGTCGATCCAATAATTTTCTATAATTATTTTAATTTAAATTCATAATAAAATAACCGGGAAAATTTTTCTCATGAAACAATTCTCAAAAATTTTCTAAAACTCTCTAAAATTATTTCTAACAATATGATATATTCCTTTTGCAAAAAAAATGAATAAATTATGCAAATTAGCTAAGATAATAAACAACAATTGTATTTACTCAAAATCATGGGATTTTATATTCTCCTCAACTTAAGAAGATATTGTCCTGATATTAGATTTGAAATTTTACTAATTGAACAATTGATAAGAAAAAATATATATTTTAGTTATTTACTATTGTTAGGTGGATAGTTGAGGAAATTTTTTTCTTATACTAGACTCTTCTTCCCAGCTTCTTCACTTTGGCAATTCCACCATTTCACTTTCGCCATGGGAATTGATTTGTTACGCAATTGTCTTACGCCTCAACCTAGGATTTCTTTATGTTCAATTACAAAACTGAGATTTGGTTGTAGGTTTATTTCTGCAACTTCAATTCGCAGTGTTGGTTTTGACAAGCACTTTCTTAAGGATGAAATATGGAAGATGTCATGCATCAAACTTAAATGTAGAGACATTTTGAGTTGATAAGCAACTTACCCATCTCTTTTAAAAAGTTCAAATGGGCCAATATACATTAGATTTAATTTTTCAAAGACTATAAATCTTAAAACTCCCTTGTACGGACTGACTTTAAGATACACAAAGCTCCCACTGCAAACTCGATATGACGATGACTAGAATCAAAGTATTTCTTCTGCCTATCTTGGGCCGCCTTCATTCGATGTCGAATCAACTTGATTTTATTCGTAACTTGAATCACAAGATCGGAGCCCAATATATTGCCCTCACCGATGTCATTAAAGCAAAATAGAGAAATGCCAATATCCCTAAGGATAAATCCCTATGGAAATGGGCTGGATGGAGCATACGCCTGCGATTTTTGCCCGTGACCTTTGCATGGGTATCAGGGCGCTTTACAGGAGAGGAAGACACACAGTCTTTTGATCTTGATCGTTGGATCCTAACGCAGATCCAACGGCGGGATCGACTCTTAACCATCAGCGCCGTCGGATTAAAATAAAAGGATCCAACGACACGGATCGAGCCGCGCGACTGTCCTGTGCACTTCAAAACTTCAAGATGTCCTTTGGGCATATAGAACTGCTTTCAGAACTCCCTTAGGAATATCCCCTTATAGGCTCGTATATGGTAAATCTTGCCATTTGCCCGTGGAGTTGGAGCACCGTGCATTTTGGGCAATAAAAAAATTAAACTTTGATTTCCACCAGGCAGGAGCAAAGAGAATGCTGTAATTGAATGAACTTGACGAATTCAGACTGAATGCTTATGAAAGTGCTAACATATACAAAGAAAATATGAAAAAATGGCATGACAAATTAATTAAACTAAAGCATTTTCAATCTGGAATGAAGGTACTTCTTTTTAATTCAAGATTGAGACTATTTCCAGGGAAATTAAAGTCAAGGTGGACGGGACCATTTACAGTAACAAAAGTCTATCCTCATGGAGCCATAAATGTCTCTTCAAGTGAAGGACCTTCAAGATAAACGGAAATCAATTGAAGCCTTACTTGGAAGAGAGTAACATGCAGGAAAAAGGGGGATGGACATTACAAGACATTTCTATGGAAGGAATCACGTAGAAGATTTTACTCGTGTCAAGCCGAGACGTTAAAACGGGCGCTTGGTGGGAGGCAACCCATGACTAAATTAGGTTGTATTTTTTCTTATTTGTATTTCTAGTTTTTGTACTTTTCTTTTGTGTGTGTGTGTTTTTTTTTGTTTAAGGAAATAAATTATGGATTATCATAGTTCTAAATTCTTTCTATGATTGTAAACAGTATATTTTTTTCTGAATTCTTCAAGATATTGAAAGTTAAAAGAATATCAATATAGAAATTGATTATCAACCAAAGTTTTCTTAACAAAAAAATGATTAAACTCATTGACACCATTAAATCATCTAAATAAGGGAATGATTCCAGGTTGAATCTAGTTTCCGAAAATTTAAATCAATGCTAAGGACTAAGTGTGGGGGAAGGCTTAGAAATCAAAACTAATGATGAATATTGAGTGAGCAAAAGAGTGTGCTAGGCTCCTATAGGACTTCATATTCACAAAGATTTGGAAGTGGGATGAAGAAAAATATCTCTCCCTAAAGAATGAAAAAGAAAGCAAAAAATAGGGATGAAGAAAAATATTCTCCCAAAAAAAAAATTGAAATAGGATGATGAAAAATATCTCTCCTAAAATTTTTAGATATTTTTGTGATTCATAAGAAGGAGCACATATGGCATAAAACTCTTAATTACTCACTATCATCTTAGTTCAGTAATTCCAAGGAACCTCCCCAATTACCTAGCACCAAGCATTACAAACTTAAAATTGGAGACTAGTTTATTAATCTTAGTTCATAACCAAAGTTAGAAAAATTTAAATGATGCCAAATGTTCTTGTCATTTCAGTTAAGCATGCTACTATAGTCTTGATTGTGAATTAAAGGAAAATAGACTAATAAACTCAAGAACTATAGTGTCTTATGCTCCATAGCTCACCTTGGGTTAGATACTAGATCTATGAGTGCATGAGAGCTTAGAACTATGTGAGAAAGTTCTTGAGCTTAGTGCAACTTAATCTAAGCTCAACTAAAGTGTTGATGCATGTGATGCTAAGACCCACTAATTGAGCCCCTTAGCTCAACATAATTGAGGGAGGAAAAAAAATAGTTGTGTGCTCATGAACGAGGTGACATAGTCATTGAGCCCAATATATTAAATCCCTCATTTCAACTATATGTGATGCGAGTGACGCTCTTAGTGGAATCAATGCTTAAATGATCTTAAAAATTTAATAATCCTCATCTCCTTGATCAAGAGATAAGATGAAAACTACAAACCTAAAATCTTATAAGAATCTTTGTGCCGAAATAAAATCGACTGTGCATTCATTTTGTGCACAAGATTTAAACTTGTGAATCCTTGAGATAAAACTCAAGGAAGAATAATGTGCACTTGATTTAAATTTAAGTAAATGAAAGATAAACGCTTGAGGAATTATCATGCATAAGTGACCTATCATGACATATGGGATGAACCCAACTCTCATCTTCCTTTTATCTAACTTATTTTCTACTTAGTGATTGTTGTGCTTGATCTAGAACCAACTAAAACCAAATACTCAAAGCTTAAACATTAGTGAAGATAGATACACCTTAGTAACAAAACATCAAATTCTTGTGGTTCGATAAATCCCGGAAACTCACACTTTCCACTTATTACTTCAGACCACGTACACTTGCGTGCAAGCGCAGACGTGTATTTACAGTCTGTCAAGTTTTTGGCGCCGTTGCCGGGGAATTGGAATTTATTTCGTATTAAGAATAATCTATAAGTAACTAGTGATTTAAGTATTTCCTTGCATATACTTTTAGTTTTTGATTTTTGTAATTATAGGCACTAATAACTTACTTTTATATTTCTTTTTTGTTTCTTTTATTTTTGTTGAATTTCTGAACATTATTGCTAAATTTGTTCTTGATAGCCTAATTATTATATTGTATGAGTAGAAGAGCTTACACAAATTATCTGTTTGACCCAGAAATTGAAAGAACCTACTTACAGGCTAGGAGAGAACAAAACCTTTCGAACCAACAAGCCGTTATGGATAACTATAATGAAAATCTAGGAGAGCCATTAGGAGAGCCTAGGGGAAGAGCACTATGAGATTATGCACTACCCACTATGAGGGGAATCCCCTATGCAATTGTTTGGCCTAATATAGAAGCCAATAATTTTGAGATCAAACCTTCAACTATGAGTATGGTTCAAAATAATCAGTTTGGAGGATTGGCCACTGAAGATCCAAACTCACATATTTCAACTTTCCTTGAAATATATGACACCTTCAGATTTAACAGCATCTCTGAAGACGTAGTTAAATTACGGCTTTTCCCATTTTCCTTGCGAGATAGAGCCAAGAGTTGGCTTAGTTCTCTTCCAAGTGATTCAATCTGGACGTGGGATGATTTGGCTAAGAAATTCTTAACCAAATATTACTCTCCGGCAAAAACCGCTCGCTTGAGAATTGAGATAACCAACTTCACTCAGTTGGAAGGCGAGACACTATATGACGGATGGGACCGATTTAAGGAATGCCTAAGGTGTTGCCCACATCATGGGTTTCCCTTGTGGATGCAAGTAAAAACCTTTTACAATGGTTTGAACACACCTACAAGGACACTCATTGATGCAACTGTCGGTGGCTCTATCAGTGGTAGAACCCAAGAGGAAGCTTACGACCTCTTGGAAGAAATGACAAATAATGCATACCAATGGCCTCTCCATAGGATTGATCATCCTCATAAAAATGAATGCAACTCACTTAGAAATACGCAATAAATCCTTGAACTCCTAAAATAAATCTCTCAACTCACTAAAAAACTGGAATGTGGGTATGTAAATTCTTGTTAGGAGGAAGATGTTGAGTTAAGAAATGTCAATGTAGTTATGAATCATGGAAGAAATAGAGAGAGATTGGAAAAATTGTTTATCGAATTTAGAACCTCCACAACCAAATTCATGAATAAAACTGATGCCACCTTAAACAGACACAAACACACTCTTCTAAGGCAAGAAGAGTCAGTAAAAAGAATAGAACAGAAGCTAAAAGAAATCATGAAACAATTAGAGCAACCTTCATTAGTGGGAGTCATTGATAAGTATGATGAAGAGTCAGGGAACACAATAATCTTAAAAAGTGAAAAAATTACTAGGCCAGTTGTAAGAGAGGAAAATCATAATAACATAGCACAAAATAGAGAGGAAAAGGGGGAAGAAGAAGAAACAATCAGAAAAGAGAGGAATGATGTTCAAGATGAAGAAAGGGAAGAATCTAGAGATCAACTTAAGGCAATCCCTAATATACCATATCCTCAACGTATAGCTAGGGAGAAACTTGATGTCCAATATCACAAATTTCTAGAAACTTTTAAAACTCTTCATATAAATATCCTTTTTACAGAAGCTCTAGTATAAATGCCTAGTTATGCTAAATTTATGAAAGATATCCTCTCCAAGAAAAGAAAAATCGATGAAAAAGAAACTGTAGCATTAACAGAAGAGTGTAGTGCAATCCTTCAGAAAAAAATTCCCATCAAGAAGAAAGATCCGGGGAGTTTCACTATCCCTTGCACTATTGGAAGCCAGTCCTTCCAAAAGGCCCTCTGTGATCTAGGTGTGTCCATTAATTTGATGCCATTTTACATATTCAAGAAGTTAGAAATTGATCACTTAAAACCCACCTCTGTTCTTCTCCAATTCGCTGATAGATCCGTTAAATCCCCTTCAGGAATAGTGGAAAATGTGCTCGTAAAGGTTGACAAATTCATCTTCCCTGCTGATTTCATCATCTTGGATATGGAAGATGAAAATCAAGAAATTCCTATTATCCTAGGTAGACCTTTCTTGGCCACCGGAAGAACCTTGATTGATGTAGATAAAGGGGAATTGAAGTTGCGATATGGGGAGGAGGAGATTAAGTTTCATGTGAATGATTCGATGAGACACCCATCTAAACCCAATGAGGATTGTTAGAAAATCAATTCAATAGAAGATGCGTGGGTAATGGGAGATGTGGATGAAGAAGGACTGTTAGCAAGGGAGGAAGATGAGGACCCCACAGACACGGATGTGATTGAGGAGTTGGTTAAGGAGAGGAAAATAATTCAGCTTTCTATAATCCTCCCTCCAGAATTAGAATTGAAGCCTCTTCCCTCACATTTAAAATATACTTATCTAGGAGAAAAAGAATCTCTTGCTGTAATAATCTCCTCCCTGTTAACCAAACATCAAGAGAGTCTTCTATGTGAGATTTTAAAAGAGCACAAGAGAGCAATCAGTTGGAGTATAGTTGATTTGAAGGGGGTTAGTCCAACTCCTTATATGCACCGAATCCTTTTGGAAGATAACTCCAACCCTTCAATTGAGCCCCAATAGAGATTAAATCCCAATATAAAAGAAGTAGTTCATAAGAAAATCATTAAAATCTTAGATGATGGAATCATTTTCCCAATTTCTAATAGTCCTTGGGTAAGTCCTATACATGTGGTCCCCAAAAAGAGTGGGATGACAGTTGTTCTTAATGAAAACAATGAACTGATCCCCACCAGAACCGTTACCGAATGGAGAGTGTGTATTAATTATAGGAGATTAAATAAAGCTACCCATAAGGACCACTATCCTCTTCTTTTTATTGACCAAATGCTTGATAGATTGACAGGGAACCCCTATTTTTATTTTCTTGATGGGTATTCAAGATATAATCAAATCCTTATTTCACCTAAAAACTAAGAGAAAACCACTTTCAACTGCCCCTTTGGGACATTTGCCTTTAGAAGAATGCCATTTGGATTATGCAATGCTCCAGCCACCTTTCAACACTGTATGATGGCTATTTTTTCTGACATGATTGGGGAATTTCTAGAAATCTTTATGGACGACTTCTTTGTCGTCAGGAGTTCTTTCAATCATTGCTTAATTAATTTAGGAAAGATTTTAAAAAGATGTGAAGAATCAAATTTAATCTTGAATTGGGAAAAATGTCACTTTATGGTCAAGGAGGGTATTATTCTTGGGCACTTGATTTCAAGGAGAGGGATAGAAGTTGATAAGGCTAAGGTTGAGGTAATTGAAAAACTTCCCCCTCCCATCAATGTGAAAGGAATTAGAAGCTTCCTTGGGCATGCAGGTTTTTATAGAAGATTTATCAAGGACTTCTCCAATCAAAGTATGCCACTATGTAGATTACTAGGGAAGGATGTCGAGTTCAACTTTGATGAAAATTGCTTAAAAGGTTTTAATACCATAAAAACTACTTTAATATCTGCTTCAATAATTTCTACTCTAAATTGGGATTCAACTTTTGAAATTATGTGTGATGCGAGTGATATTGCAATTAATGCTGTCCTTGGGCAGTGAAAGGAACAAACCTTCTATTCAATTTACTATGCTTGTAAGCTCCTAGATAATGCTCAAAGAAATTATACTACTATGGAAAAGGAACTTCTACCTGTCATCTTTGCATTTACTAAATTTAGGTCTTATCTCATTGGGTCTAAGACTATTATTTATACTGATCATGCAGCTATTAAGTATCTCATTCAAAAGAAAGAAGCAAAACCGCGCTTAATACGTTGGGTGTTGCTCTTACAAGAATTTGATCTTGAAATCCGGGATAAGAAAGGGAGTGAGAATGTGCTTGCAGATTATTTATCTAGATTGACCCACCTGGATAATGATAAGCTGACCGAAATTAGTGAATCGTTCCCCGATGAGAAGCTTTATGCTGTCGCTTCAAATTATTCTCCTTGGTTTGCTGACATTGCAAATTATCTCGCAGGAGGAGTCATACCAAAAGACATGAGTGACCAATAAAGAAAAAAATTCTTCGTAGATATCAAAAATTACTTTTGGTATGATCCTTTTTCGTGCAAAAGTTCAATGATCAACTCCTAAGGAGATGTGTTCCTGACTCAGACATTAGAAATATTCTCTATCATTGTCACACATCTCCATAAGAAGGGCACCATGAGATTGAGCGAACGGCTACAAAGGTGCTTCAATCTGGATTCTTTTGGCCCCATTTGTTCAAAGATGCCACCGACTTTGTCAAAAGCTGTGACAAGTGTCAAAGAACCGAGAATTTAAGCAAAAAGGAGGAGCTCCCTTTAAATGGAATTTTTGAAGTGGAGCTATTCGATGTGTAGGGAATCGACTTCATGAGACCTTTAAATGGAATTTTTGAAGTGGAGCACGTGCTAGCTAGATTTAGGACTCCCGGATTTTTAATCACTGATGAGGAAAAACATTTTTGCAATCGGCAAGTTGGAAAATGTCTTAAAAGGCTATGGGGTGAGGGATAAGGTGAGTACTACATACCATCCTCAAACTAGTGGACAAGGTTGAAGTCTCTAATAGAGAGCTTAAGCAGATTCTAGAGAAAATTGTGAACCAAAATAGAAAGGATTGGACTTCAAAACTTCAGGATGCCCTGTGGGCTTATAGAACTGCCTTTAAGACCCCTTTAGGAATGTCTCCTTATAAGCTCATTTACAGAAAATCATGTCACATTCAGGTAGAATTGGAGCACCGAGCTTTTTGAGCAATAAAAAAATTAAACTTTGACTCTCAAAAGCAGGTGCGCAAAGAATGCTGCAATTAAATGAACTTGACGAATTCAGGTTAAACGCCTATAAGAGTGCCAAATTGTATAAAGAGAAAACAAAAAAATGGCATGATAAGCTGATTAAGCCAAAATATTTTCAACCTGGAATGAAAGTACTATTTTTTAACTCAAGATTAAGACTATTTCCAGGAAAACTGAAGTCAAGATGGACAGGACCATTTACTATCACGAAGGTTTTCCCTCATGGAGCGTTGAAGTCGCCTCCAAAGATGGCACTTTTAAGGTAAATGGAAATCGTCTGAAGTTATACTTGGAGGAAGGAATCTTTCAAGAAAAGGGCGGATGGACCCTTCAGGACCTCCCAGATGAGGGTATCACATAAAGGTCTTTCTCGTGTCAGGCTGAGAAATTAAAACAAGCGCTGATTGGGAGGCAACCCAAGAATAAATAGGTTGTATATTTTCTTTCTATTAATTATTTTTCTTTGTACTTTTCATTTTGTGAGTTTAATTTTGAGATCTTAATTTATGAATTCTCATATTACCTAATTTTTCTAGTATTTAAAAAAAAAATTAACAAATTTTTTTGAGTTTTTAATAAAATAAAATTCACAAAATATCGATAAAGAAAATGATATGAAGTAAAAATGTGCTTAACAAAAAGTAATCAAATGTATTGATAGCATTAAAACCTTTTAACTAAGGAATGAATTAAGGTTAATCTAATCTCCAAAAATTTAAATCATGCTATGAACTAAGTGTGGGGGAAAGCTTGGACTAAGACTAGAGATTTTGGTGAGTACTCTAAAAGAGTGTGCTAGGCTCCCGTAGGACTTCATGATCACAAAGGGGTGAATTAGGGATGAAGAAAAGTATCTCTCCCTAAGAATGAAAAAAGAGAAAAAACATAAATAAAGGAATGATAAAAAATATCTCTCTTAATTGAAAGAAATGAAAAATGATGATGAAAAATATCTCTCCTTTAAATTATTCATCTTTGTGATTCATAAGAAGGGGCACATATGGCACAAAATTCTTGAGTATTTCACTACCTCTCTAGTCTAGGTTTTCTATGAAACCTTCCTCATTACCTAGTAACATGCATAAAAATCAAATAATTGGAGATTAACTGATCAATGTCTTGCTTCATATCCAAGGTTAGAATATTTAATGCCAAATGCCTTGGATCACTTCAGTTAAGCATAAGGCTTGACTTACATATCAAAATCTAAATTGATATCTTTTGTTAACTATCATACCTAAAAAATAAAAAAATACAATTTTAAGCTTACTCGAGGACGAGCAAGAATCCAAGTGTAGGGGTGTGATGAATCAATAAATTATATCTAAAATAAAAGAAAATTTCATTCATTTCTAATTTTAAAGCTACTTCCTTAATCAAATTCTATGTATCTTTTCCGGAAAAAGGCCTATCCAAAGAATTCTGAGTAATTGGTGCAACTTTCCAGATTTTTTTCAAAGAAAATCGCTGTCGCGCGCTGCAGCGGGTCATTTTGCAAATTTAGGCGCTGTCGCGCACTGAAGCAGTTCAGTTTGTAAACCGCGGGCGCGATCGCACGCTGCAGCAGTTCAGGTTGTTAATCGTGGGCACGATTCCGTGATGCAGCGGTTCAGCTTGCAAACTGCGGGCGCGATCGCGTGTTGCAGTGGTTTTGTTTGCTGACCGAGCGCGCGGTAGCGCGCTGCAGCGAAGAAATTTACGAATTGCTGGTGCTACCGCGCGCTGCAGCAGTTTAGTTTGCAAATACTAGCACCACATCGCACTGCAGCGGGACTCTTTGCGAAAAAACAGACGCGATCAGCGCGCTGCAACGGCCCCTTTGCAAGAAAACGGACGCGATCGCACGCCGCAGCAGGCCTCTTTGCAAAATTGTGTCTGCCATAGCACGCTGCAGAGGCCCGCCGCAATTTTCTCTGGCATACGCATTTAATGCGGCTAGGACAAGACCCCCAACCAGCATCTTGTGTCCAGCCATCATTCCCTCTGCAACTACTACATTTTTTTAATGGAAAAGAGGCTTATGAGGTGATGTAATGGCTAAAACAAATGAAAGAATTGGTCACCTCATCCATCAAGTGGTTTTTGCCATCATTGCTCATATTTTTAAGGGAATATGCTGGTTTTTGGATTTGAAGAATGAAGAGGCAGCCTTCATCTATAAATACCTCTTCTCTTGATTAGAGGAGGGTTCCAATTTTTGTTCAATGTCTTCATCATACTTATCAATGACTCCCACTAATGAAGGTTACTCTAATTGTTTCATGATTTCTTTTAGCTTCTATTCTATTCTTTTTACTGACTCTTATTGCATTAGAAGAGTGTGTTCGTGTCTGTTTAAGGTGGCATCAATTTTATTCATGAATTCGGTTGTGGAGGTTCTAAATTCGATAAACAATTTTTCCAATCTCTCTCTATTTCTTCCATGATTCATCACTACATTGACATTTCTTAACTCAACATCTTCCTCCTGACAAGAATTTACATACCCACATTCCAATTTTTTAGTGAGTTGAGAGATTTGTTTTTGGAGTTCAAGAATTTATTGCGTATTTCCAAGTGAGTTGCATTCATTTTTATGAGGATGATCAATCCTATGGAGAGGCCATTGGTATGCATTGTTTGCCATTTCTTCCAAGAGGTCGTAAGCTTCCTCTTGGGTTCTACCACTGATAGAGCCACCGGCAATTGCATCAATGAGTGTCCTTGTAGGAGCGTTCAAACCATTGTAAAAGGTTTTCACTTGCATCCACAAGGGAAACCCATGATGTGGGCAATGCCTTAGGCATTCCTTAAATCGGTCCCATCCGTCATATAGTGTCTTGCCTTCCAACTGAGTGAAGTTGCTTATCTCAATTCTCAACCGAGCGGTTTTTGCCGGAGGAAAATATTTGGCTAAGAATTTCTTAGCCAAATCATCCCACGTCTAGATTGAATCACTTGGAAGAGAACTAAGCCAACTCTTGGCTCTATCTCGCAAGGAAAATGGGAAAAGTCGTAATTTAACTGCGTCTTCAGAGACGCCGTTAAATCTGAAGGTGTCATATATTTCAAGGAAAGTTGAAATATGCGAGTTTGGATCTTCAGTGGCCAATCCCCCAAACTGATTATTTTGAGCCATACTCATAGTGAAAGGTTTGATCTCAAAATTATTGGCTTCTATATTATGCCTTACAATTGCATGGGGGATTCCCCTAATAGTGGGTAGTGCATAATCTCATAGTGCTCTTCCTCTAGGCTCTCCTAATGGCTCTCATAGATTTTCATTATAGTTATCCATAACGGCTTGTTGGTTTGAAAGGTTTTGTTCTCTCCTAGCCTGTAAGTAGGTTCTTTCAATTTTTGGGTCAAACAGATAATTTGTGCAAACTCTTCTACTCATACACTATAATAATTAGGCTATCAAGAACAAATTTAGCAATAATGTTCAGAAATTCAACAAAAATAAAAGAAACAGAAAAGAAACATAAAAGTAAGTTGTTAGTGCCTATAATTACAAAAATTAAAAACTAAAAGTATATACAAGGAAATACTTAAATCACTAGTTACTTATAGATTATTCTTAAAACGAAATAAATTCCAATTCCCCGGCAACGGCGCCAAAAACTTGACAGACTGTAAATACATGTCTACGCTTGCACGCAAGTGTACGTGGTCTGAAGTAATAAGTGGAAAGTGTGAGTTTCCGGGATTTATCGAACCACTGAGCATTGGATATTTTGTTACTAAGGTGTATCTATCCTCACTAATGTTTAAGCTATGAGTATTTGGTTTTAGTTGGTTCTAGATCAAGCATAACAATCACTAAGTAGAAAATAAGTCAGATAAAAAGGAATATGAGAGTTGGGTTCATCCCACATGTCATGATAGGTCACTTATGCATGATGATTCCTCAAGTATTTATCTTTCATTTACTTAAATTTAAATCAAGTGCACGTTGTTCTTCCTTGAGTTTTATCTCAAGGATTCACAAGTTTAAATCTTGTGCACAAAATGAATACACAGTTGGTTCTATTTCGGCACAAAGATTCTTATAAGATTTTAGGTTTGTAGTTTTCATCTTATCTCTTGATCAAGGAGATGAGGATTATTAAATTTTTAAGATCTTTTAAGCATTGATTCCACTAAGAGCATCACTCGCATCGCACATAGTTGAAATGAGGGATTTAATATATTGGGCTCAATGACTATGTCACCTCGTTCATGAGCACACAACTATTTCTTTCCCTCCCTCAATTATGTTGAGCTAAGGGGCTCAATTAGTGGGTCTTAGCATCACATGCATCAACACTTTAGTTGAGCTTAGATTAAGTTGCACTAAACTTAAGAACTTTCTCACATAGTTCTAAGTTCTCATGCACTCATAGATCTAGTATCTAACCCAAGGTGAGCTATGGAGCACAAGATACTTTAGTTCTTGAGTTCATTAGTCCATTTTCCTTTAATTCACAATCAAGACTATAGTAATATTAAGCATTTCTTGAGCAAGGCATTGAGTTCATAACTTTTATTAATGCTTGAGGAAAACTTCATACAAATGAAAGTAACTATCAAACATATGGGATTACCCCTACCCTCCCCAATGGAGATTTAGCTCTCCATTATAAAAGAGATGAAAAAGAACACATACATAGATAAAAACCCTTTCATGATCAACTAAGAAAAGAAATTACAAAATAAGGGTTTAGAAGATACTAGGAACATTCCTTTGAAGTTCTGCGAGCTCTTCTTCTCCTTGCTTGAAGTTTCACTCTTAGGTCGCTAGTGCTGCCTTTCTTCTCCTTCTCCTTGGCAAAATGAGCTCTTCCATCTTTGGGGAGTTCCTCTCTTCCACTATGCAGTCCTCTTCCTTACTTAGTTGAATTGAGCAAAAATTGGAACCCTCCTCTAATCAAGAGAAGATGTATTTATCGATGAAGGCTGCCTCTTCATTCTTCAAATCCAAAAATCAGCACATTCCTTTAAAAATCTGAGCAATGATAGCAAAAACCACTTGATGGATGAGGTGACTGATTCTTTCATTTGTTTTAACCATTATATCACCTCATAAGCCTCTTTTCCATTTAAAAAAATGTAGCATCTGCAGAGGGAATGATGGCTGGACACAAGATACTAGTTTGGGGTCTTGTCCCAGCCGCATTAAATGCTTCTGCCAGAGAAAATTGCGGCGGGCCGCTGCAGCGCGCTATGGCGGACATAGTTTTGCAAAGAGGCCCGCTGCAGCGCGCGATCGCGTCCATTTTTTAGCAAAGGGGCAGCTGCAGTGCGCGATCGCGTCCGGTTTTTTGCAAAGAGGCCCACTGTAGCTCGCTGTGGCACTAGTATTTGCAAACTGAACTGCTACAGTGAGCGGTAGCGCCAGCAAGTCGCAAACTGCTTCGCTGCAGCGCGCTACCGTGCACTCGGTCAGCAAACTGAACCGCTTGCAGCGCGTGATCGCGCCCGCAGTTTGCAAGCTGAACTGCTGCAGCATGCGATTGCGCCCGCAGTTCAAACTGAACCGCTGTAGCGCGCGACAGCGCCTAAATTTGCAAAATGACCCACTGCAGTATGCTGTAGCTTGCTGCAGCGCACGGCAGTAGCTTTCTTTGAAAAAAATTTGGAAAGTTGCACCAACGACTCAGAATTCCTTGGATAGGACTTTTTCCTGAAAAGATACACAGAAATTGATTAAGGAAGTAGCTTTAAAATCAGAAATAAATAAAATTTTCCTTTATTTTAGATATAATTTATGGATTCATCAATAATATACAGAGTGACAAACTTATGTTGGAGCAATCTTTGATAAATCTTCTGAAAAATCTTGTATGCCCAAGGAAACTTCTAATTCCTTTCACATTGATAGGAGGGGGGCAGCAGGCCTCTTTGCAAAACTGTGTTTGCCATAGCACGCTGCAGAGGCCCGCCGCAATTTTCTCTAGCAGATGTATTTAATGCGGCTGGGACAAGACCCCCAACCAGCATCTTGTGTCCAGCCATCATTCTCTCTGCAACTACTACATTTTTTTAATGGAAAAGAGGCTTATGAGGTGATGTAATGGCTAAAACAAATGAAAGAATTGGTCACCTCATCAATTAAGTGGTTTTTGCCATCATTGCTCATATTTTTAAGGGAATGTGCTGGTTTTGGATTTGAAGAATGAAGAGGCAGCCTTCATCTATAAATACCTCTTCTCTTGATTAGAGGAGGGTTCCAATTTTTACTCAATTCAACTAAGTAAGGAAGAGGGGCTGCATAGTGGAAGAGAGGAACTCCCCAAGAGTGGAAGAGCTCATTTTGCCAAGGAGAAGGAGAAGAAATGCAGCACTAGCGACCTAAGAGAGGAACTTCAAGCAAGGAGAAGAAGACTCTGGAGAACTTCAAAGGAACATTCCTAGTGTCTTCTAAACCCTTATTTTGTAATTTCTTTTCTTAGTTGATCATGAAAGGGTCTTTATCCATATATGTGTTTTTTTCATCTCTTTTGTAATGGAGAGCTAAATCTCCCTTGGGGAGGGTTGGGGTAATCCCATATGTTTGATAGTTACTTTCATTTGTATGAAGTTTTCCTCAAGCATTAATAAAAGTTATGAACTCAATGCCTTGCTCAAGAAATGCTTAATATTACTATAGTCTTGATTGTGAATTAAAGGAAAATGGATTAATGAACTCAAGAACTAAAGTATCTTGTGCTCTATAGCTCACCTTGGGTTAGATGTTAAATCTATGAGTGCATGAGAGATTAGAACTATGTGAGAAATCTCTTAAGCTTAGTGCACCTTAATCTAAGCTCAACTAAAGTGTTGATGCATATGATGCTAAGGCCCACTAATTGAGCCCCTTAGCTCAATATAATTGAGGGAGGGAAAGAAATAGTTATGTGCTCATGAACGAGGTGACATAGTCATTGAGCCCAATATATTAAATCCCTCATTTCAACTATGTGCCGAAATAGAATTGATTGTGTGTGACGCTCTTAGTGGAATCAATGCTTATAAGATCTTAAAAATTTAATAATCCTCATCTCCTTGATCAAGAGGTAAGATGAAAAATACAAACCTAAAATCTTATAAGAATCTTTGTGCCGAAATAGAACTGATTGTGTGTTCATTTCATGCATAAGATTTGAACTTGTGAATCCTTGAGATAAAACTCAAGGAAGAACAATGTGCACTTGATTTAAATCTAAGTAATAAATGCTTGAGGAATCATCATGCATAAGTGACCTATCATGACATGTAGGATGAACCCAACTCTCCTCTTCTTTTTATCTGACTTATTTTCTACTTTGTTATTATTGTGCTTGATTTAAAACCAACTAAAACCAAATACTCATAGCTTAAACATTAGTGTGGATAGATACACCTTAGTAACCAAACATCCAAATTCACACTTTTCACTTATTACTTCAGACAACGTACACTTGCGTGTAAGCATAAACGTGTATTTATAGTCTGTCAATTACTAGGGAAGGATGTCGAATTCAAATTTGATGTAAATTGTTTAAGAGATTTAAACGCCATTAAAATTGCCCTGATCTCTGCTCCTATAATTTCTACTCCAAATTGGTACTCCCCATTTGAGATTATATGTGATGCGAGTAACCTTGCAGTTGGTGCTTTCCTTGGGCAGCAAATGGAATGGACCTTCTATTCAATTTATTATGCTAGTAAACTTCTTGATGATTCCCAAAGAAATTATGCTACCACGGAGAAAGAACTCATAGCTGTCATCTTTGCTTTCACTAAATTTAGATCATATCTCATTGGGTCTAAAACTATTATTACAC
Source organism: Gastrodia elata (assembly GCA_016760335.1). Taxonomy (NCBI): domain Eukaryota; kingdom Viridiplantae; phylum Streptophyta; class Magnoliopsida; order Asparagales; family Orchidaceae; genus Gastrodia; species Gastrodia elata. Next base: position 17,334,114 of record CM028681.1, read on the forward strand.
TAATCTTGCAGATATTAAGTATCTCCTTCAAAAGAAAGAAGCAAAACCTTGCTAAATACATTGGGTGCTACTCTTGCCAGAATTTGATCTAGAAATTCGGGATAATAAGGGGAGTGAGAATGTGCTAGCTGACCATCTATCTAGATTGACCCACCTTGATAGTCATAATTTGACCGAAATTAGTGAATCATTCCCCGATGAGAAACTGTACACTATTTCTTCTTCAAAACCTCCTTGGTTTGCTGACGTTGACAATTATCTTGTAGGAGGAGTTATACTGAAAGACCTGAACTTTCAATAAAGGAAAAAGTTTTTTTTCTGACATAAAAAATTACTTTTGGTTTGATCCCTTCCTCTATAAATACTGCAATGATCAGCTCCTAAGGAGATGTGTGCCCGATTTGGAAATCCAGGACACTCTCTACCATTGTCACATATCCCCTTATGAAGGGCACCATGGAATTGATTAAACAGCGGCTAAGGTTCTTCAATCCGGGTTCTCTTGGCCTTATCTATTCAAAAATGCCACGGATTTTGTGAAAAGTTGTGACAAATGCCAAAGAACAGAAATCTTAGCAAAATGGATGACTTCCCTTTGAATGGGATCTTTGAAGTGGAGTTATTTGATGATTTAGCGATCCCTTATCATATATTAGATGACAATTCTTCTCAAAATACTGAGAGATTACAAGTAGTCATTTTCCCCTACTTCTTCTAGACCTTTAGTTTATGGTGCTCCGGTAATTGAGCACTTTCCAGTAACTTTGAGAAGCTAGTATGTTGAATTATATCATACTTGCCTTAATGGAGTCTCGGGTTCCTTTAGAAAATGGATACTTAGGGAGGCTTGTGTAAGCACTGAAGATAGGACATATATGGATAATCTTTGCATGTTTATGACTTTATGACATGACACTTCATGCTTACCAACTTTTTTATATCTTTTTCAATCAATTTTCTACTTCCATGGGGATACCAATTCCATCATATGTCTAGGGTCTAAATTAATTTGAAGAATTCTATCTCTCAAAGTAGGCTGAGCCATTTGAAGAGCAAGTTGGTGGAACAGGTGGGGTTGGGATTCTAAGAGCAACATGTACTTGATTTTTAAATACAATGGTAACCATATAGGTACTGGTATACACCATAGCCTTTATCGAGGTCTCAAGTGGAAAGGGGGGATTTTTAGGATTCATCTGTAAGAAATTATAATACAACTTTAATTCATTGCACTTGAATGAAAACATTTTCATTTCATAATATAATTTGAGTACAATCATTTGAGGGTGGTCATTTAAATGAATACAAAATATCTAAGACTAGCCATATTTAGCTAAAAATAAAATTGAAAAGTTTGTAAAATTAATATGATAATTCTTTCTTCTTTTGGTATATCTCTTTGATGCATGTGCTCGCTTCCACATTGCTAATCCTTAAAGTATTTGTTATAATATTCCTATCGTGAATATTTCCGGACATCCTATAGCATCAAATGTGGATTCCGCACGACTCAACCATTGTCTTACGACGGTGGTACATTGATCTTTCTTAACATAGGGATTCTCAAATAGTCGTTAGGGTCCTCTCGACTATCAGAGCACATGAGGTAAGGATACTACCTATCAGTTTTCTATTATGATTGTCTCTCTCATGGTATTAATTAAATAGATTAATATATCATTGAGCTCAGTCTGAGTTCTTTTCATATGTTCATCAAAAGTTATGTTATATTAGTTTCATGTATTTTCCAATTGGTTATCTTTGTTTTCATACATTTTCAATTTTGCCAACTTAATTTCTATGTTTTACTAATTCGTTTCTAGCTACATATCCTATGTTTTTCACTCGCAGTGATTTTCTCAGTGCTCTGAAATTTCAGTTTACATTGAATGGATTATAGCTTCGCACACTACTATAATAATCTCCTCCAAAATCTGCTCTGGTACTAAGGGTAATGATACGATGATGGGCTAGTAAGAATAATTTAATATTAGGTGTTAACATTATAAGATTATATAGGGGTTTGGTATAATAAGACAATAAATGAAATAATTCAACATTATATCCTTTCAACATATCTTGAAAGTATAGAAATATAAAAATATACATCCAAAAATATCCAATTTAGTTTTACATGCCATTAAAATAATAGAAAATAAAAGTTTTCTCACTCTCCAAAGAAGCAAAAATGCATTAATTAATCTCTTACTCTTGACCTTTTTTCTCCCGAGCGCTTGATCATCACTAAGCTCTTGATCTGACATATATACAATATGTGCTATGGCGCAGTCAAAATAAATTCAATTAGACAATAAGTCTAAGTTCATTTGTTTGGATATCACAACTTACAAATAATTATAAGTGGTGTGCATCGAAAAGTATATAAAAATATAAATTGCAAGGAAATTATAAAGACAAACAAATAATATGCATTAACTAAAGTACTCATGCAAATTTGTTAGAAATTAAAAAATATACATAATATATGTCTTTCAAAAAGTGTGCTCAATCATCAAAAATATTTCTTAAAGTTGTTCTGTCGAGAAAATTCAAAATAATTAGGAGCTAGATATGTCTATCTGGCCATCTAAGTTTTAGATTCCTGAATGATATACACATCCCCCTTCATAAACCATGTATAGATTCCTTCTTTATCTTGATAAATATTTAGCTCCAGTCTATTCAAGAAAAATTCTCTTAAAATTATTTAAAATCATTTCAACATCATTCTCCCATTTTAAACTTACTTTAATGACAAATATTCTAATTCCTTTCTTGAATCACACTTTAGAAGCTGTTTTACTCAAACTCTCACAAAGTTCTAGAATACTTTCCCAATTTTCAATGTTCACTCACTAGGATCTTTTAGATGAGTTTTAATATAAACTAAAAGTTTTTTCAATGTTTGAACTCAAAATCCTTCCCTTTATCTCATTTTGATCTTTTCTCACATCTAAGATCTAACTTAGATGCACTTAAACTTAAATCTTTTTCAAATATTAGGTTTGAATCAAAATTCTCTTATATTTGATATCAACAAATTTTAATAAAAGTAATCATATTATAATTTGACTTAGAATTATCTTAACTCTTAATATATACTTTCCATTAATTTTCTATATTATTAATGTGGAAATATCATCATTAATGGCCTTAAACTTTATTAAATGATAACTAGTAAAAAAAACTATTTTTAATTGTGCAATTTTAAAAATTCATTTATTTTTTGACACCTCATATTTTTAGGAATTGTGGTTCAAATTTCATTAAATTAGAACTAAAAGGCATCATAATATTTTATTAATTCATTCTGAATTGTTTAAATTTATTTATGCTTAAATTATGATTTATTATATTTCCCTTCATATATTTTTTCTGAAAACATGTGAGCCGTCGGGCATGCCGTTGTCCAGACCCGATACTGCGCCGTAAAAACCTGTATAAGCCTCTGCGGGTGGTCGGGCTCGATGTCAACCCGACCCTCGACAATACATCATTTTAGGGAAAAATTCCCTAACATATTTCTGATAACAACCCGCTCTAGGAATTCTGAAGAGTCTAAAAGGACTTACCATTTCCAACTTCAACTCTCTATTTAAGGAATTTTCTTGAAAATTTAATTTCCGAGGACTCTCAAGTTTAAGGTTTTTCCTTTTCTGAGCATTGCATGCCCTCAGGAGTTCATTGAACTTAGATTTCCTCACCAATGTTTCATACTGCTCTGGATTGCTATCCTAAGGCAAGCTTTACACTACAGAGCTCTATGAGTCAGTGTTATTACTTTATCAGAAACACTAATTTATCTCATACTCCCCACTCTGCAATTTTCTTCTTCTCTTCTAATTTCCCTTACCCTAAAATTGATTACTGGTTATGACAGTGCTACAACCATTTTTTGATACTTCAAGTTCATCTTCCTTGGTTTGAGATAGACTTCTTATGAACTTTATAAAATATTTTCATTACTTACAAGGTGATACCATTGCTTTACTCTCCATACAACAGCTTTTGGTTCACTACAGGCTAGGTTCTTAGAGGTAACAACACCTTTAACCTCCTTAATCACCTGGATGGACTAATAGTTCTATGAATTAGTTTAAAAACTCTGAAAGCTAACTTTTTAAATGGGATCATAATGTTGGAGTGTTTACAGGGAAGCATACTGTGTCAGGGAACATAAATGATAATTAGTCGGTGAGACTGGTTGACCACTCACATGTATTCATGGAGTTATCCAATCACAAAGATCAAGTGCGTTGTTTTCTCGATCGATCATTACATTGGAGCGTTTACAGATCTGTCTTCTCAAATTGGCCCCTTTGTTTGATCCCGATGTTAAATTCCCAATCCAATCTGTGTGAGTTTTCTCAATCTCATGTGTGTATATACATTAGCATAATCAAATAAAATAATAATAATATAGATGTCTTCTTATGCACATAATGATGTAAATGTTTCAAAATAAAAAGTATATATTACCCAACACCAGCAGAGACGGCGAGTTGTGTGGACGGGAGTTCCTTCACTTGGGTCTTGGCGTGGCGGCTAGAACAAAGGACAAAAGTAAGTATCCTGAGAGAATGCTCTTCAGTGTAGCATCTCTCATCGGAGAGTCGTCCAATCTCAAGAACCCAAACGGTTGATAACCCTTTCAAGTAATCAAAATACATGCAGAAATTTTTTATCATAGAAAGTAACTCAGTAGTTGTGAATGTATGAAGAAAGGAGATAAGCCGATAATTGCAATCCACGATAGCTCCTCATACAGGAAAATATAATTTGGAAATAACTAATCAGCATGAAAAAGCCCCTTAGAAATACCTGAATGATGCAAACCATCAGAAAAATAAACAAGGAACCATACTAATTTACCCAATAAAACCATTAACTTAATGAGTCCAAGGTTCTGATTCCAGCCATATGAAAAAACCAATCCATAACCCCACCACAACTTAAGAAGAATCAGAGGAAAAGCTTAATAAATCCCCATAAAAGCCATCAAAAGTAATGAAGAGGAGAAAGAACAACTTGATAAGACTCCTCCCCATTGTCAAATAAACTAATAGAGACAACATCTTTAACGGAGAAAAGAAGATTTCCACAGATAACCAGTGTTATAGTTCCTATTATCTTCATTTAATGGAACTTTCCAATTGTTAATGATATCAGAAATCAAAAGTTTTCAACCCATTAGATTTAATTACTTGAGACTTGCTTCCAAATTTCAGAGACATTGATACCAACCGAAAGCAAGTAAGCATGTTTCATCCATTTGCTACTCTCATTATCAGCATTCTTCAAGAGTTGAGATAATGTGGGGGCATAAGAAAGAAACCAGATCTCATCAACACCTTCTTTAAGAGTTGAAACACAACACGACATAAAAAATAATTGAATATATGATTCCAAATCAAAGAGGCAGAGATAGCATGTGTTGATGCAATATAAGCCTCTATAATTAAGAATGTCTTTTTTCAAGTTTTAAAACCTCATCTTAAGGCTTTCCAAAGTTCACATGCAATCTTCTGCTAATATTGCCAAAGTTCACATATTTATCTCACCATACCTTTTGTTGATTTAACAACAAAAAATTATTAGCCTCGACAATTATAAGGCTGTTCTTCCTACAAATAGAATAAGAAAGGCAAGAATTAGCTACTTCACAAAACAAGAAAGTATCGTTAGTAAACAAGTTATGATAACAAAAAATTCTCTCGCTCTATGTTACAACTCAATGCTGTTAATCAGTATTTAACAGTCAAATCATTTTGTAATTATTTTCATTAGTCTCCAAAAGGTGTTTAGAGCAAATCCCGAAAATTTGGAATGATTCGGAACTCAATTGAAGATTCTGATTATTTTAATATATTTATCAAAATTAGAAAATTATAATAATTAATTTGACCTCCAAATCAAACACGTAGTTCACTATTGAACTCCTCACCCCCAATTTAGCTATGAGTGAAAATTTGTGAATGTTTGGAACCCGTCAAAACTCCCCGAATATTTTATTATATTTTAAATACCTAAAAAATTAAATAATTAAATAAATCTCCGATTAAAATTTCGACTTTATTTTGAGTTCATCATCCCCAATTTAACTAGAGGTAAATTTTTGAAATTTTTTGGAGCTCTTTAAATAGCTTAAATTTAATTAAATAAAATATTTAAGAATTAAATTAATTAATCTTAATTATTTATCTAATAGCGCCGTTAGCTCTAAACGTGCAGATTTTCTGATCAGACGGTGCGTTGATCTGCGTGATTCTGGATCGAACGGCTAAGGCAACCCGCTATCATCACTTCCAAAGTGGTTTGCGTGATTCAATAAAGGATCATGTGATACCACTAAGGCTGCCAAATTTTGCTAAACTAATCGAAATTGTCCGAGTTGTGGAGCAACACCAGGCCTAGAGGGACTCAAAACAAAGTTTTGGCTCATCTTCCTACATTAATGACAAGTTCAAGAGAGACGGAATCTCATCAGGGAAGGTTTATCATATAGAAGCTGCTACTGCTCCTTCTAACTCGTTTAAGGGTTGTACAAAGCTGCATCCATATGGAAAGTGATACCACAATAAACGATGCTGTTACACCTGTGGTATATAAGGTCACTTTTTCCATCAATGCACCTACAAAGAAACAGTGGATGGTACACGCATTGACCGTTCTAAGCACAACCAAGTGTTCAACCCGAACCCCATAAACCGCAGAAATCAGCAACTCGCAATAAAGCCTCCATCTCTAGAGCAAACCAAGTTTAGAGAATAGAGGATCCCTCAATATCCTAAGATGTTAGTCAAGTTAAGTACTCAAGCCTTGCTCCAGATCGAATGGCTAAGGTCTCGCTCTACGAATGTTTTGGCTTAGCCTCCACTGCCTAAGGAGATTTTTCGTGCACAAATTTTGACATCATTCTCAACATGAATTGGCTAAGTAAGCATGGAGTTACAATCAACTGCCAAAAGAAGAAATCACCTTAGGCAATGGAGACCAAGCCAAAACATTCGTAGAGCGAGACCTCAGCCGTCCGATCTCGAGCGAGGCTTGAATACTGAACTTGCCTAATGTCTCGGGAGGTTGAGGGCTCCTCTTTTGTAATGGCCCCAATATCGAATAGGAACACAATCCAATATTGGAGCGTTACCTTAGCATCTAATATCAAATTAGAAGAAACTAACCCAATACTAGATGCTAAGTGGCCAAGTATCTTTGTGAGTAGTGTTAAGTTAAGAAAAATTTTTTAATATAAGCAATATGAAGCATGTAGGAAAGGTACGAAACAAGTAAAAGTAAAACATGTAATATTTATTCACTCATTCAATCCAAATAATTACAAAATAAGTAAACCAAGCACATAAATATTAAAAACAACACAGCCAATTTAAGTTATTACATGCTATTTAAATGAAAGAGTAAGAAAGATGATCACTCTCTCACATAATATAAATACAAGTAAAAATAAGCGGAAGCAAATTTTTAAGATCTTCAAGTGCTATGTTCAGCTCTACCTAAATTATATTACTTCTGATCTATCATATTTTGGTATTTAAATATGATAGGACAAGTTAAGAAAAGAAAAAGAATAGTTAAACTAAATAGTCTAAGCGTATTTTAAGATTGGCTAAGCATTTATATATTTATTTGGATATCACAAGTTAATTTATAATTTAATATAAGCAGAGGAGCATTTGAAAGCATTTAAGTAGGGAAGGAAAATAAATATAACTGTAAAGAAGAACAATTGAAAGTAAGATAAGTAAGAATACTCATATGTATAATTATTCTAGCATGCAACCAAAAAGAGTAAGGAAAAAGTATCCTAAATAAGGCTAGAAATTACTAAAGTGCATTTGAAAGTAAATGAAATAGAAATATATATATGTCTAATGGAAATTATGCTAAGTAAGAAAAAATAAATAGTGAAGCATTTAAATGAAATTAAAGTAACATACGCTGCATTCTATATGAACTGTAAGTAAGTAAAATACACTGAAAATAGAAAGTGTAATAGTATACTAATTGAAGGAAAATATTAGCTTCTTGGTCTAAGATATACATAGCCTAAGACTATGGAAAGTAACATTGCTTGAAAGTTATGATGAGATCTTATAATCAATAAGATTATAAAAGAACTCATATTTTATTAGTTAAAGTTATTTTATAAAAATACTCATTCTACATGTACATACAGAATGAAGCGATGAGTTAAGCATATTTGTCTAACTAATATAGGAAAGCAGGGTTTCAATGAAAATAAACACTCACATTCACCCTCTGAGAATATCAGGTCACCTTATATATCTTATTTATCCTGTCCTTGGCTATCCACCAATATAAAACCCCTATATTATTATAAAACTTTTATTTATGCATAAAATCTTGTATGTATGTTTTAAAAGAATAGGCTCAAAGTTAAGCAAGCATTTAAGGAAATTTAAATACTTGTAAACTATATAATATCCAAAGTTATTTAATTTTTAATGATCTACTTAATGATTGGAGTTAATTGAGCTCTTAATTAACTTATAGATACTGATCTGTAAATCAATTATAAGTAATAGTAGAAGTGAAAGAGTTTTAGAAAATAGTTGATTAATTTAGTTTATAAAATAAGAAAATAATTTATAGTATATTCATGCAATTAGAATTTATTCTATATTAGTTCTAAATAAATCAATTAGATTAATGATTAAAGTTTAAAAAACTAGTAGAGAAGAGTAATATCTAAAGGTTTATTAAACTAGTTGAAGTGAAGATTAATGTACAATCTACTAACTTCATATAATTAATTTATAAAATGAAAAGTTTACAACCAAATCATTCTCTAACTTAGTTAGGATTAATTAATAAGGAATGTTTAAGTATAAGGAAAGAGAAAAATTATTATCTACAAGTAATAGTTCATTCTAGGTTGTAGGTTAAATGAAGTTTATAAACTTATCATAAGTATGTTAGGAAACTAAGATTCTTTTAATTTAATCATTAAAGAACTAAAAAAAAAGATTAAAGGCTAAGGGAGATGGGTACTAATAATTTAATTGAATGGTTGGGCATAAGTCTTATTAAGATTATTTAATAAAATTAAGTATACTACCAGTATATTAATCTTTAATTAAATAAAGAGTTTAAGATAAGATCTACAATTTTAAGGGATTAATACTAAGTTTTATTCTAATTATAGTATACTAGTCCAATAAGTTCTCTTATTGAACCTAGACATACAATTAGTATTCTACAATAAATAAATGTTTAGTTATGATTTTAATGGCAAATCACACAAGTTAAGTTCTTAAAATTCATAAGGGTATTCTAAGAATGAAAATTGAATCTAGAATATACTATGTAATTTGCTCTATTAGATTTATAACATTGGAATTACAAAAGAGAAAATGTGATCAACAATAATTAGAATTAATATCTAACTCTAAAGAGCTCAAGAAATCAATGATTCTAAATCATTCATGTACCAATTCTAATAATGATGAAAGTAAAATCAATAAATTTCTAAGTATGTCAATCATCATATTCATGAGATTTAAGTCTCAAACATACAATTGAAAATGTATGTGAAGTAAGTAAAATGAAATATGTTTGTCATCCTAGGGATTAAATGCCTAAAATAAATATGAAATTGGAAAATTACATAATTTGAGGAGTCAAATATCTAAAATCACCAATTATTAATCAAATAAAATGATATACACAAATATGAAATCCTTATAGCATAAAGAGAAAAATAATACTAACTAGGTCAATTTTGTACAGCTTTGAGATTTTAGGATTTGAAGAACTCCTAATTATGATTAAGAAGCCATTAAGAGATTTAGGATTCAAAATCTAAAATGAATATTTAAATATTAAAATTGGACATCAATTGCTCTAATTACAATGCAAACAATATTGGAATTAAATAATTTATTTAATTGATTATTTGAAATAATGACAATTAAATTTATTTAGAAAAATACAATTTTAGTGTCATAAAACTATTCTTCATATTTTCCTAAATACAATGATATAAAATTTAATACCATTTAATTAAAATAATTCAATTAATAAGAATTATAATTATTTAAATAATTATAATTAATCCATTACTATTACATAAATAATAGCACATTATATTATTTCTTCATCTTTCCTTTTTCATTTAATATATCGTTGGAATATTTATTTATTATATATATATATATATATATATATATTAATTATTTTAAATTTATTATCTAAATAATAAATTTTCCTTATTAATTTCTCAAATTTAACTACTCAAATGGACTCGTGAAATTTTAAATTTTTATCCTTACCTAATTGAGGGGTGAAGAACTCAAAAATAAAAATATTTATGCATATATTTATATAAGAATCATAAATTTCTAATTCTTTCATTCACACAACATTCAAATATTCAAGATTTTAAACAACATTCATTGATATGAAGAGTACATTGTATTACATTCATAGTTCCTTACATGCTCATGCCCAACCCTCCCCAATGAAAGCAACAAGAGAAACTAAGCATTTGCATGACTTTTACAAGAAAACAAAAGGAGTAAGGTAAGGGTACAATACTAGGGAACAGCTGTCGTGTTTACCTGGATCTCTCCTCCTTGGATCACCTTAGCTCCTCGATCTCTATTATTCTCCTCTTCATTTGGATGCATCTTTTTTTTCTTCCTTGGGTAGGTAACTCTCCTCTAATGAATCTTTACAGCAACACCCAGGTTCAAGAGCACTTCAATTGAAATTTGGGAACCTTTTCTAAATCTTGAATCCTTACTTTTATAATCTTTAAAACAGCCTCTCAACATTTACACAACCATCTTTTCACCTCCTTGAAAGTTGAATTGCATTTAAAGTTTATTCTTTTGTTCCATTGGTAATGAGAAATTTTAATTATTTATCCATTAATTCTTACTGTGAGAAAAGAAAAATTATGTCTATTTCCCTTCCCAATGCTAACTAGTATGCCTATTCCAAAGAAAAAATATGGCGGGCACTACGGCGCGCTGTAGTGCCAGGCTTTTGGTCTTTTGGGCGCTACGACGCGCTGTGGCACCCAGCTCTCGAGTTAGGTCCACAGCGTAGCGCTAAGCACTTGTGGATTGTATCCACCAGGGAATGCTGGAGTGCTGAGCTCTCGGGTTAGGATCCACTACGGCGCTGTGGCATGCTGGAGCGCCTTAGTTTCGGGACGTTGGTCGCTGCGGCGCTCTATGGCGCTCTGTAGCGTGCAGAATCGTTCATTTTCATCCAATTTCATTTTTTTTTGAAATCTGATAACTTCCTAGCTAAAATGACATCAAAAGACACTAAAACATGCATTTTAAACATGAGAATGATTATAAATATGGGACTCATCAATTACTAATAAAATTAGTATTTTACAAATTAACAATAACTTTATTATTAATAAATAATAATAGTATTATTATGTTAACATTAATAATTATTATAAGAAATCACTTGTAGATGACGACTTTGCTATCCTAGGAACCTGTTGATTTAAGGAGGGGCTTCTACTTAATCACTCATAATGGAAAGAAAGAATTCATGTAAGCTGATCCAACCTAGCACGACTAAGGCTTGGTGATGGTGGTGGTGCTGTTCTATTTTTTTTTTCATTTTTGCAATTATCTAAATCTATTCTAAAAAAGAGCATCCTTATTGATGCTTTTTAAGCTCATTAAGGTGTGGCATGTGCTTCACACCCTACTCATAATGAATGCCGTCTTAGTAGAGTTCGATCTCACTCGTTCAAACTAACAAGGAGAATTCCGAGGAAGCAATTCGCATCAACTCAACCGCCATGTGATGCTTCTTACAAAATTTTATTCATGGTGTATTTATTCAAACGCAAAGCGTGAGAATTGCTTCGGCTTTAATGGTTTTTAGTGGGATTGTTAATTTGACAAGGTCAGCCAAAGTCGAGGGCCCGTAGAGCGCTGGAAACTGAGCATGCTGCACAAAGAGTATAAATACGCTGTGAGTATAGATCAAATTTATTTCCCACGAATGCTTTTTAATAATCAGTAATCCTTCGATTCGAATCAATGGCAGCCTTTCTGAGGGGCTTTTCCTTTCCTTCAAAGGTGGATACCATCATTATGTTTCAGAAGGCAAGTCTTCTTTCTTCTTCTTTTGTCTAACATAGGTATGAATTTTGATCCTTCATAGAAGACTTGATTTGAACCTGCAGGGTATGGCTGAACTGATGAGCACATTCATAATGATGTTCCTCGGGTGCAGCTCTCTGTACATCGACCTGCACTTCAGCATCGGATTCATGGGAGTGGCATTCGCATGGATTGGCACTGTTATAGGTGTGGGATATGCCTTCGGCCATATTTCGGGTTGCCACATGAATCCGGCGGTGACCATCGGCTTCGCTGTCGCCAAAGAGTTTCCCTGGAAACTCGTAACTCTCGCTATACCCGCATCCGCCCATTCATTCCTAAATGGGTGGAGTCTGAGTCCCACTTGGGTAAAAAAGTTACTGAAGTGGGGACGGATTTTGCAGGTGCCCTTGTATGGCGTTGCTCAACTGTTGGGCTCAACACTGGCGTGCATGATGGTATTTTTGTTGTTCATAGGCGAAGATCCCACTCTTATGATGACGCTTCCAGGAGGGCCCAATCCTATCGGGAACATGCGGGCCGTGACCCTAGAAATCATCATTGCTTCTATTCTCATGCTTGTCATTCGAAGCGCCGGCACTGATCCCAGAGCGGTATGGAAGACTCATTAACCATATTAGAATCATATGACATCAATCCAAAAGCACCTTGAATAAATAATCCAATGAGTGCCGCCTCTCTGCAGTTCAAGCCGATGTGCGGAATAGCCGTCGCAGGGGTGCTGTTCGGCAACCTCGTCGTTGCAGGGTAAGATCGGATTATCACCCAGAATTAATTAATTAATTATTTATTTATTTATTAATCCCCCCACCCACCCTCTCTTAATCCTTAACAGAAAGCTCACCGGCGCGTCGATGAACCCTGCGCGAAGCTTGGGCCCGGCAATCGTGGCCTTCAATTTCACAAAGATTTGGATCTACTTGATCTCGCCTGTCATCGGCGCCATAATCGGATCGTTCCTGTATAATGTCTTCAGCCTCCAGTTGAATCTTGAAGAGAAATGCGCAAAGGGCGCGGCATCAGACGCCATCGATAATCCAGTCAATTCGGGTACAAACTATCAATATGATTGACCTAAATTAAAAATAGAACAATTTTAGTATGATAATTTCTATCTTTGATGATTGATTGCAGGGGATTCTATTGAGCTTGTGTGAGTTTTTTTTTTTTTTTTTTAATTTGTTTTCGTTCCTTGGTTGGCTCACAATCAGAGAAAAGCACGGAGCAAATGGGGTCGGAAGAGAGGGAAAAGCTTCAAAAGCGCCTTTGTTGTGTTTATGATAATTATTTGTAATTTAAGAATTTTTTTTATTGGACGTTAAATTTGATTTATAATTATAATTTTGATTAATAAATGTAACATTATCCTAAAAACAATTTTAAAATATGAACAAGAAATTGTTTCAATTATACATATATAATATTTTCTAAAAACAATTTTAAAATATTTTTTAAATTATCAAATATTCCTAAATGAAAATTTTTTCTGCTTCTAATAAAGAGTATTTCTATATCTACATCAAAATATATAAATATGTGCCAATCAAATATATAAATAATTTATTGATTGAATATATTTTTTGAGAATTTTATATATAAAAATTAAAAAAAAAAAATTATTGATCATGAATATTTATTAATGTATATTATTATGTAAATATATTATTTTTTTTTAATAAATTACTAAAGTTCATATTTTCAATTTCTTATATTAAATATTAAATCAGCCTGACATAAGAGCAACAATTAATTAAAAATCTTACCGTGCTACCAGAATCAATTAATATGGTTAATTAGCAATTAATTACTCTTCACATAACCAACTATGACATAATCCAGTTTGGTCAGTTATGAGTGTATTTAGTTCATTTATTTTATTTTATTCTATTGAAAATTGACCATTTCTTATATGGGGTTAGATTCCAATTAACTAATTTTGACTGGATTTACCCGCAAATTATTATTTTTTTGGTAATTTTCTATCCGAACCTTTTCAGAAATTGGGAAGAAATTGTCATTTTTGTACCTATACTCCACATATTAAAATTTAGAAAAATATTATGTATCTCTCAAAAAATATTTTCTAAAAAATATGAATGATTAGATTTATAATTCAAAATATATATTTTTATGAATTTTTTAGATTTAATAATAATTTTTTATTATACTTATTTCTCTAAATCCTAATTATGAATATTTTTTAGAAAATATATAGTAGCTATATATAATATATAATATGGGCAAAAAATTTATTATAACATTATAAAAAGTTATTCAAACAAAAAGATAAATAAAGATGGCAGTGATCTGAAAAGTGTTCTGATTAATGTTATTGTTTTTATTATGATATTTTAATGATAGTAAAGTTATGCGGATGGTAACTTGATAAGTATTGTTGCATGTGAATTTACAAAACAAAATATGATTTTCTCACAACCTAATGAAATTCAAAGTTCAGAGCCTTAAAAGAACCTCCTGAAAGGGAATTATCTCATGGTACGACCGTTTGTCTAAGGATGAAATGTCGTGCTCGAAGTTGATCGCCATACCACCTTTGGATCCTATACATTGGCATGCTGACAAGTTGTGTATCAAGAGACAAACTCTACGATCTCTCTCTCTCTCTCTCTTCATATCGAACCATCAAAATGTCAAGGGAAGGCTTTGATGTCTTGGTTGAACCTAGATACTAATAAACCCTCATTAGTGTACCTCTTTCAAAATCATCCAAGAAAAGAACAAAATGGCTCTTAAGAACGAGCAAAATTCATGAGTACTCAAAAACACTTAACCTAGCAAAAGTAATTTAATCTTGATGGCCAAAAGGGAACCAAAGCAAAAGTTAAACTCTAATAAGATTAAAAGCCATGAAGTGATCAAGATAGCAAAGGGCAAAATGCCAACAATACTTTTAAAAGGCCCAATGCTGCATAGAATATTTACATAATTTATATAAGTTATTTTAAGGAACTATGCTTAGAATCATTTCTTGTTATTTCTTCATCAATAAAATCGAGTCATCGTTTAATAATCGGATTAGGTAAATCTACAACTCTATGATTAAGCTGGTGATGATTGGCTCAAATCGGAAAATGTTGCTATAACCTAAAAAATGTCTTCCAAAATAACTTTGTTTAAATGGTGTGTATGAATGGTATTGTGGCATTGTGGTTATGGTTCTTAGATTTAAACTCTTGACAGATCAATAGTTCAAATCTCATTGGCCACATAACTGCTTATTAAGGCTTAATTTCTTACAAAAAATGAAGGTTTGTCTCATCAAAGACAATAATGCAGTCTACAAAATTTTAAAGCTCGACAAATCCAACCGATAATAATGCGGCCAATAATATTTTAAAGCTCGACAAAACAAATTTTGGGATTTCCTTGACCAGTATTCTTGGTCTCATGTTCGCTATCAAAATTCATTATCTATTCCATATAAAGCTCGACAAATTCAACTATTAAGTATGTCACTCATAATTTATGCCTTTTGTATTTATTGATGGATCAATCCCTCATCTAAATATTCTTCAAGGTACTTTCAATCTCAATCCTGCATGTGACACTCCCTATTCTCAGATTAATGAGGATCCGAAATTAGGGGTTGTCTTCCGAAGATTTTAACGGGGATTTGTCATAATAATACAATATAATATATTGTAGAAATTCATTCATATAAGAGATAATATTTTTCTTTATTACAGATTTCCTACATTTGATCGTGCCTTCACAATAAGACATTATAAAAAGACAGTTTATGAGCAACAGCAATATTATACAAGTGTGCAACATTTGTTCATCTCAGCGCTAATTCAGCTCTTCCTCGAAATACTGACTTTGTATTTTATTTACAATAAAAATGCTTAGGTTCGAATCCCAGTTAAGAGTACTATAAGCATTTGATATCATTAATTATATTGTATACATAAACAATTGGCTCGGCAAATCAGCGGAAGTTGGAAACTGAGGTGATCCTTTGTTGAGTGCCTAGCACCTGTTTCTTGCAATAGGGTGTTGTGTTCTCTATTTCCATGATTGCTAATTTGATTTTCAGAATCGATCGGGTTCGATCGAACCTGATCACATGTTTGCTGACTCGGGCCTGTACAGTGGGGCTCAGTGCCTAAGCCCCAAAATCAAACTAACAAACCCGGCGACTCCCCGCGGAGCCACAATGTTCCTTGGGTTAGCCTTGACCCAAGGAATGTGATAGGTATTGTCTTAGGTCATGGGCTCAATTGTGGAGGGAGCAATTTCCCTCAATAATAAAACCCTAGATAATTAGGTCAATGGTTAGGGATCGGTGATTGGGTGCAACCCCGATGGGGCTTCCAACATCGCCGTGTAGGACTAGGCGTATGCATCATTTTGAGCAACAGCTTGTTTCGGGTGGTGCTGATCCGTCAAGAATATAGAGTTTTCTTCCAGGAACCCTATCCCCATCGCTCATTCCCCGTCTAACTCGGGATGAAAAGGGAATAGTGCGGGTCAGGTCGACCTGGGCCCACGCTATGCATCAATGCGGTCCCTTCGATCCCCACTTGACTCGTGCGGTCTGATGCTGGGCTAGTCCGTTAGGTCCTGGTCGACCCGACAGAACCCGAGACTAATAAATGGAATAATGCGGGTAATTTAAATGCAAACCTAAAGTGCTAATCTCAGGAATAATATCATAAACTAGAGTTTGCATTATTTCTGCTAATACTTGTTCAAATTTAATAAACTTATATACCATTTTGATTATGAGAACACGTAAAACAATAATATGCAATAATATTTAGGTTTCTGTGGTTGGTTTTGTTAATTATTGCATAATTATCCTAAACCTTGTTTATGCATAACTTGATGATTTGGCATCCAATTTGGTTAAACTTAGTATTGTTTTGTTCATTAGGCACTTGAGAACACTAATGCATTTTTAATATCTAATTTCTATAATTAATGCTGCTAATTTTGATTTAATAATAATTTAGGATGATTAGCTTATATTAAGAGCTAGAGTGCTCCAATTTTTGCGATCTTGTTGTTTATGCTTTCATTAAGATGTATAGAACCTAATTATGTGCTTAGATTTTTTATTTAAAGTAATTATATTCAAAATAACTTTTAGGTCCCCAAAATAACCATTTTTTCCTTGGAATTATGTTAAGTTAATCCTATGATTTATACCTTGATCCTTGCTATCTAAACCATTCTTAAGCCCTTGTGTTAAGTTACTTTAACTTGGCACTTGTTAGGTGTTTGTTTAAGCACCTCTACCCTATTTTGGGAGGATGAATCCATAATTAGGGTTAGCTCTAGATTGGAGTATAAATTGCACTTAGTGAGCCAATGGTGTGTTCAAAGTGTTCTTTCCCTCCTTAGACAACCACTTATTCTTTTGGTTTAGTCATTCAAAACCTTAGGCTCTTATTTGGTTATGTCACATTTTGTGACTTGTAGCGGTAGTCCTTCCCTTGTGAGATGTCTTATCCAATTGGATGAGTAGTCTCATATCCCTTAGATTCCTTTGTTGACTAAGTCATATTATGACTTAGGCTTTAGCTTAGTTTTTCCTTAGGCTTCTCACACATCATTACTTTGGGATGAGTGTTCCCATATCCCTTGGACTGGGTAGTTGACCATGGAACCTTATGTGAATAAGTCATAGTTTATGATTTGTGGATGTAGCCTTACTATTCCTTAGACTTTCTAGCAACTTATTTGTTTGGATAAGTGACCCCTTGCCTTGATTTATCTATTTTTAACTTAAGAAATTTAAGTTGTTAAGTCATATTTTGTGACTTAATGCATTAGTCTTCCTTTCCTTTGAGGCTAAGTATCCAAATCAGATGTTTACCTTCTTTGCTTTAATATCTTCCTTTTGAAAGAGATAAATATCTCTTATGTGGTGGAAACTTTAGAATGGACTAATCATATGATTAGTTTATCTTAACTCCTCCTTAGTGTGAGGTTAAATATTAGTTAGACTATTCAAACATTTACATGTAAACTTATAAGTGTAGCTTAGTATTAACCTTATCTCATTATTAGACTTGGTCTAATAATGCTTCCTTAGCTAGGTTGTAAGCTTATAGTATGTATTGCCTATGCATTCAAAGATCCTTTGTTCTTTGATGCTAAGCCTTTCTTAAGCTTTAGAATCCTAATCTAATGGATTAGATTTAATAATTATCCTTTGGAACCCTTGTGTTGGTTAAGTCACTTATAGTGACTTAATAAGTTAACCTTTGCCTCCTTATCCATTTTAGTTGGATGGTAAGCCCTTCCCATTAAGGTAAGCCTCTTTAAGTGATGAATGTCACTTAAGTTGCAAAGATTTTAGTAAACCTTGATCCTTAGCATATTATATGCTTAGTATGTAAAATTACATATTAAGTAGTAGTTACCTTATCTCCTTGTATAGTTGTGTAACAACCCAAATTTTAGAAAGCCAAAATGTCAACCAAATCAGAATAAAATTAGGTCCCCAAGCAAGTTCAAAATTCAACTAAACAAAATATACCAATGAAAAGAGTATATTTTTGTAATCGTAATGCCCAAGTTTGGAGGCAATCTGACAAACGGATATTCTTATATTAATTATTAAATTTTTAAATAATAAAAATTAAATATAAGTCCAAATTCAATAATTTTGGTGCCATTGGATTCGCAATAATAAAATAAAGCTACACAAAAATTTTGTCAAATTTTGAGCACTGGATTATCCGTAATTAATTAATGAAGTTTTTACCTTCAAAAATTAATTTAAAATAAAATATAGCTCCGAATCGAGAAATTTTTGTTCGAGAACGTTTGTCTCGTCAAGAGAAATCTCCCGGTCAAGTTTCGTCGAATTTGGAAATTGGACGACAAACCTCCCAGCCACGCCGCCCGGTCAAGTGGAGAAAATTTAATTGGACAAACTGTCGAATTAAAATTTTAAATAAAATAAAATAATAATTAAAATTTAATTTGACTTTTAACTATACTAACTAACTAACCACTAATTTTTATATTTTTATTTTTGATCCTAACATTTTATTTTTGCTAACTTTTAAAATTGCTACTAACATTTCATTTATGCAATTTTTGTTCTTTACTTTTCATTTTTTTTAAATTATTATTATTATTATTATTTTATATATATATTGTAACAGCCCAAACTCTTAAGTACCAAGGTATTGTCCGCTTTGGCCAGAAATGCCTCATAGTCTTGCCCTCATAAGATAACTTCCTAGTAGGTCACCCATCCTGGGAGTGCTCCCACTTGAGCATGCTTAACTTTGGAGTTCTTATCAGGAACTCCACCGTTATCTGAAAAGGTACATCGATATTTAAGAGTTTCACTTATTACTACTTAAGTGGGTCATCACAATCTCCCCAACTTAAGTAACTGACGTTCTCGTCAGTATCCACACACAGATCCAAGAACTATCCATTGGGTAGATAGGACTAGAGGTGACCCCTACAGGCGCAAGAGGTACCCACAACCATGTAGCACCTTAACCATCATTGGTTCAAGAGGTTGCTCACATGAAGCGGTACTTTGCCCTATATGACACTTAGCTCCTATCTGACACCCTATGGTTTGCTCTGATACCATTTGTAACAGCCCAAACTCTTAAGCACCAAGATATTGTCTATTTTGGCCAAAAATGCCTCACAGTTTTGTCCTTAGAAGATAACTTCCCAGTAGGTCACCCATCCTGGGAGTGCTCCCACCTGAGCAGGCTTAACTTTGGAGTTCTTATCAGAAACTTCACCGTTATCTAAAAAGGCATCTCGATGTTTAAGAGTTTCACTTATTACTACTTAAGTGGGTCATCACACACACACACACACACACACACACACACACACACACACACACACACATATATATATATATATATATATATATATATATATATATATACTATAAGAGTTATATATAATAATAATAATAACATTTTATGTTATATTATTACTATCATAATCATAATTGTTATTATTGTAAGTATTATTATTATTATTATTAGATAATGATAGTAATAAAATATTATTTATCATAATCACCAAAATGATAATGATAAATCAAAAGAAATTATTATACTTATAATAATAATTACAACACTATAATTATAATAATAATAATTATTATTATTAAATATTATCATAATAAATAATATTCTCTCACTACTATCATCTCTTATTAGCAATAATAACAAATATATAAACACTTAATATTATTATTATCATCATTTATTAAATATAATACTAATAAAATGATTATAGTGTTATTATAATATTTTCTCTCTATCCTCATCAATTGAAATAAATATACTATTATTATTTTTTATCATATAGATAATAAAAATAATAATAATAAAATCTTAATAAATTATCATAATCTTCTCTCTCTCTAAAGTAAGTTTCTGTGCATAAAAATTTCACCTGAAATAATAATTTCATTTTCTTTCATTCATTGTACTCTCTCACATAAGATAAAAAATAATACTTTTTACATGTAAATTCTCCCATAAATGATGATGATAATAATAATAATAATAATAATAATAATAATATATTATTATTATTATTATCATTCGTACTTTTTCCCTTCTATAAAGACTTCCATTTCTTTGCTTATAAATATAAATAATAGTAATAATAATAACATCAATTATTATTATTATTATTACTATCATTATCTCTATCACCACAATTACAATAACTACTATTATCGTTACTATCTCCAACCATCATTATCATCATCTTATTACACTAATATTAAAACAATGAGAGAGAGAGAACCAGAGAGATAGAGAGAATTCTAAATAGGATAATACAAATATCTTTATTTTCCTTATCCATCGATAGCTTTCTAATAAATAAAGTTTGCATAGATTCACAAAAAGTCAACCTAGCTAAAGAAAACATGTACCCCAGATATCATGAATTATATTTATATATGTTGATTTGATTTTATGCTTTTGCTCCACAAATTTTACCAAACTAGTTTCTTACTCTAATATAATTAAAGTTTATTGTCACTATATGAGATACTTTCAAAAATAGATAATGGATCTTGATTGATTGAATTAAATAGAGTTCCATGAGAAGTATTTACAGTATGTACAGAATGTAATAAGAACAGGGCTAGTTCACTATCATATTATTCTGTGAAGATATAAAGAGACTATGATTATGCCTATGAGGGGGCTAACATAGGTGGAATAATGCTTGAATTGCTATATTTGAACCCAAACTATGATAATCATAGTAGGCGTGCTTGATTTCTTCAAGATTTGAGAAATTGCCCGCTCGAATAAAAATGTTATATATATATATATATATATATATATATTATTCACTTTCAAGATAGAGATATCAATTTTTTATAAGTATGACTTACTGGTGACAGGTTACTTTTATTGATATTTCAAAATTATCGTTAAAATTCTGATTTATAAGAAAAGTCGTGATAATTCTTAAAGGAGGACATTTTGCCTTTCAAATTCTTATTATTATGTTTCATTGCATTTTTTCCTATACTTAAATTTCATACTTTTGCTCGTATATATACAATGTAATTAATGATATCCAAGGTACTAGAGTTTATCTCTAGCTGGTGTTCTACCCAGGTATTTTCATTGTAAATGCCAAGTCAAGTCGCTAATGAGGATCTGTAGATAGTCTGATCAATCTATCACTGAACTTTTTATTCTCTTTTTGTATTTATAAATAAAAGAGAAACATGCGCTTGTAATAATACTCTTTTTTAAATAAAAATTTCTACTTTCATATTCTCTAATTATTTGAGCAAATATCTGTGATCTTTATATTATTATTCTAAACTCATGACTACAATCATCGGCATAAATTAGTGACGCCACCCCAGTTCCCACACCTTAACCAGGATCTATCAAGGATCCAGGATCAAGGTTGGGTCAGGAACTAAGGTGGGGGTCATCACAAGTTGAGCTTAGCCTAAGAACCTTATGTGCTAAGTCACATGTGATGACTTATGTGGCACCCCACCCCTTAACCCACAAGGATTAAGCTAAGGGGTGATGTGTCACTTTGGCTAACCCCTCACTTATCATTGGATTAGGATGGAATCAATATAATAAATATGGGACATAACTCAAAATACAAGCATAAAATAATCTAAACACGCAGTCATAGGTACCTGTATTATTACATCAATTATAGTTTAAGAGAAATAAAAGTGTAAATGCGCTCATCCTCACATATAACAGAAAGCTAAATGTCTTCCGGTCCCAGCTGCTGCGCCTCCTCTAAATAGGGCTCCTCTTTAGGTACTGGATCCTCAAACTGCTCTATTCATGGCATTGTCAGTTTCACAATGTAGGGCCCCAACCAAAAAAAAGAAAAATCTTATGTTAGACAATTGTCTAAGTACATTTTAGGCTGTTAATTTTCATGTGTTCTATAATATCACCATTTATAACTTATGAACAACAAAGTAACTAAGCAGTATGTGTAGTAAGCGTATAAGGAAAATAGGGACATAACAACAAATGAGGCAAAAGTACAATAGCTAAGCAATGAACGGGCATATAACATAATAAGTAAAAAATACTGAAAGTAAAGACTAATCTAGACATGCAGATGATCATGCGGCATATGCAAATTAAGTGACAGAAATTTGAACATGGTACGTATAATAAGCAGTAAAGTCTAGCATCCTATAAATATGTACAGGTAAGCGGGTAAGTAAAGAAAAATAGCTAACTGAAACATGCATCTGAACACTGTACACAGTAAGCTAAAAAATTAAAATGGGTATGTAAAGACTGCTATATCAGAAAATTGGCCATCGGGCTGATAAAAACCCCAAGCCTTTTAGGGCTTAAGCAGACATAAATTTCCATAGCCTTTCAGGGCTAGGGCAAACAGAATCCAGCAGCAGAACTAAGGAGGCAGTAATCACACATTCAAAATCTTTTAATTATTTTACTTTATTTCTGTGGACATGTTTCAGAAATAGCTGAGGAATCAAGCACGTCTGCAAGACTACGCGGGTTCCATACTTAACACACTTTCCTCAATGAGTAATGTTAAGCCTCCTTATTAATCCTTATCCCATCCAATAGGGTAAATGTGCACCAGAATCCTCCCAAAGACTGAACCCAGAGGTAACTGTTATCCTAATTATTCTAAGTTTTCATTTTCATGCACAAAATTCTCTTATATGAAATGTCCAAGGAAGTAAGCTCAAATATACAAGAAATGTGTAGCACAAAATATCAAAATAAGCAAGGGACTCTAATAATATGGTGATATCATTTATTTTCTATTATTCGTTCTAGCTATTTCAAGTTATACAAGTTCAAGATCACCGTTTCTTACTATCGAGTGTAACTTAGAAACTCGTCCTTATAAGTTAAAAAGGATTAGAACTGATCAGGTTCTAATATAGTTCAATCAGATAGACAACTATGAGTTAAATCAATAAATTATACGTTCTAATTTTGGTGAATTTAGATATTTTAAACCTATAGATTATGGATTAAACACTACGAGATTTAGGTTTAATCACATAATCCAAAATGGGTAAGATCTAAGTTCTAGGTTCATTATAATAGTGATCTAATAGTTGAGGCAAATCCTATTAAATAATTAAACTTAATA
Organism: Gastrodia elata; assembly: GCA_016760335.1. Classification (NCBI taxonomy): domain Eukaryota; kingdom Viridiplantae; phylum Streptophyta; class Magnoliopsida; order Asparagales; family Orchidaceae; genus Gastrodia; species Gastrodia elata. Next base: position 17,357,876 of record CM028681.1, read on the forward strand.
GGATGAATCTCCTATCCTAAATTTAAAGTCAAAAGACAAAATAATCAGAACAAGTCATAAAATAAAAGAAAAGTCTAGAAACTAGTAAAACAAAGGTTTCACCCATTGAGTAACCCATTTACCCAATGAATGAACTCTAACCTATGATCTAGTCCTAGTCTCAGGAAAGGTCCTTAAGGTGTAGTGTTAAAGACCTAGGGAAATTCTAGAATCTGACCTAATAGTTGATTACACTCACTTAGATGTCACTAAGATATTTATAATATTGGTTTAAGAGTTTTGAAATATAAATTAGAGGTTAAGAGTACTTGGTCCAATCTTAGGGTAAAATGACTATTTTGCCACTACTTTAAGGGTCAAAAAGGCAACTTTTAACTTATGGGTCAGAATTAAATTCTCTTAATTCCAACTGATTCTTTACTGTATAACTTGAAGATAGACAGTGAGTATGTCCGATTTGGACTTCAAATGGTCAAGCTATGATCAAAATAAGGTCAGGGGTATTTTGGTCTTTTACCTAAATTTCTAGGGTTCAGATCCTAATTATTGTTTTATTTTATTGATGACATTAAAATTCTAAACTAGTTAGCATCTTGAATTTTTGAATTTGGAGTTGATTTGACCAAGTTATGGTCATTTGAATTTCAAGGGCATTTTGGTCATTTTTCACTAAGAGTTCTAGGATTGACTTTTTGTCCTGATGTCCAAATAAGAAAACTAATACTACTACAACGATGGGGCCGCTCTCCTGAATATTTTAAGACCCATATTGACTATATTCTGACAACTAGGTCAAAAGTTATGGGTCCTAAAGAGGTCCTAAAATGCTACCTTGTTATGTGTACCTCGAAATTAATTTTTACATTATGCCATTTGATTTTATTTATCTTTCTGAGTATTTTGAGACCTATATTGGCTATATTTGGATCATCCTACAAAAAGTTATTAAACTTTTAAATTTTACTATTCAAAAATACTATTTGTATTATTTTACTATTCATTTATTCAAATTGAATTAATTTACTATTCATTCCTAAAGATATATATATATATATACATATTTCACAAATTATTGATTCTTAATTAATCTGTCATTAATTAGGGCTTAATTATTAATTAACATTAATTAATCCATTAATTAATTTAATTATATATTATTTTACTATTAAAAATAATTAACTATTAATTACTATTTACTTAGTTTTAATTATCTGCTAATTATCTAGTTAAGAATAATTAATTACAATTATTGTTTAATAGTAATTAATTATTCTAATTACTATTAAGATTTAATTAATATTAAAATAATCCTAATTAACCTCTAATTACAGTTAATTAAGTATAAGATTATTGTTCAAAAGTTATTAGCACTAATTACAATTAACTAATAGCTAATTGTAATTAATTAAGAGTTAACAGTAATTAATTTATTTAATTATCTGACAGTAGGCCCCACCTATGACACGTGGCAGCTTCTGATTGGGCGTTGCACTGTGTGTGGGCCCCACTGTACACGTGGCATGCACGGTGGCTGCCACGTGTCCCCGTGGGCCCCACTGGGAAGCCGAAGAGTCTCGGGCAACCAGACAATGGGTCCCACTTGACACGTGGCATGCCCAGAGGCTGCCACGTGTCGCTGTGGGCCCCACAGTGGAAGCCGAAGAGCCGCGGAGCCTCGAGCAGTGGGCCCCACTTGACACGTGGCGGACCCATAGGCTACCACGTGGCGCAGTGGGACCCACGACCGAAGTCGAAGGGGCGCGGACTCGATCTGTGGGCTCCCACATGACACGTGGCGGGCCAGTATGGTGCCACGTGGCGCTGTGGGCCCCACTTGGTTTATGTGGACCCAGTCGAGGTCGAGTCGGCCTGGACTTCGTCTCCCTCGCAGAGCGGTCCCGAGGGCGCCGGGCTAGGGCACGGCTTTTGCTGGCCTTCCCGGCGCCGGACCACCTCGGCCCGCACGGCCGACGGTAGGCCACGTCGGGGCCTACACGTCGGTGGGCGGACCTTTGCCAGAGGTGGCTAGAGTCGCCGGCAATCGCCAACCCTAGGTCTAGGGTTACGGGTTTAACTGTTTATACTGTGGATAGATCGGTGAATCCGATCGATCCAATTGGGCTAGCCTAAATCGAAGCCTATGGATCGTCAATCGGGTGTCCGGGATAGCATTTCGAATCCAAGATTGCAATTATTAAAGACATAATGAGGGAGATCGGAGATACTTGAATGGACAGTCGGCGGTTCGGGATGGCTCGGCTCGGGTTGGGGTCGATTTGGGCTCCGGTTTCACAAACTCCGGAGCCCAGAGCTCGGTCGAGGCCTTATAGGACCTCAAGCGACCTCGACGGGGCCGGGGAGGTGCTGGATTGGCCCGGAGGGGCAGCGGAGCGCCGCGTGGTGTCGAGGACGGAGAAGCCGAGGAGGAAGGCTTCATAGCCGTTGGATCTGGATCGGATCCAGCGGTTGCGATGGCGCCGTCTGAACAGACGACGTCGTTAGCTACAATTGACGGCAAGGTTAAATAGTTAACGGCACCGTTAAGTAATTAATTAAATAATATATATATATATATATATATATTTCAAAATTTCAAAATTTCAAATATATTTTTCCTAGCTATTTGAGAGGTGAGGAGCACAATAGCGGGGTCGGATTTTCGATCCGACGAGTATTTTGATTCCTCGATTTCCGTGGCATTTAAATATTATTAAAATATTCGTCGAATTTTCGATGACTTCCGATTGACACGAAAACATCACCTGTAGCTAATTGGGGTCAACGAACGCGATGACGAGGTCCGTTTTTCGATCGGAGGTCAATTTAAATAGGTCAAATTTTAGGGTTTCTGAATTTTTCAGAAATCAGGATTTGATCCATTTGACTCCTTATTTGGACTAGGTCTTAGATGTTGACTTTGATTGACCTTATTAGCACTTATGATTACATTTAAGACTAAAATTAGCCATAATTGATTAAGGTAATAACCTGGGTTGTTATAATTTAGGACTCTAACATTTTGTGTATAAGTTCAAAAATTATGAAACTTCCACCCTTATATATTTTAGTATGAGGAATTCAAATATTTAATTTGTTTTGAGGTTTGGACCAAAATGATTTTTTTAATTTTTTGTTTTTGTTAATAATATAAAAATATTCAAATAATTTTTATTTGAATATTTTTTTTCCAAATTTATAGGAAATGTTCTAAATGTATTTTGAAGTATTTAATAACCTTTCTAAGTCGATTTAAGACTAATTCAAACCTTCAACCTTTGGTGCACAAGCGCACTCAAGCATCGCATTCTCAGATAATTCTGACTGCACATAAAAGCAACGAGCCTTGGGCTGTTACACCCACCTCCTTGGCCTGCCGAGGGGAAACTTCAAGCTCTTAGTTCTTGGGTGCACCCAGGCATAATTCGTTAGTTTCTAATTTTTGTTGAGATGCTCATGACGCTTAGGTGCGGGTTTTTGAGTAATATACCTAGCACCCTTAATTTGCTCCTTGTCATTCATAAGTCTTTTTGTGTTTGGTTCATCTCAAATTGATTTGAGATCATTAAGAACCCATTCTGAAGTACTTGAGGATCCACCACACATTAATATTGTAACAGCTCAAACTTTTAAGCACTGAGGTATTATCCGCTTTGGCCTAAAAGTCCTCACAGTTTTGCCCTCAGAAGATAACTTTCCAGCAAGTCACCCATCGTGGGAGTGCTCCCACATGAGCACGCTTAACTTTAGAGTCATTATCAGAAACTCCACCATTATCAGAAAAGGCGCCTCGATGTTTAATAGTTTCACTTATTACTACTTAAGTGGATCATCACAAATATACTACTTAAAGATCGAGTGTGAGTCAACCTCTAGCTTTATTATCATGGGGTGGCTCAACCTATTTGTCCATTATGACCATGGAACCTTTACATATTGGCATGGGGTGGCTCAACCTCTAGCTTTATTATCATATACCAAATCCCACGAAAGCTAATAATAACTTCCATTTGTCCATTGTGACCATCTTCGTAAGCATATCCACTAGATTTTGAGAGATTTTTATCTTCTCCATCAAAAGATGACTCAACTCCAAAAGCATTCTAAATTGTCGTGAAACCAAATATGATTCATTTTGGCATGGAATACAATCTTCTTTGCTAGATGAATGACACTTTGGTTATCATTATGAAATATGTTATTCTCTTATTTTTTCCCAATTCATCTATAAAACTCTATACCCAAATTTTTATTTACTCGCCTCCGTAATGGTAACATATTCGACTTTTTTGGTATATAAGAGTGTAAGCTTTTACAACCTTTATATACAACTCACCACAATGCCTATAATGATAAAGACATATCCTGTTGTATTCTGTTTGCTACCCACACCTCCTACCAAGTCTAAGTCAACACTGACTTGTTGCTTGACTTCGATCTTTCTAAGCAAAATGGTTTGTCTGATGTTTCCCTCAAAAATTAGAATATCAATTTGATAGTTTCCCAGTACATATTTCCTAGATCATTCATGAACCTGCTTTTATAGTTCCTACTCATGAGTTGTGTTCATATATGCACAAAGCATGGTGTACAATAAGCTTATGATTACTAAGGCACATAAAATTTTGTCCTTTTTCTCACCTTGTAGGTTTTTGGTGATTGTTATTTTGACAAGTGGATGTGACTCCCCAATAGTGTATTTACTATCTATCATATCCATATTAAATCTCTATATAATTTTTATAACATAATCAAGTCGGCTCAGCTTCAGAGTTTTTGTCTTCTTGTCCATAAGGATCTTTATTCCAATAAATTATTTGGCGCTTCCAAGATTATTCATTTTAAACTTCTTCAATAATTGCTCCTTAAATTGTTAAAAAGCACACATATTTATCTCCTACAATCAGCATATTATCCATGTAATAACTTTATACAATCTTTAGCTTGTACATTGACAGGAAGACAAAAACTGAAGAAGATTTCAATGTGCAAGCTGAAGAAGAATTTATACAGTTAAAGTAGGTACTAATATAGAAGTATAATAAATTTGATGAGTTCATGCTAGAGAACCACCTAACAAGTTGTAGCATATAGATTTCCACCTAACTCATCAAGGAGGAATGCCATTTTGATGTCCATCTGCTCCTCCATGTGCATATCATGACTTACCATTAATAATGCTCCAATTGTCATTTAATCTCTTATGTTCTTTTCATTTGATTTCACTTATTTTATTTAAATCGATGTAATATTATTTATGGATGTGAACTTTAAGTTTTGGAAATGAGATTTTTAAATACTTGCTTAAATAGAGTCTTAAGTCTCGAATTAATTCATAAAATTACAAATTTATCAAACAAGTCCCTATTTTCTATTAAATGTTCCATTTTAATCCCTCCATATTATTTAATACGCAGGCTCAACCTCCACAACAACTCGACCAACGGTTGAATTCTATCGTCCATCAGCTTCCTCTTGGACCTCCAAGGCCTTGCCCTCTTCGGCAGCCGATTCTACGGCATGATCTAGCGATGAATGGATAACTGCTTAGAGCTGTAAACTAAATCTTAGCAATTACTAACTCTCTGGTAAAATTTTCAAATTTGGTTTTGAACTCCTCTGAGGCGTATTCTGTGCTATAACGATTTTTCCGACGAGATTATGGCTGGCATTGTGAAGTCCCCTGCTTTAACTTTCCTTCCTCTGCTCGATCTATCCAACAACAACTTCACTGGCCAAATCTTCGCATGCATTTCCCATTTCCCCAAGCTCTCATATCTAACAACAATCTGACAGGCAGAGTCCCCCTCTCCTCTTTAAGAAATTCAATTCCATATCCTTCCTAGGGAACACTTCGCTCTGTGGCTACAGCTCTTCCACTCCTTGCCCCAACCCCGCGCACTATTCTTCTAAACACAAGAGAACATTAGACACAAAAGGGCTAATTTTTATCGCTGTGACTATTGCCGCCGCTTTCCTTATCCTCCTCCTTTGCTGCTTCCTGCTCTGTTTTGTGCACTGCGTGAAAGGAGTGAACTTTAGAAACATAGTAAGTCGAGAAGGCGGAGTGGTTGAGAGTGGAATCAGGCAGGAAATTCGGCAGAAAGATGGTTCACTTTGACAATCCCTTCGTCTTCATGGCCAATGATCTCCTCTGGGCAACAGCATAGATCATGGGGAAGACAACTTACGGGACGTTGTATAGAGCCACTGTGGAGGACGAGAGCCAGGTGGCAGCGAAGCGGCTGAGGGAGATGATGGCTCGTCGTGCGGCGGCCCAACGGATAGACTGAGACAGTCAATCGAATTTTGGAGGACCTCCTGCGATTGTGCATGATTGACTTTGGAGAAAATTAGGAGGAATTATTGACATACCCCTTATGATGCTTGAGTCTGTTAATTGATAAGAGATTGGAGGAATTTTAAATATTAGATGTTCTAGAAACACATACAAAATTTATAAAAATGTAAATATTTATGAAATAAATCATAAATTTTTTCTAATATTTACTCATACTCTTATGTATAAATGTGCTTAACTTTCATAATATTACAAAAATAGAAGATCACTCAAAACTACTCTCTTTTTTTTCAGTACAAATTGGTAGCCAAATTTTATCGTAAAATAATAAAAAGACCGCTTGCACGGATCAAGCACGTCAACAGTTCTGATGTTTCTTGAGCAGATCCAATGGCCTCCAATTGCGGAGCTTCGTATAAATATTTCCCCCCGCTAGGGTTTTATTCACGTTCGCTCTCTCTGTCCCCGTTCAGGCGTTTTCCCAATTAGGGATTCCGGCTCCTGAAGCTTTCGATCGAAGATGGTGAGCTTAATCAAAAATAATCCTATCTCTTTTTCCTGTCTGCAGTCACGTCTCTTTTTCTTTCAAAGCTTTTTTGGCCCCGTTAATTGAATTTTTTAATGGTGCCTTACACCCCATTTTGGTATTATTGGTATTATTACAAATAACTTTTCTTTTTTATTGTTGTCATCCCAGGTGCTCCAGAACGATATTGATCTGTTAAACCCTCCGGCTGATCTGGAGAAGAAGAAGCACAAGCTCAAACGGCTCGTGCAATCCCCAAACTCCTTTTTCATGGTATTATTGTTTTTGAAGAGAATATAATTTTTTGATATCTCAATGAACTGTTCTTGTGTGCCTTACGCAAATTTTGCTGAAAATCGCTTATTTGATTTATTTGCGTCGAAGGATGTTAAGTGCCAAGGTTGTTTCAACATGTAAGTAAATTATTATAATATTGCTTATCTTCTATTTATTAGTGACTACTTGTTAGGTTTGTTTTCTGACGAATCATTGTGCTTCTGAAATCTATAGAACTACCGTCTTCAGCCACTCTCAGACAGTGGTCGTTTGTGGCAACTGCCAGACAGTGCTTTGCCAGCCAACTGGAGGGAAGGCGAGGCTTACAGAGGGCTGTTCCTTCAGGCGAAAGGGAGACTAAAAAGGAAAATTTTGGGAATGGTCAGTGCTCTGTTTAACCTTGCTTTATACTATACTTATTTGGTCCTTTAGTGGAAGAAGTTATGAATGAAAACTGAGCATGGAATTCTATAGCTTGTCTCCTTCTCTTTGAAGTTATTGAACCTGCTTTTGGATAAAGTGGAAGGTTGTACTCTTTTGTTCTGGCATATTATATTAACTATGTAAACTTGCTTGTAGAAACATTTTAAATCTGTTAATTTCTCTTGCATTCATGGCTTTTGGTTGTACTATTAATTGTATTATTGTTGCATACTGGGGATATTGTTTTATTGCATCTTGATGTTGAAACGTTTCTCTTTCAGTAAATTGGGTTTGTCATTATGAATCAGTTTTTTAAATTGATTATGAGACTGTTTGTGGTTTCTGCAATAAGATTATGAGACAGCTTGATGATTGGGCAGCATGACAATTGATTTGGTTTGTCATCATTGCTGTAAATTGTGTTGGAGATTTTGATGATTCAATTCAATGATTAGTATTAAAATAATGTGGGTTGATTTTTTATTACAATATTTTGACATTTTAATTATAAAAAATACAAATCACTCAAATCTTCGTTGTTTGTATATTTTGCGCTCAAACTTTTTTGATTGCATATTTACTTGTATGGGTGGAATCTTTATCCGAATATATTAATTAAATGAATTGTAGAATGAATGAAGTCCCAGGAGAAAGCACCCACATATATTTTTCCATTTGTAGCAAAATTATATCAACATCTTCATATTAATTAACATTATAATCTATGGCAAGTGCGATTCATGAAATCTCGATGCTATGTTTTGCTTTGCAACATTAATGAACGATTTAATGCTTTACTCAATGACATGTTCTTTAACAATAGCACAACATCTATAAGCTTTAATCATACTAAGTTGGAAATTGTGTTGGATATTTGGATGATTCAATTCAATTATTAGGTTAAAATTACTTGAGTGAGCTGCTTTTTTATTATAATGTTTTTAATATTTTAATTTTAAAATAACGTTTGCATGCAAATCACTCGAATCTTCTTTGTTCGTATATTTTGCACTATATTTTCTGGTTGTAGCAAAGTTGCCACTTCAAATTTATTTTATTCAAGGAACTGAGATTCTATATTTGGACAAGATGCTATATCAACATTTTCATGTTAAATAATGTTAAAATCTATGGCAAGTGCGGTTCATGACACCTAGATGCTATGCTATGCAACATTACTGGATGATTAAGGCTTTGCTCAATGACTTGTATCTAATTATAGCACAACACCGATAAGCATTAATCATACTAGGTTGGAAATTGTGCTGGAGATCTTGAAGATTCAATTTAATGATTAGGATTAAAATTAGTTGATTTTTATACTACTATATTTTTAATAATTTAATTTTAAAGCATATTTTACATACAAATCATTTGAATCTTGCTTGTTTGTGTATTTTGCATTCCAACTTTTTTGTTTGAATTTTTAGCACCCAATATTTTCTAATTGTAGCAAAGTTACCACTTCATTTATTTTATTCAAGGGGTTGAGATTCTATACAAAATGCTATATCAATATTTTCATATTTAATAACATTAAAATTTATGGCAAGTGCGGTTCATTGCATTATTGGGCAATTAAAACTTTGCTTAATGACATGTTATCTAACAATAGCATAAAACTAATAAGCTTTAATCATACTAAGTGGGGTTAGCTACATGTCTTCTATTTTTGCTATGTATGATTAAATAACCTCATTAAAATCCAAGTATATTAGGTTCTTCATAATAATTTCATGTCATATTTTTGTATTCCTCGTTTCTTTATAACAAAAATACAACTCATAGATCAATGTTTCTACTCGAAGCATCAATCATTAGAAGATTTTCTCTTAGTTATTCTTAACTTGTGCCACTCCAAAATGCAATGATGGAATTCATTTTTTCATCATATTTTTTGTGTTTACCCACTCGGACACTTTAGCATCATTATATCCACAATACTTAATTTATCGATGTACTTTTGTTTTGCTAGCTAAACAATCCGCCTCATAGGATAAATGCTGGTCTTATACCTATTGTGTATTTTTTTATCAACCTAAGTGAGATTTTTTTATCTTACATGGTCTAATTCTGCTTTAGATGGAGCCTGTTATTCGCATAATTCAAGTCTATTTGAAGTATGTTAGTGTAATGTGGGGTGTTTTTTTTTCTTCCTGGTAAGATTGCTAAAATAATGAAAAAGGAAGAGAAATACAAGCACAGTAACATCAATAATTTCTTTATTTAAAGCCTTGGAAATTTACAGTCTAAAGGCTTACATAAAGCTAGAAAAAAAAGGCAGACATTCTATCCCAATTGGTGGTCATTGTTGTACTCCAATGGATTAGGACACAACTTTTAGATTGCTGCTTGGAAGCTAGCATGCAACAAATGCAGCCTTTGGCGCACAACCTACTCATTTTGATTGGGAATCTCCCGACTATTTTTTTTAGATCACTAATCCTCTAGATCTCTTTTCTCTCGAGCCATATGAGCCAGTTTTATAATGGGGTATCATTTTAGTAGCTTTCCAAGCTACAGCGACTTTGGTCAGTTGGGCCTCTAATACTTTATCTTCAATAAACGAGGGTCTTTTCTTTAGTGCATGGGGCCCTTTCTGATTGCCCATCTCAACTTTGTGTAATTGCTTGATAACTCTTTTTATACGCTTGTTTTTTTCCTTGGACATCTAGTTGGCTAGTTTTTCAGGTTGTATTCTAAGTTCATTTTCCTGACTAAACTTCGATCATACACCCCTTCTTTTGAAGTTGAATCACTTTTGTGAGCTAGCTATAACTCCAGGAATATTATTCTAGCTTTCCTCTCGTAGTGCCATTTGGCTGTATGCATGTTCTCTTCTTTGTTATTGATCCTAAAAGCTATTCGGGTTTCTCACTGAGTGAATGCTCCAGTAGAGTGTTTTTAGTCAACGGGAATTTAGCTCTTATGTATTTCTCATCAATTGGTGCAATGGTTTCTTCAATTTCATTAAGCATTCGTGGCTCCTACAACTTTTAGATTTTCCACTTTGACTACAGAGCATATTTGTATGAAGGCTGGTAGTTCTAGTTTGCAGGCTTTATCATTGTTATTCTTGATGGCTTCATTAGTTGCAGTTTCATGTTTTCTTCATTCCATGCACCTTGCTGATATAGAGCTAAACTAGATCTCTAACGACCAAGGCTTTTTCTACCTGGTGTCTTTCATGGCGAGCTTCCACTCAAAGTGTCTATGTCCATCTTTAGGAGATCTGCATTGGTATTAGTAATTTAGTTTCTTGGTTTCGTTTGAGCATATTTTTTTAATCTCATATAGGAATTTCATAGCTAATATCATTTGATCTTTACATATTTGGAGTTTGTTTTCAGCTTAACCAATTGTATCAGTAGCAGGTTAGAGTAATGTGGGGTGATTGGTTCTTTAGGGCAAGATTCGTCAAGTAGTATGAATAACAAACAATAGAAAAGAAAGAAGAATATAAGCTCAAGAACTTCAACAATCTCTTCATTAAAATCTCAAGGTTTTATAACGTAGAGGTTTCATGAAACTAGAAAAAGACAAAGCTCAATTACTTGGGCAGCATTCAACTATATAGTTGGTGAACATCAATGTGCAACAATGGAATAATACATAATTTCACATAATGCCATGTGGCATCTGACAGCAGTTGTTGCAACCTTTGTTATGTAACATCTTTACTACCCGGAATCTTCTGACTATCTTTTTTTGTGGATCTTGAATCTTTCTGATTCATTCCCTCTCAAGTTATATGAGTCAGCTTGAGAACATTTTCTTAGTAGCTTGCATTACAATAGCTTGGGCTCAATTGGTCCTCTAGAGTCTAAACAAGATTACACTTGCTCTTTTTTTTTATCTCTTCTTTGATTGGTGGGGATCTTTTCCTGATTATGTGGGCAGCTACCCGAGTGTCCATCTTGACTTGAGGTGATGGCTTGGAAACTCACAAGCTCGTCTCCCCCTCAGATATCTTCTTGGCTAGCTCCTAGGCATTATCTCGAGTAAGCACATCTTTTTTACTAAGTTTTTAATCAATATAACATCCCAAACACACTTCAATTTCTAGTTTTGGTTTTAGCCTCAAAATTTAGTTTCATTAATAATACTATTATTTTCAAATAGCATGATGCTGCATTGAAACAATAATTAATCTCTATATTGTTCAATATAAACTATGATTAATGCAAAGAGACACGAGCTAAGGAAACTAATGTGATCCAAAACCTTTAAATTCAAACATGGGAAACCTCCATTGTCTTTAATACAACTCTCAAGCAAATATGACTTAATTTTCTATCGAAAGCATAAGTTTAATTTATATCAACTTTGTACCTCATTTAGATTTTATTTATTTGTTAAATAAAGATACTTCTGTTCATTATATAAACTATAAAATTTAAGGCTTTTGGCAAGTTAAAATTTTTGTTTTGCATTAAGACTCATTGAATGATGGGTGTGGCTGTTGATTTGAATGGTGAGGAGTGGCTCTTCTTAACCTTTTTTTATTAGCAATAATCTCAAAATATGAATTTTTAGTTTAAGTTATGCTTATAGATTACGCATTGAAGGATGAAGAATATTGAAGGAAAAATGATGCATTTTACTAAAAGCTGCATTCACAGAGCAATAATTTGTGCATCAGATGCAAGAGAATGTAACTAGACAGGACGAGGGTAGAACTGTTATATGTCAGTTATTTTTGCATTGCCAATAAGAATATATTTAGGTTGGTTAACTTAGAGTCACTTTCTAGTAACACCATAGATGATTCATAATTGGGTGGGCGGGCAATAATAATATCCAATCTAATCAAAATATGAGCCACATTGCCTATACATATTTGAGATACATTATCAAATCCCAAAGGTTTTAAAATTAGTTCTAGTTATTTAAAAATAAACTGAATACTAAAATAAAGTGTATGTTGACCCAAACTGGAACTGCCAATGGACCATTTATTTCTCTTAAACTAAACTTTTGTTCACAATTTTGGGGCAGGAACTCTAATTCTACTTCCTCCAAACTTACCTGAAAGCTCTACCATGCACGCCAAATGCATAAACCTGGTATTAGTGCCATTTTGAACAGGGAGTTCCCCTTCGTAAGCTCTTCAAGTGAAAAATGCCAGGAGGAAAAAAATCCTGACAGGGTCGGGAAGACTAACACTTTAAAAGAGTAAACTCTCATCTTTTGAATTCTTTTAACAGATTAATTGATCTTGTTGACCACATTGATCATTTCAAGGCCTTGACGTGTTTTATAACATTAGCAATGATGTGCAATTCATATTTTTCATTAAAAGTTATATTTTTGTTAGTCTTGAGAAGTTGAATTGTTGTATTGCTCGATTCATACTTGCTTTACACAATGCCCTTTAGCAGAAGCTAAACTGGTTGCTTGCTTGATTTTTATTTATGTACTAAGAAAACTCAATGATTTGAACAAGCCATTCAAAATATTGGTTGATTTGTTAGGATGGGCTGCAAAGTATATTAACTAAATGATTATAAATGGTTCAAGAATGATGCTCTTGGGGTCATAGGGTTGACCACTTGTTTGTGCTAATGTGCAACTTCTCCAACTTAAACTAGGAGATTAAGCAATAATCAATTTAATTAGCATGCACATAACTATGGTAAGTGACTCAGGAAGAAAGTAAGTTTTGCATTTACAACAACACAAGTGAGTACTCTATGGGTAGCTGTTAATCATTAAAGACATTTTCAGTAAGATAAATAGAGGAAACCTAAATGAATTCATCCTTGAACAACAAGGACATGAACTAACCATGGCAAGTGAGGGAAGAAAGTAAGTTTTGCATTACCGCAACACAAGCGAGTACACTATGGGAAGCTGTTATTTTTTAAAGACATTTTTCAGCAAGTTAAATAGAGGAGAAATTCATCCTTGAACAACAAGGACGTGAACTCCGTGGATGAGTTGGCCAAAAATCCTTGCCCCTGTGACAAGTAGTGCTAATGTTGTGTATGAAGTGGAGATGTGAAGTTGATGATAGTTGATATGACCCATGAAAATTGCGGTGGCAATTTATGGGAATACATACTTGAAGTCGACAAGTCATAAGAATGGGAATGTTGCATTAGAGAAGCGTTTTTTTGTAGAATTCCAATTATAAAATACCCACATATTTTGATGCATACTAGTAACAAAAATTTATAGTGATTTATAATGCCCTTCTTCAAGATGTTGAACAAACGGGAAGATTGCAATTGTTAGAGATCTTCTTGCTTCTCATGAAAGTTATGCTTATAATGTAAAGGTTGCAGTCGCTGGACATTCTTTGCACGTAGACCCCATCAAGAAATCAATAATTTACAACATAACATAATATTTCTTGGAATAAACATTGGAAAATAATGAAGAAATCTAAAAACTTCTAAAAGCCAAATTTCACAAGGGAAATTCAGCACCTAATTTCCTACCTAATTTTTATGGTTAGAATGAAAATATAACAAACAAAGGATGAATGTGTATAACCAAAAGGTTAATAATGTGCCATAAAGACCAATTATTAGTAGGTCACCAAGAGAAATTATGAAAAGAGTTACCTCCCATTGTCTAATATTAGTGTGTGGTTCAATGTGTTGAATTTGGTGTTAACTCAGTTTCTGAGTTGCTGAAGAATTGGATCTCTTCAAAAGTTGAGACTTAACGTATGTTGGACACTGCTAATCAAACCAGCTTGGAATCAATATAGTTGGTTTCCGGGAGGTCGGTTCAGCCCTTTGGCCCTTGAGCCTTGACATAGAAGAGTGTCGGTCTTGTCCAACGGGCATGATCGAGCAAGTGAGCATTGACAAGCTGCGTAAAGAACTCTAGGTCAAATTGACAATGGAGAGGATCAAGGGTATATGGATACGAAAATGCCCAATTTACATTCATTTCTTGCTTCTAATTGGCAAGGGCTTGGATCTCCTGTTGCGCAATAAAACTCTAAACTATCAGTTCTCTAGTGACAACTAATGCTAATGTTTTATATGAGGTGGATATAAGAAATTAAGATAGTTGCTAGGACTTGTGAAAATTGTGGTGGTAGTTTATGAGAATACAAACCTTATGTTGTCAAGTCATAAGAGTGGAAAGGTTGCATCAGAGAATCATAATTTTTTGTAGAATTTCAAATATATAATACCTTCATTTTTTTATGCATAATTGCTTGCATTCACAAGCTAGTCCCATGATGCTAATATTGTACAAGCTATCTTAGGCACTACAACAGTGTTCATATTTTTACTCTAACACTAGAAGCAATGCTAATATAATTAGCTAGCATGACTTACATTAGTTAAGTCTCCCAACTCAAAAACCTCACCTCATTGGGGTAATATATATTATCTGATTGGGGAAAAATTTATCAAAGTGATGTTGGGGATAGCTTGTGATTATTAAGTGAAGGAATACAACTTTATAGTGATTTATACACCATTTGCAAGGTACAACGCCATCCTTGGGAAATCGTTCCTCAAAATGCCCTACAAATGGGAAGATTGCAATTGTGAGGGGTGATCTGCTTGCATTTCATAAAAGTTAGGGTTCTATAATGAAAATGTTTCGTAGTCTTTGGAGAAGGAAAACAAGAATGACTTGCCTGCCCGTGTGACATAATATTAATGTGGTGTATGGTACATGCCCACATTCACAAACTAGTCCCATGATGCTTGCATTGTACATTCAACAGTATTCACATTTTTACTCAAACATTGGAAGTAGTGTTAATATAATTAGCTAGCATGTCTTACATTAGTTGGGTCTCCCAACTCAATATTCTCACCTCATTGGGGTAATGTTTGTTCTTTGAGTGAGGAAACATTTATTAAAGTGATGTGGGGAATAACTTGTGTTTACTATGTGAAGGAATACAATTTTTTTGTGATTTATGCACTATTTTCAAGATACAACACCATTCTTGGTAAATCATTGCTCAAAATGTCCAACAAATGGGAATATTCCAATTGTGAGGGGAGATCTACTTATTCTCATGAAAGTTATGTTTCCATAATGAAAATGTTGTAGTCGTTGGAAAAGGGAAACAACGATGACATGCATACCCTTGTGACAAATAATATTAAATGTTGTGTTTGAGGTGGAGAGAGAAATTGTGTTAATCTCAAAGAGCAAGAAAGATTTTTTCTCTCATGATCAACTCCTCTCAGATTTTTTCTCCAGCCCTCACTCTAGGGTTGGGAAGAAGAAGCAACCTCCGCACTCCAATTGATTATGTTTTAACATATAAAACATCTCACATTTCCTTAAATACCCAAGGCCTAATTAGGCTTCAAATGACCCAAAATACCACTAAAATTATTTAGGATATTGCCAAAACCCTTGACATGGTTTCCGTGGGCGCCCAGGCGCTAGAGCACGCTTGGGCACCAAAGACAGATGTTGGGGCGCGTCGTGGCGCATGGCTCACGAATCTCAGGCGCCATGACGCGCCTGGCCTTCAAATACAGTGACAGCTGGGCGCATTTGAGCGTCCGAATTACCTCCGACTTGTCCCAGAACACCTTGGGACCTCCCATAAACTCGTTGGATATTTATTGGCACCTCCATGGATGATCTAATTGATCTTCATATCCTAATATAATATGAATTATCACTTCAAAAAGTATTTAGGAAAGATATTATGAGTGATTATAGCAGTTATTAGTCAAATGATCTGTTGTCTCTTTTGATGAACTAATATCAAGTTTCCATTAGCTGCTTCTTTTTATTTCAATTAAATATAGTACTCGATAGCAATATTATGGAAACTAAAAATGTAGGCATTATATTCACTTATTTCATAATTCTTGGGTCCATATCCTTTCAACATAATATGAATTATCTTTGTCATGTGCCCAGAATCAGATTGTTACTATATGAGTTAAACTACTTTGATGACATGCATACCCTTTTAATAAATAATGTAATAATTATAGATTGTTATCATGCTTAATCTGGATTAAATAAAGCTTTAACTCTTGTACCATTGAGTTCTAATTGTCATTAGAACTTAATCATGAAAATTTGAGATTCATCAGAGCTCAATTGGATCACTTGTTATTTTGCCAATTTATTGACCAAGAAAATTAGTTAATTTAAATTAATCTCCAAATTAAAATATGAGTGTATTTTTTAAATTTCTCACACTCAAATTAGTTAACTCTTGTACCATTGAGTTCTAATTGTCATTAGAACTTAATCATGAAAATTTGAGATTCATCAGAGCTCAATTGGATCACTTGTTATTTTGCCAATTTATTGACCAAGAAAATTAGTTAATTTAAATTAATCTCCAAATTAAAATATGAGTGTATTTTTTAAATTTCTCACACTCAAATTAGTCATCGGTGAATTTTTAGATTTAATTTAAATATGGAAAATTGCATAAAAGGGTCTTGCACAATTTCAAATTGAAAATATGACCCTCTAAGGGTTGTCAGATCGTCCGGATCTGTTGTGCGGACCGCGAGTGATTTTCTGTGGGACTTCGTGACACCTGTTTTTCAGGCACCACCCAGTCATCCCTTTCCTTCACTCGATCAATCAAACGGCCAGAAGTCGTCATAGCACTATGCATCTCCATACTCAATTTTTGATACGCACTTGACAAATCCCAACCGTTTGCCACGCTGGCAGTACACAGGATTTGCCTTGTCCCCCACTCCCGCTGAGCCCCAATGGCCTCTGGAGTATGATCCCTCGAGTTTGCCCTTCCCGAGCTAAACCCACTCGCAGCGCTCTCGGGCCAGCCATAGGCGGCCAGCTCGAGCTTCTCCCTAAGCTTCAGGGTTATAAATAGCCTTGAAATTTTTAGAGAGCCCTTTTCTCAATGAAAAAACCCTCCTACACTTCCAATTTCCTAACTACCTCTCATGCTTCTTTATTATCTAGTCAACATTCGGCGCTTCCAGAGCAACTCCCTGACGCTCAGTGGGTGAGACTTGACATTCAGGTCCCCAATCGATTGCTTACTGTCCAAGGAAGCTGCATAAGCCAGGTTCAATCTCTGGATCAGCCTCAGACTCCTTAGATTCGTCCTTCCTCTCCGATCTAGGTACCCCATTGAGTTAATCAAACTCAATTCATTCTAAATCTAGTTCGATTGCTTGCTGTAATAAATGGTAAGAGAACTAGGATCGTCTGGCAATTAGTCCTAAGTAGATGTTGGGTCTAGCAACTGGTCAGACAATGAATATCATTGTCCGGAAGGGTGCTGTCAGCCATCCGTCCAGGGATGCTATTGCAAGGCATGTGCAATCGATTGATAGGATCCAGTGCACTATGGATAGCCAAAATGGTCTTGGATCGTCCGACCCGCGACAATGCACTACAGCGCAAGGTCATGAGTAGGGTCTCGTGTTCTAGTCGACCAACTCGTGCGTTTAGAAAAGGCTTCTCTTCATCTTGAAACACTGATTGTTTCATGATGAAGAAGAAGCCGAGGCATCGCCTTTGTGAGAATTTGCTCACCATAGTAAATCCTAGATTTAGGGCTCGGGTCGAGTAGAGTCCCGATGACTCCGACATCCCCGCAGAGGGCTTCGACTTGCAATCGACGCGTCTCGGTTCAAGGAATGTGCAACGATTGAGATCAGATCACGACTTCGTCTCCATGAGCGGAATTTCGCACTAAAGCCTAACACTAAATTTTGTGTCGGGAATTTTGCTGACGTTATGAACATTACCAGGACGGGTCGAACCCCATCATGCGTCTTTTGTAATAGGGTTATGTTAATAATCTGATTTTCTAGAATTAAAATCCTTCTGTTAATTCAAATGGAAAATGCTAAATCCGAATATAATTAATGAAAAATATTCCATTTGAATTAATGGAATATTTTGATCAAATCCAAATGTGGTGATCTAATATATAATTTTAATTAGATAAATGTGTAGAATCTTCATTTACAAAAATATTTAGGTTTCTTTAATTATAATTCTTAATTATGACATAATTATCCTAAAATAGATTAGTGAAAATTAAGCTTAATCCTTAGTCAAATTTTATGATTAAAGCTTGTCTCTTCATTAGGCCGAGGAGAGCTTGATTATAGAATTAAAAATATATTTCTGTACTTAATTATATTAATCACTTACTAATTACTCAAAATCCTAGTAAGTGAATAATTAAACTAATTGAACTTTGATTTTAATAATTAAGGTGTCTAATGACTTCTTAATCAATATAAAACCTAACTATAACTTGATTAGAACTTCCAAATCTTCCAAATATTAGAATTTCCAAACCTTGTAGAGTAAACTTTAATTTATCTTAGAATCAAGCTTCTAAGTAGCTTGAGATGTGAATTGATAACTCACATTCTTTCTCTGAAGTTTAGGATTCAATAATTGAAGTTAGTTTTGCCTCTATTAAGGATGTGGTTGTTTAAAAAAGAATGTATTCTAACCAATAGTTTAGGAAGTTCGGCTTAGGTCAAACCTTGGTCCTATGAACTTGGGACTTAAACCCCATGATCGGAGTTTAATCTCTTAGCTCCTAATCTTGATTAGATATATCAAGATTGGTGGTAGTAATGATAAAATATATCAATTATGATGATTGATTTAATTATTTAACTTTTGTATGCGATATTGTTTGATTTTGGATTAGAACATGATTAGTTATAATGTTCAATTTTATCGGATCGTGACTCTGAAAATTTACTGGATAGCAAGATGTATGATATCTTTAGCTTGTATTTTCTCAAAATAGTTAAAACATATTAAATTAGATAAACAATGGATATCACATGAGTTTTTAGCATGAGTCTTGCTCACTCCTTGATTTGATGCTTCACTTTCATTGTTTTTGAGCTTTATTGCCTTGAACATATCATATAAGATAAATTTGGTGCATGAAAATCATATCATATAAGATAAATTTGGTGCATGAAAATGAACATTTAGTAAAATTAGGATAACATTTGCATCGGATTTCATATTAGGACGAGTGAATGTGTATACACATTACGGCTAATGGATAGGTTGTAAGGAGAAATTAGGATATTTGATGCGTACTCATTGGGGAGAGTTGTGTTTAGTTTGAAAACTCATTTCAGTATTGCAGACGTGCTCCTCCTTAGCTATTTCTGGACATGTCCATAAAAGTAAAGTAAAATAATTAAAATAAATTTGCATTTGTATTCATGTTTCTTTAGTTCAGTTTAATTTTTTCTTTAGCTCTAAGAAGCTAAATGATTGATATGATAGAGTACAATTACAATTCCAATGGCTTTGTTAGCCAGACTTCTGATATGACAATTTTATTTCTTTACTTCCAATTATTGCACGCTTTTACTTCAATTTTAACTTCTTATGCAAATTTTGTTAATATATGCATTTATGATAGTCTTGATTTCTGTTTAACTTGGTCTATTTATATGAATCATTGTTCAATTATGTTCAGTTATTATTTATATGAATCATTGTTTGACTTGGTTTACTTAGATCTTGTTATACATTCAAAGTGTAACAACTTGTTGAACCAAAGTCTTTAAAAGCTTCACAAGGTCAGATCTGTCCTTGTAATACTAGGTTCAGGCTCCAAACTTGGCTAGCATGGCAGTTTTCTTTTTCAACCTCTAATGTAGTGTGGTTGCGTACCTCTACTATCAAACTCAAGGGATCTTAATGAAAATGCATAGAGTTTTAGATGATATGATCAGGAGTTGGAGGGGAAGTAAAGGAGTAGATCAAAGGCCAGACATGTTCTAAGGTAAACTAAGAGGAAAATTAGTTCTTGGTAGCTACTAAGGCTTCAAATTGGATGCTAATACAATGGCGGGGCTATAATGGATTTATTAGGACACTTGGGAAACCCTAAATCACAATGTAATGCTATGGGAACCAAGGTTTAGGATTGGCCAGCAAAGAAGCAATGGTGGAGATCAAAAGTTGAAATACGAGTTTGTGGTAATGTAGAAGGCATATGAGGATGTCAAGGAGGTTGCACTAATCACAAAGATACCCAATTTGCCCTTGGCAAGGACTATAACACATTTCCGCCCGAAATGGGTTTGAACCTTTGAGAAGTGAATGTCCAATTTAGGTCCTAAAACCAATTCGGTTCGATAAATTGGCATCATAGAAATGTATAGGGATTAATAACTACAATAATAACTTCCCAAATTTTTAGAAAAATTAAGCTTGATTAAGCTAAAATTCTCCTAATCCAATGATAATTAGGATTACTTTAATGAGATTTGTGCTCTGTTTTAAAACGAGTTACCGGATTAATCTGCCCAATGCAAAGCTTATGGGTTAAAGCATTGGGTCGAGCTATCATAGACAATGGTCTTGTAATTTGGACCTGCACGGGTCAGATCGTGAGGCGGCCGCAGATTAATGTCAAGAATTTCCAAGAAATAATTTTTAGTTAAACAACAGTAAAAGATAATTATATTTAATTAACAAAACTCATCACTTATAGAGCTAAAATAATATACACACACACATTTATATATATAAGCGGATTTCAATATTTATATAAAAGCAATCAAAATTTTATTTTTGGCTTCATCTGACTTCCTAGTTATCTATCTTGTGAAGTATCTCCTCTTAATCATTTTCAATTTTTTTAAAAAAATATGAATTTACTAATTCAAGTAGAAGTAGAACTTTAATAAAAAATACATGCTAGCATCTTATGAGGTATAAAATAAACAACAATATTATTCAATAAGCTTGCATCAAATGAAAATGAAAGTTTATTCAACTTTGCAATAATAAATACTATCAAAATGCATTGCATAATTTTGCTAAAATAAGTAGTAATGCAATTTTGTATTTTTATTACTA
Source organism: Gastrodia elata (assembly GCA_016760335.1). Lineage (NCBI taxonomy): Eukaryota > Viridiplantae > Streptophyta > Magnoliopsida > Asparagales > Orchidaceae > Gastrodia > Gastrodia elata. The sequence continues at coordinate 17,379,202 of CM028681.1, forward strand.
GCTTTGTGTGACAGGCTCTTAATCGGACATACTCTCCCGATAAGGTCATGATTTTCTATTACTGCTAGGCTTTAAAAGCCCCACCTCTCTAGTATTTCCCTAGATCATAGGCAATTTTAGGAAGGTATCAAATACCCATCAGTAATTGTACTTAAAAACTTGGAATAGGTGAGTATTTTCTCTGGATCTACAACTCCATTATAGTAGACTAAATCCCTCTTTATTTCATCATAGGTTACTAGTAAACCCCTTTTGTTAACAGGTCAATTTCAAATTTTCTTCAAGGCTTTCACCATAGACATGCGCTACAAGTTGTCATGATAAAGTTTTACAGATTATAATGTGGTTGGCTCGTAATAATGCAATAATCATAATTCTATAAAAAAGAAACGTAGGCTCAAATATAGTAGCTTTGATGTAAAGCTTCTGAAAATCTACTTACCTGTAACTGTTAATTACTTAAATTAATATTTATGATGGTCTATTTTAGTGACTCTTTGGTTTATGGGCTTCAAAGTTCTGATTACATAATTTTTATATTATACGAGTATTAAAATTTATGTTATAAGGAAAAATTGGTAATAATAATATTATTATGATTATTTAATGAAAATAGGCATAATAATAATAATAAATAATAAAAATAGACATAATAATAATAATAATTATTATTATAATTATAATTATTATTTTTGTTGTAAATGAAATTGACTGAATTAAAAAAAATGATATTAAATGGAAATTACAATAATAATAATACAAATAGATAATTGACAAAATAAAAATAGCTTGAAAGAAAGTAATAGTAAAAAAAAAATAAAATAATAATAATAATAATAATAATAATAATTAATCAAAATAAAAATGACTTAAAAGAAAATGACATTAATAGTAAAAAAATTTAAAGATTAGTAGTTAGTAAAGTTTGAAGTCAAAAATCAGTAGTTATTTTTTTTTTTGTTATCATTTTTTTTTTTGTTCTTCTTCCCCCATTCAGATGGATTCTCTTCTCTTCTTCCTTGTTTAGAGAGAATTTCCTTTCTTCTTCCCTGTTCAAAGGGAACTTCTTCTCTTCTTCCCTGTTCAGATGGGATCTCTTATTCTTTTTTCCCATTCAAAGGGGATCTATTGTGACGCCCCGTCTCATCGCCGCACGCAACTAAGCTAATTTAAGAACAATTTGTGGCAGAACAGTACATTGCTCGGGAAGGACTGCTAAACATTCCTGAATATCTGCTGACTGAACTGTTGATTCTCAACCCTAAAAGAGAGTTGAGAACTAATCCTTAAGATAAGTGTAAAATTCTTATCTTAAATATTAGATAGAATATTTATGTACATTGGATTATGAGTGGGTTGAAATAAGAATTCAATATGCATGAGTGTTAGCATTTCATATACGTTGATCACATTACAAAACTAAGTATAAGTAGTAGTAAGTACAGAGTGCGGAAGCTAAAAGCATTCATCCAGGTCATTCATCACAGAAGTTAAGTAAATCATTCATCTCAGAAAGGAAAGAAAATACATCTAGAATTAAAGTTATTATAGATAGTTTGCATTAAAAGAAAAGATAAAAATAGTCCTTCAACTCACAACAGAAATGTAACCTAATGCAAAAAAGTAAAAGTTGAAACTGAGTCCACTAATGCTCCACAAACTAATCCTGGGTCTCCTACGAAGCCTCCTGAAGTTGCTCCACAAATTTATCTGGATCTAGCAAATTACTGGATCCCAAAAGTACCATGTGTTAGATAATGAGTTTAACACATCTAAAACTACTATATACACTTATAGTTATCTAAAATTTAACATTAAAGTAAACAAAATAATACTGTAAAAAAGCATTAAAACAGCAAAAAAGTTTAAAACGACATAAAATTGAAAATAAGGAAAATCAGTAATTGAAAACTAAGTGCTAAAAATAAGAAAAACAGTAAGGAAACTGAAATTGAATAAATGCTGAAGTATAATTGTGTTGTATGCCACTGAATATATATATATATGCATCTGAATATGCTATAAAACTATATGTCATAAGTATGCCTGACTCGATGTCACATGACATCCCCCAAAATCCTAGGTGAGCGAATATTTTGCTAACAGATCCTAGGTGAGCACATCATTTCACTAATAGATCCTGGGTGAGGATATCGCTCACTAATGCTGATATGACTTTTGCATGATATGCCAAGACTTTATTCACTATATGCTTTAAATCATTAAAGCCATAAATCAATTAAAATCAAGTAATAAATCCTTTTGTCTCCATAGTTCATAATTCATCTAAATAAATTATGACCCCTGGTCCAATATTACTGAATTTCACAGTTCTCACTATAATTATACTATAAATCATCACATGGAGAGGTTACATATACATGATTTATCATGTCTAAGGAATGGTCACTTTAACACTTAGTTTATTTAACTGCACTTATCGATGCACACAAAGATAATGGACAAAAGCATTTTACAGTTTATTCCCTCAAACTAAGTTGTTAAATCTCCTACTTGTAAATATAACTTAAACTATCCTAAGAAAGGTTATTTGAAATACTTAGTTTGTTTAACTGTACTTATCGATATGCACAAAGATAAGTGACATAATTCTTTTACAATTTAGTCTCTCTAACTAAGTTGTTCAATCATCAACTTATAATATATTTTGGACTTGGGATGTTTATTTTGAATTGAACTGTACTTATCTAATTACATAAGATAAGACTGATACTCTACAGTTTTGTTTAGGATAAATCAACCAATCCTATCGTTACTGATAAATTAGTCCTATGGATATGCACTATCATCTCCATATGATAACTAATAATCTATTTAATGATCAAAGAGTAACAAGTTAATGAATCTTGTCTCCATTATGGTGGGTCCTAATGAAAGGCTCCAAGGATGTGGCATAAATGCCACTCAACTTAGGATATTACCACAAGGGGTAATCTCAATCTAAAATCTTTAAGTTATTCTACCACAATGTTTTATGATCAACATCTAAAATTATTAAGGTACATCTAAGCTTCTACCTCAAAATAAGACAATAAAGTATTTCCTACCGCAAGAGTTAGCATACTTAAGGGTCTAACATATAATTGATCTAAAACCATCATTACATTTTAATGGTTCAAAGCACTAATCACTTCACTTAAGTTATAAACTAATACTTGAGACAATGAAATTTCATGTAAGGTTACTAGTTCGATCACATGGTTTAGATGCCAAAAATCAAGTATGCAATTCTCCTAATTCATACTTAAATCGAGGCATATTGACTGTGGGGTAAAATCACACCATTTATTGAGAATTGATCATTTGCAAATCAAGCATGTCTTATTAAAGTTAATTCATGCTAAGTATCTTGATTAGGAGAAAATCCAAGATCTTAAGATTAAGTTAAAATTATAAATTACATGAATTATTATAAGATTTAAGAACTTATGATTTACTAGTCTAGAATCAAATGTCAAATTAACAAGAGAAATGAATTCATGCAAATTATTAAATATCAAATCAAGAAGTTCTATTTAGATTAACTTTCCTTTAAGTCTAATTAAGGTAGATTAAAGTTAAAATCAATATTAACTTAATAAATCTAGAGCACATGATAAATTAGCAATGTTAATTAAAAAATAAATGCTAACCTTCCTTAATTATAAGCTAAAGTAGTTAATACTTAATTAGTAATTTATAAAAATTCAAAATTTAAATCTAATTGAACAAATTAATTTCTAAGCATCCTAATAACTTAACACAATATTTCAAGCCTAATGATTCACATTTCAAGCAATATAAAGAAGCTATTTATACAAGTGCAAGTTTTTTATATAAGCATATGTTCAAAAAGTAAACATTCTAAGCATAAAGTTCACATTTAAAAATCAACTCTATAATAATTTAATGCATGATTTTAATATAACCAATTTTTATTTTAGTATATTTTTATATTATTAGGGTTATGGAGTCATCAAAATACGATAAACATGAAGTTTGGCAAAACTGTAGCACTTGCCTAGCCTAGAACCAGGCGCTATGGCGCGCTGTGGCATGTCACTACGCTGCGGCGCGTGACAACGCTTTCGGGCGCTACAGTGCGCTATGACGAATTTCTGCGCTGCGACGCGCAGCAACGCTTTTAGGTGCTGAGGCGTGCTACGATGCCAAATATCCCGAGGCGCGAGCGCTGCGGTACGCGGCAGCGCTTTTAAGCGCTACGACGCCATATTTCCCGAGACGTGGGCGCTACAGCACGCTGTAGCGTTTGACGATGATTTTACCTGGGCGAAAAATAGAATGTCTTCATTATTGCACCAAAATACTCTTGATTCAGGACACAAGTGCGGTGTCGTATACCGATGGAAAGGTCTTTCCAATACCATTTCATTAATATCAAAATCGATGCAAAAAGATTATTTTAACACCACAAATAATGATGCTCTAACTACCTATTTAATTTCTTTCTGTTCAACACTAATTATTTTCTCTTTAAAGTGAATTCTGGTCGAGCTCGATTGCTCAAATGTAGGTTCTTAAGAATGTGAAATAAGCATATGAACAACAAGATGCGGCCATTGGATCAATCAAATGAGGGAAAAGAAAGGTACAATGAAGGATACAAAAAGGGTATAAGAAGGGTACCCGAACTTGCAAATGAAAGGAGAGCTACAGCTAGAGTTCTTCAAGAGCTTGAGATGAATGAGCTTCTTTTTCTTCAGCTGTAAGCAACAGGAGGGAAGAGGGTGGGGAGTTCTTCAAAACCCTGAGAGTTTCTTCCTTCAGTAGATGAGTAAATGGAAGGAGGAGAGCTGGGCGGGTAGATAAAGAAGAAGAGAGGCATGGGCTGGGAGAGAGAGCAAGTTCTCTCCCATCAGCAGCATGTGGAAGGAGAGGGGGAGAAGCTTGCGTGTGCAGGCTTAAGGAGAGGTGCCAAATGTGAGAGAGGAGTGGGTCCCAGGTGTAGAAAAAGAAAAATGAAAAAATAAAGAAATTTTAATTAACAATTTTCTAATTTTTTTAATTAGCACATTTTCGAAACTAAAATTGGACTAATAAATGAGTTCCTAAAAGTTCTAAAAATTCACTAATAGCTAATTTGAGAGTGAGAAACGTAACGACAAAGTTAGATTTTAATTTGAAGATCAATTTAATTATCCTAATTTTTGGGTATTTAAATATATTAAAATATTTGGCAAAATTCGACGACTTCCAAAACATCACCCATAGCTAATTTGAGGGTGACGAGTGTAATGGCGAAGTCAAATTTTTTATCTGAAGTCAAAATAATTATCACAATTTTCTAATTAATTCAATATCATTAAAATAAACAAAATATCTAATTAAGCTCCGAATCGCTCCAAATTTTCAAAATTTGGTTCTAATGACCAGATGAACCTAATAGAATGATAATTAGGATGCAATTAAGCTAATATTAGAATAAGTAACAACCTAAAATTGTTACATCTATTCTCTTTTTCCCCATTCAAATGGGACCTTCTGTCATTGGCGGTTGGTGACGGGGGGTCGACGGCTAATGTTGGGGCTGGCGACGACTGTTGGCAGCGACTGTTGGGAGGAGGGTTTTTGGAGAGGAGAAGGTTTAGGGTTTCTTTTTTTTTATATAGAGGAGAGAAGGAGGATGTTGGTAGTCGCTGGCAAGGTGGGGAGGAGGAAGAGGTGGTAGTTTGCCGAAAGAGAAGAGGGGTTATATATAGGAGAATTTTAGGGCTTCTTTTATAAAGGAGGGAAAAAGGAAGAGGTAAGAAATAAGAGAAGCTGAACTGTTGCTGAGGGAATGCGGAGCTCGAGGACGGCGACTGGAGGCTGGAGAGGTGGTTGCTGGAAGTGGGAGGAGAAGAAGGAAGGCAACTTGAGGTAAGGAGGAGGAAGAAGGGGGGTTTTGGGTTCTATTTATAGGAGAAAATGATATATTTTACTTAAGGAATAAGTAGCTTGTTGAGGAAGTTATTAAATAACAAATAATTTAGCAAAAAAGAAACTTACTAATAAGTAACGTAACTTAACAAAATTTGACCATGAGATATATCTTGATGAGACGAACACACACATACTAAATTTTCTCAGTTTAGAGTTATATTTTATTTTATATTAATTTTTAAAGATTAAAACTTCAAAAATTAATTATGGTCAATCAGGAGCTCTAATTTTGATGAAACTTTTTATATAGTCATTTATAAATATTCTCAATCCAATGACACTAAAATTATTAAATTTAGACTTGTATTTAATTTTTCTAAATTTTTCTGAATATTAAATATTTAAAAATAATTTCAGGATTATCCATTATCGAGATTTCTCACAAATATGGGTATTATGATCACAAAAATATATAATATTTTATGGTATGTTTGATTTAACCTAATTTTATACTAGCCCGAGATCCTAAATTTTGCTTAATCAAGTATTTTAACTATTCTGTCTATTGCACTATTCCCAACTAAAAAAGGATGTCGTCCCGACATCACAATCATTATTATAGTAGTTATGAGATATATCTTAATGAAAAATAACTATTTGGAAAAAAGTTGAGGATGACATTTCTTTATGTTAGATTCTTCTTCCCAAGTTGCTTATTCTTTTCGATAACATTTTCATTGTACATTTACCACATGAATGGTTTTGCTTTGCAATTTTCTAATATCATGGTCTAATATTTCTTCTAGTTCTATAGTGTATGCAAGATTTGGTTGAATACTTAATTCTTCAATTTCCACCCTTAGATGCCTGGAAGCAAAAGTTATAACCCACCCTTCTTGAATAAGTATACAACCTAAACCATTTGAGAGGTATCACTATATATGTGATAATCTTTGCCTTCAATAGGTAAAATCAAAATAGGAGTTGTAGTTAAGCATTCTCACATGATAAATCCCATATATAAGGTACATCCTTCTGCGTAAGGCAAGTGAGAGGAACAACTATCTGAGAAAAGTTTTTTACAAATTTGCGATAATATCTAGCCAAGCCCAAGAAATTATGAATCTTTATTACTGATGTAGGTTTTGGCCAATCCTAAATAGCACAAACTTTGTTGGGATCTATTGATATACCATCCTTTCTTATTATATGTCCCAAGAATGTTATTGAATAAAGCCAAAATTAACATTTTAAAAATTTTGCATATAATTAGTGTTGTCTTAAGAGGCTTAAAATAGTTCTAAGATGTTCTTCATGTTATACACCATTCTTGGAGTATATTAAGATATCATCAATCAACACAATTATACAGGTGTCCAAGTATGGTTTCATTATTTTGTGCATTAAGTTCATAAAATATGATGGAGCATTCATTAGTCCAAAGGTATGACTAGAAACTCGTATAACTAGTGTTGTCTTAAGAGGTTTAAAATAGTTCAAAGATGTTCTTCATGTTATACACCATTCTTGGAGTATATTAAGGTATCATCAATGAACACAATTATAAAAACGTTCAAGTATGGTTTCATTATTCTATGCATTAAGTCCATGAAATATGATGGAGCATTCGTTAGTCCAATGGCATGATTAGAAACTCATAGTGTCTGTATTGTGTTCTAAAAGCATGCTTTGGAATATCTTCTAATCGAACATGAAGTTGATGATAACCAGATATCAAATCTATTTTTGAAAATATTGAAGCACCTCTCAGTTGATCAAAAATATCATTGATTCATGGTAATGGGTATCGATTCTTGATGGTTACTTTATAAAGTTCTCGATAATATATGCATAATCACACGTTTCCATCTTTCTTTTTAAAAAATAATACTGGGGCTCCCCATGGTGAGCTGCTTGGTTGTATGGTGCATTTTTCCATTAGTTCATGTAGTTGCTACTTGAGTTCTAATAATTTTTTTGGTTCCATTCTATAAGGAAATTTTGATATAGGCATCATTCCATGAATTAATTCAATATTAAATTCTACTTATCATTGTGGGGGTAACTCGGGAAGTTCATCAGGAAATACGTCGTTGGCGGTTGGTGACGGAGGTCGACAGTGACTGTTGGGGTTGGCTCAGAAGAGGGAGGAAGGCTTTGTGGAGAGGAGAAGGTTTAGGGTTCCTTTTTTTCTTAATAGAGGTGAAAAGGAGGATGTTGGTAGTCACTGGCAAGGTGGGGAGGAGGAAGAGGTGGTGGTTGGTCGGAGGAGGAGAAGAGGGGTTGTATAGAGGATAAGGTTTAGGGCTCCTTTTATAAAGGAGGGAAAGAGGAAGAGATAAGGAAGAGGAGAAGCTGAGTTGTTGCCGAGGAGGGGATGCAGAGGTCTAGGGCGGCGACTGGAGGTTGGAGAGGTGGCTGTCGGAAATGGGAGGAGAAGAAGGAAGACAACTTGAGGTAAGGAGGAGAAAGAGATATTTGTTTGAAGGAAGAGATATATGTATGGAGGAAGATGGGGGGGTGGGTTGGGGGGAGGTTTGGAGTCCAATTTATAAGAGAAAAAGAGATGTTTTACTTAAATGAATAAGTAACTTGTTGAGGAAGCTATTGAATAAAAGATAATTTAGTAAGAAAAAATTTACTAAAAAGTAACGTAACTTAACGAAAATTGACATTTCAAAAATTAATTATAGTTAATCCGAAGCTCTAATTTTGATGAAATTTTTTATATAATCATTTATAAATATTTTCAATCCAACAATACTAAAATTATTAAATTTAGACTTGTATTTAATTTTCGAATTTTTTTGAATCTTAAATATTTAAAAATTAATTCAAGATTATCTATTTGTAATAGCCCAAACTCTTAAGCACTAGATATTGTCCGCTTTGGCTAAAAAAACTTCACAATTTTACCCTCAAAAGATAACTTCCCAGTAGGTCACCCATCTTGGGAGTGTTCCCACTTGAGCACGCTTAATTTTGGAGTTTTTATCAGGAATTCCACCGTTATCTAAAAAGACACCTCAATGTTTAAGAGTTTCACTTATTACTATTTAAGCGGGTCATCACACAATTCTATCCAGATTACTCTTAACTTGGGCATTACGATCACAAAATATATTATATTTAACGATATGTTTGATTTAATTTAAATTTTAGTAGCCCAAAATTCTAATTTTTGCTTAATCAGATATTTTAATTATCCTGACTATTACAGGTCGGGGGCACTAACAATTAATGGTCATGCGATTAGTTGTCATATGATTACTTCGTATTTAAATAAATACAAGCAACGATAAAATAATCTTCTGTTTGAAAATGCATCGCAGTTATATCACAGATTATTTAAATCAATTATTCTGCAATTTTGAATAGATATCTGACTCCGATCGATCTGCCGATCAAAAGCATATGATCTTGGCCTCAGTAACAAATAGAATTACAAGATTATTAAAATCTATAGCTCTAAATTGTTGAGTGATTTGTTATTGGAGAATAGTAAGGGCTTCTTCATGTTGCTCTTGCAAACCAGGACATAAGCAGGGTAAAAAAGTAATATAGAAGTTAAACAGTGATTTATTGTTATATATTTAAAAAGTTTTTGTTATTTTTTATATGTATTTTAAAAAGTGGTGTTAATTTAATAAATTAAAAGTAAAATTGTAGTATGTAAAAACCCCCTTAGTTTAACCGGACATAAATTCCTGCTCATTCATGCATCTCGGGCTGTTCTTTCGGCGGCCATTCCCTGCTCCGACAGATCCCACCTGTTCGACGAAATGCCTCTCCATGGTGGAACGGCTCCTGCCCTTCTGCAACTCCATCATCCGCGCCTCCATTGAGAAAGGCTCACCCTTGAACGCCTTCCTCGCTTTCAAATTCCTTCATGCTTTGGGCGCCTTTCGGCCGGACCGCCGCACCCATTCTCTCCTCCTTAAAGCCTGCGCCATCTCCTCCCACCGCCTTCTTAGCCCTTCATTAGTTCAGTCCATGATCGTTAAATCAGGGCTCCAATGCCGCATCTCTCTGTCCTCTTCTCTTTTTCAGATCTTCCTCTCGCGCGACGCTTTAGACGACGCCCTCCGACTGCTAGGCGAAATCTTAGACGTCGACACCGACCCCTTTTATGGGAACTTGCTTATCTCGGGCTTTTCGCGGAAGGGCGACATTGACAAGTCCTACAAGGTGTTTGCCAGAATGCCTGTGAGAGATAAAATCTCTTGGAACTCTATGATCGCCGCTGCGGTTCGGAGCTCACGTCCGAAGGAGGCCTTGAGCCTCTACGGGAGAATGTTAGCCGCCGGCGTTGAACCGGACTGCTTCTCATTCTCAACGATTTTGTCAGCATGCGCTCGTGCCGGAGCGCTTCGCCATGGCGAGCGGATTCACAGCACGATGACCGAAAAAGAACCGGGTTTTGAATCCAATCCTCTTCTCTGTTCAGCTCTAATCGATATGTATTCCAAGTGCGGAAGGATCGGTTTGGCCAAAACTATTTTTGATTCTGTCAAGGGCATGCCCGTGTCCATCTCTATCTGGAATTCAATGATCACCGGTTTAGCTATCCACGGCCTCGGTGCTGACGCACTCCAGGTGTTCGACGAAATGACCAAACGAGGGATTTTCCCAGACAAGGTTACATTCGTGGGCATATTGACTGCGTGCAGCCATTGTGGCATGGTGAAAGAAGCACGCTTCTATTTCGAAGCCATGCGGCGGGATTATTGCATCGAGCCTCAGTTAGAGCACTACGGAGCTGCCATAGATGCGCTGGCAAGAGCAGGGCATTTGGGGGACGCCTACGAGATGATAAAGGGCATGCCGATTGAGCCAGATGCCGCTGTTTGGAGGGCTTTGCTTGGGGCGTGCAGACGGCACGGGCGCCGTTGGGATCTTGTTGAGGAGGCGATGAGGCAGATGAGAAGATGCAGCAGCGGGGATTATGTTCTCCTCTCAAACATGTATTCTTCAGCCAAGCGCTGGGAGAAGGCTGAGCAAGTGTGGAGGGTGATGAAGGACAGAGGAGTGCGTAAAGGGAAGGGGCTGAGTTGGGTGGAGATGAATGGGCGAATTCAGCAGTTCAAGGCTTCGGACCGATCGCAATGGCGTTCTGATGATATTTACAAGGTGCTGGGCGAGTTAATGGAGAGAGCAAAGTTGGAAGGGTATGTAGCAGTCGTTGAAGCAGCGAATAAGGATGTCTCTCGGGAGGAGAAGGAAGAAAGTTTGAGGAGTCACAGCGAGAAGCTAGCAGTGGCTTATTGTGTGATGATGAGCAATAGTGGAGAGGGAATTGGTGATATTCGGGTTTCGAAGAACCTGCAGACTTGTTGGGACTGTCACGAGTGGATGAAGGCTGTGTCGAAGGTGTTAAGCAGGGCGATCATTGTTAGAGATCGGATTAGATTCCACAGGTTTGAGAATGGCGCATGCTCGTGTAGGGACTACTGGTAATTAAGGGAAGCAGATTGGTCCTCTGTACATTTTGAGATTTCGAGAAGCATTGATGCGGCGCTTGAACTACTCTCCTGAGAGATCTGACGTACCAAAGTGTAGGTGAAATAGTCATGAGAAATAGAATTTTACATTTTTTTTAAGCAATTGCACAGTAACGTGCATCTGAGGACAATGAGCAAAACTTGAACCATGAACCTGTTGTGAGCTGAAACTACGCTTTGTGCCTTATAGTGGACTAGAGTTATCAGCCATCTTAAGGAGATTTATAAAATTTGAATCAGTTTTCATGAAGTGGCTTAGTTTCGACACCGCATTAGTGGTTACAGTTTGCCAAGGCTGTTAGACGGATGTAGTTACAGGATTGGTGATTAGAAAGATTAAGAAAGGCAATAGGAAAGCAGAATATAGTTTTCTTATACAGAAATGGAAATGCTCAAATGAGGAGTTTAAGCATAACCAAGATATTCTTATGCTAGAACCATGCATGGAAGATTTATCTTTCCCAAGTTTTTAACTAAGCTTGTTTCAGCTTGGGGGAGAGGCCTTTGGTGGTGCTTAAATCAGTAAACAGATGCATAGTGCTTGTGGAAATTCAGCTAACCGGTGTGATGAGTATTTATGTTGCAACAAAAAGCACAACTATGAGAGGTTTCGTTAGGAGTAAAGGGCGATGTTTAATCAAACTGACTCAAGTTACTTCAGTTCTAATTTCAAATAACTGATAGAATTCACTTATCAGCTTTGATATGAGGAAATCTAAGAAATTAGATTACAGTGTAATCAGATTCTAGTATAATCATATTACTTTATTGCTATTTAGTAGTTTTACTAGACGATTAATATTTTTCTATTTGGAATGAAATAATCTGTGAGTAAGATGTTTGAGTAAAATTGCAGTAAAATTATACCCCATTCTTTTTTCTTTAGAGAAGAACGTATCATTTGAAAGATTTGATCGAACGATTCGATCGAGCGATTCGAATATATTTTGTTCGTACCGACTTTCGCCGGAGAAGATGACTTTGTTCGCCGGAGAAGACGACCAACAGACAGTCTGTGCATTGGAGAAGACGAAATCGTTCGTTCGCTCTGTTGTTTCGCAAAATCCCACTTTGCACAATCAGGCATAATTCAAATCCCACTCTGTTGTTTCGCAAAATCCCATTTTTATGTTACCCTTATTTTTCTTCGTACTGAACAGACCCTACTTGATGATGAGAAGGTGAAGCAATCTATTTGAGGAATTGTGCCGAGTAATACTGTGGATGCTTGCATTCTGTCTTCTTTTTCTTGCAATCCCAGGTAATTATATTCTAAGACTTTAGAAAGAATTGTTTCATGCACTGTTCAGTTTTCATTTTCAATGTTTCAATTTTTCTGTAGGCATTTGGAGAAAGAGCTATCGAGTCTCTGCCAGATCTATCTAGTTCTTCCTCCTGAAGAAAACATTGTAATTACATACTTATACTTGGCCTTGTTTCTTTATATGAGCTTGTGTCTCTTCTTCACCTCCACTAATTGAAGTTCTTTCTGTGCCACACGGTTTGGTTGAATTTTACCTGTAGAATGGCACATAACAATTTACCCAATTATGGATGGATTTATTATAATGTTTTTTTTTATTTGTTAGCTAAAATTTTGAGCTGTGATTATAAGAGAATTAGTGCAATGATGATTAAAATAATAGCTATTCATCTTCTTTGTATGAATTGAAACTGCAAGGGAAATGTTGTGGCACTACTTGCAGTGGCTGCCGCCGCCCAGGAAAGGGCTCCGGCGAGTTATGAGGCAGGGCCATCCATCTCTTTGCTTCAAGAGATATTTATTTTCTTTGACTCACTTCGCTCTCTATCTCTTGTTTGCACATTGGAAGCCATCATCTCTGCTTCATGGTGTGATGCTAACCCTATTGTACGCAGTAGTTCATAAATAGAATATTGGCTACAATGTTATGCAGTCATGTTTCATACTGTGCGACCTTGGAATGAGAAGGGATGAGCTAAAGGGTAATGCTTGAAGTCTGGAACTTCTACAATGAGGTGGGTGCTGAAGCTCTAGAGATGGCCAGCCCGATGCTTGCGGATTGCTTCGATTTCTCTGGTAAGAGATAATTGCCTTCATCTTTCAAAAACTCATCAAGCCAAAATCTTTCATCTTATTCCCTTGAGCAGAGAGTGAGTGAGAATGACAACAAGCTTGGAGTGGGGAAGCCATTCTTTGGTTTAAGTCCCAATGTTGTAGGCAATTCAGATCTGTATATCGGCTCCCTCTGCTAGGTTCGGGAGAGGGAGCCATGGCAATTCTAGACGCTGATGCTTAAAAATGGAAACTTTGACACTCTCGTTGGGCTCTGCCCCTAGAATGGCAAGAAAGTAGGGCCATTTCTTCAGCTGTGAAACCCCCCTGTTTCAGAAATAGGTGCATGAACCAGTCGCTGATTTGCCATAAAAAACTAGTCTTTGGGCTTTAGTTGGTTGATGATTCTACGGAACCTATGATTTGAATGTAGAACTTAACTCACTAAGCCACAACGTCATAATAATTCATTAGCCACGAGCTTACTCTAGTAGGGCCCCAAGCTTTTTTTTAAAATGATTAGTGTCTTCATCTTAATTAACAAATTTAATTAATTAACAAAATCAAAGTAATACAATAGTTTATTGTTTTTTATTGTTATTATTGATTGATGAATTTAACAGTTAGCAAACTATACATCATGAATGAACCTAGTTAGTTATTCCAAATCCTAATTAATTAATATAATTTAAATAGTTAATATTAATCAACGAAAATTATTTACTATACGTTAGATTTCTAATTAATTGCATATTAATTAATAGAGATTATTATTTATTATACAAATCATAATATGGTCATTAAATTAATTTTTTATTAAGCCAATCACAAACCATAAAAAATTGTTTCATTCACAAACTAATTCTTTATCAAAGGGCCCCTTGATATCTGAATGCTAAATTTTTATTCAAAATTTTATTTCTTACTTCAAACTCATTAACATAATTATATTCTTAAATTAATATAAAATAATGAAATATATATTTAAATAATAATTTTATAACTATAGAAAAATTAAAGATTAAATAAATAAAAAAGCAAATTTTGGATTTTAAACATGATTTGGGTAAAAAATAATTATTAGGGCAAAAATTTAAGAAACATATGTAATTAATAATATGAATTTTCAAGATAATTCCATACATATATTTGAAATCATTGATAATTTTATATTTAAGAAGCTTATTATTTATATGTACTTGTATACTAAGTTTAATGTGCTAAAATTATCACAATTGTCATTTTATTTAATTTTTAATTTATTAATTGAAGATACAATTTCACTTAAAATAATGTTAGTTGTTTAGTTTAGCACTAATAAAATTTGAGAGAAATACTATTTAGACCCGTTAATGTGACACTCAAAAAAACTCATTCAATGAAATTTAGACATCATAACGTTTGTTTATTTACATTAAAATAATACAAATATAATTTTAAAAATTTTGTATTAAAATAATGTTCAAATCTTATTAGATAAATTTTTTCGAATACCGCATCAACACATAAATATCAAAATTCTATATTATGAACAGTAAATTTGAAATGTTTACATTTACTATTTAATATTGTGTGATATTTTATAAACTATCATATAATCTTAATTAGAGATTATTTGATGTGGTTTTATTTAACACAATTAAAAGAAAGTTAAATTGTGGTTTTGAAATTAAGGTTAAGTTGATGTAAAAGGAATTAGGTTATCCAAAAACCTTAATCTCTTGCCAGATCTTTACTATCATATCCCAAAACCATTTAAAATATTAATTTTTTTGGATAAGGTGATGCTCCAAATATTTAATATCATGCACATTTATTTGTAATTCATATTAATAATTTATATATACTTTATTATTCTTTCAAACTTTTGTATTTATTTTATGTAATTTGTGGGTGTATTTATGCAAAATCATATTAAAAACATTAAACAATAAAAAATAACCTTTCAATTAAGATAAAATGTGCATTACAATCTCTCACATAAGAATTACAGAGGGATGGATAAAATTTTCTTAATATTATTACAATAAATGAAAACAAATAAAGATAAGAAAATATAAACAGTAACTCAATCATTGTGCCTTCTCAAATATAATCCAAGTAAAAGTCTCTTAGCTCGCTCTCAAGTGAATTTAAGCTCCTAAAATTGGCATATTAGTCATATCATAATTTAAATCTTATAAAATATACTTTTTTGTGAATATATAAATAAATTATTAGTTGAATACATTTTTTTTGTGAAGTTTATATGCAAAAAAAAAAAAATTATATTGATGCTGAATATTTTTTAATATATATTATTTTTCATTGAAAATCATGAACATATTGCCATGGATAGAAGAGAGAAGGAATCGGGTGATAGAACAATCTTAAATGGATACTCCCATGGAGAAAATTGCATGGTAAAAAAAACTTTAATCGAGATGCTTATCATCAAACTGTTTTATTTCAGAGGTTCTATTAGCTGTTTTATGCCTAAGAGAATTACTGCAATCAGATGAATTTCCATATGTAAGATTTCTTCCAATAACAGGGATTTCAGGCTCATTATCTTATATATAATGCTATTGCTAAACTTATTGCTTGGAGATTAAATTATTTTTACGGTAGCTTCTCATGATAAACTTTCCACTTCAAAATTCATACACGATACTTTTTTTACCGTGATCTTACTTGCAACATGGAGAAATTTAAATTTTATTTTTTAAGGGATGCCTCCTTTAAAGAAACCTCAGTTGCTCACAAGAATCTTCCTCATGGCAAAGGTCCCTTAACCTAACTAGGAATTACTGCTATCTTTAGCAAGATAACTAATGTAGCTGTTATGCGTAGCATTGCTTAACAAGGTAATAATTTCAACAAATTGCTAGCATAAGAAATGTTTTGCTAGGGAGATATAGCTTATTAAAAATTCTATATGGAACTTGCTTTCATAACCGCTCAAGTTGAATCATGCTCCAGCTGGAGTAATCAAGAAAATAAATGCTTGCTGTATTAAATTCTTATTCAATAATAATTCACAAAAAAAGCTTCAAATTATTGATGGTGAAGTTGCTACATCACCTAAGGTTTATAGAGATTTGGGCCCGCCTTCAATTAATAATAATATGATTAGTTGTAAAATGACTTTGTTCTAGAGAACTATGTACAACACATCATACCTCATGTCATGGTGGAAACCCAAAAATCTAGCTCTTGAACACCTTCGCATGCCGGTAGTGAAAGATTAGATGAGACCGGCTCGGTCTATATCCCTTTTTGGAAGATGCTGGTTCAAATTCTCAATGGTGAGGCATAATATCACTACCAAAAATATCAGATCTAATGATACATCTATTTAATAATACAATTGACCTTTCTCTTGTAGATAGAAAAGCTAGCATAACGCTAACTTCTACACATTGGGCTAAATGAGTATGGCTTAGAGAGCGTCATCTCAAATACACATGCACCCATTAGAAGGTATTCCACAATGGTTCAAAAATGGTTAATATATTATCAAAAGAGATATCAATTGCAACAAAGCATGTGCTCTTTGTGGATTGGAAAATAAATCTCATGCACATCTTTACTTCCAATGTAGTTATTCATTTGATATTTGAAAAAAAAACTTCAGCAAATAATTTTTTTTCCACCCTCGTGGAATCAGTCATTGAAATTTTTTGTATCAGAAGGAAGTGGTACAAGAAAAGGCATTTATCATTGGCTAGCATTGTGACTTATTCTCTGTGACAAGAGAAGAATAATCACATCTTTAACAATACTTAACTATGCTCCCTTAAGCATTCAAATTAAATCCATACACAATTCTATTTGCTTGTAGTGGCCTAATAATTCTGAGACATAATTCCATAAGTTGTCGGTTTTTATTTGGCCTTATATGTTTTTATTAGTTGCTATTTTGGAGGGGTGGAACAAGATGGGCATATTCCAACATGAATCTTATCAGGTTTTCATTGTACTGATTTCAATCAGTTAATAGCCCTTTTCTTCTGGCATCTTAATATGAGTTCTCATACTACTATTTCTGGTATTGAGGTGAAAATTTTATAATGTGTGCCATTTATTTTTTTCTGGTTTTCCTAGAGTAACCAATACCACACATATAATCCTATAAATTAAAACCTTGGAACTGCATTGAAATAGGTGTAAAATAATGACAAAGTTCATATGCAAAGTAAAGATTATACGATCATAATTTCTGAAATGCAAAAGTTAAGAGGCAATACCTGAAGAAGTGCTATTTAGACAGATGCATCGCTTGAGAGCCCGAGCGCATCTGCTGCAATCCTCAGGCTATCGGAGGAGCAGATGTTGTAGAAGAGTGTTAGGAGGTGCGCCCTTTGGTCTGTTCTTAAAATGTTTGAAAGAGCAGAAGCCACCATCTCCAACTCTGGCTGCAGCCATTAATGCATATATGATAATATATGTGGTCACTTTATATAGAGGAGATGTGCTTTTTGCTGCCAAAAATAGGTTTAAGAATTGCCATGTTTTATATTTAGTGTTATTATATTATTGATTATGTCAATTACTTTTATTATGCTAATAAAACGATATTATCAGTAACAACTAAAAAATAATTATTAACTATTAAAATAATTAATCAATAGCTAATTGCTTAAGAACAATCATTAGTATATAGTAATAATTGCAATGGTTTAATTATAGCTTAAGAAGATATGTATGCGGTTTCATTAATATTTTAATCAATATACACTTGACAATACATTTAATTAGCACTGATATTTTATCCTCTAATTAGCTTATTTAGAAGGATGCGTAACATTATTCTACTAATTTGACTAGTAAACTAAAACATATAATCTAAAAAATCTAAAAACACTTTAATTTTTTTTTCACTCAAAGTTTACATATTAAACATCAAATATTTAAACACCCAATATAAAATAAATCACAAAGTGGGAGGAAGGGCGGAGCCACAACTTGGAACATGCAACAAGATGAGGCAGGGTGGCACAGTGCAAGGCACGCGATTCGGTAGTCGACGTGGGGACTGCAGCGCGGAACTGGAGGGTGGCGCAGGGCAGGGCAGGGTGGGGTGGTGTGTGCGACTGGGTGGCCCATACAGAGAACATTAGGGTGGCATTGTATCGCATGCGATTTCATCCTGCACATTTGTACAAAGTTGCATCTTGTGTGTGACAAATATTTATGCACAAGCATCAAAACCAGCCTGAGATGTAACTTTTGCTGTACATTAATTTGCTTCATTTTGTTAGTTATTTATTTATTTTTTGACAATAGAGTAAAATTATATTTATCATATATATGACCTTATAACTTTTTAGCTCTCTTTGAGCATTCTATTCTTAGTGAACCTCAAAGCAAATAATTTCAGCTACAAACAACACAATAATTATATCCACCAGAACAGGCTTTACACTTAAATCAAATAGTAATTCATTTATTATGAGTTCTGACTATTGTTAATGGTATATTATATGATCAAGTCTGAGTCCATATGGTAATTCATTTATTTCAAACTAGGGCTGTCAAACCGCCCCCAAGCAAATAAGTTACGCCGAGTTCTTTAACACTGCCAATAACGTGATCCAAACCCGATTCGATAAAGTCAGGGTTTGAATCAACCCGGTCAAGTTTGAGTTCAACAAAGTGACTTGGTTTAAGAATCAAGTCAGGTTCACGTTAACACGAGTGACCCAAATCCAACATGGCTGGCCTGGTTTAACCCGCTGCGGAACACCTTTGATAAATCGCCAAGTTCAGTTCATTGGGACAAAACGAACAGGAAATGAAATAAAATTTGAATTTCAAAAAAAACACAATTAATCTCTTTTAATCCTTATGAGCTTTTATATGAGGTTTCTGCTTGACTCCTCTTCTCGACTCTTTAGTCTTCATCATTTTTCATCTCCCCTTCTCATTGTCTCAGCTAAAGCAGTTGTGCCATTGGGTTGTGCAACTTTAGCTATAGTGCTCTACCACTTTTCTAGGCTCTCAAGCTTTGAAAGGGCTTCGGTTTCTTCTAAATCTTCTTTGTACTTTCTTTATCTTGAAAGTTCAGCTTCTTTCAGGTTGAGAACTAGTTTTTGACTTTCTGGCTACTTGGCAAGTAAAATTTTATGGAATTAAACATCTTAAATTTGGATATATTTTCTAACATCCTAAACTTTAAGTATTTGAATATCACCTTTTACAATTTTATTCTTTTAGATATTCATAAATGATATTATCTTGCAAACTAAACCTTATACAATAGGAGATTGATGATGAATGTCGCCTTTAATTTCCTAGCGTTGCAGACCTGGTGTTGTTGAGTGCAATTTTTAAACAAGCTTAAGTAGTTGAATTCAATTTTTTTCTCATATTGTTAACAAAATATTCCAATTTTCTAAAATTCAAGTATTGTTCAGTGTTTACGATTTAATATGTTTAGGGTTTAATAGGGTTTAGTTGTTGAAGGTTGGCTGTAAGCTATAGCTACAAATTAAGTTATAACTTCAAATCAATAAATTTTAACTATTTGTATGTTTTTGTTAATGTTAAGTGATAGTTATTTGTAAACTTTTGACTCCTAACCCTACAAAGTACAGGCTTTGTGCTAAAGTGAGTTATTTTCTAAAATAATTTCTCGACTATTTAAAAATGCTAACTTAATCTCCTGACTATTAAAATGTCCAGAATAATCCCGAATTCTTTATAAAAAGCTAAATAATCTCATTTCAACTTTTTAATCAATTTTAGATAGAAAAATTAAAATAATCAAGGGCATTTTAGTAATTAGGTCAAATATATATATATATATATATATATATATATATATATATAATTTTATATTTGAAATTTTAAAATTGTTAAAAATAGTTTTCAACAATTTTTAGTATAAATAATTTTTATGTTTTATTTATGGGTACATATCTAATGATTCCATTTAAATAAAGTGTATTGTTGTATGCCAAATTGTTAGTATCAATGAAATCATTTCAACGAACAATTAAATAGTATTTTTTTTGTTGACGTCCAGCGTGAAAAAAAAAATGTAGAGATTGTGGTCAAGCCATATGACCGAAGGCATGAATATAGAAGTTTTTCTAGCAAGTAATGCAGAAGACTAAAAAAATTAATAAAGCATTTAACCCTCCAAACAATTCCTTAGAGGCTTAGACATCGTTGCTGAAAGATGTAAGAAGCCAAACACATGCAATAGAAGATTAAAACACATAGAGGCCTGCATAGAGGTTGTATAGTTAACAACTATATACAAAAATTTAAATATAGAAATTTAAAGTTAAAACATAATTTGGCATTTACAGTCATAGGTGAGTTGTGAACAAATTGAACTGCAATAATTAGTATTTACCAAAAGACAGGGTATAGCAATATAGGTGAGCACAGAACGGTACTTGAAATTTGAAAATTAGATTATTTAAGGAATAGCAATCGTAACAGTTTACTATTTACCTAAAACTCACATTCCAATCTAATATTTTCAAACCAACATAACGCAAATCAATCTTGACAAAAAATATAATATAAGAGAAGAATATTGAACTTTAGCAAAGTTATTTCATGAAATGGTGCCTGAACTATTAAAAATATTTGATTAAGTCTCTCAACTATTAAAATACCAAAAATAGTTCCTCAACTTCTTTAAAATTCCAAAAAAATCCTTTGATTTCGTCATCCTTTTTTTCGTCAACTTGCTATGAATATGGCAAGGCAAAAATAAAAAATTGAATTTTCGGATAACGTTTTATTATTTCATGCGGCTTGCAAGTTCTCTTCTCGACTTTTTTCATGTGATTTTTCATTGTGACCTGCAACATCATCTACGATGTTGCGACCCGAGCTCCTCAGCGACTGCAAGATTCATCTACAACTTCATCTCACAGCGATTCAAGCTCCTCTGTGATATCACCTGCGGCTCAGCGAGCTTCATTTGCAACCTCTGCAATGTCATTTGAGAGTCTCAGTGAACTGCGACTTCGCCAACGACATATCGAGCTTCGTCTGCAACCTCTGCGATGTCATTCGAGACTTTGAGAACCTGAGCTTCTCTATGCCCTCCTCTGTAAAGTCATTCAATACTCTCAGTGACTTAGTATCCTCTACGACCTCCTGTAGCATCATTTGCAGCTCTAAGCAACTGACCTCCTTCGTTGTCTCACCATATGCAATTGTATGTGTTTCTATAACTGCGGAGATCCAATTATTATTCAAAAAAATTGGTTGTATATGTTTCGATTCTATAGTGTTGTATCCATTCTTATTTGTTCAAACTTAATGGTTGCATATGTTTCTATTCAAATGAACGTGCTTTTAATCTAACAACAATAAAACAATGCTGCTCTTTTGTGTCACAATTGTAGTTTGTGGTATATACAACATTTTGTTTTCTCAGCTTTTAGTTTGTGTTTTGATAAAAGAGACATGATAAATATTTATCTTGAATCACACAATTACGAAGAAGAACCTGGGAGATTCTTGTGGTATGATATGAGAGGAAAAATGTGCGGCAAATTGCTACTTTCACGATTTAAAAAGAGTTTTAAGAAAAGTCTTATGAGCAAATTTTAAATTAAATTTTTCATTTTTGTTTAGTCAAGATGTCTTTGAATAATAAGTAATATATTATCTTTGCAAATTTTAACATATATGAATCCAATAAGAAATAAGCAAAATGTTATTCGACCAATTTTTAAGGAAAGTGACTCATAAGTGCAATTGATTGTGCCGCGACAATCTAGATAAGAGTTTGTTAATTAGAAATATTTATTTATTTACACTATGTATCGGAATACTTGTTTAATTATATGCTAGTGTTTGAACTACATGATGATTATGATGATGGTTGTCAATACTTTATCGAAAGAGAATATGGGTTGAGAGGGAATGATGAGATAGAAGAGGTAAATAAAGACTGGGAGTTAAAAAGAAATGAAAGGAACAAATGTATGATTCAACAAGAGTTACTAATTACAATACCAAAAAATATTATGAAATTAATTGTACAGAATTCGGTGATGATGCTAGTGTCCATGATAATAATGAGAACCAAATGAGCTGGCCAGTTTTCAACCTCTCAGCCAATATGGAAAATACTAAATTAAAAATTGGATCACTTTTAGTACAAAAGAAGAGTTCAAAGAGGCTATCAAAAAATCATCCATTTAAATGAAAAAATCAATAAAGTTTTCCAGAAAATGAGTGTAGAAGATATAAGGTTATTTGTCGGAGGGATAACTTGTGGTATCTCGACGCCGGTTCAACGGAAATCGTTCCGACATCGGATGTTCACTTACCGCAGGATTATATTAAGTTATGAAAGAAAAGGGACACATATAAAATCAAGGGCATTTCTCATTTATTTCAAAAATTCATATTACAAGATTTTTCATCGTACTTTTCGTACAAAAGTGAAATATATAAAAAAATATAAAAGATAAGCAAACAGCTCCGTTGTAGATCCATTGGCAGATTGAAAATTTTAAGTACTAGGGTTCTTGTTTAAGCTCTTCCAGAAGTACTTGACCAGGTATTGTACAACAAACAATACCGGGATTGAAATTCCCAGTAATTATAGAGTACTCTAAGTGCCACGGTAATCAATGCAGTATAATATTTTATAATAGCAGAGATGTGATTTGCGAAAAAGAGATGCAGGAAAAATAATAAGGTAAAAGCGTAATTGAAATAATTATATTTCTGCAAAAAATATTAGCTCAAAGATGTAGGTTATTGATGTCATTTTTCCAGTAACCCACCACGAATGCTGTTACTGATGTCATTTTTCTAGTAACAACCCACGAATGCTATTACCAATATCATTTTTTCAGTAATTAGACACGAATGTCGTTATTGATGTCATTTTTCCAATAACTGGTCACGAATGAAAAGGATGTTGGTTTCTAACAACCAACAAAGTATTAATATTACTAATGTCATTTTCTAGTAACCCACGAAAGTTACCGCATTGGTTCCGAACAACCAACCAAACTTCAAAATGAAATTTGGCTCAAAGAAATTAAGCGAAGCAAATCAGTAATAAAAATACAAAATGTAATATCTGTCATATACTGGGTACCTTTTTGTCCTTTAAGTTCGGATGAGTGACAGTTCGCTCAATCTGCATTTAAGTTTTCGATATTTCTTTAAAGTAGTCTTTTTAAAAGTGATGTGATATTTCTTTTTTTACATTCTTCTTTTATTATTCTGTCATTTTCTTTCATATTCATATAATGATTTAAATCCGTATTTTTAAGTCACTTAATGTAGTAATATAATATTATCATTATGATAATATTAATGTATGAAAGAATAAAGACAGAGATAAAAATGAAGAGAAATACTTAAATAGTAGTCATTTTATAATATTTGAATTGTTCCCATTATTAATTAATGAGAATGATAAAAATGTGAATGACTAAATATAAATTTTCATAAAAATATATAGAGCTATAAGATTAGCAAAATGTTTTTCTTCAATTTTCTTCCTTTCCAACACCTCTTACTTTAGGATTAGGATCGCTTGGAAAACGAAGAAAGGCCAGAGGCTGGAGGAGGGCTGTGGGGCTGCTGTTGGCCGGCAAGGTGGCTGATGGTGGTTGGCGGGGCTGTTGCCCGGCGGCTGGTAAGCTGGTAGGGGCTGGGGGCTGATGTTGTGTGGGGAGAGGAGGAGATGACTGCTGCTATGTGGGGAGAGGAGAAGAGGGTTGTTGCTGGCTGGCCGGCAGAGCTGAGGAGGGAGAGGGGAAGAGAAGGGAGGGCTGGCAGCTTTGAGGAGGGAGTGAATGGGGTTAAATAGAGAAGGGAGAGGGATGGGTAAGAAGAGGCGTATGCTAACGGATAAGGGGATCTTAATGGCTCCTTAATGGCGCCTAATAGTGCATGCTTGCGGAAGATTCTTCCGCTAGAGGCGGAAGAATCGCAAGATGCGATCGGAATGGGGGGAAGGGGAAAGAAGGGAAAAAAGGAGGAATTTACTTGAACTTAAATAATTTGCATTTTTCTACCGTTTGGCTTCCAAATACAACGAAGCTTGACACTGAGGTGTGTTATGACATAACGAACACTTTCGGGCCGAAATTTTTTGATTCGGAGCAATATTTTATTTTATATTAATTTTTGAGGTTAAAAACTTCCAAAATTATCCACGATCAAACCGGCGCTCAGAATTTGATGAAACTTCTCGAGCAGTCTCTAAACAATATACTTAGCATAACGACACTGCAAATGATGAATTCGGGCATGTATTTCAATGTTTATGATTTTTAGAATCTAAATAATTCAGAAAATAAAACGGGAGCTTCCGTTAGTTGGATTTCTCCCAAACTAGGGCACTTTGATCTTTAAAATTATTCTAACTTATGGTATTTTGTTTGCCCTAATTCGAAATTTCTCGGGATCCTGATTTCTAAGGCGAGATTTGACCTAATTTGTAAAGTAACAACTTTGGGTCGTTACATAACTATCCTTATTTTGTGTATGTTTCAAAACATGAGGGCTCAGCATGGCAAGTTAGGTGAATGAAAGGCCAGGCTAATACTTAAACTTACCACAATAAAATACTAAATTTTACAGCAAAGAAATTTTGAATAAAGTGAGTGAATCTACAAATAAAATGCAAAGTATGCAAGAAGTGATGGAGAAAAAGAAATTACATATTATCAAATCCAAAGCAATGAAGGAATCCAATGCAATGAAGGATATGGAAAAGGATTTCAGTTTAGTGCATCCAAAGTATGAGCAATATGAGCTTATATTAAGATATTATTTGGAAATTGTTATGACTAATGCAGGTCAACTATTTCAATGCACACAACAAGAGATTAAGGTTTAAATGGAAGGAGGGAAAGCTTTTGTAAGAATGCACATGTGATTAGCTGCATGCAAAGGATATAAAAAAGGAAGTAGGCCAATAGTCGAGGTTGATAGTTGCTTTTTAAAGGGTCAAAAAGTGAGGCAATTATTGTTTGCTGTCACACTTGATGGAAAAAACATCTTCTCAACTTATGGGCTACGATTGAGGCTGTGCAAAAGAAAGTTGGGAGCGATTTTTATATTTACTTGGAAGAAACCTAGATATTATACAACACCAAACTAATTTCACATTCATTTTAGATAAATAAAAAAATTCATTCCAATATTTGAAAGTGTTTTACCTGATGTAACTAAACAATTTTATATTCACCCCTACACCTAATATGGAAATGGAGAATTGTGAAAATTATGTGCACAATTATTATCATACGAAAACATACATGCAAAGTTATAGTGCTACAATCATGCCTATTAATGTGATGTCCCGATGTCGGTTTAGCGGAAACCGTTCCGACATCGGGTGTTCACTTACTGCAGAATCATATTGAGTAATGAAAGAAAAGGGACATAAAAATATAGGATATTTCTCATTTATTTCAAAGTTCATATTACAAGATCTGTCATCGTATGCCTCGTACAAAAGTGAAAAATAAATATAAAAGATAAGCAAAACAGCGCCGTCGCAGATCTATTGGTAGATTGAAAATTTTAAGCATTAGGGTTCTTGTTTAAGCTCTTCCAGAAGTACCTGACCTGATATTATACAACAAACAATACCGGAATTAGAATTTATAATAATTAGAGAATACTCTAAGTGCCACAATAATCAATGTAGTATTACATTTTATAATAGCAGAGATGCGATTTGCGAAAGAGATGCAAAAAAAATAATAAAGTAAAAAGGCAAATGAAATAATTAATTTTCTGCAAAAGATATTAGCTCAAAGATATAGGTTACTAATGTCGTTTTTCCAGTAACCCACCACAAATGTTGTTACTGATGTCATTTTTCCAGTAACAACCCACGAACGCTATTACCGTATCATTTTTCCGGTAATTAGCCACGAATGCCGTTATTGATGTCATTTTACCAGTAACTGGTCACGAATGCTATTAATGATGTCTTCTTTCCAGTAATTAGACACGAATGCTGTACTGATATCATTTTTCTAGTAATCAGCCACGAATGTTGTCACGTTGGATCCGAACAACCAACCAAGTTTCAAATTAAAATTTTGGCTCAAAGCAATTAAAAGCTAAGCAGTAGTAACAATACAAAATATAGTATTTGTCATATACTTAGTACTTTTTGTCTTTTAGATTCGGATGAGTGACAGTTCGCTCAATCTGCATATAAAGTTCCCAATATTTTAGCCAATGATTTTTAGGAATATTATTTTCTTTTAAGGATTTTCTTATATTCTTCTTTTCTTGTCTTTATTTTTTCACATTCTCATAATGATATAAGTCTTTATTTAGTCATTTTAAGTAATCATATCATATTAATATTATGAAAGAATAAAAGCAAAAATAAATTGATTGATTAGAAATAAAATAGACATATTTATTTATATTTTCACTGTTATCCATTATAATAATGTGAATGATGTATTTAAAATGTTAATACTATTATTATTATTATCATACAAATGATTAAGCACAAAAGGAAAAATTTTCATTTCTTTTCCATTTCTTACTTTAGATTAGAATTGCTTGGAAAATGAAGGAAGACTAGAGGCTGGAGGAGGGCTGTGGGGCTGCTGGTAGGGGCTGAGGAGGGAGCAAGCAGCTTACTAGCTACTACGGGCTGAGGGAGGAGTTGCTACAGGGGCTGATAGAGAAGCTGGTAGGGGCTGAGGAGGGAGTTAGCAGCTTGCTGGCTGCTATGGGATGAGGGTGGAGTTGTTGTGGGGGCTGGTAGAGAAGCTGGTAGGGACTGAGGAGGGAGTTGGCTGCTGCTGTGTGGGGAGAGGAGAAGAGGGCTGCTTCTGTAGAGGAGGAGGAGGGCTACTGTGTGGGGAAAGGAGGGAGGAAGGGATGTTGTTTGAAGAGAAGAAGGAGGGCTGCTGTGTGGGGAAAGGAGGGAGGAAGGGCTGCTGTTTGGAGAGGAGAAGGAAGGCTGCTGTGTAGGGAGGAAGGGCTGCTGCTATGTGGGGAAAGGAGAGAGGAAGGGCTGCTGTTTGGAGAGGAGAAGGAGGGCTGCTGTGTAGGGAAAGGAGGGAGGAAGGGCTGCTGTTTGGAGATGAGGGAGGGCTGGCTGCTGTGTGGGTTGGCAGGGGTGAGGAGGAGCTGCTAGCTGGGAATGGGGAGAAGAGCGTGGAGAAGAGGGCTGGCTATGGGGCTGAGGAGGAGGGGCTGTTGTGGGGCTGAGGAGAAAGAGAAGGGAGAGCTGCTGTGGGCTAGCTGGCTGTGGGGAGAAGAGGGCTGGAATGGCAGCAGTTTGGAGAGGAGAAAGAGGCTGGCTGTGGGGAGAAGAGGGCTGGAATGGAGGAGTTTAAGTAGGCAAGGAGGAGGGCTGGCATGGCAGAAGATAAGGGGGATAATGGCATAACTGGCGCGAAGGGGGGAGAAAGAGAAAAACTTAATGAAATTTTCGAATTTTTACTTAAACTTAAATTAATCGTATTTTTTCCGCCGTTTGGCGTCCAAATACAATGAAACTTGACACCGAGGTGTGTTATGATATTACGAACACCCTCGCACCGAAAATTTTCGATTCAGAATAATATTTTATTTTATATTAATTTTTGAGTTTAAAAATTTCAAAAATTAACCACAATCAAATCAGCTCAGAATTTGATGAAACTTCTCGAGCAGCCTTTAAATAATATATTGAACATAATGACACTAAAAATGATGAATTCGGGCACGTATTTCAATGTTCAAGATTTTTATAATTTAAATAATTCAGGAAATAAATTAGTAGCTTCCGTTATTCGAATTTCTCTCAAACTAGGGCACTTTGATCTTTAAAATAAATCTTACCTATGGTATTTTTGTTTGCCATAATTCAAAATTCCCCGGGATCCTGATTTCTAAGGCGGGTTTTGACCTAATTTGCAAAATAATGATTTTTGGTCGTTACAAACTCCCCTACTTAAAAACAATGTCGTCTTCGACATCATAAGAATAAAAAAAAACTTAAGCCTTTAAGCCGAGCTTCCAATTTTTGCAGTTACTTCGAAAGGTCCAACATATCTGGGGCTCAGCTTACCAGTAACTCCAAAATGATGAATACCTTTCATTGGGCTAACTTTTAGATAGGCACGATTACCAACATGAAATTCTAGCATCCGATGTTTGGCATCGTGATACTTCTTTTGTCGATCCTGGGCTGTCGCAATTCGGCTTATGATTTGCCTTATCTTTTTATTTGTTTCTTCAATCAACTCCGAGCCATAAATTTGAACGTCTCCGACTTGTGTCCAAGCTAGTGGAGTACTGCACTTTCTCCCATATAAGGCTTCATAAGGAGTCATCCCAATACTTGTTTGATGGCTATTATTATACGCGAATTCGATTAAAGGTATGTGCTTTTCCCAATTACCACCAAATTCTAGAATACTCAACTGTAATAGATCTTCGAATATATGATTAACTCTTTCAGTTTGCCCGTCTGCCTGTGGGTGGAAGACGGTGCTTAGAGCTAGCACAGTCCCTAAATCGCGATGTACCGCTTGCCAAAATCAGGATGTAAATCTGTTATCCCAATCTGAGACTATGACTTTTGGAATCCCATGAAGTCTAATTATTTCTTTGATATACAGCTTGGCTAATCTTTTAACGATGTCAGTTTGCTTGATAGGAATAAAATGGGCTAATTTAGTCAGTCGATCCACTATTACCCAAATTGCATCTGCTCTTGAATGACTCCTGGGCAACCCCATAACAAAGTTCATAGAAATGTTTGACCATTTCCATTTCAAAATCTCTAATGGGTGCAAGAGTCCACTTGGCTTTTGATGTTCCGCTTTTAATAAGCAGCATACATGGCACTTAGCAATAAACTCAGCCACACTTCTTTTAAGTCCTAGCCACCAGAATACTCTCTTTAAATCATGATATATTTTGTTGTTTTCGGTATGAACTGAATATCCTGAGTTATGAGCTTCACTTAGTATCTGGTTTCGAATGGATGCGTTATTATGGACCCAAACTCTGATCCTGTGGTAAGTCTAATTGGCGCCCACTTTCTATGTTCTTCTTTAGCTTTGAATACACCGGGTCTTGTTCTTGAGCAATATGTATTTGTTGCAGAAGTGAAGATTTGGTGGTACTTATCTGGAGTAGATTGTTCAATTGCTTGCTGGAAATGAGCTTTATCCCAAGCTTCTGGAATTCTTCCATCAAGGGGCTTTTTATGATTAATTTGTTTAGAGATATTTTTCTGCTGAGGACATCAGCAACAGCGTTAACTTTACCGGGGTGATATGTGATACTAAGATCATAGTCACAGATTAATTCAAGCCATCTTCTTTGCCTACAGTTCCGTTATTTCTGGGTAAAAATATACTTTAGGCTTTGGTGGTCAGTAAAGATTTCGCATTTTACCCCATATAAGTAGTGTCTCCAGATTTTCAGGGCAAAAATGATCGATGCTAACTCCAGATCGTGAACTGGGTAATTCTTTTCGTGCTTCTTTAATTGCCTTGAGGCGTAGGCAATTACCTTCCCCTTCCTGCATTAAGATGCATCCCAAGCCAATGTTGGACGCATCGGTGAACACTTGAAAATTAATCCCTTCTTATGGTAAGATCAGGATTGGTGCGGCGATTAGCAATTCTTTTAATTTTTTGAATGCTTGCTCGCAATCTTGACTCCAGACGAAAGGTACCGCTTTTTGAGTTAACCTTGAAAGAGGTGAAGCTAATAGTGAAACTCCCTTAACAATTTTCGATAGTAACCTGCTAGACCCAAAAAGCTACGAATTTCAATCACAGTAGAGGGTTGCGGCCAATCCTGAATGACGCTTATCTTATTCTGATCAACTTGTATCCCTTCAGCACTGATCACATGACCTAGAAAGGCAACAGATTTAAGCCAAAATTCACATTTTACAAATTTTGCAAACATCTGATGTTCCCTTAATGTGTTCAAAACGAGTTTTAGGTGATTTTCGTGATATTCTTCACTTTTGGAGTAAATCAAGATGTCGTCAATAAACACGATCACAAATTTATCCAAAAAGGGTCTAAGAACTCGCTGCATTAAATCCATAAAGACTGATGGAGCATTGGTTAATCCAAATGACATTACCAAAAACTCGAAATGTCCGTAACGAGTTCTAAATGATGTTTTTGGAATGTCTTCCTCTCACACTCAAACTTGATGATATCCTGATTGTAGATCTATTTGGAGAAGACTTTAGCCCCAACGAGTTGATCGAATATATCGTCTATTCGAGGCAGCGAATACTTATTCTTTATGGTTATCTTGTTCAATTCTTGATAGTCAATGCACATGCGCATTGATCCATCCTTTTTCTTTACAAAAAGAATTGGAGCTCCCCATGGTGACATGCTGGGTTTAATAAGACCCTTTTCCATTAGGTCCTGCAATTGCTCGTGAAGTTCTTGCAGCTCTTTTGGGGCTAAACGATAGGGTGCTTTTGACAGAGGTTGAGACCCATGCACTAATTCAATAGAAAAATCTACTTCCCTTACTGGAGGTAGACCAGGGAGCTTGTCGGGAAAGACATCTGGAAAATCCCTTACTACTCTGGTTCTAATAAAGAGATGTCTTCTTCTGGCTTATTTATCATAGAGATTAGGTAGGCTTCGCATCCCTTGCGGATTAACTTCTCTGCTTTGAGTGCGTTGATTAGAGAAGCGTTAACACCTAATTTGCCTACAAATACTTTCGGTTTCCTTTATTTCTTAAAAGTAATCCTCTTTTTCTGACAATCAATGACTGCCTTATGCATACTTAATCAATCAATTCCTAAGATGATATCAAAGTTTGTTATAGGGAGGATTTATAAAGTGGCCTTGTAAACCTCATTATTGATTGGAATATTGCAAACGCAAAATTGCTGAGTGCTCATGGTGGCACCGAAGGGCAGTTCAATCTTTAATGTGTTGGCCAATTCACAACACGGAATATTTAGAGTCTTAGAGCAACTGTTTGAAATAAAGGAGTGGCTTGCTCCCATATCGAACAAGACGTTAAAAGGTTTGCAATTAATTTGAATGATGCCTAAAAAAAAATAATTAACATAAAGGTATGCAATTGTGAAAAGACTTAAGTAGGGAAAGGGATGTACCTGACACTACGTCGTTGTCGTCAGGTGCCACGACAAGAGTAAGGGTGTACATCCTTGCTGGAACGGTAGCTCGAGGGGTTTGACCATTCCTTTGGGCAGGTGTTGTTGTTATTGCAACTTGCCTAGGAGTATCACCCCTTCGTGGCTTATTGGCGGGGGCTGCTGGTGCTGAATTTTGTCTTGGGGCCGATCTTGCTCCTGGGATAACATCTCCATCTATCGTCTTCCTGGAGATACAATGACGATAACCATGACCGGAGTGCCCGCAGGTAAAACAAAAGTCTTGCCCGTGGTAGCAACTTCCAATTGGGTGAGGTCGATTACAAACAGCACCTTCATCGGTATTGGGAGCTCTTGCGGACAGTTGATACGCTTTGGCGGGAGGAAGGTAACGGGGACGTTTGTACATCTCCTGATCCCTAGCAGACAAGATCGCCCTTTTTCCATGCCTTTCTACGATCACTTGCTCGTTATGTTCCAGCATTGTTGCACAATCTAACAGATCAGCAAACTTGGTATGCCTTGGTGAAATCAAATTAGTGTGAATGCTGTCCTTTAAACCCTCTAAGAACCTACTGCACCTTGAAGATTCACAATCTACAAGCTTAGGTGCGTAACGAGAGAGTTTGGTGAACTCTGTCTCGTAGGCTGCCACAGATCGGTCGCCCTGAGCTACTTTTATAAATTGGCTCTCAAGTATCCTCTAGGCTGAATGAGGAATATAGCGGCTCCTGAATGCGGTTGTGAACTCTGCCCATGGTATGTCCTCCAAATTGACGCCTTTGAAGGTTGTCTCGAACGTGATTTTCCACCACGTCTCGGCTTCACCCTCTAGCAAATATTTTGCTAGTCTGACCTCCACGCTTGATGGACACTTCAAGCTGTCTAATTTACTTTCAACAGCTGGATCCAGTCCTCAGATTCCATAGGTTGGGCTGAGTCGTTGAAGGTAGGAGGATTCAGCTTAAGAAAGGCTTGCAGGGCATCGTCTACCCGCAATCTTTGAGGGGGCTCTGGTGCGAGCAAGGAGGTAGAAGCTTTCCCTTAGTTTGAAAGGGCTTGCAAAACAGCTTCTAATAGACGGTCCGTTATATTGTCTGCTGTAGAGGAGGAGACTGTGGTCTTAACTAGGGTTTCAGTGGGTACAGAGAGGAAGCCTTCATCGGAATCCATCTATTTGGAGATGATTAATAAACTTGAGTTAAGAAAAAATTGTAATTTACTAAAATCACAAACAATTAATAGCAATGATAAGAGATTTCAACTTTTGGTTCAAAAAAAAAGTTTCATAATTTGTTTTGCAAAAAATTTCCATTTAACAAAGATTTGCATGAGAAAAAGGGTCCGCATAAATCTACAGGGTATATATACAATATCCTATACTAGATTTCCTACTAATCAAAGGAGTCAGGACTAGTTGACTTCCTCTTTGATGTGGATGCGAGGTGGTCTTTAGCTTTCCTCTTCCCCTTGGAAGAAGAAGCTGTCGCGTCGCCAGTCTTGATGAGCTTCTTTAAGTTATGAAGCTCATCCTACCGCTGGAGGACTTGATGTTTCTGTACGTCATCTTTCCTTAAAATTTCTCACTCCATAATGGATATTCTCCCAAATAAGACTCGTTTTAGCTCCTGGACCTCTTTTTCTAGCTCATATATCCGATTCCTGGATGCAGATACCCACCAAGCTATGGTACTTTCCACTTCTTTTAATTTCTCTGCATCATCTCTTGTCTCTATAGCGGGGTATCCATGTTTATGCTTGGATCAGATATCCTAGAGTGTGAGGAGCCACTGTTACTCCCCTCGTCCTCGAAATATTCAATCATGCCCTCATTTGGATTCATCTATAAAATAATGGCAAAACAAAAGTTATACTTATAGTTCTAAGTTATCTTAGATTGTATATATCATTATTATTTACATGTATACTCTTTTCTTCCAAAAGCACTCAATCCTGCTCTAATACCAACTATGATGTCCCGATGCCGGTTTAGCGGAAACCGTTCCGACATCGGGTGTTCACTTACCGCAGGATTATATTGAGTAATGAAAGAAAAGGGACATATAAAAATATATGACATTTCTCATGTATTTCAAAGTTCATATTACAAGATCTGTCATCGTACTCCTCGTACAAAAGTGAAAAATAAATATAAAAGATAAGCAAAACAGCATCGTCGTAGATCCATTGGCAGATTGAAAATTTTAAGCATTAGGGTTCTTGTTTAAGCTCTTCAAGAAGTATCTGACCTGGTATTGTACAACAAACAATACTGGGATTAGAATTCTCAGTAATTAGAGAGTACTCTAAGTGCCACAGTATCAATGCAGTATTACATTTTATAATAGCAGAAATACGATTTGCAAAATAGATGCAGCAAAAATAATAAGGTAAAAAGCGCAAATGAAATAATTAATTCCTGTAAAAGATATTAGCTCAAAGATATAGGTTACTGATGTCGTTTTTCAATAACCCATCACAAATGTTGTTACTGATGTCATTTTTCCAGTAACAACCCATGAATGCTATTACCGATGTCATTTTTCCGACAATTAGCCACGAATGTCATTCTAGATGTCATTTTTCCAGTAACTGACACGGATGCTATTACTGATGTCTTCTTTCCAGTAATTAGCCACAAATGCTGTTACCAATATTATTTTTCCATAACTAGCCACGAATGTTGTCACGTTGGTTCTAAACAACCAACCAAACTTCAAATTGAAATTTTGGCTCAAAGCAATTAAAAGCTAAGCAGTAGTAACAATATAAAATGTAACTTATCATACACTGGGTACCTTTTATCTTTTAGATTTGGATGAGTGACAGTTCGCTCAATCTGCATTAAAGTTCCCGATATTTTAGCTAATGATCTTTAGGAATATTATTTTCTTTTAAGGATTTTCTTATATTCTTCTTTTCTTGTTTTTATTCTTTCACATTCTCATAATGATATAAATCTTTATTTAGTCATTTTAAGTAATCTTATTATATTAATGTTATGAAAGAATAAAAGCAGAAATAAATTGATTGATTAGAAATAGAAGAGATATCTTTATTTACATTTTCACAGTTATCCATTATGATAATATGAATGATGCACACAAAAGAAAAAAAACTCATTTCTTTTCTTTTCCAATTCTTACCTTAGATTAGGATTACTTGGAAAATGAAGGAAGGCTGGAGGCTGGAGGAGGGCTGTGGGGCTGCTGGTAAGGGCTGAGGAGTGAGCTAGCAGCTTGCTGGCTGCTATGGGCTGAGGGAGGAGTTGCTGTGGGGGCTGGTAGAGAAGCTGGTAGGGGCTGAGGAGGGAGCTAGCAGCTTGCTGGCTGCTATGGGATGAGGGAGGAGTTGCTGTGGGGGTTGGTAGAGAAGCTGGTAGAGCCTGAGGAGGGAGCTAGCTGCTTGCTGGCTGCTATGGGATGAGGGAAGAGTTGCTGTGGAGGCTGGTAGAGAAGTTGGTAGGGGTTGAGGAGGGAGCTGGTTGCTACTGTGTGGGAAGAGGAGAAGAGGGCTGCTGCTGTAGAGGAGAAGGAGGGCTGCTATGTGGGGAAAGGAGGGAGGAAGGGCTACTGTTTGGAGAGGAGAAGGAGGGTTGCTGTGTGGGGAAAGGAGGAAGGAAGGGTTGCTGTTTGGAGAGGAGAAGGAGGGCTGCTGCGTAGGGAGGAAGGGCTGCTGCTGTGTGGGGAAAGGAGAGAGGAAAGGCTGCTGTTTGGAGAGGAGAAGGAGGGCTGCTGTGTGGGAAAAGGAGGGAGGAAGGGCTGATGTTTGGAGAAGAGGGAAGGGCTGGCTACTGTGTGGGTTGGCAGGGGTGAGGAGGAGCTGCTGGCTGGGAATGTGGAGAAGAGCGTGGAGAAGAGGGCTGGCTATGGGTCTGAGGAGAAGGAGAAGGGAGAGCTGCTGTGTGGGCTAAGGAGGAGGAGGGGTTGTTGTGGGCTGGCTGGCTGTAGGGAGAAGAGGACTGGAATGATAGCAGTTTGAAGAGGAGAAAGAGGCTGGTTGTGGGGAGAAGAGGGCTGGAATGGAAGAGTTTAAGTAGGCAAGGAGGAGGGCTGGCATGGCAGGAGATAAGGGAATAATGGCATAACTGGCGCCATTAGTTAGTGCCAATATGGAGCTAAAGGTCGTAAGGGCCGCAGTTTTGGTAGAAGTTTCCGTAAAAATTTGGAACTTGAATCAGAAGGGGGTAGAAAGAGAAAACCTTAAGGAAATTTTAGAAGTCTTACTTAAATTGATCGTATTTTTTCTTCGTTTGTCGTCCAAATACAATGAAACTTGACACCGAGGTGTGTTATGATAATACGAACACCCTTGCGCCGAAAATTTCGATTCTGAATAATATTTTATTTTATATTAATTTTTGAGTTTAAAACTTCAAAAATTAACCACAATTAAACCGGCGCTCAGAATTTGATAAAACTACTCGAGCAGCCTTTAAATAATATACTGAACATAATGACATTAAAAATGATGAATTCGGGCACATATTTCAATGTTCAAAAATTTTAGAATTTAAATAATTCAGGAAATAAAACGGGAGCTTCCGTTATTCGGATTTCTCCCAAACTATGGCACTTTGATCTTTAAAATAAATATTACCGATGGTATTTTTGTTTGCCCTAATTCGAAATTCCCCAGGATCCTGATTTCTAAGGCGGGTTTTGACCTAATTTGCAAAGTAATGACTTTAGGTCGTTACAATTAATGACCCTGATAAGTGGTCAACTAGTGATGAGCAACCACTTCTACCTACACAGTACAACAAATGAAAAAGAGGCAAGCCAACCAAGATGAGAAGGGAAGCTCCAAATGAAGTGCCTTGTCAATCACAAAGCAAAAAATTAAGTAGACGAGTTGTGACACTTCATTGCTCAATGCATAAGGCACATGGTCACAATATTATTCCTTGTGAAGAGAAGGAATATTGATATGCAAATCAAGACTTTTACAAATGATAATGTATGTAAAAATTCAATCCCTCACTAGTAACTATTTGGTAAATGCAGTATAATTTTTATTAACATACACATTTTTTAAGTTTAGCTATTCCACAAATATACCTTATCAAGGTATTGGGATATCGAGTTCCATGATAAGATACATATTTTAATGTAATTGATATATATTAATTACATGAAATTACCTATAAATTTTATTAAACATGTTTTATGCAAACTTGAGTAAATATACAAATATCGAATTTGATAGCGATACTCAGCATCATAAATTGATGGTAAGTGAAAAGTTTAAGCATTATTTTTTTGAAATATTATATAGCTTATTAATTTCATTATTCTTTGCAGGTTTACAAGTTAAGAAGATTTAATTAAAATGTAATTCAAGAGAAAGCTTGATAATGAAACTTTTAAATTTTAATTATATTTTCACAATTTTTTATAATTAGCATCTTAATGTGAAGTTATGCATTTTATTAAATAATATTGTAAAATGGCAGTTATTATCTTTTGATGGAATCTTTAATAATTTATTTGTGGCATCAATTGAACCTAGTTCACATATTTTGCTTTATTTTTGAATATTGTGCATTTATTAAATAATATTGTGAAATAGTGATTATTATAATTTGGTAATATATTTGTTTCATTTATTTGTGTTATCAACTGTGATTAATCCTTAATGAAAAAATAATACTCTAATGGTTTTTTTTTCTTTAAGAAAACAAATACAAATAATATTTTTAAGAAATTAATGAGAGATTCAATAAAGTATAATAATAAATTTCTAAAAAATAAAATTATCAAATACAACTAATTTCAATGATTAAAAGTTATTTTACAAAATCTTTTGCCTCAAAATAATAGATTAATACTAAAAAAAAGATATTAAATACTGAATAATAGTCATTTTAAATTGATGACATTCAATAAGGCATAATGGTAAATTTTTACAAAATAATAAATATCAAATACAATAATTTATGATTCATAATATGATATGATGATATCATGCAGCATCCAAATTTGATTTGGTATATGCAAAATTTACAATTATAAAATTAGATACATACCCATAAATAAAATCATAAAAATTAATTTATATTAAAAGTTGCTAACAATTATTTTTAGGTATTTTTAAAAATTTTAATATCAAATTTGATATACACAATTTACCTAATTACTAAATGCTCTTGATTTTTTTAGCATTTTCATCCAAAATAGATGGAAAAGTTAAAATGAGACTATTTTAACATTTTAAGAAAAGTTGGATACAATTCTGGGCATTTTAATAGTCGATGGACTAATTTGAGCATTTTCAATAATCGAGAGACCATTTCAAAAAATAAATCTAATAAAATACATAAAGTTTAGCTCTTAGCCCAGATATTTTTGCTTTAATTGTAGATGTTTTTATTGAGCACATCCAAGAAGAGGTTCCTTGATGCATGTTATTTACAAATGATATATATTAATTGATAAAGTTATGAATGGAGTAAAAGCAAAACTTAAATTATAGAGGACTACATTACAATCTAAGGGTTTCCCATAGCAAAGTTAAAACAAAATATATGTAATGTAAGTTCAACTTATTATAAGCTGAATCTCGAGGATATTACTATTGAGGAATATATGACAAAAAAAAAAAGCTTGATCTAAATACCTAAATTTTGTTTGTTAACAAAATCACTTTAATGAACTAAAAGAGAGTAGTGAATGAAAGCTAGCAAAGTTATTCCCCAATGTCTTATAACCCTCCTTTTTTGTCTACATATGTAACTAGTCCAACTGATCAGTGCTATTCAAAAAGTTAAAAGGTTCAAATAACTCAAACCAATTATAGAATTTTCCTTTATTGAGAGTTATAGGTATACTTTTGAGTTTATGTGCTCTTGAGATTACATGTCCACAACTATGCCTACATAAAAATTCATGCTTATACCTAGCTAAAGGGGTGTTCATGAAGTCAATACTTCACTATCCCCCAATTAACGAACCTACTCAAGAATATAAAATTAAGGACAAGATACAAACTACCAATATGAATCTTATATAACATAAAAACTAAGTCTAGGAAAAGTCTGTGACATAATATATTTTTTGTCCATAACAGACATGTATCAGACATATCATGGCTTCAATATCTCAACATTGTTCGCGATGTTAATAATTTTCCTTGATGTTTCAAGCCCAAATGAAAATAAAAAATAAGCTAGACAAAGTATATTTTCTTTTCAGCATAAAAATGTTATCTTTAATTTATTAAACAAAGTAAAATAATTATTGACAAAATTCTTTAAGGTACTTAACATTATTGTATTTAGAACCATTAAATGTGTTTTGTGAAGAAAATATATAATTATTCATTATGGATTAATTCTTAAGTATAACAGTAGCATAATGCATTTACATTTCACATTACATATTTAGTAATCATAGATATCATAGGTGTGTTGTGTTCTACTTTTATATTCTCATGTAACAACATGTTTATGACATGCCATGTTCAAGTCTCATGACAATGTCCATGTTTCGTAGTTGGTGGCAAACATACCAAGTAAAAATATAACTCATGCCATCCATATGTATAACAAATATGCAAGCCTTAAACCACTCCAACTGTTACAGCTATGTTAGACACAAACTTGGGCTGAGTTCTTGAAAAAGATACGAATATTGAATTTGTTGGCAGAGCTTTTATAAGATAACACCTAATTAAGCTAATTTTATGAGAACAACATAAACCTGAGTCATTTGAGTCTTTCCCAAAAAGTAAGGCAGAAACTTTTATTTGTTAATTTTGTAATAAAAATTATATAAGAATGTCAAATAAAAAAAAATTTGCAAATTCCTATATTGGAAGTTTCATGAACTGAACTTGGGCTATCTACAATGCTAATAAGCATGCCAATCCAATTCAAACTTAATTCCATAGTATTAAGCCCCAAAGCTTTATGTGAGCTCACATGCTTTTAAAACAAAGTTTCCCACCCAATATTTGCTCAATGTTTAAACCCAACCTTTGAAAATGAACCAAACACAACTAAATGGTGACCAACAAATTCAAGTATTGAACCATTATAAAGTTATCTACTACTTTAATCAATCAAAAAGGTGAAAAAACATCAACAACAACACCAAGCCTTAATCCCATTAAGTGGAGTCAGCAACATGAATTCTTTGTTTCCATTGTGCAGAATCAAATGGAAGCCCCTCCCTAAGTTCCAAATAGAGAAGATCAATTTTAATAGTTACTTTCCATGTCTTTTTGGGTCTTCCTCTTCTTCTTTTAATGAGGGAGAAATTCAGACTCAATTTTGCTTACAGGGGGCATTGCACAATCTACTCTTAATATGCCCAAAACAACTAAGAAAGTATTCTCTAATCTTATCCACTGTTGCAGCCACTCCAACCTTGCTACGGGTAAACTCATTTCTCATTCTATCCTTACGAGTATATACTTACTCATCCACCTAAGTATCCTCATCGTTGTAGCACTTACCATATCGATAAGTTTCTTCTTTGTTGGCCAACTTTCAGCCCCATAAAACATAGCTGGTCATAGCTTCTCTATAAAATCCTATAATATTAAGTGGGATTTTTGGATTGCACAACATTCCAAAAGCGCTCCTCCATTTCATCCAACCAGCTTAGATCCTATTAATCACATCGCTCTCTATTTCGTCATTTTTTTGAATAATTGAACCCAAGTACTTGAACCTCTCGCTTACACGGTCTTCAATACTTAGGTCCTCGATATTAGGGCTCTAATACTTAAACTTCATATATTTTGTTATAGATCTACTAAGACAGGAACCTTTGGATTCTAAAGTAGTCCTCCATAACTCAAGTTTTGTTTTAACTTCATCCATAGTCTTATCAATTAATAAAATATCATCTGCAAATAACGTGCACAAAGGAATCTTCTCTTGAACGTACTCAATAAGAACATCCATGATTAAAGCAAAAAGATACTGGCTGAGAGCTGAGTTTTGATGTAATCCAATATAAACAAGATGATACTTTATTATTAACAAAGCTGTTATTGATCCAACTATTAAGAAATCCATCTATTTGAGTGAGCACGACACCAAAGAAAATTAAGCCCAATCAATATCTAGAGGCATCTTTTCAAAGCGTGTTGATTTCTAATCCAAATTAAACTATAACATAGCACCCTTTACAAGGAAACCCATCAATATGATAGAAAAATATGTTTCCATATGGGTATAAACATCGCACACACATACAAATAAATTGAGAGAGCACACAAGAGAAACAAGCTTCTTTATGTGGAAAATACAGAAAGGAAAAAACAATCAAGCCTTGAAAATTAATCTTGAACAATCAAATTAAATGATAACAAAGTTATTAATAAGGAAATGGCCCATGGGTACAATATATTATGTTGAATGCCATATACGAACTGCTGTTTAAGACAAAAGTGTTATCAAAATGATCAAAATAGTAACCCTAACCTGGTCAGCTAAGGCATAACCTTTATAGGATAAACAAGAATTTACTCCTATAAATTCAAACAATGCCTGTGAAACATTGGCAAGCATGTCCATTATCTTCATAGTATGATTGTCCATACTTCATGTCTCTCTAAGAAGTGAATCAAGGTTCAACATTGAGTCATCAATCTATGGTATAATAGATCAAAGACTTAGTTAAACATAGAGTTCAAGATATATATTGCTAAACCTCAAACTAGCCATGTCTTGCTCAACAAACTAAACAAACCACCATAGGTAGTAGGCCGATATCTTTAATTTGATTAAAAACTTGTAGATAACTAAGAGATATGCATTCTCTTTAAGCACATAATAATCATGCCTAACAA
Organism: Gastrodia elata; assembly: GCA_016760335.1. NCBI lineage: Eukaryota > Viridiplantae > Streptophyta > Magnoliopsida > Asparagales > Orchidaceae > Gastrodia > Gastrodia elata. The sequence goes on from CM028681.1 coordinate 17,420,489, forward strand.
TTTTAAACCCAATATCACTGGATGCTTTCTCTTTCAATCTCAATTTTTAACAAAAAATATTCATTTTACTTTTAATCATCACGTTTGTCAATCTCTCATCTCTTAATCAACGCAAAATTCTAAAAAGCAAATTAATCTAAAATTCAAGCAAATCATTCAATATCCTCGTCACCGCCATTGGGATAGGTTGTTACATACTATCTACTAGCAAAGTTCAAACAAGTCAAGTGGTACAAAAAGAAAATCAAATTAGTAGAACAAATTATATGAAGAAGAGCAGCAAACTCAACAGAAAAATACAAGCCAAAGCACAAAAGTACACATACAGAATTTTCTTCCGGAGGAAAGATGTGGTAGATTTGGCAGAGATTTGACAATTCTTCCAAAGCCTCAGTTCTTTTTCCTTGAACTTCAAATGCCTACAACAAAATTGAATCATTAGAATTGCAGTTAGTGTATAAAGTTATTTAGATTCTGCATGCCAAAGTTAAGGAAAATAATTACCCAAGCTTGCAAAAAACATGAACGAGTGCGTGCAGCCACAGCAGCACAAACAAGTCTAGCAGCACACAGATTGTCTAATCCAATATTTTCAGCAAATCCACAAATAAATTGCTTCGCCTCTTCACCATTAATCTGAACATCAGTCCTTGGCTTCCTTACTCTAAATTATTAAAAGCTTTTTAGCAAGGTAATGAAATTTGCAAGTCAATGAGATGAGAAGTGACCGAAGCAGAACATTCATACAAATTATAAGAAAACGTGATAGAAATATTTAGCTACTACTCTTTTCTATGAGGCAATACCTGGTGCAGACGTTCAGCACCAAGCTAATTGCTGCCCGGAAAAAGGAATCACGAGCATTAGTTGTCTCAAATGCTACATTCACCCCGGAAGATCTACATATCTCTCGAAGCTGATTAGCATTTAATTGATAGAAACGTTAGTTCCTTTTCCCACAAATCGGATTTTTATTAAAAAATCAAGAATACCAATGAATTTTTAGTAATATAGCAATAAGCCTTAGCGCTTTGGTCCCAAAACCAGGTCAAATTAGCTTTCCCTATGGGTACAACGCTTCAGAAAAAGTATGCCAAATTAAGTGTAAATGGGTAACACTACACTTTATATATTTACTAAAATTCAGTTGCTTCTGCCTCCATCAATTTTAACTTTTGAAACCACGCCCGTTTCAAAGTTCAAGAACACCATTGAATGGTGAAGCATTAGCAACGTCATTACTTGATTAGGTGGGATGACCATCAGCAGAATTATGATATATGGATAACATATCGCATGCAAGTGCTAGGCCACATCCTTAGTGATTACCATGATTTGCACTATAAATGAGGAGTTAGCACCACCAGAGAGCTGGCATATATCAACCTAGATAAGAAATTCAGCTCCATGACAATAATCATAGTCAGGATGATAACATTATAAGAATGAGTCCATTTTAAAAATGTTCTCATAGTGCCACGTTATTCTATTAAGCATAGATGACTTTCGCCTTTTGTATTTTTCTAGACCAAATAATTTTGAATGAAGATATATTTGTGTTGAGGAATATCTTTATGCAAGCCCAAGCGTAAGCATGCTTCCACCTTCATTACGGCTAATGCTGAGAATTCCCTTTCTTTTCCCACCATATTGGCACCCTGTGCAACCTACATTAACTTGCATTATGATTTACTACGCAGTTCCAATTTATATTCTTGATTTGACTCTTCTGTCATATATTTTGTAAAATCATGATAACTAAGAGTTTGATATTCATTAATCTTGATAGATTAGTGGAAAGAACCAAACAAACAAATGAGTAATGCCTTTAGTTCCTATCATAAACTGCTATAAGCAAAGCGATGGTTCAGCTCCCAACAGGTTCACATTTGAAGATGAAAGCAGATTAAATTTGATTTAGATTCATTTTAAAGAGTGTATAAATATGATATAGTTCCTTTTTTAAAGGGTGTAGTCAGTACGTATCATTATCAAGAAAACTAAGATATCCCATGCTAGGAAAAGTACGTACAATTTAGTGTCAAAGATAATAGTTTTTCAGCATAAACAATGTAAAGATTGACTAGTTTATACTAAACAGAGAAATGATTGCCCTATATAACCATACATGAATAAAGAAGATCTGGACAAATAAATGAACACAAAAATAAATGAGAAAACTTTATTGTAAGGATTAAGTAGTTTATAGAAGCACTGACTTGCAGTATATCATCATCTTTATAATCCTGTCCGCTCACTCTATAATCCATGATTGCTGGCAATTAAATCAGTATATAATGATCCGAGGAATAAAGTCAAATGAATTATCCAAAAGCATAGGTAAAATAAATCTGAGATTACCTGTGGAAAAAGTAGTGCAATTATCACCTAACATGCCATGAAAAAACATATCTTTAAGCGTTTACCTAAAATAAAACAAATGAAAGTGCATTTGCATTCTACCTGTAACCATAGTATTTAAGGATATATGTACGATTCAGCAATAACTAACATTAGAAATAGTTAAGAGAGCATCAAGTGTGTTAATAATCAAAGATCATAATAACACTGCATCTAGGATCAACTTCTCACAGAATCTTTTACTAAGGACGATGGAGAGGCTGAGAAAAAGGTATTCAAAAAGAAAAACCATGGCATAAGATATTATAAAAATTATGACTGAGATAGGCGTGAATTTTTGTAAAAAAAAGAAGCTGCAAATTGTTGCGTTCTCAAAAATAATAGAAGAATGACCAATTAATAAAGCAATCAATTAGATTCATAAAATCAATCAAGAACTAGAGATGAAAATTTTAAAGAGCTAGAATTTGTTCAGAAGACGATAAAAAAAACACTTCGTGTAGTAGTTGAAGATAAAATTGTACATGGCAAACAAAATTATAGATTCAATACCACATGAAAAAAGAAAATGACAGTGCTTAACGTTAATATTATGGAAAATAACTAAAAACCATATATGAGATATAGAACAAACAATTACTTGCGTAGCAAAGTGTTTATTTAAGAGATGTACCAATCATAATAGGCTCCAACAGCAAGGAAAATGTAGCATGAGGATGATGAGTGTGATCCATAGACACCATTTGAGTCTTCTACTTACTTAGCTGACTAATAACTACAGGGTGGAAAGTTGTATTTGACTTTGAGATATAGAAAATAGAAGAAATACGAATATGAATATCCGATCATACACCAGAATATCAGCAACCAAAGGTCCAAAAGTTCTTTCAATACCATAGGTTGGGCCATTTAAAGCTTTACAATCAATGTTACATTAGTAAAGTCTCATCCGACAAGATCGAAGATGATAAGAACATGAAAACGCATAATAATAACTAATCCATTTATTGACTTCCATGTGTTCCGCACATTCTCTCTCTCATGTGTGTAATCTTCATAGGTTCCTGTAACACCCTATTAATTAAGATGCTTGCATACAAGTAAAATTCATATTAAGTTCCCATAGGACTAAGCCTTGTAACCAAAACACAGTACCAAGTATTCTTGGCTAGAACTTTTGTAGCTCGCACGCAAGTCAAGAACTCTCCATGCAAGTTACAACAGGTTTGAGCTAGATGTCAATATCTTATAATGCCATTTTTGACCAAGAAATCACTTGACATCATTCCTAAGTCCTTGTGGATGAGAAACCTCCTTCCCCCTTCACTCCTCTCTTCTTCCTTGAGCTCGTAAGCAAGTCTTCCATTACCAAACACTAAGAGAAGAATAATTCTGTGTGGGAACATCAAAGATCTGAACTTTACGTATGTTCTGATTGTTTTAAAACTGGATCTCCACCATCTTTTTATTCATGAAGATTTTTGGTAAGGATCTCCCGCTACTTTGATTTTCTTCTACTAGCGCATACTTTGCTAGGAAATTTCATACATGAACTCATATCACTGCTTCGGAATTGCTTTGCTCAGCTTATTCTGGAATTTCTACCTTTGAGCTCTTGTGCTCGGTCAAAAATTATATTATTTCTTATTTGTGGTTGCTTGGGGTCATCCCAAAATGGCTTTTTGATTCCTCTTATTGTATTTAAGCCTTGTTAACTTTGTGTAAATTACCTATATTTCATTTTGAATTTTTGTAGATTTGTTATTTCAAGAAAAATCTGCCATTTTAATATCTGTATAAATTTTATGTGCAAGAAACCATGTTTTGGAAGAGGAACATAACATGTACACTGTAAACTGCAGGATTCCGGAACTCTACCTTTCATGCAGCAAGAAACAGAACTCCAGGTATATGTAAACTACAAAATTTTATGTTCTGCCACTCGCACGACAATACCACTTTCCCGAACGGCAAGTGACAGAACATCCAGTCTGATCCTAGCTAGATGTTATGACCAAGACTTGAACAACTTTTGAGCATCTAAACCTTATATCTGATAGTTAGCATCTTAATGAATGTACATGCTGAATCTTGTGCATGCTTAGAATCTAAATCTGCATGTTTGATAAGTAGATGCCTTGAGCAATAAGTAGACTTGACGTAAGTCAGTTTTTAAATAGTAAAATATATGATCTGATTTGATTTACTATTTGCATTGAAGTACTCTGCTGTGCCACATTTGATATCAAATTTTAATAATGTTTTTTTCACTATATAAATCTGAATTATTAGATGTGTAAATTGCCATATAGGAATAATCTAAAATTAATCGTTCTGCCACAAGAAATTTAAAGTTTAAATGTGTATACATGAACCATTGCAATATCAAGTGAATTTGACATAAAAGAAGGCATTGGATATAGCATATGCATGAGAACACTCAATGAGCTAGATTGCATACCTGCTAGCACCCTTTATTTATACTTACATATCATTGCAATGAGAAGCAAAATGTGTAATTAATTAGCTTAAGTCTATTACAAAAGTTCTTTCACCCTGTTTTAGTGCTCTTAATGATGCAACATGCCTTAAAAGTTCTCTGAACACTTTACTTTTAAATTCAGCCATTTTAGATAGCATATCGTCGGTTTGTGGGCAATAATTACTGAGCATATTGTCAGCTCCTAAATGTTTAATTTTTCTTTCAGGTGGTGCTGATAAAAATGATAGAAGCTAAGAGGCTGGTGTGCATGAATTGAAAGGAGAAGATTAGGAGTTTTTTATTGACATGGGAATATATGTATATATATTCCCATGTCTTTATTTTGCGTATTAATAAAAATTAGAGGTTGCTGTTATATATATATATATATATATATATATATATATATATATATATATATATATATATATATATATATATATAAGTGATCGCAAAATAACTTAATGATAGAGAATAATTTGTCATTTATGGTGAATGGAAAGTAGTATAATACAAAATTTATTTAGTTGAACTTATATAGTTACTTGATTTGAGAATTTGTTGCTTATGGTGAAATTGTAGGAAACAAAACAATAGCCATAGCCAATAAGCCATGTTATTCTAAAGCACTCAACGCTCTATTACACAACAATCTCCCACTTGGAGACTGAGTATGAATCTTCTTCTTCAATCCTTGGTAGCAATCCATTCATAACTTATAGAGTAGTAGCAGTGTGGTGTGGCTCACCTGGCCTCAATTTCACATTCTAAGGACCACTGAAGCTAAGCATGGCTTCTATTTCTCCACTATTTCTCTTTGTCAGCTTATCTATAGGGTTTTGAGAAGTGTGAATCTTCTCTAGTAGTAATCGCCTTCTTCCAGAAATGAGCAAATAAAATGATACTACATTTGAATGTTTTGTCTTGGCATGAAAGGCAATGTTCTTAGCTAAGTGAATGCCACTCAAACTATTGCTATAAACTTGCCATTCCTTTTCCCCTTTCCCAACTCTACTAAGAAACTTTGTAGCCACATCGTCTCCTTGCTAGCATCAGGTGATTGAGAATATCACAATCTTTTGCAGCTTTAAAATCTAACTCACTGGTACCTCCCAAAGTAAACATGTACCAATTGTACTACTATTATCCATATCCCCAGCTAAATTATAATCTATTAAGCCCTATAATTCCCCTCCTAAGTCTCCCAACCATAATACTTTTTCTATAGATCCTCTTAAGTACCTAAAGATCTATTTCAATGTTTGCCAATAAAGTGATAGCAATTCCCTCAGCTTTTGTGGTTAAGAGTATCACAATCTTTGGCAGCCTTAAAATCTAACTCATAGATTATTTAGAAATTGTTATTTCTAACGTTTATACTTGAACGTATTTCCATTTGTAATGGGTACACTTTACCGCTTATTGAATTACAAAATTTTAACAAAACTTGTGAAAATATCTATGGTGAAAGTTTTTGAAGGGAGAAATTAAAAACGAACTTGTATATGTAGGATTTGCTAGCAACCCATAGCGAAATAAAGAAGGATTTAGTCCACTAAGAAGAGACAGAAGATCCAGAGGAAAGACTCACCAAATTGAAATGAAAATTATGATTACAGACCGGTAGTTGTATACCTTCCTATAATATTTTTAGCTAATATATGGGTTTCCCAGTGAGGATTAGGGGTCTTAGGCCCAAAAAGAAGATATTATTGTCACAAGGTTTATTTCAATTATCGCTTTATTGTTTTAAATTATTGCTTTTATCTCAATTGAGAAATACAACTTATTTGGCAAGTTCAAGCAAATGCATGTTTTCTTTCATATGATACAAATTTTAGCTCATTTATTTCCTTTGATGAAATTTCCCTTTGAAATAATATTATTGTTGATTTCACACTCTATATAGGATATTAAAAATTATTTTTTGCTGAATACTCTACGTAATCCTGCATGACTGGCAATTTTCTAATATTTCAAGTTTTGAGAACTAATTAATAGGAGAGCCACTTGGGAATCTAAGAGCTTGAGATCAAATAAATGAGCTAAATATGCATTTACTGCTATCTAGCTTTTATTATATTAATTGATCAATCCTTGTATTATAAAAAATGTTAAATGGCTCTATGTATGATGAATAACCTCGTGTTTATTAATTTATTTTATTAATATTGTTTTAAGTTTGAATTATTGCTTGAAAATTCTCGACCTTGATCCCCGGGCAATCACATACAATTCCTCTCCTGATCCTCCAAAGCATAATGATTTTTCTATAGTTCCTCTCGAGTACATGAAGATCTACTTCGATGTCTACCAATGCAACTTGCTTGGATTGCTCATGTATATGTCAACCACTCCCACAATATGTGCAATATCTGATTGAGTGTAGATCATGACATACATAAGATTCCCTACTGCTGAAACATACAGAATCCTATCTATTTACTTCTACTCTTGCATCAGATTTTGATGACTAATAGTCAGATAGATGAAAACAACTCTCCAATAATATGTATAAACAACCTTTGTTGTACCCATATTGAATCTTTTTAAGATCTTCTCAATATAATTTCGGTGAGCCAGTGAATCTTTGTCCACCTACCCCTTTTAATCCTCATCCCAAGTGTTTAATTGGCTAGACCAAGATCCTTCATATCAAACTCCTTTGATAGCTATGAATAGCCCTTAAATCTAAACTTGCAATCAACGTATCATCTACATAGAACTATAGATGATATTACAGCCATTGATTGTTTGATAAAACAGCATTGATCTGCATTACAATATAATCATTTACCAACATAAACTTGACAAATTGTTTGCACTAATACCTCAATGCTTGCTTCAAATGTATAAGATCTTCTTAATCTCACAGACCAAATCATCTTTGCCTTGAACGTCATAACCCTAAGTTTATAGCATGTTGTTCCCATCTTCCAACTCATCATGGAGAAATATGATCTACATATCTACTTGTTCTAAATGCAGATCTTCTAAGCTACAAAATTCAACTCTACCTTGATTGTAGTCATTGTTAAATCAGGGAAAATTTTCTATATAATCAACTACTCACCCCCTGCCTCTACTGAGCCTTTTAATCCTCATCCCAAGTATTTAAGTATCTTGTAACGCTTGCTGACATTATATTCTTCTTTCAACTTGTACACCATTTGTTTTTAAAAGTCTTCTCCTAACCAATCCCAAGTTTGATTTGCCACTCAATAATAAATAGTATAATGAAAGCAAATACCTACTAGGGGCTTGTGGTGTCCTAAAAGGTCTTCTTAGCACTACTATTAGAGTTTGAGGCACAATATATTCCTCCTCAATCTATTGAGTGTGTTTATCAAACCCATTGATATCTTCAACATTCATGTGTAATGTATAACATGTGCTTATCAAACCCTATGTCACTGAAGTACCACCCATAATGCCATATATGTCCTTATATCTCATTCTCATTTAACGTCATGTCCTTATTTCTGATGATTTTGCAATTTGGTAGTTCCAAAATCTGTATCTATACTCATCCAAGTCATACCCAATGAATGTACACTTAGCGGATTTTGGGTCAAGCCTGTTGTGATACCCTGCATCAACATAAACATATGAAGAATACCCAAATACCTTTAAGTAAGAAAGATTTACTTCCTTCCCACTCCATTCTTGTCCGAACTTCTTTACTTAAAATTAGCCCAACAATATTATTAAAATTTAACTTAGTGTTCCCCCAAAGAGTTCCTCATTGCAACAATAACGCTATGATCACTTCATCGAATTTGATGCCGATAGAACACAATTGATTCATCATTATGATAAAAAATTTCCAAGTGTTCAACCACGAAATTGTCAACACCAACTTTATATTAAACCGTCTCTTTGTTAAAATAGTATGTCTAACGATCAAATATTTCACCTTATGATGCACAATTGTTGTTTGTAAAAAAAAAAAAATGAAACCTTCAACGTATGTATCGATTATCAAAAATGTAACAAGTTTATAATAAATAATAGATACCACTGCCCCGCATAAATAATTTGTGTTATTAAATAGTGTGTGCCTGTGAGTTTTCAAAGATCAAATAGAGATTAAGGTATCATCATTTGGGAGTGAAAGAATCTAATGTATTAAGATTGCGTTCAAAACTCAATATGGGCACTACGAATTTCTTATAATACTGTTTAAGTTGGCTAATGCCACATTCTCATTCCTGTACTTAACAAACAGAGTGTACCAAGCTTAAAGAAAATATTTTATAACTAATTTGGATCTAAAAAATGAAATAGATTCTAAGGTAATTCTCTTAATTCTAGTTTTGCTTAAACCCAAAATCTAATCTTAAATAAAAGAAAATTATTATATGCAAATAAAATGCACCAAAGCTCTTAAATGGGTTTCATAATAAAATCCATAATTAATGGGATGAGATACATACAAGAGAAGGTTCTTTATGTAATTTGATTGAATAAGAAAAATCATTTGTCAAACCATCTTGTATTTGAACACATATAATTGTTTTACTATGTACAGCAGTAATAATATCAATTTAAGCAATACAAATTATATTCTTTCTCAAGAAAATTTCACTAAATACATTTTCATATGGCTTTCTATATCAATAAATACAAAGCGAATATCTTCTTCAGCTTCTTTAATTTCGTCCATCAAACTTCTCAATACATGAATAGCCTCTATAGATAATCTACTAAGCATAAAACCAAATTGTTTCGGCAAAATCCTAGTGTGTCATTATAATATGTGTTTCAATCTCTTCCAAAAGTTCACAGTATGGCACCTTAACATAATTACTCTAAAATCTGCATACCCCTAAGCATCACCTTTGTTTTATAACTAGATAAAACAATACTATGTTCATTTAACATTTTTTGTCATAGAAATCATATTAAGTAGCCTGGTAAATCAAGAAACTCCTTCATCAACTAAGTATTTTTGTACATCAATAAAGATGTCACTCAACTTGGAGCTTTTCCACTCTTCATTTTCTTTAAAGCACTCTATGCCAAAAATTTAATTACCTAACAAAAGATAAATATATATATATATATATATATATAATGTGTGGTTAAAAGATATATACTTGTTTTACTCATCTCTTTTTTGATGAATAGGCTTAGGCCAATAATATTATAATGTGAAAGAAAAATAAAGAGTAGTCTTAGGTAGAGACTACCCTAGTATCCTTCTGAAGAACCCTAATAAACAAAAAGTCTCTGCTACAAGCAAAAAAAAAACACAAAAGTCAATTACGTAATTACAATCATGGGTCCAACGTGAAAATAAATTGTTATTATACATGACCAAAAAGAGAAAGAATCAAAATGTAAAGCAGCAATAGTCTTCCTCTTTATCCTTTTCAATGATTATGGATCCAAGTAATAGCATGCAGATTGTCACTTTCAATGAATGCTTGGAACCCTCCCATCCACTTTTGGGGCACCCTTCGTATCAACAAAGTAACAAGAATCTCCATCTTAAATGAGGATTGAGCGTGAATCTAAGCTCCAGTAGAAGCAACAAGCTCACCACGATGATCATGGATAACCACAACCAAAATCCTCTTGCTCCTCGTAGACAAACAAACTGTTAAGGCTAGAAGCCACTTGAGTGAGGGGACACTAAAATTAATTGAAGGAAGAAGGACATAATACGTATTACTAGTTTTACCATTTTCAATACTACATTTTAGCTTATTATAATGCAAATCTATAATGCATTAAGTTTATTTATTTTTGACCAATTTCTTAGAGATGATTGATCATAATGTGTGACTAAAGGATTTGACATGGACTTCCAAAGCTTAAATTATAATAAAGTGCCTCTGTGATAACACCTTGATACAATCAAATTTATTGTGGGAAAGAGACCAATAAATATGCATCTCTCATGCTAAAGAAAACATCATTAGTGATATTGATACATCCAAAAGAGGCAAAATACAGTGTAGAATATATCTAATGAGATAAAAGGAAGTCAATTATCTATCATGAAAGGGTAAAAAAGTGAAGCAGTACTTATGTATGGAACATGATAAACAGATTAAAGAAAGTGACAAGGATTCAGATTTATTGTTTCGTATCTTAAGAGGTAAAAAAATCAATGAAATCAAATTTTGAATCGATTAATTTGATGCATAAGCATTGGATTTAGGCAACTCAATATGGAAGATTCCCTTAATTGTCCTTTTCTAGATTATGAAAAATAAGTAGAAAATAATGAGATTACACTGGGGAAGATAACATTGATGAGGGGATAGTCATACAATACATTGCCAAGAGAAAGAATGATGCCTACACCTTTTATTTTATGAATAAAAAATTTTTACTTTGTGTTAAATTAAATATTTATCAACTTTAATACTCTCTTTTGTTTCTACCATATATCTAAATATTTAGTTTTATATATAAAACTACAATGTTCAATATAAATGAATGGTTATTTTACTATGTTTTTATGAAAGTTTTGCTAATATAATTAATATGACTAAATTTAATGGCTGTAAAATAATATCAACTACGCTTTCATTCTGCTAGTTATTAAAACTAAGATTTGGAATGCTTCAAAGAGAATGAAAAAAGAAAAAGCGATATGTTTGGATGACATTTCTATCGACGTGGTAAATTTTTGGGTGAGCAAGAAATTTCTTAGCTTACTAAGTTATTTAATGTTATTTTAAAGACAAAATATATTAGATGGGTGAAAAAAAAAATTGTTATACTTATTTATAAGAATAAATGTGATGCTCAAGACTATGCAAATTATAGAAAATTAAGTTAATGAGGCATTTTTTGAAACTTTGAGAAAGTGATTAAATATAAGTTACAAAAGGGATACTTGCATTTCACAAAATTATTTTTAAGTTTATAATAGGTAGTTTTATCATGGAAGCTACATATATGCCTGCTAAGAAATTTGATGTAGAAAAAGATAAAAATCATTTTATTTTTATTGAGCCTGAAAATGCTTATAATAGAGCACCAAGTAAAATTTTTGGGAAATTTTAGAAAGAAAAGAAATTTGTGTCACAAATATCGATGTTATTAAAGATATGTATAATGAAAATTAACATGTGCTCAATGACAATGTGGATTAGCTATAATTTTCTATTTAATGATGGATTATATAAATGTTCGACACTCTATTTTGCTTAAATGTATGAATGTTCTTACTGAACACATTTAATAGGAGATGCATTAGTGCATGTTATTTGCAAATAACATCCTATTAACTAATAAGATTTAAAGAGTTAAAGCAAATCTTGAGTTGTGAAATACTATTTTAAAATATAAAGATTTTATCATAGCAGATCTAACAAAATATATGGAGTGTAATTTAAATCATAATGGAAGCCATGATCTCAAGGACATATATTGAGGACCATGTGATCAAAAAGAGCGAGGGGTTCAAATACCTTGGCTCAATTATTCAAAATAATTGTGAGATAGAGAGTGGTGTGATTAATACGGTCCATGCTAGTTGAACGAAATGGAGAAGTGCTACAGGACTTGTGTGATAAAAAAATCCCACTAGAAATTTAAAAAAACTATAGAGCATATATACAATTGGCTATATTATTTTTGTTTGAATGTTTTCTAGCTAAGAAAAAATTTACAAATAAAGTGTTATAGAGAAGAGGACACTAAGGTGGATGAGTGATTATACTCATAAAAATGGAATGAGAAATGGGTTCAATTGTAGCATGGCTAGAGTGGATATAATAGTTGGTATGATTAGAGAATATCTTCTTTAAATGATTTAGGCATATTAAGCATATTAGAAAAATTGAATATATGAATTTTGCTCATGTATAAATAGGAAGATGAAGACCACAAAAGATATAAGGAGAAACCATTAGAAAGGATCTTATTTATTAAGAACTTAGGGAGACGCTTCTATTTGATTGTGCACAATAAAAACAAAAGATTCGGATAATCAAGCCCACCTAGAGGGATTAAGGCTTGGTGTTGTTTTCGTAAGCTACAACAATGTTCAAATTAATACATTAAAGTACTAATGAGAATGAATTAAGTGTTAAATACTTGTGTATAACACAAAATGCAACAAACTTTTATTGCAAATATATTTATGAAAATCCATTAAGCTTCAGGTATGAAAAGCATGACTTTTGTGATTCATATCGATTTTGAAATTTTTATCATGTTTTATAATAAATTCATTTTTATAGCAACTAGTAATTTATTTTTGCAATTATATTGCAAGCATCATATAAATCATAAAATAAAAATTAACAAAAATAAGAAGCACACTAAATCATTTTTAAGCTTAAATAAGGTATGTGCATCATTTAATAAAATTAAAAAATCATTTATTTAAATAAAGAATGCATATTATTTTTTGTAATTCATGTCAATTTTGAGGCTTTTCTATTAAGCTATTCATAATTTGTATTAGGTTTATTTTTATAATAATTAGTATTTTGTATTATTGCAATTATCATTGTATGCATCATTATATTTGTCATAATATAAATTTATTATAAATTAGAATAGCACTAGTAACAAAAGTATCATTTCGTATTACACTTTTGCATTGAAACAAAAAAAAAACATTTGAGATTCACAAAGCACTCTAGGCTTTTAAAACTAATAGCAATAAAAAAGATTGTTGAAAAAACGTGTTGTGGAAAAATAATATTGTCAAATATTCTTTTATTTATTCTCAGTTTTCACAAAGATAACACTCATTTTTAAGCAACATCTAAATATATCCAAAACACAAATATCAAATGTCATGAAAATGAACACAAACACATAGCAATGAAGAGAAAAACTACTTGATGAACTCATGAGACTCTTGATAGATAAATCAATATAATCTTAATGATTACAAATCATAACTCTGCTACTGCATAATTCACTCAATGAAGACTATTGTTACATTGTTATAATGACCATTGTACATTTATGGAAACTCACTCAATGAAGACAAATGTTCATTTGAATAATTAATACGCCATTAAATATCAGAAATTAAACAACTGAAATCAACTCAATCAATAAACTACAGTAAGTTTGTTTAACAAGCACTTCATAAAATAAAAGTCGTGTTCAACCTTTAAATCTCCCTAATTTGAAGAAATTTAGATGTTTAGATTATATATACAAAATCTAAACTCTTAAACTCTGATTTCTAAGTGCTCAAATCTTTTAATTAGCATAAAGATCATTAGATCCTGAGTATCTCGCTTAAAAGCCAGGTACAACAATTTTTGCTTCCTACCCCAATTAATCTCTTGCAAGTCAGTCATGCAAGAATGTTTAATCATGGCAACTCTAGCTAGCCAAAGTTTTGAAAAAGAGAGTATCCTCACCAACTCTACAACCAGCATTTGCAAGGAAGTGTCTGTACAACACTTTTCCATTAGCATTTGTGAAGGAGTAATTACAGATGATTGAGAAGATTCCTGAAAATATATCTGTGAATAGTGAACGCAAAATCAAATGGATTTGAAGTAAATTGGTTTGCATGTTTTGTCTTTAATTGCAATTTTTTCTTTTAACTTTTACATTTGAGTTTGAGATTGCTTAAGTATCTCCTTATCACTTTTTAAGCTCTCTAAAATTTCTCAAAACATCAACTTACAATCATCAGAACCAAATTTATCCCCCCTCTTTTAAGGTTGTCATAGTACTCATCACCATTTGGACGAATATTATTATCTCTCAAAAGCATAACACAGCATCATGATCTCCGAACAAACAAAGCCCCTTATGTCCCTTATGCTAGAATTTATGAAGTAAATTTCACTCTATAAAACAGAAATCAGGTAAATCGAATCAGCAACTAACCAATTGAACCTCCTATTAATTATTTAATCGCCTAGTGCATCAAGCCGCTCATAGCAAATATAAAATATAAGGGAAAAAAAAACTCGCCTTTGACTAATTTATCAGCTTTTCTTCGGCCTTCATCTTTTCCAGACAGAGTGATTAGTGAAGGTATGGATTCCGGCCACCATTTAGGCAGTTTTTCCTGCCTAATCATCTGTTTCTTCATCAATGATGCATTCGGTTTTACTTCATTTCTTTCTACAGAAGAAAGAGGATTCACCAAACCCTTAAAACCCCTCCGATCAAACTCGCGCATTCTATGCCTCCTCCCAACCAAAACCTCCCTCCCCCCTAAGCTGCGATCCCTTCGCGTAACAGCCCAGCTAACAAAAAGCCACCGGTGGCGAAACGACCAGAGCCATGACAAAACTCTTAACGCAAGAACGAAAACAAAGCTCCAGAGGAACAAATTCCCAAAGAATTGAAGAGAAGACCTGCGACAAGAGAAAGTGATCCGGGTGCCCTGGTCTACTCTGAAAGACGTTTTCAAATCATTGTAGGCCTCGGCACCGGAGACAAAGAAGCGATGGATTTTCGTCTCGGATGAGCGGAAGAATTGCTTCAAAGTAACCAATGCACGATCGGAGATATCGTTGAAGTCGAGAGAGAAATGGAGGTTTTGGTCCGTGAAGATGGGTTTCTGGCGACGGCGTTGGTCCTGCGATGGAGGGCGTCCGCGGGGCCAGCGGAGGAAAGAAAGTGAGCCGTGGTAAGAGAGGGGTGAAGCACGTACTCTCAGAGGAGATGAACGAGGTACCCTTCGGTGAATGCAGAAACGAATCAGGATTGCCGGAGGCGCGCTTCGGAAGGTGTGGGAGTTCATCCTGACTAGTGTGTGCTAAAGCAGGGCTCGGATGATAGTGATACGGAGTCTGGACAAGCCTTGACGACAGCGGAAGCAGAAACCATGGGAAAACTGGTTTGCCTCGCTCATTGGCGCTGCCACTAGGAATAATTTAAACGATCCAAGAAATTACCCAAAATGGAGATCTCATGATATTACCCAAAATGGGTCAGATCTCATGTGTGACAAAAAAAGCCACGTTAGTTCTCTTTTGTGTGAGCTGCTGCCTCTCAATTAATCCCTCAAAAACATATGCAAATAGCTTATAGATCTTGTATTCAAATTTTATCGATTACATTTGTTTTATATCTAAAGGTCACTTAATTTAAAAAAACATAAACTAATATCTTTGTTGCCTCCATCTCTTCCTCTGCAACACGAAAGATCTTCTTTGCATGAGTAGCGCCCATTCTCCTCCTCCACGGGAGTAGCAGTGCTTCTCCTCCTCTGCATGACCCAAGTACGAGAGATTTTTCCTGAGTTGAGCAGTGTCGATTCTCCTCTTCTCCACGGGAGCAGCCATTTCTTCTTTTTCCATAATCTCCTCCTTTCCCAACTTGAATCAGTGGTTTATGCGGTTGGAAGCGGGTATTTCCGTGTTATCGATCTATTCAAGTTGTTCCCGAGGTTGGATTGAAAGGATTTTTGGTTCTCAAACATAAATTTCAGCTATTGATGTCACGATTAAAACAAGTCCTAGTTGAGAATTCGTCTAAGTGAATTATGGGCATGAGAAGTATCATTCTTTTAGTTATGTCCAATCATTTTACCTAGCATTTGATGTGCCAAAAAATATGATTATGGCAGATTTGTAAGGCATTGAGGGAGAACTAGTAATATTGGATTTGTTGGGATATCTAATTCTTAATTAAAAGCTTCAATTTTTTAATGTTCTCTATGAATTATGCTTAGAAGTTATCATCTTAATAGTGTAACACTACATGTGTCTGTTGTTAGTGTAGTGAAGCAATGGCTTATGTTTTTAATGGAATGACAAGTGAGATCTAGCTGTTTATAAGCGAAGACTTAAGCTGGATGATTATGGATTAGTCTTCTTTTGATTGAGGAAGATAGTTAGTAACCCTGATTTTGTTTTTTTTTAGAGTAACATGAATTCTCTTAACTTTTTTAAAGTGTTAAGATGTAGCAGTTAAAAGGTTTATGTGAATAATTATGCCATTATAGAAGGATGAAAAACCAACTTTATCTTCAAGCCTTAGTGTCGTCTCCGGTATGTGAACCACACTTCATTATTATCATGGCAACCTTCATCAAATTCCTAAACCAAAATTTGCTCCTCCACCTACCAAAGGAAGGCGTCGCTCCCCAAAAGTTCTATACAAGCAAGCTCAACGAACTCCTTTGTTGATCCTTGTACCAATAATTCTTCAAAACAAAATGTTGATGTTGATGGTGCCAAGACCAAGCTGAAGCCATTCTTTTGGGATAAGGTTATGGCGAACCTTGATCATTCCATGGTTTGAAATCAACCTAAAGCAAGTTCATTCCAGTAATCCATGTATTTCATTTCACATCAGATATCCCATGATTTATTAATGAAGCTTAAAGCGTTGACAGTTTGTAGCGTATCAAAAAAGAAATAATAAAATTATCTCTTCTTACTCATTATTATGAGACTGGTTATCTTGTTCAAAGTGCTTGCTGATCAAATGCTCATTTAGTGAACTTCTTGTGCTCCATATATATATATATATATATATATATATATATATATATATATATATATATATATCTAATGTTTGTTTTGTTATTATTACTAACTTGATTAGCATTTTCAAAATTTTGGTTTCTAAGACATTTTATTGGGATGCAGCTCAAATAGCTCTGCATCCCCAAATAATTTAAAATTTTGTATCACACTGTGTTCATTAGATGTTGTAAAGATCTCCTGCATCACCAAAATGCATTGTGTTTAAGCTCGTGAGACTTTTATTTCAATCTCTTCTTTTGGAATTGGGGCAACTCTTTCAGCTCTTATGAGTGTTGTGTCTTGAGATAAAACTATGTTTTCAAGAATCATAATTAGAAATCAGTATATTTGTTTCAATAATAAGAATTAGAAATCATTATATTTGTAACTTCTTAACTTTCTTTTTTTTTCTTACTTTTTAATTGAAGCCAAGATGCCCTCAATTAAGAACATATTTGAAGAAAACATTTCAATAACTTTTTTTTCAAACACCATCTAGCTTTTATTGATATAAGATATGAAGTACATCATGAGTTGGTATGGTTGGATCATACAATCAAAGAAACAAAACAAAAAGAAAAGTAAGAAAAAAATAAAGAGGTAAACTCAAGTCAAACTAAAGAAACAAACACTTAAGAGTCCTAAGGATAGCTCTCGCTATACCATAGTAGCACATCATAGATAGCTCTAACATAAAACAATTCAAAACGACACAAAAACAGCCTAATGTTAATTTAATCAAGTTTTTATCATCTAAATTCCAAGAATTGCTAGATATTATTGCCCCATGCAATGTAGACTTATCTTTTGAAAATATAGTGTGATTGTCTATTTTATTATCCACAATATTAGATACAATTTGTTCATCATACTCATTTTCATCTTTCTTTGGTATAGCAATACGTATCACAACGATACTTGTAACATAAGGATCATCGGTTACTAAAGTCCTTTGACCATAGACTTGTTATGTTTTGTATCTCTCAAGAGAGCAGATCTTTGCAAATAAGACCTTTTGTAGCATCTTTTCAAAAATCTTTTTATTCTATAAGAGCTTTCTGTCATATATAGCATCCAAAATGCATGTTCATTAAATGGTTAATGCTGCTTGTATAAGAAAAGCACAATAAGAGTGTTGGTACTTACTTAAATAATAATTTAAAATCTTCAAAGTTGCACATACCAATTTAGCATTGCTCAACTGATATCCAAAGTGACCAAGCATGAATTTTAGTGAATATACAATGTCTTTCAACAAATACACATGTGCAAGCCTCTCCATCTGCAATATCCTAAGAAAATTGAACATGCTATGGAACAAAACACTGCTATGCAACAAAATATTTTACTAACCTCCACAAGCTGCAAGTTTCTTGCTAAAGCAGAACTTGTCACAAAAACAACTACATGTTTACAGCAAAGCACAGAAAATCTCCGCCTAAAACGAACGAACTAGAATTTTGAACGCTCTCGGTCCACCTGCAGTTTGGATGCACTTGGTCTACCTGCTGAATAATAAAAAAATAGAGAAAATTTAGCTTGTAGAATTTGAACCTTAGATATTTATGACAAATAACAATTAATCAGATTTTGCTTCAAATCACCCATTTGCAGTTTCATAACTTCTTGATCTATCTAATAAACAAACGTTGCATATCCAATTATATTGGAAATCAAAATAAAAATTGACAAAATGCGAAACATGTCACTATAAAAACCAGTAATCTGTTTGTTAATGGAAAGACAGTTATAGAAAACAAAGCATATACAAAATTTAAGATCGAAGAATATCCTTAAATATCACATTGTATATTGGAGGAGCTCTTTTAGAGCTCAGCCCTTTGAAAATTCCTTCTCCGATTTATTTTTTAAGAACATTAGAAAATGCAGCACTCTTTGAAGATTTCAAGTGCAGGATAATAAGTTTTTTGGGATTTTCCTTCTGGGTTATTGTCATTGTCTGATATATCTCATAATAGAGCAACAAATAACCATTTACCAGGTGAGATTTATAAACTAGGTTGAGTGCCTTCCCAGCTTAAGCAAGTTCATATAGACAAAGTATTCTTTTATTGAGTGTAGTCAGACTGAAATAAGAAATTCCTTAATATCACACTGAGTATGAACACATGTAATTTCCCCAATTATACTTTTTTTTGAAAAGTTGAAGGTTTCAATACAATAATTCTAAACAATGAAATAATGAAATACTTAATGATAGCAAACTAGCAAAAAATAGTAAATAAAAAATACATCAAATATTTAAATGAATCATCACTAGCCTTCTCGTTAACCTTCTCATGAAAGGATTGAAATTAGGCATACAAAATACTAGAACAAAAAATCCCAAAGCTTAATGTGCATATTAGTATAAACATCAATGCCATAATAAATTCTAGAGTATTGTACTAAATATTATGTGTTTGTCTACAAAATAAAATAAAGATATAATGTTACACTCAAAATTTAAATGACATGGAATTAAATGAGATGGACATTAATATGATAAGATTAACCTTTAGTCTCGTGTTTATAAATTTGTCATATAAACTAATACATCTATCAAATTAATAATCTTACCTTGGGCTTCTTGTAACAATGAGAGTGCCTCCTAACATCATCTATCAAATTAAGGTTAAGTGTTCACAAGCATATCAAAACTCTAGATTAAAATAATCATCTAAATGTTAAATAATCATACACTGTGTGCTCCCAAAAGTTATTGATTAATGAAATCATTGTAATATTTTCTCAAATGAAGCTTTATGTATTTGGCTGGTATTTTGGTAATGAGTTACCCATTAAAATAGTATTATTTGAGGGTCTGAATGATGACTTTAAGATATAGGGCTCCAAATTGAATTTTCTTTGCTTCAATGGATTTCTTACTATCTATGGAGTAGATTAACACCTTAAACACTCAAATTAGTTAAAAAATGACTCTAATAATCATTAATCATACTTTAAGCTAATTAAAAGATGATTACCATTTCTAATTACTAAAAATGGAATTTTAATTCATGATTTGATTTCTCACTGTCTATCTTCATGTTAGATAGTAAGTAATCATTTGCCATTAAAAATTTCTAATTTATAGCTCTAAATCAAAAAATAGCATTTTAGACTCTTAAATAGGGGCAAAATAGTCATTTTGTCCCAAATTTAGGTTTAAGTGTTCTTAAACCTTAAAGTTATATTCTAATCACTAAAATCAATAATTAAAATGGTTTGGAATCAATTTCTCTTAATTTAAACTATTAATTAGATTTCTAGAATAAATCCTAAGTCATTCTTAAGTAGTTAATTTAAGTGACATAATGTGAAAATTTATCTCACATTATGTCTCCTCTAAGCTCTAAAACTCTCCTTATGTAGTTTTAAGTTAACTTTAAGTTCTATGATGTGAGATGAATCTCATATCATGCCTTTTTTTTGTCTTCTAATCTTTCCTTAAGCCTTTAATTTCTAGATTAATTAAGGTTAGTGCTTGAGTGTTCATCTTAGTTTCTTAAGATCTTCTTCCTTAGGAATTAGGAATATAACTTATGTTAGATTTCCTTCATTGAGTAAATTGGGTTACTCAATGGATAAAATCTTAGTTTTACTAGTTTATAGATTTTCATAATTTATTTATGATTATTTAATCTTTCAACCTTAAATTTAAAAATAGGGGTCCATCTTATTAAGTGTGACTTTAGTTAATAGGATTTGCCTTAATATTAATCTGTGATATTAGGTTTTAAGCCTTAGTCCTTTAGGATTACCTTTAGATTAAGTGATTAAGCCCTAATATTTGGAGCTTAATTCTTAATCCTTCCATCTTGATTTAGCTTAATCAAGATAGCTTAGGTTGCTTAAATCATCAAAATAGGTTAATTGATTCACTTATTTAACTTATATAGTCGATATTGATTTAATCAAATTAGGACCTTGTGGCGCCCCACTTCCCAAGCCCGTAATGATTAGGCTAAGGAGCAGAGTGTCACTCGTGCAAATCCCTCACTCAACATTGGATTATGTAAGATTCACAATCCACTGCTAAGGGAAGGATGTGCACAATATAAATAATAAAATCAATCAGTATATCTATATATACAGAGTGCAGAAGCATATGAAAATTAGAGGCTACACCCATTCACCATACATCATACATGATGTAAAATAAGATAGCTCAGAAAATAATAAAATACAAAAAGTAAACACAATCACAGAACATGTATTATTATATCATTATAATTAAAGTTAATGAAATGCTGGAAATATAAATAACACTCATCCTCACAGTAAAAGAAAATATCTAAATATCCTCTAGTCCAAGCTGCTGCACCTCCTCAGGTACAGGATCCTCAAACTGCTCAAGTTTTGACATTGTTGGTTTCACAATGCCGGGGCCCCAGCCAATAAAAAAAAATCTTATTAGACAAAATGTCTAAGTACATTTTAGGCAAGTAAATTATTAAGCATTTGTTAATATCACCATTTTACTCTATACCAAATAAAATATTTATCTAGTATGGGAGCAAGTAAGCATACAAGTAAAATAGGATAAGTTATAAATATAGCATTTATAACTGAACAACAGGTGAGGTAAAAGCACACCTCCAACAATAAAATAAGGAACAAGCATACATGTATAATGCAGTAGTTAAAAGTATTGAAAGGAAAGTCTAAACCTAATATGCTGATGATCATATGATATATTCTAATTTGAAACATAAATCTAAGAATGGTACATATAATATGAGCAGTAAAGTTTAGCATCCTATACATGTATCTATACAAGTGAGCAAGTAAAACAATACCACTACAGCTGATTAAAATAATATGCATCAATAATATAATAAACAGTAAGCTAAAAAACTGCAAATGAATATATAACTATCATATCAAAAGAATTGGTCAATCTGGCCTAATATATATATATATAAATCCATCCCCATAGCCTTTATGGGCTAGTGCAAACATACCACAATAGTACTGTATGACTGAAGAGACAGATAATACTATATAAACATATTTCAGTTATTTTACTTTATTTCTATAAATAATTTTAGAAACAGCTGAGGATTCAAGTACGTCTGTAAGACTAAACGGGTCCCAAGTTTAACACACTCTCTTCAATGAGTGATGTTAAGCATCTTGATCTCACCATACCCCTGTCCATTAGAGTAAATGTGCACCATAATCCACTATAAACTGAACCCAAATGCAAATGTTATCCTAATATTCTAAGTTTTCATTTTCATGCAACAACATTTTTCTTATATGATATGTCCAAGGAAAACAAGCATAAAATTCAAGGAATGCATAGCACAAAGTCAAATAATAAGCAAGGGACTCTATTAGATATGGTGATATCATTTATTTTCTAATTTAATATTCTAACTATTCTAAGTTACACAAGTTCGGGATCTCCAATTCATACTATCGAGTGTAACTTAGAAGTATATCCTTATAGGTTGTAAAATATTATGACTAGCTAGATCCTAATATGCTTAATCAATGTCGACTATGAAAAATAAACATTTCCTAGTTTATGAGTTTAGACATTCTAAACTATTAATTGACCAAAAATCTACAACCTAGAGATTATGGATTTAACACCACGAGATTAGGCTAAATCATATAATCTCAAAGGTAAAACCTAATATCTAGGTTTCAGTCTACAATTGATATATTGATTAAGATAAATCCTCTTAAGCAATCAATTTTAATAGGATGAGTCTCCTATCCTAAATCTAAGGTTGAAAGATAAAATAATCAAAATAAAGTATAAACTCTAGAAACTAACAAAACCAAAGATTTATTCATTGAATAACCCACTTATCTAATAAATAAAATCTAACCTATGAGCTAGCCTTAATCTTAAGAATGAACCAAATGTGAAGTGTACGATTCTAAAGGAAAAGACTTGGAGACATTTTTAGGGATTTTAATTGATTTGACTTAATTGCTGATTTTACTCACTTAAATAATTTTAATATAGTTCTAATACTGGTTTTAGTAGTTTAAAAAGGAAA
Source organism: Gastrodia elata (assembly GCA_016760335.1). Classification (NCBI taxonomy): domain Eukaryota; kingdom Viridiplantae; phylum Streptophyta; class Magnoliopsida; order Asparagales; family Orchidaceae; genus Gastrodia; species Gastrodia elata. Next base: position 17,443,777 of record CM028681.1, read on the forward strand.
TTTAGAGGTTAAAGACACTTAACCTAAATTTTAGGCAAAATAATCATTTTGCCTCTACTTAAGGGTTCGAAAAGCTACTTTTTGAATTAGGGTTCCAAATAGAAATTTATTGCTGCCAACTGATTCCTTGATAGGATGAGTCCTTATCCTAAATAGGAATTTCTTGCTGCCAACTAATTTTTTAATAGGATGAGTCTCCTATGTTAAATCTAAGGTTGAAAGATAAAATAATCAAAATAAAGTGTAAACTCTAAAAACTGACAAAACCAAGAATTCATTTATTGAATAACTCACTTATCTAATGAATAAAATCTAACCTATGAGCTAGCCCCTAAATCTAAGGGTTCAAAAAGCTACTTTTTGAATTAGGGTTCCAAATAAGAATTTCTTGCTGCTAATTAATTCCTTAATAAGATGAGTCTCCTATCCTAAATCTAAGGTTAAAAGATAAAATAATCAAAATAAAATGTAAACTCTAGAAACTAATAAAACTAAGAATTCATTTATTGAATAACATACTTATCTAATGAATGAAATCTAACCTATGAGCTAGCCCTAATCTTAGGAATGAATCAAATGTGAAGTGTATAATTCTAAAGAAAAAGACTTAGAGACATTTTTAGGGATTTTAACTGATTTGACTTAATTGCTAATTTTACTCATTTAAATGATTCTAATATAGTTCTAATACTGGTTTTAGTAGTTTAAAAAGGCAATTTAGAGGTTAAGGATACTTAACCTAAATTTTGGGCAAAATGACCATTTTGCCTCTACTTAAGGGTTTGAAAAGCTACTTTTTGAATTAAGGTTCCAAATAAGAATTTATTGCTGCCAACTGATTCCTTAATAAGATGAATCTCCTATCCTAAATAGGAATTTCTTACTGCCAACTGATTCCTTAATAGGATGAGTCTCCTATGCTAAATCTAAGGTTGAAAGATAAAAAAATCAAAATAAAGTGTAAACTCTAGAAACTAACAAAACCAAGGATTCATTCATAGAATAACTCACTTATCTAATGAATAAAATCTAAGCTATGAGCTAGCCCTAAATCTAAGGGTTCGAAAAGCTACTTTTTGAATTAGGGTTTCAAATAGGAATTTCTTGCTGCCAACTGCCACACTTAGGATCAATATTAAGACTGAGATTAGTCATAATTGTCTAAGTTAACAACTTGGGTTGTTACAGACCTGGCCAGTTCTAATTATCTTTCAACTTATAAGGTTGTGTGTAGCGCCCCGCCCCGTCGCCGCGCGCAAAGAGGTAAAATCATAATTCGGCGGCAGAGAGGAATATCTCATCTCCCCGAATAGCTGAAAATCGAACCCATCTGAAGGGATACTGACTCAACCTCAAGGAGGGTTGAGAGCTAACACTTAAGATAAGAATAGTATCATTATCCTAAGTATTAGACCAATATATATATATATTGGATATAAAATACATGAGGAATCCAATATATGTATAAGATATCGGCATTTTCTCACATCACAATACTAAGTATAAGTAGTATATAACAGAGTGCAGAAGCTAAGCAGTCATCCAGAAATATTCATCACAGAAGCTGTATAAAATATTCATCTTAGAAAAGAAAAGAAAACACATCTAGAATTATTACAAACAATTTACTGAAATACAGACATAAAAGCTAAGTACTAAACTGAAATAAACTAAGCAGAAAAATAAGGCTGCGAATAGTCCACTAGTGCTCTATGGGCTCCTCCTAAATCTCCTGGGTGTACTCCTAACCTGGCTCAATATACTGCTCAAGATTTAGTAAATTGTTGGATCCCAAAATTACCCCGTATTAGACAATAAGTCTAGCACATTGAAACTAATCTAAGCAGTTATATCTATTCATTTAGCATTTATATAATGTAATTAAATTTGTAAAAATACTGTAAAGGTAACTAAAAGTATAAAACTATATAAAACTGAATAAAACTTAAGTAATGTAAAGTAAAGCTGAACTATAAATTGAGTACTAAAAGTAAACCAAAAATAGTAAAGGATCTGAAACTGAGTAATAATATATAAAACCATGCTATATGTCATTGAAATCATGCATATGTATATGCTACGATACAATATGCTACTGAAACTGTGCATCTGAATATGCCAAAAATACTGTATATACTAATTTGCAATCGAAATATCACTGAACGGGTATGAATCGTACGGTCCAATGTCTACATATCCTGGTTGGGAATCCAGTACTAGTCATCCTGCAAATTCCCCGATTAATATATACAACATTCCATAATTTATAAATCAACACTGATACTCATACGCAATGCTCATGTTCGCACTTATGCTCATGCTCAAGTTCATACTACATGCCTTAAAATTCAGAAATCCAGAAAATGCTTTAACATCCGAAAATGAATTCAAGGTCTCCATTATGCAGAATCTTGCTAAAAGGATTCTGACTCTTAGTTTTATTCTCAAGGACTATCTTTACTTATGATTTTACTTAAGATCATTAGTTGGAAAGGTTGTATACACATGATTGTATGTTTTCAAGAAAGGTGGATTTAACCCTTAGCTTATTTAAAACTGCACTTATCAAAGCGCACTATGATAGGAGGCAGAACCCGATCACAGCTTATATATCAAGCTAAACCATTACGATACAATATGCTACTGAAATATCACTGAAGAGGTATGAATCGTATGGTCCAATGTCTACATATACCTGGCTGGGAATCCAGTACTAGTCATCCTGCAAATTCCCCGATTAATATATGCAGCATTTCATAATTCATAAATCATCACTGATACTCATACGCAATGCTCATGTTCGTACTTATGCTCATGCTCATGTTCATACTACATGCCTTAAAATTCAGAAATCCAGAAAATGCTTTAACATCCGAAAATGAATTCAAGGTCTCCATTGTGCAGAATCTTGCTAAAAAGATTCTGACTCCTAGTTTTATTCTCGAGGACTATCTTTACTTAGGATTTTACTTAAGATCATTAGTTGGAAAGGTTGTATACACATGGTTGTATGTTTCCAAGAAAGGTGGATTTAACCCTTAGTTTATTTAAAATTGCACTTATCAAAGCGCACTATGATAGGAGGCAGAACCCGATCACAGTTTATATATCAAGCTAAGCCATTAAATGACCTAATTACAAGCATACATAGTATTCTACGCAAAGTGACTTAAGGTACTTAGTTTGCTTAAACTGCACTTATCAAAGCGTACTACGATAGGAGGCAGAACCCGGTCGTAGTTTACATCTCAAACTAAGGATCTTGTTCATTAATTGTAACACTCTTAGTCTTTGAAGATTTACTCTAACGGGACTGTATTCGTCTAATCCCTCGGGATAGCACCTGGTCATAAGTTCACATTGGAGTGAATCAACCAATCTTGAATATTACTGAGATAATATAGTACTATGGGTATACACTACTATACCCCACCAATAATCTGGGTTCAGAAGATTCTATTTAATCAACAATGATTTATTAGAGCTATTAATCCTTACTCTAAATTGGTGAGTCTTACACAAGGCTCCAAGGATGTGATCCAAAAAGATCACTCAATATTAATTTCTACCACAATGGAGAAGTTTCATTCTAACTGCTTTAGGTGATTCCTACCACAAAGTATCAAGACCAACTTCTAAGGTTATGAAGGATCATCTAAGATTCCTACCTCAATAAGTTACAAAAGTTATTCCTACCTCAATGTATCAATAATTAAGGTCTTTAAACATTTCAAGAACGATCCTAAAGTAAGACCCTTAAGATTTCACTTTTCTACTTCTTAAGTTAACATTCAAGATTTACTTATTATACTTGGATTAAAGTGATCAGTTCAGATAATAAAAATTCATCTGATCCTTTTATATTCTACAATCATAGGATGAAATCAAAGATATTATTAGAGTTAGACCATTTCATAAATTATTATAATTTTATTATTCATCTTATACTAATAGTCTTATATAAGAGAAAATCAAAAATCTAAAATTTAGATTCTGATGATTTAATCACACATTCAATATTAACCTTAGCACTTCTAATTCAATAATTTAAGATCAATATTAAATCAGATACATTATTAGAATAATGTCAATTGAATTATCTTACAATCAAGTTGATTGCTTTAATGATTAAGGTTTAGATCTTAATCAAGATAAGTTAGGGTTTAACCCCTAGCCTTACCAAAGTTAAGATCAATAATTGATTTAAAGATCAATGACAAATTTATGTATTATTGGTGTATTATTGATGTCAACTTTTAGATTTAGATTAAGTATCATTTACTTAATTAAGTTCTTAAGATTCTTATATTCAAGTATATTTTAATGTCAATTTAAACATATCAAGGTGTCCAAATAAATATTAAAATTCTCTAACATACATCCTAATTTCATAAAAATATGGGAATATAACGTAACATAAAATAGAAGGTAATTAAGGCTAACCAAATTCATTATCAAATCAAAAAGGTTAGCACTTGATTACAACTCTAAAAGATTTAAGTTTCATGTCATTTAATTATTGATGTATACTTGTTTAATATAAGCAATCAAGGGTCCTATTCTTTAACATTTGGCACAAGACATTTAAAATACATAAGGGGCTCTAAGCACATGTTAAAAATGACAAAGTTTTAAATTTAATTTTTCACATAAAATTTTATGAAATGCTCAATTTTAACTAAAATATGCTCAAATTTAATATATTTCGGTCCCACTAGGGTCTTAGGGACCTTAAAATGTAAAAACAGTGAAGTTTTGGCCATTTCAGTCGATTCTAGGCGCTTTCAGAAAATTCTTGGCGTTACAATGCGCTGTGGCGAGCTATGGCGGAAAACGATGCGGTGGCACGCTGCAGCGTTTTTGATGCTGTGGCGCACTACTGCAAGACCAATTTGAGAGCTGGATGCTACGACGCACTGCAGCGCTTTCAGGCGTTGCGGTGCGCTGTGGCAAATCAATTTGCGGAAACACTGTTCCATTAATTTTTCTTTTAGTTCCAAAACTCTGTTTTCTTGAAGACCTTGGAGAGGAGCTGAACTTCTTCTTCAGCAAGCACCCAAAGAAAGAGGAAGGAGGGAGAAGGAGTTCAGCTTTTGCAAAGGGAAAGAAGAAGGAGTTTGAGCCCCTTCTTAAAGGAGGAGAAGAAATGATGAAATAGGGGAATAGGCCATCATGAGCCTAGGGAGAGAGAGGAGGAGGCCATCAAGCTTGCCTAAGGAAGGTATGGGGGCGTCGGATATGGTGAGGGCTGTCAGGAAGAGCAATTAAGAAATTTGATTTTTTCTTAATTAAATAATTAGTTATTTATTTTCTAAATTGCTAAAAATTCAAATTATAAACGTGCTCCGAAAATTCCCAAAAATTTACTCCTAACTAATTTAGGGGTGAGGAATTCAACGGCGAAGTTGGATTTCGATTCCGACGATTATTTAATTATGCTAAATTTTGGGTATTTAATTATATTAAAATATTCGCGAAAATTCGACGACTTCTAAACGCGTCCAAACATCATCCCTATCTGATTTGGGGGTGATGATCGCAATGGCGAAGTCGGATTTTGATTTTGAGGTTAAAATAAAAACCTCAATTTTTTAATTAATTAAATATCAAATAATCCAAAATAATTGATTTAGCTCTGAATCGCACCAAATCTTTAAGAATTGATTCAAATAACTAGATGAACTTAACATAATGATAATTGAGATATGATTAAGCTTAAATTAAGTTAGGTAATAACCTTGGGTTATTATATCGTGTTTCTAAGTCGTATGACTTGGAATAGTTAGAATGAATAAATTATATAACAAATGATATCACCTGTGTTTTAGTTGAGTCTCTTGCTCACTTTAAAATTGATGCTTTGCTTACCTTATATTTGAGCTTATGCCTTGGACATATGTAGCGGACATAGGATATTTGATGAGTATCTTATGTCAATTTTTAGATTGCATGAATATTATTAACATTATTATCAATATTTGTAGTTTTTTAGTTTTCAGTTCAGTAAATTCTGACCTAATTAGTCTGCCTCTTCAGTTTTGGTTCATCCTAGTAGTGTGAGCGCTAGTTTATCGATGAAGTCCACATAGTGGTTCACTTAAAGTTTGTCGAAAAGGTGGTGTGTATCAGATTTGATGTGACTTTTGGAGTCAGTGTTCTGATATGACAGTCTTAATTTAGGTGCACTTCTACACTTCTATTTAGTTTTTTTGCTTTAGCTCAACAGGCTAAATGAGATGTTGTGCATACTTTTAGTTCAAATGGCTTGTTTGGCCATAGCCATTTTTCAATCTATATTTTCTATTTTCAGTTTACTTTTATTGTATTTCAGCACTTACATATTTACTGTTACTTAGTTGCTAGCTTATTTATATTCTTGGATGCTAGTCTTGCTCACTTATTTCTATATATATATATATATATATATATATATATATATATATATATATATATATGATGCTAGTCTTACTTTCAATTATTTAACTGTTTCCCATGTTCCTTTACTTTATGTTAATTAGCATAAGTTTATATTGATCATAAGCAGGTTTAGGATGAATTTTCTATTCAGTTATTAATCTTTATTCTTTACTTTATGCCTAACCTTGTTGTAGTTATATTTGGAGGTATATGCTTACTTCCTCTTTTATTTAAGTTATAAACTTATTGTTTATAGCTTCCTTTTTATTTCATATGCTTTGTTGCACATATATTTTGTCTAACAAGTTTTCTTTTATTGGTTGTCGCCCTATCATTATAAAACTGATAATGATTGTGTAACGACCCCAATAATTAGATAGAAGATTAATCCAAATATTGGGATGTTACCTTAGCACCCAACACTTGATTTGAAGAAAGCAAATCAAGTGTAGATGTTAAGCGGCCAAGTCACTTTATGAGTAGTTGTTAAGTTAAAATAAATGTAAAGGGAGATGCAAGTAAATACAATATTGCAAGTATTTACAATACTAGAAATTAGATTAATCCACTTATTCATTCCAAGCAATTTTAAGCATAGAAGACACAACACAGGTTAATAAATGTAGGCGAAAGTAACTTAGATAGTTTATAAAATTATTACAAACTTTAAAAGTAAGAGAAAAAAGGCAATAAGTAAATCATTCTCTCTCACTTATACAAGTAAACTATTTAAAATTAAGTGGAAGCAGAATTCTTTATAAGTCCTTCAAGTACTTTGACTTGCATCACCTGAATAGAATGGCTCTTGATCTATCATATTTTGGTATTTAAATATGATAGGGCAAAGCTAAAGAAAAGAAAAAGTGTAGTTAAACTAAATAGTCTAAGCACATTTTAAGATTGTCTATATTTTTAGATTAACAATATATCACAATTATGATTTATAATTTAAAATAAGCAGCGGTGCTATAAAAGCTGTAAAGTATGGAAAAATAAACTAAGCATAACTGTAAGGAAAACAGTATGAAATAAGTTGAGTAAAAATACTCACTTTTATAAAAGTTCTAGCCTATAACCAAAATTGATAAGGGAAAGCATCCTAAAGGCTAGGAACTACTATGTGCATGAAATAGAAGCAGTATATGTTCAATGAAATTTATGCTAAGTAAGCAAATGAAGTACAGCGAAGCATTAATTAAAATAAAGCAACATACACTGTATTCAAATTGAACTGAAGTAAGCAATACACAATACTGGAGATAGAGAGTGTAAAGTAAAAAAAATACAGAAGTATCTTAAATTCTTGATCTAAGACAAATATAGCCTAAGACTATGTAATGTAGGCATAACTAAATAGTTATGAAGAGATCTTACAATTAATAAAATTGTAAAAGAACTCTTATATCTTTAATTAAAGTTACATTTAGAAATTACCTCATTTTGCAGGAGTACACAACAGAATGGGCGAGGAGTTAAGCACGTCTGCCTAACTAGATACAGTGGGGAGGTTGAACATTCACATTTACCCTCTCTAAAATGTGAAGTCCTATTATAAACGCTATATTTCGTACTCAAATTTGCCATAAGGCATTCCCCTTTCAAATTTTATGAAAATCTTTATTTATGCACAATAATCTTGAATGAATGTTTAAGGAAAAATGCTCAAAGTTAGGCAAGCATTCAATAAATTTCAATAATTGTAAAGTATGTGATATCTTTTTGTCATCTAAACTTTAATAATCTACTTATTGATTAGAGCTATTTTAGTTCCAATTTGACTTATAGATATTGACCTTTAAGTCAATTTTAATAAAAGTAGAATGAAGATAAGTTTGGGAAATAGTATTTTTCATGTAATTAAAGTTAAGGAAAGAGATAGATTATACCCTTATTGAATCAATTCAACTTATGATTATAGGGAACTAGAAATTTAAAAAGCTTATCTAAAGCTTAACAAGAAGCTATTACTCTCAATCAAATTAATTGGGAGCTAATGTTCTAAAATGAACAATTGGAATGAATACTTACAATCCTAGATATGAAACTCTAGATATTTTATAAGTATTGGTTATGTAAGAATATCTAACATTTCCTTAAAAATTTCTAAGTCTTAAAATTCCTAGAAATTTTGGCAGAGTCTCCTTTGTATTTGTTCAAATAAATAATTTACACAATCAATATATAAGTCAATCCATTGACTATTTCCAGTTCTAAAATAGAGTTCAATTCTGTTTATAGGATTGCTCATTTTTAGTTCTAAAATTTCAAGATTTAATAAAGCAACTTACTAAACTATATTTCATAGATCCTATATTAAACATCTATTAATAAGAGATACAGAAATAAAATTAGCAATTTATAAGAGCAGCATTATTTGAATTTTTGCACATAGCATTTAATTTAGCATTTCATTTCAACCTGCAAAGAAAAATAGTATTTAACATTTCATTTCAACCTACAAAGAACAATATTGAAGTTAGCATTTATATATAAAAGAAATAGAATTATTTAAATTTAAAAGCAGCATTTGATTACATATAAGTTCAAGGATAGCATTTGTATCTGACAATATTTGAATCTCCTAATATATGTGAATCTCATAATACAATGATAACATTTAAATTCTATAATTATTTGACAACATTTAACTAATCTTAACTGAATGACAACAGTGATTCTCATTTAATCTTTTAGCAGCATTTGGAATCTTTATATGAATCATGACAGCATGTGGTACTATTAAGGGAAACAACAATATGTATCCTCATATACAATTCATGGCGGCATTCATATTTGATCTTAAAAATAAATGGCAGCTTTTATCCTTACTTACCTAAATTGACATCAATAGATCCACATGAAATGAATAAAATATAAAGATTTGAGTTCAACACATATCATGCAGTTTAACTAAATACATTTGATTTGTATTTGAAAATAAATGGCAATACATATCTCCTATTTTATTTGATAATAATTGTAGCATTTTATCCCGTTCAATTTGGGAAGAAAGGCAACATGTGATGGCGGCATCTTATATTATCACTTCTAAAAAAAAGGCAACATGTATTTGATCTCATATATTAAAAGATGGCAGCATATGATGACAACATTTATCCTCATATTTATCTCACATTCATTTGATGGCAAGATATGATTCTAATATATATATATATATATATATATATATATATATATATATATATATATATATATATATATATATATATATGGCAGCATTTGATAACATGAATAAGACTAATTACATTTAGTCACCCTTGATCTTATAAAACTAAAGATAATAGCATTTGATTACAAAATAAGTGGCAGCTCTTAATTTTATTTGATCTTATTGATCTTACTTTAGAATTAAAAGGCATCATATGATTCTACTCATGATAGATAGTAGCATTTAAACATTTAAACTAACTAACAGTATTTGAGTTACATAAATTAATTGACCTTATTAAACTTCATATAACAAAAGGCAGCAATTGGTATCATTGAAATAAATGACAGCTTAAATTCTAATATACCATATTAAAATAAAAGAAACTTTCAGCATTGGTTCAATTCATGATAACATTTGTCTCATATTGATATAGATAAGAGTTGAAAAAGTCTAAAGAAAGGAAGTTTAAAACATTTACATCATTAGCTATAGCATTTATAATATCAATAACTAAATATTTAGTCTAGCATTTCTTAATTTAAATATTACAATATCAAGTGAAGAATTACTAAACATTTTAATTTAAACATTAAATGAAGCATTATAAAATCTGCAATATTATGAGAAAATTCATTATATCAATTGCAGTAATATATACAATATACATATTGTGATTCAAAGAACAACATTAACTCAGATATCATCCAGAGAAAAGAATCGACGCTTCCAAATATGTAAGACAAAGATGCTTCATACATAACTAAAGATGCTTCATACATAACTAAAGATGCAGCCACAAAGTTAAACAACATAGAAACTTATAACTAACTGGTAATACTATTACAATACGTCCATCTATATACTTAAAATTGCATCACATTTTGGAGAGGCAGGTATTTCATTGATATGACAATATTAAAATGACTAAAGCAGCATTTCATAATATTATTATTTCTAGTAACATCTGAATGTAAGAAAATGCACTCCTTAATCATCTGTACAACTTTTGACTTTGAAACTTTGATTTACACTTTATTCATATCCAAAAGATGAAGCCAGTATAAAGAAGAGAGTTTCATTTATCAAAATTAAGCTGAATATAAAGATTTATCGCAACAAAATTGCAAAAATAAAAATGTGTAGTTCAGCATGTGAATATGAAGTAGCCGTGCCTCAAATTTTAACAATAAAATATGAACATCAATAAAAAAAAAGAATTGCATTGAGACTAGGGAATAATCAGTGTCATAAACGGATCCCTCTTCAAAAAGTTATGCAGAGTGCATGTAAAGCATGCTTCAACAACAGGCACAACTTTTTTTCAAAAATATAAAATTAAAGAGGCACATATATAATTGTTTGTATAAAACTGCTGGGGGTGTACTAAACAAGGGACACGGATTCACAAAGTTGTGCTAGATACACGAAAGGTCAAACCCAATTTCCACCCAAAAGCTTAAACTTGCAGTTATGGGCCAACTAAAGCTATTCCTATACCACCGCTTTTATAAATTTTGAGATGTGAGACTAAGCCTCACTCTTATATATCTCAACAAAAACCATTTTAATTAAAAAGATTTCTATAAACAAAAAAAAATGAAAATACAAATCAGAAGAAACCATTGCTTCTTCAATTAAAAGGATGTACTTGCCAAGCTTATTATATGTATTTCAGCAAAACAAAGTACCAATATACAAGCATAGGAAATGCAACTAACATTAATGGTTATAGAGACGTACAAGTTTATAGAGAAAATCATTAATTCTAATAAAGCACATTAACTTCATTGGTTCTAACTGATCTGATGACAACATGAACTTCTTGTAGTTTCGTTCAATGGGTGTGTTTTTATCACGTTGTACAAAATGAGAATCACCTCATACTTATTGCCAGAGCAGCTCAACATTTAAGAAAAAAACATGCTAGTTTTTGCTGAGTTTTCCAAACTCGAATAATCAGATCAAATCTGACCAATAAGTATAATACTTCTTATTATACTCAAATAAATCGAATCAATTTGATTTGAAATGGAACTCTTAAGCCTCATACACATTAGTTTGCATCTTATTTTCATAATCAAAGTTAGACAAAGAAAGTAACTAAGAGGTACCTCGAAGCCTACAAGTTCTTTTACGCAGTTTAGGATTTATATATTTAGATTAAATCAAAACACATAATCTAATATTCCGCATTTGGATTAATATTATGCAAAGGGAAATGTATGCATATGGTATGAATCGAAACGAGAGTACCTTGCACTTTGGCTTGAGGTCGGTGAAACTTAGGGTTTGACTAGTGGAGGCGTTCATTCTAGAAAATTTGGAAAAATTACTTCTTAGCTAAATTGAGGGTAACGGACTCAAAATGAAATCAAAATTTTAAAATTGGAAGTCATCTTAATTATTTGATTTATCAGATTAAGAAAATATAATAAAATAATTAAGGAAATTTTGACTATCTCTAACACTCAACAAAATTTTACCCCAAGCTAATTTGGGTGTGAGGAACGCAATGGCAAAGTCCGTTTTCGATTCTGAAGTCTAAATAAATTAGGTATCTTCAGAATTATCTGAAACCAGGAAACGTTAGAAATTGCCAAACAGTCTTCAAATCGCATGAAAATTGAGGTGGAGACTTTTAACTCTATTATAAGAGTAATGAAAGAGATTTGGAGTCAATTAAATCACTAATTGATGAGTAACAACATCTGGTTTGTTACAGATGGATTCCAAGCTTTTCGAGATTGTGGAGTCATCTGAGGATCTGCATCAGGAGGGGGAGCGTGCTGCTGAAGATCCTTAATTCTCTTACTTGTTTACCTTATTGTGAGGATGAGTGTTATTTTTTCCTTTTCAGCTAAACTCCTTTAATATTTATAATATTGCAGGTTGAATTGTATTTTCTTTGACTGTACTTTATAATAGCCCAAACTCTTAAGCACCAAGGTATTGTCCGCTTTGACCTGAAAGACCTCACGATTTTGCCCTCAGAAGATAACTTCCCAGTAGGTCACCCATCCTGGGAGTGTTCCCACATGAGCACGCTTAACTTTAGAGTTCTTATCAAGAACTCCACCATTATCTGAAAAGGCGCCTTGATATTTAAGAGTTTCACTTTTTACTACTTAAGTGGGTCTTTACAATCTCCCCAACTTAAGTAACTGACATCTTCGTCAGTATCCACACATAGATCCAAGAACCATCCATTGGGTAGATAGGACTAGAAGTGACCCCTACAGGCACAAGAGGTACCCACAATCATGTAGCACCTTAACCATCATGAGTTCAAGAGGCTGCTCACATTAAGTGATACTTTGCCCTATATGGCACTTAGCTCCTATCTGACATCTTATGGCCTGCTCTGATACTATTTGTAACAGCCCAAACTCTTAAACACCAAGGTATTGTCCGCTTTGACCTGAAAGACCTCACAATCTTGCCCTCAAAAGATAACTTCCCAGTAAGTCACCCATCTTGGGAGTGCTCCCACATGAGCACGCTTAACTTTGGAGTTCTTATCAAAAACTCCACCATTATATGAAAAGACGCCTCGATGTTTAAGAGTTTCACTTATTACTACTTAAGTGGGTCTTTACAATTTTCCCAACTTAACTAACTAACGTCCTCGTCAGTATCCACACATAGATCCAAGAACCATCCATTGGGTAGATAGGACTAGAAGTGACCCCTACAGGCACAAGAGGTACCCATAACCATGTAGCACCTTAACCATCATGGGTTCAAGAAGCTGCTCACATTAAGTGATACTTTGTCCTATATGGCACTTAGCTCCTATCTGACACCTTATAGCCTGCTCTGATACCATTTGTAATAGCCCAAACTCTTAAGCACTAAGGTATTGTCCGCTTTGACCTAAAAGACCTCACGGTTTTACCATCAGAACATAACTTTCCAGTAGGTCACCCATCCTAGGAGTGCTCCCATATGAGCACACTTAACTTTTGAGTTCTTATCAAGAACTCCACAATTATCTGAAAAGGCGCCTCGATGTTTAAGAGTTTCACTTATTACTACTTAAGTGGGTCTTTACATATTCTGAGTTGAATGTTTTCAATTCTATATTGTGATAGAATGTAGGTTCATATTTTACTTCCGCACTCTGAATATAATTTTTGTATTTATCATTTAGTAAAATATTCTTGTAAATGACAATTTCCTGAATTATATTGGATTAGAATGATTGTCTAATCTATTTATAAGCGAGGGACTTGTCATTTGGTGAGCACATCACCGTAATCATGTTAACTTAAGAGTTAACAGGACCACGGTGGGGATGGGGTGCCACAAGTAATGGCTAAGAATGCATAGTCTAAGACTATGCAAAGAAAACATAGCTTAAAAATTATGATGAAATCTCACAATCAATAAGATTGTAAAAGACTCTACAAGAATACTAAAGCCTTGTAAGCATTTTAGGATGCAAGATTACGTTAAGCGCTCATTACGAGCAGGTGCGCATCATTGCATTATTATGATTGTATTAAAATTGTGTATGACCTTATTTTATATTATGATGCATATTCTCTGATGAAGGATCTTATAAGAGTAGTAGTGTTAAGTGGTTTGGTCTCATTATAGAAGAATTTATGGGTTTGATAACACGTATTAAGGACAATGTGTTGTCTATTATTTGGTAGGAAAATGAGATATATTGATAGTGTATAATTTATAAGATAAAAGTTGACATCATTATAATCACGCTGGTGTGATATGTTAAAAGGCATGAACATGAGAATTGTGTTATCCAGTAAGATATGAAGTTCAAAGTTATGCCACATCATGACATGTAAATGTATTACATTATAAATCTTTTGTTATGAAAATTAGAGATGAACTATTGCATAATTGGCATAATCATTTAATGATGTTTTGATCTCATTTTTTATGGTTAATTTAATATTAAATATTTTGATGTCAAATTATTTATTAAAATTCTACATTTAGTGATTTCTAACAATCTTGTGTTGTTACATTTATGGTTGTGACTGGTATGAAGAACTTATCTCTTGAAATATTTTGATTATCAGTATGTCTCACTGGGTTGATAATTGATGTATAAATCTCTTTTTAACAACTCTGTTATGGTCAATGCTAAGTTAAACTTTGAGGAAATTTTCATTAATAGAAGCTAGGATGTGAAATTTCTAAATGGCATTGTCACTAATGATGACATTGCCACAATCGCTATTACCCTAATTCTTGCAGGTGCTTAAGATGTCAGTCTGTGTGGTATTGAAGAATCTAACAAATTTAGTCTTTATGCTGCATGGTATAACATTTGACAAGTTGACTCAAAATATGGAGGCATTTTAGAACACTCTCCCCCTCCCAATTCCATTATATTATGTCATAAATAACACAATTTGATACATATTTCGAAAACTAAATTTGTCACATTTGCATCTAAATATCAATGATACTATTATTGTATTGAAGAGACAAATCAAAATTGAGTTCCAAATTTACAAGAAATATAGAATTCAAAATCATTAAGAAATATAACAACAAAATGTGCACATTAAAATTTCATTATAGTAGTTTAAATTAACACAATTATCCTTCAATAATTTTTAAAAAAATAACACTTTGAGATTATTTTCCTAAAATGTATGATTTTTGAATTTTTGTGAAAGAGTTTTGTTGAATATTTCAAAAAAATATAATCTCAAGCACCACCACCCAAAATATCTCAAATTCCCTAATTTAGGAAAATAAATCACTCAGCCCATAAATTTCTAAAAATAATACTCCCTGAAATTTAAATAAAGCAAAAAAAAAAGTTTTTATAGAAAATCAATCGCCCGAATTCGGCCCATTCTAGGAAAGAAAATATTCAGCTTCGCATTTAAAAAGCTGCGCCATCTCTATAAAAGATGAGGTGGAACGTCCAAAACTAGCAAGAAGGATCCCTCGATATTTGAAAAAGCCAAAGGAGGATGAATCCGATGGAGAGATCGGGGAAGAGGAGGAGCGCGGGCAGGAAGAAGATAGATATAAAGCCGATCAGCAAGGAGGAGAGCCGGCAGGTCTGCTTCTCGAAGCGCAGGCAGGGGGTTTTCAAGAAGGCCAATGAGCTCTGCACCCTCTGCGGGGCCGAGGTGGCCGTACTCGTCTTCTCTCCCGCAGGCAAGCCGTACTCGTACGGCCACCCCTCCGTCGACACCGTCCTGCAGCGCTTCCTCGGAGGAGGCAATGCCGCCGAGCACTCCGCCGCGGGGGTCACCGATCCCTACTGCGCCGCCTTGGGGCAGGAGTTCGCCTACTGGACGGAGCTTCTGGAGGGAGAGAGGGGCAGGAGAGCGGCACTGGAAGAAGCGCTGAGGGCTCCCTGGTCCGTCCCGAAGCCCATTTGGTGGGACGCTGATCTCTGCTCCATGGGACTCGACGATCTCAAAGACTACGCCGCCGTTCTGCTCCAGCAGCGCGCCGCCCTCTTGGACCATTGCTTCTTACAACACCAACAGGACCCTTCCGACATGACCGCAGTCCCGCCTTTCTTTGAACCCGCCGATTATTTCTCCTTGGAGCAGCAGCAGCCCCTCTTGCTGCCTTTCTACGACTTTGATCCCGACGGACTGCTGTAGTAGACTTGAAATATCAAAAATAAAAAATAGTCTTGCATTTGATGAAGACATTTGTTTGCTATAATCAAACTTGTGCTTACTTTTTCATATTTTTTCTTAAATATAGAATTTGAACCTAAGACCTCAATAATAATAAGAACCTTGCTGCCCAGATCGAACTCGGTCCAAATTGGGCTCGAGTCAAGAACTCGAACTCAACTTGAGGCGAATTTTGTAAGAGTTTCAAGTTTTTGGTAAAATTGACGGCCCTGCTCTTAATATAAAGTTGCATTTATAAATGATACAAAATAAATGAGGTAGAGTTGAACATACAATCACTCAAAATCTTAAAAAATTTGATAGAATTATTGAGCTAAATTCATTTCTCTCTAAAGGTTATACAACAGATATAAAGCGGTTATAATATTTTATTCCAATTTAATTGCTCAAGCAACGTACACATAAGTAACACTTATACTACAAGGGTAGTTCCAGACGGATCAATTAAGAAGTAACTGGTTAGCTTGTTCAAAGCAATTTGACTGTCAAAGAACTTAGAAGGAGGGGGCAACATATCAGAGCGATATTAGATGAAGGAAGGATGTAACATCCCTCAATTCTTGAGCCAGCGAGCGCACGGGATTTTAACAATCCGTCTCCTTTTTTTTATTTTCTTGACATATTTTAACTATAAAATAGTTGTTAGAGTATCGTACAAATCATTTATTTTGACAAATGTAATTAATATTTGTACTTAGTTTTAGTAATTTATAAGTATTAAATATATATATAAATTGTATTCATCCACTTTTGAATTGTTTGAATTATTTAAGTAGAATAACTCTGCAATTTTTTAAATTTTGTCCAGTGCATCATGCTTTTATATATATATATATATATATATATATATGAGAGAGAAATCAAAGTTAAGAAATGTAAAATGTTTAGAAACTTAGAAAATAATAATAAATTTTTCTCAAAATTTTGTATTTTTTTATTTATAAAAATTGTAGGATTCACCGGTCGTTTTTATTCTCATAATTTTTGTTTATAGTAGCGTCTCGTGTCTCTTCAAATTCCTAAATCCTTTCAAATCATTCATTTCTATCATTTTCCTGCACAATCTAGCATATGCCATCATCGGACGAAGGGGCGAGGATCTTAGAACAGAGGAGGTGTCCGACAAGGGGTCCTTAAGGCAGCACACAATGTGATTCATGATCTTAGAAAGGTGGACAACACCGGCTTCGTGATGAGTAAAACAGAGGAGAGAGAGGAGGCGGACTGACTCTCGACTGGCGGCATTGCGTCCGCTCATGGCACTGGAAGAGTCTCCGACACACTGAATCCATCCGCAGGTAGCGACCCCATAGGCTTCTCGAGGTCGTCAATGGTGAACTGATGTGTCAAGGCTAAAGAGCTTGGAGAGTGGAGAGACAATTTGGGATTTTAGTTCAACCAATAAATTTTTTTCTGACTCTCTCTATTACTTGGTCTTTTATTGTCTCTACTTTTTTTTATCATTTTGTTTGCTTTTATTTGTTGTGTAATTTAGATTTTGGCTCAATTTTTCACATAAAAAAAAAATAGTAAGTTTATCTATGTTCAGAACATGGTCCATCTGAGTTTGCAGTGTAGCATTATTTTTATTCTCTTCAGTTCACATATGTAGTTGTGGTATTTTACATAATTTCAAATTGATTATAATACTAACTTTATTTAATTGAAGAATTGTTGACACAGAAAAATGTACGGGCCTTTATCTTTCTTTTCTATGCTTTTCATAATCAAATTAGAAAGGTTACGGAGAATCGTATGTGTTTTGTTGAAGGATTGAGAGAATGGTTAATGCACGCTAATTCTATTTTTCAGCTCCTTTAATCTTGAATACTATTAAATATATTAATTGTCTCTAATTAATACGACGTTTATTTCTAATTTTATACAACAATAAGTTTTTTTTACCAATGTGATGTGATTGAATGAAATATTGTTCGGCCATGACCACACTTCGACAAGTAAATAATAAAACAGAATCATGTAGAGAGGACATAATTAAGTTTAGCATTATCTCTTTTTTGGTATACTTTTTATAGAAGATATCTTTAATTGTTAGAGAGGACATAATTAAGCGGAGAGAATTTTATGTACGTTAAAATATTTATATGTTATCTAAAAGTATTAGTGAAAACCTTTTAACAATATCAAAACTCATATACTATGAGTTTATTTTCTTGGTTAGAGGTATTTAAAATAGTTGTCAAAATATGAACTCTCAATTTTCTTGAACTATTGGGTGATTAACTTTTAGCATTTTATATTTTGTGATTTGTATTACCTTGGAGTGTTGTGTTGTGGAGACAATTTATTCTATTATAGAGATGCTAATGGTGCTCTGGTGCGCTTCCGGGAGGTTCCGAGGCGATTCAGAACAAGGTGTGAAGTCTAGAAACAGCACAAGCGTTACCACGCACTGTGGCGTGCCGCAGCGCGCCTTGGCGCTCCCACACTTGAGGAGGAGGCGCTATCGCACGCCCAAGCGACCAGCAGACAAAGAAGCAGACGCTATAGTGATCACAACAAGATCCGGCGCTACATCGCTCCCAGTAGCAGTCATCTTGAGAGACGGGCGCTACAGCGCGCCCTAACGCCTAACTACTAGAAGCCCAGCACCTAGCGGAATTTTGCTCAAGTTCAAGTTTTTCCCTAAGTAATTTGGAGGGCATTTTAAACATTTTGAGATCCGAAATTGAGCTGGATACTTAAGAGAACATGTGGTGGAGGTTCCTATGTGTGTTGGAATTTCAGTTGGAGACTTTGGCTGCTGTGAAGAAAAGATTCCAAGGTGAAACCCTAAGAAAATTACAGTACAAGTGAGCTCTTGCATATTAGAGAAAATACTCCAAGTGGTGGCTACTTCTTCTCCTCTACATATTAGAGTAAGAGCTTGTGTTTCCTGTCAAAAGTTAAGCTCTTTGTAACTCCGTACATTCCAAGGTTTATAATAAAATTTTCTGTGGTGTGGCTCCATGGTTTTTCCCATTCTTAAGTATTCCATATAAATTTCTGTATTTAGATGTTTGCATGTTTGTGAATGTCTTTCATGCATGTGCTGTGTGATCTATTACTTGTGAATTTGTGATTTTAGATTTGGTTTGTAACCATCAAAGCAACTCTAATTCTCGAATAAGTGCATTTAAACCGCTTCCATTGTGGTGTGCTCTCAGTGCTAAGTAATACCAACAAGTGGTATGTAAATGTAGCGCTCTGCCCCATCACCGCGTGCAAAAGAAACTAAATTTGGCGGCGGAGCGACGCGCTACTCGGGACTGGCATAACCCATCTTTCTGAATATGCTACAACTAAGCCACACAGAAGAATGCTGACTCAACCCAAGATGAGGGTTGGGAATCAATATTTAAGATAAGAGTAAAATATTTATCCTAAGTATTAGACTAATATATATATTAAATTATAGAGGCAAGTAAGAAATTTAATATATGTTCTAAAATATAAGTATTTCCAGTATATTGATCACATCACAATACTAAATATAGTAATAAAATAATAAGAGTGCAGAATTTAAAGCATAACATCCATTATACATTCATCATAGAATAGTAATAAACATTCATCTCAAAAAAAAGAGAGTAAAATGCATCTAGAATTATTATAAACTGATTACTGAATAGTACAGAAGTAAAGTTAAACTAAAGTACTAAAATAAAAGTAAGAAAGTGACAAGGCTGAAGGATGATCTACTATGGCTCCATGAACTCCTCCTAGATCTCCTTACGAGTCTTCCTGACCTGGCTCAACAAATTGCTCATGATCTAACAAATTGTCAGATCCTGAAAGTATCCCGTGTTAGACAAGAAGTCTAACACATCGAGCTAAACTAAACAGTTTTAAAATAGGTGCAATAAAATAGTAAAATAAATAAAACTGCAGAAAAACTGTAAAAATAATTGAATAATTGAAACTATGTAAAACTGAGTAAGGTAGAGCTGAATTATAAACTGAATGCTGAAAACAACAAAAAAATCATGATTGATCTGAAACTGATAAAAACACACCCAACATTGTGCTATATGCCACTAAAATTATACATCCGAATATGCCACAATATTGCATGCCACCAATATATAACAAGACTATCACTGAATTACTATGAGTCATACGATCCAATGTACACATATATCCAGTTGAGAATACAGTTTACTGTGATGTCGATGCATCCTGAAATTCCTCGATCAATGTATGCAATATTTTGTAACCCATAAATCATCACTAATACTCACATATCATTCTTATGCTCATGCTCATGCTTCTAAGCTACATGAGTTAAATCCAGAAATCCAAAAATCCATAAATACTTTGAAATCTGATAATGAATTCACTGTCTCCATTGTGCAGAATCGTACTAAAAGGATTCTTACTCATAGATTCTAATTTAGGTAATTGGATAAAGTTGAGATTTTTATTTAAAAATCATTAGATGGGAAGGTTGTATACACATGTTTAGCATGTTTCTAAGAATGATGGTTTTTAACATTTAGTTTGATTAACCCACACCTAACAAAGCGATATTCAATATGAGGCATCAACTGCTGACAATTTGTATCTCAAGCTAAGCCATTAAAATCCCCAAATCACAAGCACACTTAGTGTTCCAAAGAAGGTGACTTGAATCACATAGTTTGCTTGAAGCACACCTATGGAAGCGATCTTCGATAGGAGGTATCACCCGATGGTGACTTTTATTCAAACAAGCTAATGGTCTAAGTCTTTAATCATAACACTCTTAAGATTAAATGATTTATTCTAAGTGGGACTATATCCGACTAAACTCACAGGATAGAGTACAGACATAATCCTACATTAAAATGAATTAACCAATCCTGAATACTACTGAAATAACTTAGCACCATGGGCATACTCTACTGTACCCAACCAATAATCTGGGTTCAGACGATTCTATTTAATCAATAAAGATTTATCAAAGCTATCAATCCTTACTATAATTAGGTGAGTCCTACACAAGGCTCCAAGGATGTGATCCAAAGATCACTCAATATAGATTTCTACCACAAGAGTGAAGTTCCATTCTAAGTACTTTAGGTGGTTCATACCACGGAGTGTGTAGATTAATTTTTAAGGTTAAATAGGATCATCTAAGCTTTTACCTCAAGATAACACAATAAATCTTCCTACCTCATTGGCTTAAGGATTATTAAGACTAGTTTTATTAACATACAGGACTTAACGTAAGATCAATAATACCTTTCATATCTAGATACTAAATACCTTCATGTGAGATTATTTTTTAAGTTTGATTAACTTGATTAGATGGGTGACCCCATGTAATAACCCAGGTTATTACTTTGGTTAATTAAGATCAATTTAAGTCTTAATTGAGATTCTAAGTCACTAATTAAGTAATTTAGAATTTATCTCAAAAATATAGGTCAAATCAGAAGTCAACTGAGTCAAATTAGAAATTATGGAATATTCCAAACCCTAGATATTGACTTTTTATCTAGACCTCCGATTGAAAATCTGACATCACCATTGCATTCAGAACACCCAAATTAGCTAGGAGTAAAATTTTGGATGCATTTGGAAGTCGTTGGATTTTCGTCGAATATTATAATAATATTTAAATACCTGAAAATTTGAATAATTAAATACTCGTTTGATCGAAATTTGAAGTGTGCCATTGCGTTCCTTGCCCCTCAATTAGCTAGGATTGATATATTGAAAATTTTCTGAATAAGAATAATTATATTAAAAATTAATTAAAAATATTAATATTATATTTAGCATTAACGGCGCCATCCACGTAGCCCTGACGCCGTCAGGGAAATTGCTCTACACGCCGTCAATCTTGACGGATCGGGCTATCCGCCCGATCAAACGATCGGACGGCTCTGGCTGTTCTTCCCCGAAGCTCGTGAAGAGGCGCCGCGTGCTACTCGACCTAAACACGCGTCAATCGCACGCCAAGTGTCGAGCCCCGCAGCGTGAATGGGAGGGTAGATCAACTCCAGAGAAGCATCGAATCCATATCTTCCATTCTGAACTCTAGCGGACGCTCGGTAAGACCGGATTTCTACTCGCAGCTAAAGACATAGTTTTCCTTCTTCAAATCCTCAGGTACCTCCTTCCTTTCATAATTTTGTTTCTTAATCAGTGCATAATATTGTGAAATCATTGAATCATTGTGAGACTTGGTCGATCGATCCTTCGTCCGATCTTTCTACGAAACCCTAAACCAAATGGGAAGTTGAATCGCCACCTCAGATCTGCCGTCGGATCAAGATTCAGATCCAGCCATTGGATCTGAATCAAATCTCAAATCGTTGATTTCGCCGATTTAACCTGAACCGTTGGATCTGTTCGACGAATTGGATCCGTTCGTTTTCTGATTGGGTTCGGCATATTGGACCGATTTCACCGGTCCATTATTTTTCTCGAATCGGTTGAGTCAGTTTAGCAAGTCACGTTGGTGCGTAAGCATGTGGGCCCACTCCAGAAGCCTCCGCCAATGGGGTTGCGACACGTGGCCCTGCGCTTCTGTCGTTTGAACCGTGGGGTCTGCCGTCTTCCGCTCAGCCAGTGAAGGCCCGCCACGTGTACCTGCAAATTAATTAATATAATTGTTTAAAAATATGTATAACGTTTTAAACATAAATGAAATTATATATATTAATAATAATCAGATTAATTAAAATAATTAAAACAGAATTATTTTAATTAATTAAATTCAAATCTTTAAACCCTAATAACTTGCAAAATATAAGTCCAATCATAGCAAATAAATATATCATTTTGATCAGCAAAAATAGAGGAACATTTTGGTACTGTCAAATTTATTTTTGGACCTGTATTTAGCATAGTGATATTTAGGGGTATTAATTAAGTCCAAATAATGTTACAAAATTTTATTTGCCCATATCTTTGTATCTAATAGTCCAAACCTATTGAATATGGGTCTTAAAATACTCAGAAAATCCCAAGGATTATTTTAGTAGGGTTATCTTTGCTGTTTGGATTAGTATTTGACTAATCACTTTAGGACCTAACCCTAATTACCTTAATTAGACCTAGAACTTCAATTGACCATAACTTAGTCAATTGATCTCCAAATTGGATGAATCAAATATCAATTTAGATTAGAAAATCCTAATTAACAATAATCTATATAAATATTTAGGATCCAATGGTTAGATTTTTCTAATCACCCATAATTACTCTAAATCTTGATTAGTGAATATTAGCAAATATAGTAATCCAAATTGAGTGATTTAAGTTTCAAAAGACTCATAGAGTCATTTAAAATCTATTTGTAAGGTTAGATTAAAGTTTGAGTGATTAATTTCACTAATTAGTCACTAATCACCCTAAATCATAATTAGGTCATAACTTAGTCAAATTAGCTCCAAATTGAGCCTACCCCATGTCATTGTGATCAGTGGACTAATTGTAAACCATAACCACTAAGTTTACTCAATTTGGACACTAATTGATAAAGTAAGGATTTTTGACCATAATTAAGGATTCCTTAATTACTCTTATAACCCTAAATATTGTATTGGCCATAACTTGGCCAATACTTATCAGAATTTAGCAAATTTAGGTTTTATGGAAAGCTTAGATAGCAAATAACAATAAACTGAAAGAAAATTTAACTTTCATTTAGCTAAATTACTAAAATGCCCTTATGGGTCAATTTTGCTAATTTGACCTCATAAGGCTTAATAATCACCCAAATTTAGTGTAAGTGCTGTCTAATCTTACATTAGACAATAAGAAACTTTTTTCAATAAGAAAATTTCAGATTTAAATCTCTAGATCAAAATTTGATCTTTTGAACCCTTAAGTAGGGGCAAAATGGTAATTTTGCCCAAATTTAGGGTTTAGCTTTCTAAATATCTAAAATCATTTTATAATCATTAGAATCAATAAATATAATGATTTATAGCTAAAATTAATCAAGTTCAAGCCTAAATTAGATTTTAATTAAAATCCCAATCTTAGCTCTTAAAGGAAATTTCTAAGTCTTAAGTGAAAGAATCTTCTTCCTTAATTCATTCTTAGATCTTTCCATAGGTCTTATAACATTAGCTAGGATGTGCACCTTAAGGGATACTCTTAGAAATTAAGAATCTTAATTCTTAAGATTAGGAATAGATCTTAAGTTAGAATTCATCTGTTAAGTAAATTAGGTTACTCAATAGATGAAACCTTAAGTTTTCTAGTTTATAGATTTTCTTAGTTTATTAAATAATTATTTGATCTTTGAACTCTAGAAATAAAAATAGAGATCTATCCTAATGAATTGATTTATCATTAGGATTTGCCTTAACTTAATCTGTGAGAATTGGGTTCTAAACCTTAGATCTTTAGTTATACCTTTGGATTAAGTGATTAGACCCCATCATCTGGAGTCTAATTCTTAATCTTTTCATCTTGATTTGGCTAATCAAGATGAGGTTGGGGTTATTTAAATTATAAAATTAGGTCGATGATTTATTCAGTTTAACCAAGTAGTCATCTTTTGATTAAGATATAGTTAGGACTTGGCCAGTCCTAATTATCTTCAAATTAGTAGGATTCGTGATTCTAAGTTACAGAATGTATAAGAATTGATGATTCTGAAACTTATGTAACTTAGAGTAGATAGAATGAATAAATAGACAACAACAGATATCACCTGTGTTTTAGATAGAGTCTCTTGCTCAATTTGTTTTGATGCTTCACTTACCTTGATTTTTGAGCTTTAAACCATGAACATATTTAATGTACTTAAGATATGTGATAAATATCTTATGTCAACTTTGATCATTTATAAGAAGCATTTTGTTTTCTTCTCCTATTTTCGTAAGGTGTAGCTTGATTAGTATACCTCTTCAATCACCCATTCGGGGTCGGCTACATTGTTGGGGGTTCAGTCCGACAATCTATGCCATGCCTAGTCAGGGGGATAGGATGGATAGACTCTTGCCCTACTGACTGTAGAGTGAGGATCTGATATGGTTATATTAATTCAAGTACACTTACATTTGGTTTCTGTCTTAGCTCATCAGGTTAAGTGGTTTTTCAGTGATACTCAGACCAGAGCTTCTTTCTTAGCCCATCAGGCTAAGTTTTACTGAGTATGCCTTCAGTTGAGTGGCTTGAATAGCCATTTCAGTTTTTAGTTTCATAGTTACTATTTTACTTTATATATTCTACGTTTCAGCATTACTTTTACTTACAGTTTTTCTACACTTTCTTTGCCTTATTTCTATATATAGGATGCTAGTCTTACTTTCTATTTTTATATGCATATATAGGATATTAGCTATGTTTTCAGCTATATAATATTTTACATGTTTTAATTATTATTATGTCACTCAGCATAAGTTTATTTCAATCATAAGCATGTTTAGGATGTATTTTCTTTATAGTATTTATTTAGTTTTTCTTTTTGCTTACCTGACTTTATTGCAGTTACTTGGAGGAGGTATGTGCTTACTTCCTAGTTGATTTAGTTATAAACTATTTGTTTATAACTTTATACCATTCTTTTATTACGCTTTCTGCACCTACTTGTTTGTTGTACTGGTTTATGGTGATATTCAGTTAACTTAAATAAACTTTTACCCTAAAATGTACTTAGACAATAGTCTAACCAGTTTTTCTTTTATTGGCTGGGGCCCTACCATTATGAAACCGAAAATGGTAGGTTCTGAGTTTATTGGAGCAGTTGATCCAGTGGAGAGCTTGCCATTGGAGGAGGAGTCTGTGCCTGAAGACCCTTAGATTTAGTTTCCTTTCTGCTTATGAGATTGAGAGTTTTATTTTCAGCTCTTTTAAACTGTTTAAAATTTGTAATAATACAGGAATAATATTTCTTTTTCAGCATTGTATTTATTCTGGATTATTGTATTATATGGATGGATATTGTATTTTATGCTTCCGCACTCTCTACATTTTCTTGTATGTTCATTTAGTGAAATATTTACTTTATGAATGGCAAAGTCCTTAATTAAGTTGGATCAGAATGTATGTCTAATCCAATTCTAAGTGAGGACCTTGTCATTTGGTATCCCCTCCACCGTAATCATGTTAACTTAAGAGTTAACAGGACCACAGCGGGGCAGGGTCGCCACTGTTGGTATTAGAGAATCCCATAAGGTGTCAGATTAGAATTTGCATTCCTTTCTACCTAATGGATTATTCTTCTGCCACTGCATCACTAAATGGATACTTGAAAACAACATCCATCTCATTATGAGTATAACTCAGAATAAGAAATAGGAAGTAAGGAAAACACTCCCATAATAAAACTTTAGTAAGGACTAAACTTTAAAGTCATAAAAAGCTTAGTAACAAATACTTGTAGATCTCTATAATAATATAAATTAAAATATTAAACCTTGGGTTTTAGACTAAGGGTTTAAGTTATAATTAGGAAATTTAAATTATCATAATAAATCAAAGGTGTAGAAAAATTTAAAACTTGTATGTTAAATAAACCTCTTTAGTACAACAGCTTATCTATAAAAGATTGGATCTTCTTTGTTGATTTAATAAGAACCAAAATCGTATAGAATATATCTCAAATGAAAATAAGTATTCCAATCACATCTTAGTTATACTTGAAATTTCTCTTATCCAAGATGAAATAAGAGCTTGATGAAAAGTTAAATCTTAGGAAAATCCTTTGAATTATAAATGAAATATGTTGATAGTATAACCATTAACTATATTCTTCATGATAGGATCTTTATCAATTTAAGTTGTCCTTTTATATTTAGTATCTTTCCTATTATACTAAATTATCCTTCGAATAATGAAAACTTAAGAAGTATAATAGCTCTTCTTCTGAGACTAACCTTAATCATATTAATTTCAGAATGAGTCCTATAACTTCTTTCCCCAACATGGATGATTCATCGAATAGCTACACCGATGAAGTCACTTCACTCAGAAACATAATAACTATCATGCTAGAGAATCAATTACAACAAGCAGTGACTATCCAGAAATTAGTATCTACTCTTAATACTGCAATTACTGGTATGCTTTTATATTATTTATACTTCCCAAACTGTTACTAATAAGTCATTTAGTGGCTTCTTGAGATTTAGACCTCTAATCTTTAATGGGAACTTATTCCTCACAAATTCTGAAACTCAACATAAGACAACCAAAAAGATTCGAAAGCGCAAAGCTCACCAAGAGGGATCTAGCATATCAATGGAATCAATCCAAGAGTGCACTAGACCACATTTTTATGGAGGGTGTTATCATTTTGGTAAAGGCTGTTTTGCATGTGGTCAACAAAGCCACGGGTATCGGGAATGCCGTGCTTTCAAAACAATCGATGGAGATATAATCCATCGTTCTTGTAAGAATAAAATATTCCATGACAACTCACTTAAAGATTTGGAAGCAATATCAAATCTAACATCACTACTGCCTGAGGCAGAATGTCTAGCTGGCATGGAGAAAATAGTTGCTCCTAAATTTTAAGAATACAATCATCTGGGAACAGAGGGATCTAATGATAATATTGTCCCAAGTACATTTATTCAATTTCATCATTCCTTATAATCTTATAATTTAGTTCTATTTCATATAAGTTCAAATTGTGATGACTTAATTATGGTTGTCATTTGAAAATTTTGCATATAAGTCTAATATTGTGATTCAATATGTTTTGTCCTTAATTTGACAATACATCCTTCATTAGGCTTAGTTAATCAAACTTTAAATCCTTTTGGGCAAAGTCATACTTTAGTAACTTATAGAAATAAATATTTCTAAGAAGTAACTTGCCCAGTTTGGGTAAATAACTTCTCATTCTTTACATTAAATTAATTTAGATTTTTGAATCTACTACTGAATAAGTCACCAGTGTGACTAGAAATATTAAACTAACCCATCCCTTAAGTATCTCATTCCATTAGGATGAGTGTATTCACATTAATTAAACGTATAGGATAGGTTATCTAAGTCAAAATTTTGACTCTTAGTAGTGACTTTATGATTATATCCCATCATAGTTGATGAGCAATCCATTACCTCAATTTATTCTTTTGATTCTTATGATTTCAAAATATCAAGCCATCTTGTATGATTAGAGGCAATAAATTTCTCTCTCTTATTAAGTTAAGTAGTCAAATTGGGTAAATCACCCTCTGTATCTAAATATCATTCCTTAATCAAGGATGATTGATTGATTAAATAATAAAAACCTTAGAGTGGATCAATTATAAATTACATAATAGTTAGATTATTTTAACCTATATGTGTAGACTCATAAGTTTAGCTATAATAAACCTGTTGTTTTCTTAGTCCTAGCATAATAAGGATATTCTATATAATTTTAAATATAAAACCCATTCTAAGT
The DNA here is from genome assembly GCA_016760335.1 of Gastrodia elata. NCBI lineage: Eukaryota > Viridiplantae > Streptophyta > Magnoliopsida > Asparagales > Orchidaceae > Gastrodia > Gastrodia elata. Next base: position 17,472,353 of record CM028681.1, read on the forward strand.
CAAAGAACTTTTGTTCTTGTAAGAATGGATTTCCTTAAAGTTGCAAAACACTTTGAATTCTAAATTTTGAATTAGAATCTATAAATATTCTATTGGAAATTCTTTTTGTTTAATTTACTTATGGTAACTTAATAAGTTTGAACTTGTGCTTTCTCTTGTCCATCTTGGTTAGATGGAAAATTCTATTTTCCTTACTATAATCTTTAATTAAGTGATGAATGCCACTTAAAGTGAATATATTGATTGAGAAAAATAGTATTCTTATCGAATAAGAAAATCTCCTTTCTCAAATAATTTGATTTCAAACTTTTTGCCTAAGTCATGATATGACTTGAGCACTTATTGATCATTCTCTTAAAACGAGCTCTCATTCAACATAAATTAAATATAACCATTAAATTTCTAAGTGATCTAAGCCACCTCATGTAGCTCAAATATGAATAATTGATTCCAGAAATTTGGCATAAGTCATAGATTATGACCTATGATTGTAGCTTTAATTTCTATTGAATTTCCTAGCACTTATCCATATGGATAAGTGAATTCCTTGCCATTTTATTAGAATTTATGACTTGTGTTAAAACATTTTGTAATCATTAAAACTTGGATATTAAGTCATAAGGAAAAACTTAAATTCTTAAACTTGAGGCCATGTATCCTAATTAGATATTAATCCTATTTTGCCATAACAGAATAAAGTTCTCATTCGTCATAAGATAAATTAAATTATTAGATTGTTAATGATCTAAGCCATCTCTTGTGACTTAGATATTAGCAGCTAGTTCTAGAAATTGTCTTATGATCATAGAATTAGTCTTTATTAAGTTTCCTGATACTTATCCATATGGATGAGTGAGTTCCTTGACATGACCAAGTCAGAACTTATAACTTGTATTATTAGACTCTTATAATATCCAAAACTTGATGTTAAGTCATCATGTGTGATTTAATATTTTAAGCTTAAAGCTAAGTATCAAGAATTGTATGCTGAACCTATTTTGCCCTCTTAGGACATTTTAATAAGAGATGGATGTCACTTTAATAGTTTAAATCTAATTTGGACTAAGTCATATATGTAGTCCATCCTCATTTTATCCTTAGTTAGAATTATAAGCCAAACCATTTGAATTCATTATTAGACTTTGATTCTAATGATGAATCTCTTCCTAAAATTCTAATAGAATAAGTGATCAAAGAGTACTAGTTCTTTGATGCCAAATCCTGGAATTCTAATTCTTTGGATTAGAATCATTCTTATTCTTAAATCCATGTTGAACCCTGTAGCTTAACTAGTTATCTAAGCTTTCTAGATAGTGAATATAACTTAAATATCAAACTTTTAAGATTTTGACCCATAAATTCATATTATGTTTAGCAAGTGATGTCACCTGCTAAGTACAAATCCTATCTTATAATGGTAAATCATAAGTTATGAACGTAGAATGAACCTTTGAACCCTCAAAGTTGTATTTAGCTTGAATAAATATTAACTTTTTTTTCTTTTATTGCTATCCTTATTAAGTGATGGTTATCACTTAGTTTGGTTAACTTCCTTAATCTTAGTACCTTTATTAAAATTCCTAACCTTAAAGGTAGAATTTTGAATATCCAACCTTGAACCTTAAATTTTTAAGAGATTTTAAATTTTGAATCCTTGATCCTTTATTTAACCTTAAGTCTTAATTCTTTTGGATAATTTGATCTTATTTTAACTCTTAGAAATCATGACAAATAAAAGTAGTGATCATCAATCGAATCTTAAATTTCTAAAATGCAATTCATTCTACTAAGGCATATATACTGATGATGTGCCATAATTACAATTCACTAACTGTAGGACTTTAGTGCCTACAAATCTCTTCTATCTTCTAATTTCAAAATGAGAATAACTTAATACTTTCACGATCTATATCTTCTTGTCTCTAGTAAGAATTCAACCAAAACTATCGCTTGATATAATACCTTTGAAAAAAATTCCTGAACAACGATCAAAATTAATTATTTGATCTAAGTTCTAAGATTTGATTATGAGCTTTCATGTTTATTCCACCTTTACCAGACTATTCTACATTCATTTAAACTATTGCAAATCATACTTATCAACTTCCAGTATGTTCGATATTCTATTATGTTTTATTTTCCACTTGAGTGATGTCGAGGACGACATAATTCTTAAGTGGGGGAGTTTGTAACAACTCAGGTTGTTACTTTGGTTAATTAAGATCAATTTAAATCTTAATTGAGATTCTAAGTCACTAATTAAGTAATTTAGAACTTATCTCAAAAACATATGTCAAATCAGAAGTCAACTGAGTCAAATCAGAAATTCTGGAAAATTTCAAACCCTAGAAATTGACTTTTTATCTAGACCTCAGATTGAAAATCTGACTTCGCCATTGCATTCAGAACACCCAAATTAACTAGGAGTAAATTTTTGGATGCATTTGGAAGTCGTTGGATTTTTGTCGAATATTATAATAATATTTAAATACCTGAAAATTCGAATAATTAAATACTCATCGGATCGAAATTTGAAGTTTGTCATTGCGTTCCTTGCCCCTCAATTAGCTAGGATTGATATATTGAAATTTTTTTGAATAAGAATAATTAAATTAAAAATTAATTAAAATTATTAATATTCTATTTAGCATTAATGACGCCATCCCCGTAGCCCTGACACCGTCAGGGAAATTGCTCTGCGCGCCGTCAATCTTGACGGATCGGGCTATCCGCCCGATCAAACGATCGGACGGCTCTGGCTGTTCTTCCCCGAAGCTCGCGAAGAGGCGCCGCGTGCTACTCGACCTAAACACGCGTCAATCGCACGCCAAGTGTCGAGCCCCGCAGCGTGAATGGGAGGGTAGATCAACTCCAGAGAAGCATCGAATCCATATCTTCCATTCTGAACTCTAGCGGACGCTCAGTAAGACCAGATTTCTACTCGCAGCTAAAGACCTAGTTTTCCTTCTTCAAATTCTCAGGTACCTCCTTCCTTTCCTAATTTCGTTTCTTAATCAGTGCATAATATTGTGAAATCATTGAATCATTGTGAGACTTGGTCGATCGATCCTTCGTCCGATCTTTCTCCGAAACCCTAAACGAAATGGGAAGTTGAATCGCCACCTCAGATCTGCCGTCGGATCAAGATTCAGATCCAGCCATTGGATCTGAATCAAATCTCAAATCGTTGATTTCACCGATTTAACCTGAACCGTTGGATATGTTCGACGAATTGGATTTGTTCATTTTCTGATTGGGTTCGGCATCTTGGACCGGTTTCACCGGTCCATTATTTTTCTCGAATCGATCGAGCCGGTTTAGCAAGTCACATCGGCGCGTAAGCATGTGGGCCCACTCCAGAAGTCTCCGCCAATGGGGTTGCGACACGTGGCCCTGCGCTTCTGTTGTTTGAACCGTGGGGTCCACCGTCTTCCGCTCAGCCAGTGAAAGCCCGCCACGTGTACCTGTAAATTAATTAATATAACTGTTTAAAAATATGTATAATGTTTTAAACATAACCGAAATTATATATATTAATAATAATCAGATTAATTAAAATAATTAAAACAGAATTATTTTAATTAATTAAATTCAAATCTTTAAACCATAATAACTTGCAAAATATAAGTCCAATCACAGCAAATAAATATATCATTTTGATCAGCAAAAATAGAGGAACATTTTGGTGCTGTCAAATTTATTTTTGGACTTGTATTTAGCATAGTGACATTTAGGGGTATTAATTAAGTCCAAATAATGTTACAAAATTTCATTTGCCCATATCTTTGTATCTAATAGTCCAAACCTATAGAATATGGGTCTTAAAATACTCAGAAAATCCCAAGGATCATTTTAGTAGGGTTATCTTTACTGTTTGGATTAGTATTTGACTAATCACTTTTAGGACCTAATCCTAATTACCTTAATTAGACCTAGAACTTCAATTTACCATAACTTGGTCAATTGAGCTCCAAATTGGATGAATCAAATATCAATTTAGATTAGAAAATTCTAATTAACAATAATCTGTAAAAATATTTAGGATCCAACTGTTAGATTTTTTAATCACTCTAATTACTCTAAATCTTGATTAGTGAATATTAGCAAATTTAGTAATCCAAATTGAGTGATTTAAGTTTTAGAGAACTCATAGAGTCATTTAGAATCTATCTGTAAGGTTGGATTAGTGTTTGAGTAATTAATTTCACTAATCACTCACTAATCACCCTAAATCATAATTAGGTCATAACTTAATCAAATTAGCTCCAAATTGAGCCTACCACATGTCATTGTGATCAGTGGACTAATTGTAAACCATAACCACTAATTTTACTCAATTTGGATACTAATTGACAATGTAAAGATTTTTGACCATAATTAAGGATTCCTTAATTACTCTTATAACCCTAAATATTGTATTGGCCATAACTTGGCCAATACTTATCAGAATTTAGCAAATTTAGGTTCTATGGAAAGCTTAGACAGCAAATAATAGTAAACTGAAAGAAAATTTAACTTTCATTTAGCCAAATTACTAAAATGCCCTTATGGGTCAAATTTGCTAATTTGACCTCATAAGGCTTAATAATCACCCAAATTTAGTGTAAGTGCTGTATAATCTTACATTAGACAGTAAGAAACTTTTTCCAACAAGAAAATTTCAGATTTAAATCTCTAGATCAAAATTTGATCTTTTGAACCCTTAAGTAGGGGCAAAATTACCTATGATAATTTTGCCCAAATTTAGGGTTTAGCTTTCTAAATCTCTAAAATCATTTTATAATTATTAGAATCAGTAAATATAATGATTTATAGTTAAAATTAATCAAGTTCGAGCCTAAATTAGATTTTAATTAAAATCCCAATCTTAGCTCTTAAAGGAAATTTCTAAGTCTTAAGTGAATGAATCTTTTTCCTTAATTCATTCTTAGATCTTTCCATAGGTCTTATAATATTAGCTAGGGTGTGTATCTTAAGGGATACTCTTAGAAATTAAGAATCTTAATTCCTAAGATTAGGAATAGATCTTAAGTTAGAATTCATCTGTTGAGTAAATTGGGTTACTCAATAAATAAACTCACTCTAATGTTGGCGGCTACGTGGCCTAATCTTGAGTTTTCTAGTTTATAGATTTTCTTAGTTTATTAAATGATTATTTGATATTTGAACTCTAGAAATAAGAATAGAGATATATCCTAATGAATTGATTTATCATTAGGATTTGCCTTAACTTAATCTGTGAGAATTGGGTTCTAAACCTTAGATTTTTAGTTATACTTTTGAATTAAGTGATTAGACCCCATCATCTGGAGTCTAATTCTTAATTTTTTCATCTTGATTTGGCTAATCAAGATGAGGTTGGGGTAATTTAATTATAAAATTAGGTCGATGATTTATTTAGTTTAACCAAGTAGTTGTCTTTTGATTAAGATATAGTTAGGACTTGGCCAGTCCTAATTATCTTCAAACTAGTAGGATTCATGATTCTAAGTTACAGAATGTGTAAGAATTGATGATTCTGAAATTTATGTAACTTAGAGTAGATAGAACGAATAAATAGACAACAACGGATATCACCTGTGTTTTAGATAGAGTTTCTTGCTCAATTTGTTTTGATGCTTCGCTTACCTTGATATTTGAGCTTTAAACCATGAATATATTTAATGTACTTAAGATATTTGATAAATATATTATGTCAACTTTGATCATTTATAAGAAGCATTTTGTTTTCTTCTCGTATTTTTGTAAGTTGTAGCTTGATTATTATACCTCTTCAATCACCCGTTCGGGGTCAGCTACATTATTGGGGGTTCAGTCCGACAATCTATGCCATGCCTAGTCAGGGGGATAGGATGGATAGACTCTTGCCCTACTGACTGTAGAGTCAGAATCTGATATGGTTATATTAATTTAAGTACACTTACATTTGGTTTCTTTCTTAGCTCATCAGGCTAAGAGGTTTTTCAGTGATACTCAGGCCAGAGCTTCTTTCTTAGCCCATCAGGCTAAGTTTTACTGAGTATGCCTTCAGTTGAGTGGCTTGAATAGCCATTTCAGTTTTTAGTTTCATAGTTACTATTTTACTTTATATATTCTACGTTTCAGCATTACTTTTACTTACAGTTATCTGCACTTTCTTAGCCTTGTTTCTATATATAGGATGCTAGTCTTACTTTCTATTTTTATATGCATATATAGGATGTTAACTATATTTTCAGCTTTATAATGTTTTACATGTTTTAATTATTATTATGTCACTCAGCATAAGCTTATTTTGATCATAAGCATGTTTAGGATGTATTTTCTTTATAGTATTTGTTTAGTCTTTCTTTTTGCTTACCTGACTTCGTTGCAGTTACTTGGAGGAGGTATGTGCTTACTTCCTAGTTGATTTAGTTATAAACTATTTGTTTATAACTTTATACAGTTCTTTTCTTACGTTTTCTGCACCTACTTGCTTGTTGTACTGGTTTATGGTGATGTTCAGTTAACTTAAATAAACTTTTACCCTAAAATATACTTAGACAATAGTCTAACCAGTTTTTCTTTTGTTGGCTGGGGCCCTACCATTATGAAATCGATAATGGTAGGTTCTGAGTTTATTGGAGTAGTTGATCCAGTGGAGAGATTGCCATTAGAGGAGGAGTCTGTGCCTGGAGACCCTTAGATTTAGTTTCCTTTCTGCTTGTGAGATTGAGAGTTTTATTTTTAGCTCTTTTAAACTATTTAAAATTTGTAATAATACAGGAATAATATTTCTTTTTCAGCATTGTATTTATTCTGGATTGTTGTATTATATGGATGGATGTTGTATTTTATGCTTCCGCACTCTCTGTATTTTCTTGTATGTTCATTTAGTGAAATATTTACTTTATGAATGGCAAAGTCCTTAATTAAGTTGGATCATAATGTATGTCTAATCCAATTCTAAGTGAGGACCTTGTCATTTGGTAACCCCTCCACCGTAATCATGTTAACTTAAGAGTTAACAGGACCACGACGGGCAGGGTCGCCACACCCCATCTAACTAAGTCGTATACTACAATTATAAAATGAAATCAAGTATCTTATTAGGATTTGATTTTATAAAGAATTATTGTAGATTTTACATTTGGTTTATGTGCTAATAGTCTTAATTAAGAGAGAATCAAATATCTTAAGTTTTAAGTTCAGATTCTTTAATCAAATAGATTCTATAGTTATCTTGATACTTCTAAATTTCATTGCATAAGGATCAATGCCAAATCAAGTATATTATTGGAGTTATGAGAGTCCAATTATCTTAAAATCAATTGAATTGATTAAGTGATTAAGAGTTTGGATCTTAATCAGATTAACTAGGGTTTGACTCCTAATTTTACCCAATTAAGATTAATTATTTCTTTATAGATCAATGGAAAATCAGATAGATTAGAGGTATATTGTTGATAGCAATCCATGATCTAGATCAAGTATTAACCGCTTGATTAAGATCTGAAGATTTTGTAAGATTAAGAGGTTTAACTATCATTCCATGAAACTGAGAGTTGAAGTTGCATATGAAAATTTATTTATTTTTATGCTACTATTATAAAAGCATAATACTATAAATTTATAGAAATTAGAGGGTAATTAGTGCTAATCAAACCCTAAATCAAGATACATGGATTAGCACCTAATTACAAATCCAACCATTAAAATATTATAAAACTTAGCATTTATATTTCATACATGCAGTTTATTACCTAGAGACTAATATATAATATATTCCTATGGGGCGGGGAGGGTTCCTATTTATTAAATAGTTGTAAATTGTTTCAATCAATCTGCTTAATAAGTTTCAAATCAAATTAAAAATTTTTGACTTCCAGCATCTCTCTCACTTGTCTTTGGCTCATCTCATTTTGTTGAATTAAAAAACAAAACAAAACAAAACAAAAGGTCTCTCCGCATCTTAAAAATTCTCATTTTTTCTTAGTTTTCGACATCCATTTCTATCAAGACGGAGATGTGAATAGTGATATTCTTGTCATTCCGTAAGCACTATGTTTAAAAGCCTATTATTAAGTTTGATTGACTTCCCACCATATTGTTTGCTGTGTTTGTTGAAGAGTCGTTTGCGATGTTTGAGAATTTTCCCCCTTCATTGTATGAGTTTCATTCTTGCAGTAATATATTAATATAAGAATAATTTTAATTTTTAATTTATTTTATTATCTTTTTATTATAAAATAGTTTTTAGAAATAAATAATATGACTTTTTTAGATGTTAGTTTTGTAAATAATATAATTTAAGAGTTGATATTGTGCATAAAGTTGTTAATTAATTAAATAATTAACTATTTGAGAACTAATTGTAAATAATATATAAAGTATTTAATTTGACAATACCTTTTAATAATAGTAGCAAACTAATATTCTAAAATCATAATTATATATTAAATATTTAACAAGAAAAAAATGCTAGATGTATGATTCCAAAATATATTTTAAACAACTTCTAAAAATGTTAAATAAACTTAAAATTATCATGTTACAAAATATTTATAATTACTTGGATAAATTTAAGAATTGATAAGAAAGTGTCTAAATTAGAATGATGTAAAACAAAAATATAGATCTAGCACTTGTTATGAGAATATACACCAAGCTTACAAGGTATTATACTAATTACAAATAAGAAAATTAGCAGGCATTCTAAACATACATATATAGCCATCACAATAAATTATTCATCTTCTATGAAATTTGAATATTGTAAGTGAGAATAATTATGTAAGTATGCATGGAAAGCTTATATTTATTATAAAATTGAATATGAGAACTATTAAAGATAAGTGCATGCAACAAATCACCATACTAAAGCTTATATCATACTATTAAATATGCATCTATTCTAACACACTAAAAGTAGTTCTTTGAAAATGAGGAAATACATGTAACAGATCACCCTATACTAAAATCAAAAAAGCCACTACAAATTATTTTCAAAAATTTCACGTTGATTTAACTATGCAATTTAAATTATTGAACATTAATATAAGTGGAAACTAATCCAATAAAAAAATTAAAATTTATGTACCTTAATTCAAAAATGAAATTATTCAAATAAAAAGTTATATAAGAATAAAAATACTAATTCAAGTGATGACCATTCTAATTAAAATAATCTAAAAACTAGAATAAATCATAAATTCATAAGTTATATAATAAATTAACATTATTACTTATATTTTATTAATATTATTAATATTTTTAATATTGTGATGATTGTATAATTATATTTATGTAGCTCTTTTAATATATATATATATATATTGATAGTATCAATTTAAATCAATGATTTGTGTAATTTAATGTCATTTAATTATTTATATTAAAATAAGATTAGTGGTAAGTTATTGATTTAAATTATTTTAATTATAATAATAATTTATAATAAATAACATTATTTACTTGTATTTTATTATTACTACTTACTATTAGTTAGTTTAATAATTTTATTTAATTTATAATAAATAACATTATTGATTAATAATAACATTATTATTAATATTATTATAATATTTTTATCAATGATCCCATGATATTATGAAATTAACAAACAATGCTCTAAGAATAAATTTATATAGCTTAATAATTATAATAAAATGTATTTTATTATTCATTTAATATTTTTATTATGAAAGATTAAATTTATGATATGTTGGTTAATCAATCAATTTGAAATAGCTTTGATTAAAAAATGAAATTATAATATATATATATATATATTATCGATATTAAATATGCTATGATATTTTAAATTGGTTTATATTAATCAATCAAAGTTTATATTGATGGTTATTATTTAAATTTAAATTTAACATATATTATTCATGTGCTCTTTTTACTTGAACGAATGTTCTTATGTGATTGGAGGTACTGTCATATGGTTTTGCTTATTTAATCTCTTGTCTTTGTGGGGGGAAATTTCGGTCTTGCTGAGAATGCTGGAAATGCTTGCGATACGGCCGATTTGAAATATGACTGAAAGAAGATGAGCCCGTTGTTGCTGATGTTGAAATCGATCTGCATCAACTTGCTGCCCAGGTATAGGAGATGGCGAAAGGCTTTACAAAATATAGTCATTTAGTGACAATTGTATCCACCGTAATCTGGCCCCTCTTCATGAAAACTATTTAGGCAATGTTATCAATCTAACATCTTCTTTGGTTTTTGGTACTTTTCAATCTAGCACTGATACTAATGTTACAATAGCTGAGAATATTATTATTCCTTTGGTTCATTCCCAGAGAACCGGTGCTACCATTCCTGGGGCATTTACTAATTAGGAATATGGTTGATGGTGGCTCTACTTTGATCACACCTATTGAAAGTGATAATGCTGTTATTGAAGATACTATGATTGCTAATAATGAAAATAGTTATGCTTTAATTCCTGCTGTCTATGCTGATATTATCTCTAGAATGATACCTAATTCTGTTTCTAATTTGCCTGTTTCTGAGCATATTCCTAATATGGAAGATTCTTCTAAAAATACTACTGGTTCTGGCTTTAGTACTAGCATGATCAATACTGGTTCTAATAGTGTTGCTGGTACTGATATGATCAATGCTACTCCTACTTCTAAAATGGAAGCAATTTCTGAGCCTACTTCTCATTTAATGTTTGTAAAAGTTGTTGGTACTTCTCTTAATGATAGTAGCCAAACTGACATTTTTTTTTATACTGTTAATGAAATTGGTTCTAATATAAATTATACTAATATCCATGACTTCACTGTTGGTAATGAGATTATCATTAATGATATTCCTAAAAACCCTTCTTTTGTTGCTAATGTTCTTATTGCTGATCCTGATACTGACATCAGTCTGGCTGATCATCAACTGAATGCGATTATTGAAAATGATTATTTTATTGATAAATTGGGCATTAAAAATGCTGAACTTATTACAAATTTTTATTCTACTGACTGCTTTGCTTTAAATAACACATCCGCTAGGTTTGAGCAGTAAACGGTTTGTGAGGTGATTTCGGTTATTTCTAACCTTGTTCCTGAATTTGTGTCTGCTACAAATCTTTCTGATTCCACTAATAATCCTATTTCTAGATTTAAAAAAAATGTGATAGTTGCTTTTTTTACTAGTTTAACTGATTCTAATATTGTTCTTGATAACTCTATTGTTAATCATGATCTTGCTATTAATGTGGTTAATAATGTTAATCATAAACTTGTTGTAAATGTGGTTAATGCTGTTAATCATGAACTTGTTGTTAAGGTTAATGTTGTTAATCATGAAATTATTGTTAATGAGGTTGGCTTCTTCCAAGGTATAGTTACTCAAGGAGCTGCCTCTTCTGATGTCAATGCTATTGTTGCGCTTGGGCTTCCTTTTCCCAATGATATCTCCTTTTCTAATCTGTAGGCCTCTACTTTTAAGAAAGGAGGCACAAATATCTGCTCTTCTTTAAACTGCTCTATTTCTATAGCTCATTATAATCTTACTTTGCAGCTAGGTTATCAAACTTTGTTGGTTAAGCCTCTGCAAGTCGCTTTGGAAGATGATCTTCCTCGCTCTCCGTCATCTGAAACTCCAGTTTTTGGTACTGTGAACCATTCTCTTCTTAATATTGTTTCTCCTTTAAAACTATTTCGACTACTGTTTTTCCTTAAATAAGTTCAACCCCTTAACTGATAATAAAGAAGATCTCTTCCCTATTATGAAATTAAGAAATTAAGTCAATTATCCAGTTATAGCAACCCAAGTTATTATCTTAATCAATTATGACTAATTTAAGTGCTGATTCTAATCTTAGTGCACTAACGAAGTCATTAAGAATTCACTACCAAAACTTAGTCCAAATTATGAGTCAAATGGATCAAATCTTGATTCTAGAAAATCCAGAAACCCTAGAATTTGACCTATCTAAATTGATATTATATCAAAAATCGGACTCCGCCATTGTCCCCATTACCCCCAAATTAGCTAGGGTGATGTTTTGGTGGCAATCGAAAGTCGTTGAAAATATGTCGAATATTTTAATAATATTTAAATACCCCAAAAATTAGGAAAATAAAATACTCATCGAATAAAAAATCCGAGCTCGCCGTTGCGTTTCTCACCCCTCAATTAGGGTGAATATTTGGAAATTTTCTAATTTCGATTATTCAATTTAATTTAATTAGGAAAATCTTAGAAATTAATTAATAATATTAATTAGATATTCCTCCTAAAGGCGTCGTTGCTTGACGTTCGTTCCTGCGTGCCGTTAGCCCATCCTTATCGTTCAATCGAACGACAAATCAGGACCGTTCGATTGACCGATCGAACGGGTCCTGCGCGTCGTCCCGCGGTCCGCGAGGGACCTGCCGCGTGGTGTGCCCAACTCGCTCCTTCGATAGCCTCGTGGGCTCCGTCCCGAGCCCCATAAGCTCCTCTCGGCGGTATCTGTCGCACCTAGCATCGAAGAGTCTCGGCACGAGTATCCGCCTGCAACAAAACCCTATGCTACTCTCGACCATAACTTGGTCAATTGAGCTCCAAATTGGATGAATCAAATATCAATTTAGATTAGAAAATTCTAATTAACAATAATCTGTAAAAATATTTAGGATCCAACGGTTAGATTTTCTAATCACTCTAATTACTCTAAATCTTGATTAGTGAATATTAGCAAATCTAGTAATCCAAATTGAGTGATTTAAGTTTCAGAGGACTCATAGAGTCATTTAGAATCTATCTGTAAGGTTGGATTAGTGTTTGAGTGATTAATTTCATTAATCACTCACTAATAACCCTAAACTATAATTAGGTCATAACTTAATCAAATTAGCTCCAAATTGAGCCTACGACATGTCATTGTGATCAGTGGACTAATTATAAACCATAACCACTGATTTTACTCAATTTGGATACTAATTGACAAAGTAAAGATTTTTGACCATAATTAAGGATTCCTTAATTACTCTTATAACCCTAAATATTGTATTGACCATAACTTGGCCAATACTTATCAGAATTTAGTAAATTTAGGTTCTATGGAAAGCTTAGACAGCAAATAATAGTAAACTGAAAGAAAATTTAACTTTTATATAGCCAAATTACTAAAATGCCCTTATGGTTCAAATTTGCTAATTTGACCTCATAAGGCTTAATAATCACCCAAATTTAGTGTAAGTGCTGTATAATCTTACATTAGACAGTAAGAAACTTTTTCCAACAAGAAAATTTCAGATTTAAATCTCTAGATCAAAATTTGATCTTTTGAACCAAATTTAAGGTTTAGCTTTCTAAATCTCTAAAATCATTTTATAATTATTAGATCAGTAAATATAATGATTTATAGCTAAAAATAATCAAGTTCAAGCCTAAATTAGATTTTAATTAAAATCTCAATCTTAGCTCTTAAAGGAAATTTCTAAGTCTTAAGTGAATGAATCTTCTTCCTTAATTCATTCTTAGATCTTTCCATAGGTCTTATAACATTAGCTAGGATGTGTGTCTTAAGGGATACTCTTAGAAATTAAGAATCTTAATTCCTAAGATTAGGAATAGATCTTAAGTTAAAATTCATCTGTTGAGTAAATTGGGTTACTCAATAAATAAACTCACTCCAACGTTTGCGGCTACGTGGCCTAATCTTGAGTTTTCTAGTTTATAGATTTTCTTAGTTTATTAAATGATTATTTGATATTTGAACTCTAGAAATAAGAATAGAGATATATCCTAATGAATTGATTTATCATTAGGATTTGCCTTAACTTAATCTGTGAGAATTGAGTTCTAAACCTTAGATCTTTAGTTATACTTTTGAATTAAGTGATTAGACCCCATCATCTGGAGTCTAATTCTTAATTTTTTCATCTTGATTTAGCTAATCAAGATGAGGTTGGGGTAATTTAAATTATAAAATTAGGTCGATGATTTATTTAGTTTAACCAAGTAGTCATCTTTTGATTAAGATATAGTTAGGACTTGGCCAGTCCTAATTATCTTCAAACTAGTAGAATTCATGATTCTAAGTTACAGAATGTGTAAGAATTGATGATTCTGAAATTTATGTAATTTAGAGTAGATAGAACGAATAAATAGACAACAACGGATATCACCTGTGTTTTAGATAGAGTTTCTTGCTCAATTTGTTTTGATGCTTCGCTTACCTTGATATTTGAGCTTTAAACCATGAACATATTTAATGTACTTAAGATATTTGATAAATATCTTATGTCAACTTTGATCATTTATAAGAAGCATTTTATTTTCTTCTCGTATTTTTGTAAGGTGTAGCTTGATTAGTATACCTCTTCAATCACCCGTTCGGGGTCAGTTACATTATTGGGGGTTCAGTCCGTCAATCTATGCCATGCCTAGTCAGGGGGATAGGATGGATAGACTCTTGCCCTACTGACTGTAGAGTCAGAATCTGATATGGTTATATTAATTCAAGTACACTTACATTTGGTTTCTGTCTTAGCTCATCAGGCTAAGAGGTTTTTCAATGATACTCAGGCTAGAGCTTCTTTCTTAGCCCATCAGGCTAAGTTTTACTGAGTATGCCTTCAATTGAGTGGCTTGAATAGCCATTTCAGTTTTTAGTTTCATAGTTACTATTTTACTTTATATATTCTACGTTTCAGCATTACTTTTACTTATAGTTTTTCTGCACTTTCTTAGCCTTGTTTCTATATATAGGATGCTAGTCTTACTTTCTGTTTTTATATGCATATATAGGATGTTAACTATGTTTTCAGCTTTATAATGTTTTACATATTTTAATTATTATTATGTCACTCAGCATAAGCTTATTTTGATCATAAGCATGTTTAAGATGTATTTTCTTTATAGTATTTGTTTAGTTTTTCTTTTTGCTTACCTGACTTCGTTGCAGTTACTTGGAGGAGGTATGTGCTTACTTCCTAGTTGATTTAGTTATAAACTATTTGTTTATAATTTTATACCGTTCTTTTCTTACGTATTCTGCACCTACTTGCTTGTTGTACTGGTTTATGGTGATGTTCAGTTAACTTAAATAAACTTTTACCCTAAAATGTACTTAGACAATAGTCTAACCAGTTTTTCTTTTGTTGGCTGGGGCCCTACCATTATGAAATCGATAATGGTAGGTTCTGAGTTTATTGGAGTAGTTGATCCAGTGGAGAGCTTGCCATTGGAGGAGGAGTCTGTGCCTGGAGACCCTTAGATTTAGTTTCCTTTCTGCTTATGAGATTGAGAGTTTTATTTTTAGCTCTTTTAAACTGTTTAAAATTTGTAATTATACAGGAATAATATTTCTTTTTTAGCATTGTATTTATTCTGGATTGTTGTATTATATGGATGGATGTTGTATTTTATGCTTCCGCACTCTCTGTATTTTCTTGTATGTTCATTTAGTGAAATATTTACTTTATGAATGGCAAAGTCCTTAATTAAGTTGGATCATAATGTATGTCTAATCCAATTCTAAGTGAGGACCTTGTCATTTGGTAACCCCTCCACCGTAATCATGTTAACTTAAGAGTTAACAGGACCACGACAAGCAGGGTCGCCACACCCCATCTAACTAAGTCGTATACTACAATTATAAAATGAAATCAAGTGTCTTATTAGGATCTGATTTTATAAAGAATTATTGTAGATTTTACATTTGGTTTATGTGCTAATAGTCTTAATTAAGAGAGAATCAAATATCTTAAGTTTTAAGTTCAGATTCTTTAATCAAATAGATTCTATAGTTATCTTGATACTTCTAAATTTATTGCATAAGGATCAATGCCAAATCAAGTATATTATTGGAGTTATGAGAGTCCAATTATCTTAAAATCAATTGAATTGATTAAGTGATTAAGAGTTTGGATCTTAATCAGATTAACTAGGGTTTGACTCCTAATTTTACCCAATTAAGATTAATTATTTCTTTATAGATCAATGGAAAATTAGATAGATTAGAGGTATATTGTTGATAGCAATCCATGATCTAGATCAAGTATTAACCGCTTGATTAAGATCTTAAGATTTTGTAAGATTAAGAGGTTTAACTATCATTCCATGAAACTGAGAGTTGAAGTTGCATATGAAAATTTATTTATTTTTATGCTACTATTATAAAAGCATAATACTAGAAATTTATAGAAATTAGAGGGTAATTAGTGCTAATCAAACCCTAAATCAAGATACATGGATTAGCACCTAATTACAAATCCAACCATTAAAATATTATAAAACTTAGCATTTATATTTCATGCATGCATTTTATTACCCAGAGACTAATATATAATATATTCCTATGGGGCGGGGAGGGTTCCTATTTGTTAAATAGTTGTAAATTGTTTCAATCAATCTGCTTAATAAGTTTCAAATCAAATTAAAAATTTTTGACTTCCAGCATCTCTCTCACTTGTCTTTGGCTCATCTCATTTTGTTGAATTAAAAAACAAAACAAAACAAAACAAAAGGTCTCTCCGCATCTTAAAAATTCTCATTTTTTCTTAGTTTTCGACATCCATTTCTGTCAAGACGGAGATGTGAATAGTGATATTCTTGTCATTCCGTAAGCACTATGTTTAAAAGCCTATTATTAAGTTTGATTGACTTCCCACCATATTGTTTGCTGTGTTTGTTGAAGAGTCGTTTGCGATGTTTGAAAATTTTCCCCCTTCATTGTATGAGTTTCATTCTTGCAGTAATATATTAATATAAGGATAATTTTAATTTTTAATTTATTTTATTATCTTTTTTATTATAAAATAGTTTTTAGAAATAAATAATATGACTTTTTTAGATGTTAGTTTTGTAAATAATATAATTTAAGAGTTGATATTGTGCCTAAAGTTGTTAATTAATTAAACAATTAACTATTTGAGAACTAATTGTAAATAATATATAAAGTATTTAATTTGACAATACCTTTTAATAATAGTAGCAAACTAATATTCTAAAATCATAATTATATATTAAATATTTAACAAGAAAAAAATGCTAGATGTATGACTCCAAAATATATTTTAAACAACTTCTAAAAATACAAAAAAAAATTTATTTCACAAAAAAATTAAAATTAAAGATGAATTGTTTGTTGAAATAATTAATTAAGAAATATATTTTAAATTTAATCTTAATCATTTTTAGAATTATTTTGATCCAAATAAAATTTTTTAGCTTCTTTGTCAAAATCATAGATATTCAATGTCATAGAAATATATAAAAAAAATACAAATAATTTAATTTTCAATTAATTATAAGTATCATCTAATTGTGCTTTAAAGGTTTTTCTTAAATTATGTTTATTTATTATAAGTTTCTAAGATTTTATATATTGAGAAATAGCAATTATTTTTAATTTTTTATTTTCCAAATATTAAATAGAAACGCTGTTAGGTATCCCCTTTCCAGTGATTCCCTTCTGCATCGAGCCGGTATCCGGGTTCATCAAGGTGTAAGCCAACTCGACCGGACCGCGCCGGTTCAGCAGCTTCGGGTCCGCGTTCCGGGCCTCGATCCTCTTTTCCACAGCCCTAAGCCGGCGCCCGAATTCGGCAAACATTCCGGCAACCTCGGGCGCATCGGTCCAGCCGTCTTCCCGACGACCGAGATAAGCCTCTTCCCTGGTGTGCCGCGACAGGACCTCGACCAGGGCGGCGCCGAGCGCGGCGGTGAACCGGTCGGGAACGGTTTCGAAGAAAAACTGGTCCGGGTCGCGGATCAGTTGGGCGAAGTCGGGGGAGCCCTCGGGGGGGATGAACCGGCGGGAGCGGGCGGGCCGGGCCGGGGGGTAGCCGGCGTAGGCATACTGGCCGAAATTGAGGGCGGCGTGGAGGGCGGAGGCGATCCAGATGAGGGTGGTGAGTGAGAGAACGAGCGACGGGAGGGAATCGAGGGCGGGCCGGAGGGCAGCCCAAGGGAGGTCCGCGTGGCCCGAGAGGCGGATTTCGGACCACCACGACCGGAGCTCGGGATCGTCAACCACGTGCGCGTCCGAGGCGTAGAAGTGCGAGCAGAAGGCGGCAACCCACCACCGGATTGCGCACCACACCTCCAGCCCGTCGGCTGCGTAAGGGTAGTCTTCCAGAAGGAGACGGACGCCGGATGGCTGCTCGGAGTCCTCCACCGCCATTCCTCTGCAAAGGAATATTTTTCTTAAATCAAGCTATATTAGAATATCCATTCACCGAATAAATCAACACCAGAACTCCATTTTTAGGGCTGTTTGGTTACATCTATTTGTAATGCTAAGTTATATTAAGATGTCATTAGATTAGAGTTATTGGTTTCAATATGATTCTCAAGAATATTGCTGCTTAATGAATGTAACATCACGCGACAATCTGTTCGCTATGGTCTAGTGCTGCATCTCGCCTCCCCATGACCCTCAACAAGCAGTTGCAGAGCTGCTGTTTCGCCGGAATCTCGGCTCGCCTAGCCTCTCCATTTTGCGGCGGCAGAGGCTGCTCAAGGTAACTGCAAACGCAGAGCCGATTCGCCGAGCCAACGCAGAGCCACTATGTATACATGAGAAGATTTGAAAGGCCATATGGAATTGCAGCACATATACATAACAACAACTAAAAGAAATGAGTTTAAATATGTAGCTGCTCATTTATTTATGAACCATGGCTCTTGATAATTAAAAAGGCTCCAAAAAGTACTGAGGTTAATGCAAACCTGTTGAGAAGATCAATGGGAAGAGCCTGCTCTTCAAATCGCCAGTTGAGATAGATGGCAGAGGAAATCTCCATCGCCAACTTACCTGGAAACAGAGTCTTCTCTAATATCCCTCCAGCATTTAACAATACTCCCCGAGCTAGTGAATTTATGTGCAACGTGTCCTTGAAATGCGGCTCCAATAGCTTGTGAATGGGATGCATTGCACTAAGTTGTCTTCTTGTTGCAATTATGAATGGCTCCATTATAGCATGTGTGTGTAACCTGTCAATTTATCCCCTTAAATGATATTAATTTTAATACAATGAGAAGTTAAGGCTTACTCACCAATGACTGATTAGTTGATGATATCCAGAATCATTAATTGTGACATGAGTTTTAGCAAGCTGCCATAAAGCCCCCTCAATGCCTTCAGATGCAGGGAGGAAGGCTCTGCTATTCCTTAATCTACTTCTTTTTTCTTCTTCTTCTTCTTCTTCTTCTTCCACTGGCAAGCTCAGCTCAATCACTAAGGGCTTAAGTGTGCCATCATCTCTTCTAAATAAAAGAGTGCGTGAGGCATATATGCATCCCCCTTGCTCATTAATCCTCCTCAAATATGGCATCAAGTAATCATGGTGGTCTAATATGAAAATCCTTTTCTGATCCATGGCCTAGGTGATCATATATTAAATTGAAGCGCCATGATTAAGCCAGCCTTTGTTAGGTGAAGAAAATAAAGCGCAAGTTAATTAACCTGATTAATAGTTAGGCCATTCAGATTTTTTTGTATGTGAGAAGGCTGTATGGAGCTTTGTCTCCCATCTTTGCTCGATGGTGGAAAAGCCTGCAAAAGTGTTTTCTGCAAAGTGAGTTCTCTAAATCATCTAATTCCATTTGACTTTGTAACATCATTTTGTCTATTTTAGATTCCTATTGAAAATTCATGAACTACAAATGGAAGCCTTTCATCTAATTTGATCTACTATTTTGTCTCAAAAACTCCAAAATATATTAAAAACTATGGGAAAGCTTATTAACAGATTTATCTTTCTTTAAGATCATTTCTATTAAGTCTATAAATCTAATTAATAGTTAATCAACAAAGTCAAATTGGTATACTAAAATAAAATGATATAGTCAAAAAATGTTTAAGAGTGTGTTATTTGAGACAAATTGCAGCATGTGCATGGTTGATGGCACCTCTCTCAAACCCATTGTTATCTTTTCATTAACGATAACAAACATTGCATTATTCCTATGATATTTGGTAAGGATGCATGCAATTTGATTATGTCTAGCTTACAAGCATCCTTACTACAAATCTTAAAACAAGTCAGGTGGTGAACACTAAGAGTTCATATGATATATATGTTTGAAAAGATAATGAAGCACATGATCTGTCATAAAGAAAAAAAACAAAATCCCAAGGAAGTGAAGAACCTACAATATGTTAATAGAACATGAGTATGCATAGGTTATACTTGACCAAAATCCTCGTAGAAAGTTCAAAATTTTAAGCTCATCATTTTTATAGGTGGATTTAATTCATTTGAGAAATCGTAAACATCAAACATTATTTTAGTTGTATTTATTTTATCATTATGATGATGTACATGATGCAATGTTTTATCTTTTATCTTTTCTCCTAACAAAACAAAAAGTTAATTCTAAAATCTAAATATTTTTTGATCAAAAGCTATTCAATTGAGGAAATTATGTAATGAATGTGTGTGCACATTTGATGAGTTTAAGATGAATAATTTTCATATTAATGATATTTTCTTATAGTTAATGTATGACTTCTTCAATTTTAAAGGTAAATTGCACATGGTTGATTAGCATTCTTATATTGTGTTGAACTGAGTAAGGAATCAACTCTACACTTTTGAATTAGGTTATTCATCACCACTTGATATCATAACTTTGAATTATTTTTGTTTATTTGTTAGATATATATGAGCTCACAAAAGATTGATGGTATATTTTAATTGGTATGAGAGCCACAACATAAAGTTCAATTTTTAACTACAATTTTGTAAAGGGTGATATATTTTTTGCACATAATTATCAAATTGTTAATATCACTATAAATGACTTTGTGTAGATTAAAGTTAATGCAAACAATGAATCATCGGCAAGAATATATAAAATGCCATATTATGTCATTAAGATGAATTATGCAGCTAAAATAAAAGTTAAGTGCTAATTGATGCTATACATACTGCATATAAATGTTAAATAAACTTAAAATTATCATGTTACAAAATATTTATAATTACTTGGATAAATTTAAGAATTGATAAGAAGGTGTCTAATTAGAATGATCTAAAACAAAAATATAGATCTAGCACTTGTTATGAGAATATACACCAAGCTTACAAGGTATTATACTAATTACAAATAAGAAAATTAGCAGGCATTCTAAACATACATATATAGCCATCACAATAAATTATTCATCTTCTATGAAATTTGAATATTGTAAGTGAGAATAATTATGTAAGTATGCATGGAAAGCTTATATTTATTATAAAATTGAATATGAGAACTATTAAAGATAAGTGCATGCAACAAATCACCATACTAAAGCTTATATCATACTATTAAATATGCATCTATTCTAACACACTAAAAGTAGTTCTTTGAAAATGAGGAAATACATGTAACTGATCACCCTATACTAAAATCAAAAAAGCCACTACAAATTATTTTCAAAAATTTCACATTGATTTAACTATGCAATTTAAATTATTGAACATTAATATAAGTGGAAACTAATCCAATAAAAAAATTAAAATTTATGTACCTTAATTCAAAAATGAAATTATTCAAATAAAAAGTTATATAAGAATAAAAATACTAATTCAAGTGATGACCATTCTAATTAAAATAATCTAAAAACTAGAATAAATTATAAATTCATAAGTTATATAATAAATTAACATTATTACTTATATTTTATTAATATTATTAATATTTTTGATATTGTGATGATTGTATAATTATATTTATGTAGCTCTTTTAATATATATATATATATTGATAGTATCAATTTAAATCAATGATTTGTGTAATTTAATGTCATTTAATTATTTATATTAAAATAAGATTAGTGGTAAGTTATTGATTTAAATAATTTTAATTATAATAATAATTTATAATAAATAACATTATTTACTTGTATTTTATTATTACTACTTACTATTAGTTAGTTTAATAATTTTATTTAATTTATAATAAATAACATTATTGATTAATAATAACATTATTATTAATATTATTATAATATTTTTATCAATGATCCTATGATGTTATGAAAATAACAAACAATGCTCTAAGAATAAATTTATATAGCTTAATAATTATAATAAAATGTATTTTATTATTCATTTAATATTTTTATTATGAAAGATTAAATTTATGATATGTTGGTTAATCAATCAATTTGAAATAGCTTTGATTAAAAAATGAAATTATAATATATATATATATTATCGATATTAAATATGCTATGATATTTTAAATTGGTTTATATTAATCAATCAAAGTTTATATTGATGGTTATTATTTAAATTTAAATTTAACATATATTATTCATGTGCTCTTTTTACTTGAACGAATGTTCTTATGTGATTGGAGGTACTGTCGTATGGTTTTGCTTATTTAATCTCTTGTCTTTGTGGGGGGAAATTTCGGTCTTGCTGAGAATGCTGGAAATGCTTGCCATACGGCCGATTTGAAATATGACTGAAAGAAGATGAGCCCGTTGTTGCTGATGTTGAAATCGATCTGCATCAACTTGCTGCCCAGGTATAGGAGATGGCGAAAGGCTTTACAAAATATAGTCATTTAGTGAGAATTGTAGCCACCGTAATCTGGCCCCTCTTCATGAAAACTATTTAGACAATGTTATCAATCTAACATCTTCTTTGGTTTTTGGTACTTTTCAATCAAGCACTGATGCTAATGTTACAATAGCTGAGAATATTATTATTCCTTTGGTTCATTCCCAGAGAACCGGTGCTACCATTCCTGGGGCATTTACTAATTAGGAATATGGTTGATGGTGGCTCTACTTTGATCACACCTATTGAAAGTGATAATGCTGTTATTGAAGATACTATGATTGCTAATAATAAAAATAGTTATGCTTTAATTCCTGCTGTCTATGCTGATATTATCTCTAGAATGATACCTAATTCTGTTTCTAATTTGCCTGTTTCTAAGCATATTCCTAATATGGAAGATTCTTCTAAAAATACTACTGGTTCTGGCTTTAGTACTGACATGATCAATGCTGGTTCTAATAGTGCTGCTGGTACTGATATGATCAATGCTACTCCTACTTCTAAAATGGAAGCAATTTCTGAGCCTACTTCTCAATTAATGTTTGTAAAAGTTGTTGGTACTTCTCTTAATGATAGTAGCCAAACTGACATTTTTTTTTATACTGTTAATGAAATTGGTTCTAATATAAATTATACTAATATCCATGACTTCACTGCTGGTAATGAGATTATCATTAATGATATTCCTAAAAACCCTTCTTTTGTTGCTA
Organism: Gastrodia elata; assembly: GCA_016760335.1. Taxonomy (NCBI): domain Eukaryota; kingdom Viridiplantae; phylum Streptophyta; class Magnoliopsida; order Asparagales; family Orchidaceae; genus Gastrodia; species Gastrodia elata. Next base: position 17,495,535 of record CM028681.1, read on the forward strand.
ATGTTCTTATTGCTGATCCTGATATTGACATCAGTCTGGCTGATCATCAACTGAATGCGATTATTGAAAATGATTATTTTATTGATAAGTTGGGCATTAAAAATGCTGAACTTATTACAAATTTTTATTCTACTGACTGCTCTGCTTTAAATAACACATCCGCTAGGTTTGAGCAGTAAACGGTTTGTGAGGTGATTTCGGTTATTTCTAACCTTGTTCCTGAATTTGTGTCTGCTACAAATCTTTCTGATTCCACTAATAATCCTATTTCTAGATTTAAAAAAAAATGTGATAGTTGCTTTTTTTACTAGTTTAACTGATTCTAATATTGTTATTGATAACTCTATTGTTAATCATGATCTTGCTATTAATGTGGTTAATGATGTTAATCATAAACTTGTTGTAAATGTGGTTAATGCTGTTAATCATGAACTTGCTGTTAAGGCTAATGTTGTTAATCATGAAATTATTGTTAATGAGGTTGGCTTCTTCCAAGGTATAGCTACTCAAGGAGCTGCCTCTTCTGATGTCAATGCTATCGTTGCGCTTGGGTTTCCTTTTCCCAATGATGTATATTTTTACTGATGTTGACCAAATTTATAAAGAAAAACTAATTAATGCTGATATGGTTGAAAATAGGGTTCCTATTATGGTGAATGAATTGATTTCTGTGGAGTCTTCTAGTTTGGTTACTTTTAACAATGATATCTCCTTTTCTAATCTGTAGGCCTCTACTTTTAAGAAAGGAGGCACAAATATCTGCTCTTCTTTAAACTGCTCTATTTCTATAGCTCATTATAATCTTACTTTGCAGCTAGGTTATCAAACTTTGTTGGTTAAGCCTCTGCAAGTCGCTTTGGAAGATGATCTTCCTCGCTCTCTGTCATCTGAAACTCCAGTTTTTGGTACTGTGAACCATTCTCTTCTTAATATTGTTTCTCCTTTAAAACTATTTCGACTGCTATTTTTCCTCAAATAAGTTCAACCCCTTAACTGATAATAAAAAAGATCTCTTCCCTATTATGAAACTAAGAAATTAAGTCAATTATCCAGTTGTAACAACCCAAGTTATTATCTTAATCAATTATGACTAATTTAAGTGCTGATTCTGATCTTAGTGCACTAATGAAGTCATTAAAAATTCACCACCAAAACTTAGTCCAAATTATGAGTCAAATGGATCAAATCTTGATTCTAGAAAATCCATAAACCCTAGAATTTGACCTATCTAAATTGATATTATATCGAAAATCGGACTCCGCCATTGTCCACATTGCCCCCAAATTAGCTAGGGGTGATGTTTTGGTGGCAATCGGAAGTCGTTGAAAATATGTCGAATATTTTAATAATATTTAAATACCCCGAAAATTAGGAAAATAAAATACTCATCGAATAAAAAATCCGACCTCGTCGTTGCGTTCCTCACCCCTCAATTAGCTAGGGGTGAATATTTGGAAATTTTCTAATTTCGATTATTCAATTTAATTTAATTAGGAAAATCTTAGAAATTAATTAATAAAATTAATTAGATATTCCTCCTAAAGGCGTCGTTGCTTGACGTCCGTTCCTGCGTGCCGTTAGCCCATCCTTATCGTTCAATCGAACGACAAATCAGGACCGTTCGATTGACCGATCGAACGGGTCCTGCGCATCGTCCCGCGGTCCGCGAGGGACCTGCCGCGTGGTGTGCCCAACTCGCTCCTTCGATAGCCTCGTGGGCTCCGTCCTGAGCCCCATAAGCTCCTCTCGGCGGCATCTGTCGCAGCTAGCATCGAAGACTCTCGGCACGAGTATCCGCCTGCAACAAAACCCTATGCTACTCTCGACCATCGATCGCTCGTCATCAAGTATACTCCGATCACCTTCTACTGTCAATTATTTCGCTTGATTCAAGTGTGATATCTTATTGCACGGCCTTGTTTGATCATCAAACGGATCGGATCGAACCCAAAGGCGTTCGATTGATCGTATTTAGGTTGCGGTATACATTTGATATCGTTACCCAAATCCATGCTGAACCCGTGCATCTAGGGCTCTGCCTAACCGGTGGACCAGACCACCTCATCGGCCAATTCAACTCTCCTCGGGTAGGTCTCTCTGCCGTCAGGGTCCGACTGAGGAGGGAGATAAACTCCTGGGTAGGGCCGGGTCGACCCGGGCCTGACCTGCTCGCGTCGGGTCGGCGCAGTGCTCGAAGTTGCAGGTCCCATCTTTTGCAGTCAGCTGACTGCATGGGCCCCGCTTCGACCCACTCGTAGGCAGGCTGCCACGCATTCGCGTGGGGCCCGAGAGCCCAGCTGTCGACCACTGATTAGCTGCCGTCTCTGCCAGTAATTTTTGTGGACTCTGCCATTTTAATTAAAATAGATTTATTTAAAATCAGTTAGTTTAATATTTAAACAGTAAGTTTATTTAATTTAAATTGAATAAATTAAATTCAGAAATATTAGAGGCTCATAACTTTTAACCCATAAGTTCAAATATATTTAATATATTCTCATTTTGCTCAGAAAAATGAGTAATTATATGATAGTATTAATTTTCTCATATGACACTTATTTAACATAATGACATTTTTGGACCTCCACCCAATTGTATCAAAACTTTTAACCTTCATACTTTGTATACACTGACTCAAATATAGTCAATATGGGTTTTAAAATAATCAGGAGAATATCAGGAATACTTTCATAGCATTAATTTTGACATTTGATAATTAGTTTGGCTAATGATATTTAGGACCCTCACTAATGACCCTAAAACCCTAGAAATTGATTAGGCCTTATCTTAGTCATTTAGACTCTAAGTTAAAAAATTCAAAGTGCTAGCTAGCCTAGAATTTCAGTGCCAACAGTAAATTGAAATAAAAATTTAGGTTTTGAACCCTAGAAATCCTAAGTTAACCAAACTAACTAGGTCCGGTCTATTCCCAATTAAAGTACTTGTGTGTTATAGGGAAGCTACATCCACTGAGTTTGCTGAATTTAGATTTCAAATGGAAAAGTTAGACTTTTGACCATTCTTAACCCTAGAAATGACTTATTTGCCTCTAGAAATTGAAACACTCATAGCTTAATAAATAGACCTCATAAATTAATGTTCTTGGACTTTATAGAATCATTGAACAGCAAACAATATTAAACTGCACAAATTTTTAGATTCCATCAGGAGAAAATTACTAGATTGCCCCTTAGGTCAAAAACTATAGTTTGAACCAATATGACCCATTTCTTATCCAAATTGAGTATACTTACTGTCTATCTTCATGTTAGATAGTAAGGAATCATTCGGCAATAAGAAAATCTAATTTGGAGTCCTAAATCAAAAGTAGTTTTTTGGACTCTAAAATATGGGCAAAATAGTCATTTTGTCCAAAATTTAGGTTAAGTGTTCCCAATCCTTATAGTACCCTTTAGATCATCAAAAATCAGCAATAAGACTGATTTAGACTAAATTTAAGTCTTAAAATCTCATAATTTCAATATTTTGATAAAAATCATAATATAAGTCTTGAAAATCCCTAAGGAGAATATTCCTTACTTTGCTAAAATGCACCTTTAACCTTCCCTAAATAAGTAAAGTAGTGAATAAAATTAAATTTCATAAATTCCTAAGATATTTTATTAAGAGCTTCTTTAGGACTATTCACCTCACATTAGGACATTTTCCTAAGTTTAGGAATAGATCCTAAATTAGATTTCATTTGTTGGATAAAGTGGATTATCTAATAAATAAAATTTTGGTTTTATAACTTTCTAAAATTTATAATTTCAATTCTGATTATTTTATCTTTCAATCTTATATTAAGAGTAGGAGAATCAATTCTATTTAGCTTGATTTTGTTTAATAAGATTTGCCATAATCTTTAGTTCACATTTAGATTTAAACCTTAGATCTTATATTTGACCTTTGGATTATGTGCTTAACTCCAACTCATGGTGTTAAAATTATAATCCATAGTTTAGTGGATCTTGATCAAATCTTAGTCTAGAATGTCTAAATTCATCAATTAGGATGTGATGCTTTATTGTTTAACTTATAGTCGATTCTGATTGAACTAAATTAGAACTTGATCAGTTCTAATTAATTTTTAACTTATAAGACCGTGCTTCTAAGTTATACTTGATAGTAGGAGTTAGAGATCCTAAACTTGTATAACTTGGAATAGTTAGAATGGTTTAATAGATAACAATTGATGTCACCATATGCAGTAGAGTTCCTTGCTCACTATTATTTTACTTGTGCTTTCGCATTCATTGTATTTTGTGCCTTATTCCTTGAATATGCATACAAGATAATGTTATTGTATAAAATGAAAATATAAAATATTAGGATAATATTTGCATTGGGTTTAGTTACTTGTTGATCTGGCACGTTTTACCCTAATGGACAGGGGTAAGGAGAAATAAGGAGTACTTGGCATTACTCATTGAGGAGTGTTGTGCTAAGTTTGGAACCCGTATAGTCTTGCAGATATGCTTGACTCATCAGCTACTTCTGGACGTGTCCACAGAAGTAAAGTAAATAATTAAAATATTTCTGAATGTGTATATTACTGCCTTTTCAGTTTAGTTTCTGTTTTGTTTTCCGGCAAAGCCTCAAATAACGCTAAGAATATTTTGTCGCCTTAGCCTCCTTGTTAACGCTAAAAATCCTTTTGTTATCAGTAGGTTAGATTAGCCCTCTTTTGATATGGTAGTCATTGCATATTTGTTCAATGTTTAATGTTTAATGTTTACTGTTCGTTATTTCCTACTTATTATCATATTTTACTTCCGTCTACCATGCTTTACTTGCTTACTTGTATATTATAGGATGATAGACCTTTGTTGCTTACTTATATGTACCATTGTTGGAATAATTTTTTTAAATCTGCATATATCATATAATCATCAGCATATTTAGGATGTAGTCTTTTTTTTTAGTATTTTACTTACTTTGTCCATATATGTATGCCTAGCCTTGTTTTAGCTTATTTTAAGGTATATCTTTTACCTCATTCTTACTTATTTGTAAATATTGTATTTATAACTTACCATTTCGTTTGTATGCTTGCTGCTCCTATGCTAGATAGTTATTTTTATGTTGTTAAGTAAAATAGTGACATTAATAAACTTATAAAATTTTATCAGCCTAAAATATCCTTAGACAATTGTCTAACAAGATTTTTTTTTGTTGACTGGGGTCTTGACATTATGAAACCGATAATGTCAGATCCGGGTCATCTTGAGGAGCTCGTGTCTGAAGAGGAGCCTTTTTTTGAGGAGGGGGAGCCAGGCAAACCAGAAGCTATTTAATTCTCTTTTTTGCTTTATTTGTGAGGATGAAAGATTTTTTTTTCCTTTCATTTAAATTTATTTAAAATGCTGTAATAATTTAGGTACTATGTGATTATGTGTTTTGGTTGTGCTATTTATTTTGAGCTACTTAATGTATTTTCTTTACTTAAATGCATTATAGTAAATTGGATGTATATTTATTTTACTTTACTTTCACACTCTGATTTTGTATTTGTTCAGTGACTGTGATATAGTATATATATGCATTGGCTTATCTCTCCCTTACTAATGGATTATGGATTATACCTAATCCAATGTTAAGTGAGGGATTTGCCAAAGTGACACACCACCTCTTAGCTTAATCTTGCGGATTAAGGGGTGGGGCGCCATGCCAGTTGTGCTACTAATTCTAATTTTTCCAGTCAGAAGTCCCACTATGGGCCTTCTATTAGCTAATTATGAATACTATGTGCTGGGACATCAGAGGTGTGGGTAATACCACTTCGAAGAATAGGCTTAAACATATTGTGATGAATAATAAATTCAATATTCTTGTCATTTGTGAACCCAAATTATGCAATACCGATTGTAATAAAATTCAAAAGCTCATAAATTTGGATAATAGTTTTTCACTCTCTAATAACAGGATTTGGTTATTTTGATCTAATAATTGGACTATGGAGGTCATTTCTCATTGTGATCAAGCTGGTCATATTAAATTTCAAGATGACAAGAGTACTTTCTTAACTACTTTTGTTCATGCCAATCCTATTAGATTGTGTAGATTACTCCTGTGAGATTTCATAAGAAGTTGTAACCCATCAGATCTTCTTTGGTTAGTTGGGGGGGATTTTAATACGGTCCTTTATTAAAATGATTATAAAGGTTACAAGCATAAGCACTCTATCTCTACTTACGAGTTCAATGATTCCGTCATTGATTATAATCTGGATGATTTCAAAGTATACGGGCTCCCCTTTTACTTGGTCGAATGGTAGAAAATTTGCCCGCAAAGTTAGATTCCTCATTAATAATGCCTGGTGTAACTTCTTCCCCTTGATTAAAAACTTCTCTCTAAACTCAACTGTCTCTAATCATATACATATTATTATTTCTTCCGATCCCAATATATTTTTTCCCCCAATAAAAGCTTCAAATTCCAATTTTTTTGGCTAGATAATAAATATTGTGAGAAGATTGTTATGGAAGCTTGGTATCAACTGTACTCTATTTATGGGCTCCCCAGATTAGTTGAAATATTCAAATTAGTTCGCAAGGCGTAAAAATTGGAACTTCAATTCCATTAGTTCAAAAAATTTCACCTCTAACCTTGAAAATATTTATGAGATTAACTCCTCCCCTAAAAATAGGATTGAGCTTTCCAAAGCAAAAGCTATTTTCATCCAAAACCATAATACTGTTGAAACTTTTTGGAAGTAAGAGTGTAGTATTAACTGGAAGGTTGATGGTGAAAAAATACTAAATTTTACCATAATTGGGTTAACAAAGGTCGCCACATTAATAAAATCTCTTCTATCTCTACTCTTGACGGTAATATTTTGACTACTATTGTGGACATTCAAAACTCGACATTTGATTATTTTAGTAATCTATATTCTATTGATCCGGAGGTCAATCCCAATTTCGTTGTCTGCTCCTCCTCTTGGCATCTTTTTGGATGATAATGCGGCTCTTAATGCTATGCCTTCTATTGATGAAATTTGGAATGTGATTAAATCTTTAAGCATAACTCTTGTGCTGGTTCGGATGGCTTCCTTGGGGAATTCTTCATGACTTCTTGGGATATTATCAAAGTTAATTTAAGTAATGGCATCAAAGAATTTTTCTGTAATATTCTTCTTCCCAAATTTTTCTCTCATACCTCTATTTCTCTTATTCCCAAAGAGAATTCCAGTAATTGGTGGTCAAAGTTTAAGCCCATAAGTTTATGCACTTCCATTAACAAAATCATCTAAGAAATCATTGCCAACGAACTTCATTCAATTCTTCCTAAGCTGATTGAACCTAACCAGTCTGACTTTACTACTGGTAGACATATTCATGATAATATTCTAGCCACTTAAGAATTATTCCACAATCTCAATGAAAAAAATAGAGGTCATAATTTTATTATCAAACTTGATTTGGAAAAAGCTTTTGACAAAATTGATTGATCATTTCTTCTTAGAGTTCTTAAGTTGTATGGGTTTGATAACTCTTTTATTCTGAAAATCAATAACTTGATTGAAAATAATTGGTTCTCTATCTTATTGAATGGTGCTCCTTATGGTTAGTTTAAGTCTCTTAGAGGCCTTCATCAAGGTGATCTCCTCTTCAAAACCACAACCTTCATTATAATTTGGGTGGGAAATTATTGGTCTCTAATTTAGCTTATGTTGATGACTTGATCATTTTTTCTAATGGTGACAATAGGTCCTTAAGCAACCTTAAAACTTCTCAATCTCCTTGAAAGAGATTCCGGGCTTAATATTAATCGGGAAAATCTTACTTTTGTATTGACAAGAAAGCTCATCCTAACTTATCTAACAGGATATCCACTGTTATGGGTCACAAAAATGGTAAACTTCCTTGTACTTATGTATTTTGATCTTTAGAGGTCATAAATCTCATACTATTTGTCAAGAACTTCTTGATTATATTTACAAAAAACTTAGAGGTTGGAGCACAAGTTCTTATCTCAAGGTGGTCGTCTAACTTTAATTAAGTTTATTCTCAACACTATTTCTATGTTTTGGCTCGAAACAACTTCTCCCACTCAAGATGTCTTTAAAAAGATCAAACCCCTCTTCAATAAATTTCTTTGGTCCCATAATAATGGCTCTAAACTCGTTTGGTCCTCTTGGGATGACATCTCTTACCCTATAATGAAGGTGGTCTTGACATTAGAAACCTATTTGACATTCACAAAGTCTTTACCTTGAAACTTTGGGGGAAGTTCAAGACTTCCAAGTCCTTTTGGGTTTCTATTATTTTAGCCAAATATTGTTCTACTAATCATCTCTCTAACGTTAAGCTTAGAATCACCGACTCTCCAATGTGGAAGCGCTTGCTGGACAACAGGAATATTATTGATAATAGCATAGTTTGGTCTAAAATCAACCCTAACAACTCCTTTTGGTTTGATAATTGGAGTGACTTGGGTATTTTCGAGAATATCCAAGTTCCTACTGACATTTTTAACAGAATTATCTCGCCTTCTCCCATCTTTGATGATTGCTGTTTAGTCTCTTTTGATTTGGTGATCAATGGTAAAATACAACTCTCTCTTGCTTGGCAGCTTAATAGAGCCCATAAAACTCTCACATATCCTACTTGATTCTAGCATAAAACTCTCCACACGTTTATTAGTATTTTTATCTAGAGAATTTATAATAATTTCAATAGTGTTGATGCCGAATTAATTAAAAGAGGTTTTTTTATTACTTCCAAATATTCATGTTGCAATGATTTTGAAACTATGAACCATCTTTTTATTAACAACTGTCATAGTTACAAAGTTTGGAACTATTTGAATATTTGGCTGTTGGGAGATTCATAAAACGAAGAAAATGCATGTTGGGAATCTTTTGGATGCTTTCATAGATTGGAGTATTTAGAATGCTCAAACAAAAAAATATAATAAGGCTCCTTTTCATGCGGACAATATTATCAAAAAGGCCTTAATTGAGACTTATTCCATCCTAAATGCTTTCCCTTCTAAGCTCTTTAGCTGGAAGGATGTTAACTTACCTAAGTTTGATTGGCTTTTCAATATTGTGGGCTTTCATATTAATGGTCTGGGAGTAATGTTTGGTTTCTTATTTGGCCTGCTTCTCTGTTTATGTCTGGTTAGCTTTTTTCTTTTCTTTTGGTTGGGCTGTGGTTTCTTACTTTGTGCCATGTTCTGATATAACTGTGGCTAGCTAGGAGGTTTTATGGTTGCTTTAGCTTTTTTGTGGATGATCGTTTTGGTGGTGGTTTTTTATTTGGAAGTTTGCTCTATTTCTGGGCATTTCCTCTGAGGTGGTTTTATGCTTTTTGGCATTTTTGTTGCCTCATCAAAGTTTTTGGGCGGGCTTATTTGGTTCTGCTCGTCTGGCTGTTCGTTGGCTCTACAGCCTCTATCTGAGGCGGGCCTATTGTGTTTCTCCTGCTAGTTGTTTTGCTCTCTGTTAGTTTTTGTAGTTTTCCCAGTGTTTCTCCGTCTGCAGAGTTTTAAGTTCAGGTGGCCTCTGTTTTGCACCTTGGTGCTGCTTTTCAATTGTACAAAATCTGCTGGGGTGCAGCTATTATGGTGAAGCTTTGGTGCAAATGTTGCGTGCTGATATTGCGTTGAGCAGATATTGCATTTGTGTGCAGATTTGTTTCAGTGCAGTTGTTGTGTGCAGATATGTTTCTATGATTCGTGCAATTGTGTTTCAGCGCAGTTTCGTTCCATTCAGTCGTGCTGCTGTGGTTAGTGCAGTTATGCGATGTGCAGATGTTGTTGTTGTACACAGGTTGTTTTCATGCTGATCGTTTCGGTGGAGGTGCTGAGGGTACTGCTGTAGGCTGTTGCTCGTTGAAGACTGTATTCTGGATGGGTTTTGGTTGCTGGTGCTCTATTATGCTGCTACATCTGTTGCTTGCTTCTGCTGAAGCTGATTTGTTCGGTGCTTAAATATATATGATGATGATGATGATGAGTTCACTTTTGTCGAATGCTTATATGAATTTAATTTCAATGTATATTCCTTGCAAATTATGTCGTTTATCTAGAATTAAATATAAGTTAATTTGGTGGTACCTCTAGTCTTCTGATTACTACGGGATTAAGCCCGGCAAGCATTTCCCGCGCGAATTCCTCATCAGTCTTCCATGCGAGTTGATCAACTGCACAAATATTAAAAGATATAAATAATTTTATATATATATATATATATATATATATATATATATATATATATATATATATATATATATATCATGGAATCAAGAGTGGAGTTTCGGTTGTATATCATGGAATCAAGGGTGAGCTCCATCTCAATCTTAAATTGTTCATGCTAGATACATTGACATTCTTAGCTCTCATCATCTATACTCCCACTTGATCAAGGCTTTCACAGCAATGGTCATATAATTGATAGTTAACAAATGATCCAAATTCTTACTATAACAAATTAACCTTCCTCTACATTGTGGTTTTTTCATTAGTTGATTTATGCACTAGATCTTCTAATATATTGAGTAGATTTAATGTCCTTTCCATCAATTGGCTATGGTAAGCTTTCAATTTAAACTTTCAAGAAGATTTAATATGCCCTTTGCATTGTATGTGCAACAAAAAAAATTATATTTTAATAAACTGGATTAAATAATAATCTTGTATTACTATTTGCTAACCTTGTATTACTTGCGGAATTGGAAACTTGAGCTTCTGGTCGACAGCTTTAGCGGCTTCTTCGAAGAGATCTTCCGGCAAAAGACCCTTCAGTCTGTGGAGAAAGGCGCTGCGCCCAACGGATCGCCGGCTCTCACCAGCGTAGAGATCCTCCGAGATTTGTTCGAAAGATTGGAAATTGCCGCCATTTCCGTGGATCAGAGAGGAGCCGGAGTGCAGCACGGCTTGGACCGAGTTGGATACGAACTCCGACAGCTTGGCCGGACTGAACCGCTCGTCCGGCGGCACGTAGAAATCCGTGCTCAGAAATCTGCTTCTTTCCTCCGTCCGATGATCTGCACCGTCGATTTACGCATCGGGTCAGCTAGCTGCTCGAAGAGTAAGTGCGAGAATATCGAATGTGCACGTGCGTGCCTCTGTCGCTGAGAGGACGGCCGGTTCTAAGCCGGCGGGGGTATGGGTGGGATTGGGAGCCACCGAGAACCGGCCGCACGTGCGCCTGGCCTTTGCTGGGATCGCCTAAATCGTTGTAGTAAGCATAATCGTATATGCGATCCCATTCCTTCCTCTCGTGTCCTTCATCCTCGCCTCCTCTCAAGTTCTTGAGCTCTTCTTCCCGCAGCTTTTGTAGAGCTTCTGGGGTCTGTCCCGGCAAGTAGCTCTGCGTAAATATATCTACGCATTAGGTTCATTAGCCAGCAACCTCCATGTACGAAGGTTGCAAGATAAAAGGGCTACGACAAGCTTTAGCTTATACTGATCACATTAGCATTAACAATATTGGGAAATCTTCAAGTTAGGAAATCATAAATAAGCTTCATCATGCCCAAATATTCAATATCTAAGTTCGTAAACTAACCAACATTGGGTCACCTTCTCTATTGATTAGCCCTACATCAAATGCCTCTCAGTTACTGTAATAAGCTCTTCAAGGATTTGAGTGAAACTTGTTGAACACACCAACAATGGAATGCATTTCATTTTTATTTTCTCTACATCACTTAAGGGACATTGATTCACTGTTTGCGTGGAGTGTCCATCATGTGGTGTGCACACTTGCTCATTTTTAAATTAGCATCCACTTTTTTCACATAATCTTCATGTGATAGCCACAGTTCTTTTCTCACTCTTATCCATGTTTTATTTTCATGCGCAAAATCTTCTTTGTAATAAAAAATTCCATACGTCTTTAATGAATACACTATGATCTGATGATTGTAGCCTTGACACAATCAAAATAAGTCAAACTTCTTATACCATTACCTTTGGGCTTATTTTAGCCCATGTAAACATTTCTGCAGCTTGCACACTATGTTCTATTTTCCTTTGATGTTGAATCCATTTCCCTATTACATACATATTTCTTCATCTACATAAACTATGAAGAAATCAAATTTTAACATCCAACCACTCCATCTGCAAGTTAGAGCATGAAGCCTATCTTAGTGCCACTCTAATAGATGGCATCTTTATTATATTATAAAATATCTTTTCAAAAGCAGTTCCCTTATATTTTTAAAACAAGTTATAGCTAATCAAGCTTTATAATGCAATTCTCCATCACACTCATTCTTCGCTCATATATCCACTTGCATTCAAGCAACTTCTTTTCAATTTCACCAAATTATATGTTTGGTTATCCTTGAACAACTACATTTCTTCCTTCATTGGCTCCAACCATTCTTTTCTATTCTTGAATGAAACAAATTTTTAGTATATTTAAAGAACATTTTCATTTGTAATCTTAACACAATCATTTGGAAAATACCTAGTGGATAGTTATTGTTGTCTTATGGATCTTTTAATGGCATGTCGACCTTATATCTTTCATCAGCCAGTTCCTCTGCAAGAATTTCTACATTTGTATTTCCATCCATCATGCCATTGCCATGATCTTTAGCTTCTCTACCTTAGTTAATTACTTATTGTGAGGTGCTAGATTAAGATTTGAAAAGTCACACATGGACTATGCTCAACTTCAACCTTCTTAATTCAGAATGTTTTGGCATTCGTTAGAGACCATATCAGAACCTCAAACTATCTTTTTTCAAACATGATCATAGAATTTGTAACTAAAATCATCCATACCATAGCTAATAAATATATAGTGACTAATCTTCATATAAAGCTTTATTTATCATCTTTGAGTATGCATACTTACGTCTTGCACAAAAAACCCTTAAATAATTCTAATAGAATTCCCTCCCTAACTACACATGATTAGAAATATCAAACTTTAGTGTCTTACATGGTGAAAGACTCAACACACACTTCTGTACTGAACACCTTACTCAAAAAATATAAAAGATATTTTTATTGAGATAGCATGCACAACACCCTTCCTACAAATGTTTAGTTTATTTGTTTTGCTAGATTATTCAACTATAGCATTTCTTGGAGATATCCGTTGATGTTTGTTTAGATTTCCCCAACTCAAAAGAGAAATATATGAACAAAATTGTAATAAATGGTAACTTGTAAAATTTAGATTAAAAAATTTATTATTAAGGAAATTCATTATTTTATTAAGATTATTGCTTCATAAAATATTGCAAATTCTTAAAACTATTCCATTGTGTTAGGTAATTTTTGTCAAACATAATAAAATTATAAAATTAAAGTTTAAATTTTGAAATTAAATTCATATAAAATAATATGAAAAATTAAAGTTCCCAACAACCACATTTTAAAGTTCCCAGTAGCCACATTTCGTTTCCAAACTTTTCTTTAGCATTTGGAGAGCTTCCACCATATATTGCAAGGATGATTTGGTAAATAGAACAAAGATCTTGAAAATAATCTCTCTTTCATTCACCTTGCATTGACCAACCTTCCTAGCACTGAAGAAAAACTTTTGGTCTTTTTGGCAAGGTCAAGGGTTATTGTTTGAGAGTTGGAGGAGCACCAAAAGAGCTAGCTTGGCTTATTTTAGCAAAGGATGTCCTCCAAAGTTCCTTTCTTTGAGTTAAAATATAGGATCTAGGTATCCTTTCATTTGAGAATGATTATTTTGCCTTGGAAATATTATTAGGAGGTTCCTAAATTCTCTATAAGTTAAATGAATAAGTGAAAAATCTATGATTTTGAATTAGATAATAATTTTTGAGAATTTGAAGAAATAAATAGGATATAAGGAGTCTTAATGACTTACTTTTCTAATTATGTGTTTGAATACGCATTTAGAATTTTCCTTAATTAAGAGTTTGTTTAACTAAGCATTTAAACACTAGTTTTTGGTTTCTCTCTACCTTTAGTTTGATCATCTTGAATTTATCTTAATTAGAGATCTTTTTGAGAGGTGAATATTGTGTTTAACTTATCTCTTTCCACCATATGTTAATTTAGGTTTACCTTTACTTGTAATTCAAACTTTGTTTACATTGTTGCATGAGATGGTTAAAATATAATAAGAAAATAAAGATACTAGTGGAATAAATTTCTTGTTGAATTTTTCCGCGAGAGTTTTATTTTATATGAGAATACTATACTTGCCATGTCTAGGTTGTTCTAATAGGTTACCAATTCTCTTGAGCCAAAGAAAGCTCATGTTATCATCAATTTAAATTGTAATTTTACTAATTTTGGTAGTTAAAAGATGAACAAAAATGATTAGGAAGATGGATTTAACATAAGATTAGAAAAGATAAGAATTTATATGATTCTTATTCCTATACTTGGTATGATTTTGTAAGATCAATAAGTGAGTTAGATACATTCTCATTTTATAATTTAAGACTTATGAATCTTTAATAATATTGTTTCCAATTATTTTAGCCTCGGATTTTGTAATTTACATTATGTTTGGTTATGAATCCAATTTCGTTATGGGAAGATTTTCGTTGAAATTGATTATGTTTAAACTTATAGATTTAGAATGCATAATCTTATTAAGCTATCATTAGAAAGATATACACTAAACACTAACTTGCAATATAAGAGATCTTATTAAGAAAAGTAATCTAAATTTTAAAGATCCTATTTTTCTAAATGATAATATATTTATATTTTTTTCTTAGAGTAAATTCAAAAACTATTCTTCCTTCTTTATTGATACTCAAAAACTAAAGTACTTTAAATAATATTAAATTTCTTAGTCACCCTATTAACATGTCCATTTAAATCTCTCCTACTAATAATATCTCATCTTAGGGCATTCCTTACACAAAATCTTTTAAATCATGCTTAGTTTATGCCTTGAACAAATATTGCTTATGTTTAAACCATGTTGTTTAAACTATTCAATATTAGAGCACTCTATATAATATAGAAAAATTATGATAATTAAACAATAAAATTTGGCACTGTAGAAACTAGATTAATCAAGATTACAATCTAAGATTGAATTATAAAAGTCAACACCCTTTGTTCTCAAAAAAATATTTCTTATATATAAATTATGATTTCAAGATAATATTGATGATGGAATAAAGTAATGGCATAATAATTAGTTATCGATTGAGTTGATAGAGATTCTTTATGCATTTGTTATTTAAATTACTAAAAAAATTGTCTCTCCAACCTTCTTGACTTAACCTCCCCTCATCTTAACTCTTTGGGCTTATATTTCCTTTAGAACCTTATTAGCAACCACATTGTGAAGGATAGTTAGCTTCAAAAGAAAATTTATCCATCCAATGTTAACTGATATTAATGGTGGACTTTATAGCTTGAATTAAAAATAGATTAGAGAGACTCTCTAAAAGCCTTTAGTTCCGATTGGAATTGACCTTTGCTTTTGGAACAACCTCACACAAGAGCTAAATTAGATGATTTGAACTTTCTCTCTTACCTTATGCTTAATTTATAATTAAGATCTTGTGTTAAATTTCTAATTATAGTAATTAACCTAATAAGTAGATGTTAGATTGTGGTGATGTTTAGCTTTTTGGCTAAACCATTTATGCCTTAAATAATTCTATTTATGAACTCAACCACCTTTTTTTATAAGGCTTAAAACTATTATTAAAATTAAACAAAATCCTTATTTAATGAACATTAATTATTATATTTGATTATGCATAATGAGCATTCGAATTGGTGATCTTACTCATGGCTAAATAGAACCTTGGAACATGATTTACCCTACTTATGTTTAATCACTATCATTAACCATTAAGCCTTATTAAAAAATAAATATGCAGATGTTCAATTGTGCTTTTAATAGAGGCCCATTGAGTATATGATGAACCCAACAAATAGAGTTAAATTAGTGTTAGTCGTAATGCTTTTCCTAGGTTTAATTGTACTTTGATGCATGTTTTTGCAGCATTTCAGGACCAATGAACTAAATTTTAAGTTTAAAGAAGAACCTGGACCAAAAGGGCGCTGCAGCGCGCCACAGCGGGATACAGCGAATCCAACCCGAGAGGTCCACACTATAGCGCGCCTCAGCGCCCATCAAATAAAGAATCTGGCACTATTGCGCGTCACGACAGATATAGACAGAGAACTTAGTGCTATAGCGCGCCGAAGCGCACCTCAGCATTTCATTCTAGCGAGCTTGGTGCTATAGCACGCCGTAGAGCGTTCAAACAAAGAGTCAGACGCTAAGCGCGCCGCAGCGCGTCCCCAACAGAGACTAAGACGCTATAGAGTGCCTTAGTGAGCGCTCAAACAAAAAGCATGGCACGACAACGCGCCGCAACACATTTCCAACAGACGCTAAGCGCGCCGCAGCGCGTCCCCAACAGAGACTAAGATGCTATAGAGTGCCTTAGTGAGCACTCAAACAAAAAGCATTGCGCTACAACGCGCCGCAACACATTTCCAACAGAGAGCAAAACGCTACAGCGCATCGTAGCACACTTTAGACAGAGAACGTGGCGCTACAGCGCGCCATAACGCCTGACCAACAGAAATCTCGGTGCTACAGCGCACGACCAACAAAAGGCTTGGCGTTATAGCGCGCCGTAGCACCCACATAAAATTTCTAATACCTTTTTCTCTTCCCAATTTGTATTGAAACGACAAAAGGTCTTTATTCTTTCATATTCACACAGCATAATTAAATTGTCGGCATTAAAAATCATTAGTTACATAAAGAATAAAGGAATAAAAAGTAAATGCACTTTCAACTCTTAAGATGGATAATTAAATGGATTGAGTAAATTTTGGAAGCTGCCTTGAGAGTTATAAACAAGAATTGAAGAGGAAAATAGGTTCCAACTTTTTAATCTAGAGCTCTTGAACAAAAAGTTGCTGCAAGAACCATTAGAGGAGAATCCTCCGCCCTAAGAAAGAAGAAAGTTGCAGCCAAAAGGAGAAGGAGGAGCACAGGGACCAATGAACTAAAGGAGATCCAAGGGAGAGAGGTCCGAGCGAACTCGACAGTTGTTCCCCATTATTGTACTCTTTCTTTACTCTTTTAATTTATTGTAAAATCCATGCAAAGGCTTATAATCTCTTGTTGTTTTTCTTATGATTTTAATTTGGTGGCAGCTTAAACCTTCCTTGGGGAGGGTTAGGCATAAGTTTGTAAAGATGTAAAGATGTAATGTTTTGTACTCTTCATTATTAATGAATATTATTTAGTTAATTATGCTTGGAATATTGTGAATGAATGAATTGAATAATCTTGAACTATAATATATAAATCCTATATAAATGTTTTCATAGTTAAAGCCCTATATAGCTCATCGATCGCTTAGTCATAGTGATGTGCAATGCTTGAGCGTTAATGCCGAATATCTGTGACAACATTCAGTGTGCCAAAACAACCCATGCATAACATTGGACTTATGCTAATCAATTAAGCTATGGGAGATATTAAAAACTCTTTGAGCTCCTAGCTCATTCTTAATTTATTTGAGATGATGGTGTATGTTAAGCTTAGAGCTAGGTGACAAGCTCTTTGAGCATCATAACACATCACCTTGGCTAAATGGAGATGTTGACGCATATAAGCCAAGAGCCACTAATTGATCTCTGTAGCTCATTCTAGATTTACACGAGGTTTTAGAGAACTATGTGCTATGGGTGATATGATATAAACCCATTTAGTCTAACAGCTCATCTCCTTAGCTAAATCTAGAGTTGAAGCGTGTGATCCATTAGTGGAATCAAGTTCATGTGATTCTCAACCTTATTTATAGATTTAATAACTTAGATGTAAGAAATAAATTCAGTAAATAAAGATCACATGAATTTCTATGTGCCAAAATTGAACCTTCTTGTGTTCATTTCTGAGCACTAGACAAGACTTAGTACATAAACTAATATAACAAGAGAAGACTAAGTCTCTTGATTATCAAATAATAAATTATTTCAATTCACTTAGCTTGAAATTGAGAATAATAGTACTTATAAATTATTTGCATGCTAAAGCCCAAATCTCCCTATTTTCTTTAAATATAAATTCTTATCAAAAAAACTCTGATATTGATAATTAGGATCAAAATAACAACAACTTTGACACATACACATTAGTGGAATTAAGCACACTCTAGTAACAAAACAGAACATCATTCTCAGAGGTCGATAAATCTCGGGAATCTTATCATCTCTTATTACTTCAGACCACATATACTTGCATGTAAACGCAGACTGTGTATTTTCCGTCTGTAAAGTTTTTGGAGTCGTTGCTAGAGAACAATCTATTTATTTTGTATTAGTGATAACTGAAGAGTAACTACTGATTTAAGATTATGATGTATATACTTTTTTATGGCTCAGCCAAAAAATAAGCCAGACAATGATGTGTTAGGGATGTTTAGTGAATTCTTGAGAATCTAGTAAGGTATGGCTTGGCCTGGCATCATGCCAGAAGCTCTCTCATCAGTTCACTGACTAGGTACCTCACTACCCATTGAGCTAAGGCAGCTCCATTCCCATCCAGTTTGATTCCTTCTCCTTAAGTGATGTGTTAGGGATGTTCGATGAATACTTATAAATAGAGTAGGGTATAGCTCGGCCTAGCAGCAGGCCAGACAGTGAAATCCATTGTATGGATGGGGCGCTGCCAGCCAGCCCGGCTTCCATTAAATTTCCTGGCAATTAACACCACCTCTAGGTGTCTAATTTTTAGAGGAGATTATTTCTCAAGTCAAGCTAGCGATTAAATTGATCAATATCGATCGAGCTAGCCCGATAGTTTGACGACCTTCAGACCCGAGATAGTGCACTACAGTGCACGATCGCAAGTAAGGTCTCAATGATCTAGCCGATCATCGGGCGCAATCTAAGGATGTCACTCCTTTTGTGAATACTGATTGTGTAGAGATTGAAATCGAGCAACGGGGTGGTTTATGTGGGGAGAATTTGCTCCCTACAGTAAACCCTAGAAAAAAAATTAGGGCAAATAGGTTTTTGGCAATCCTGACAATCCTGTAAGGAGTTTCTTTGTCCAAACAATGTGCCTTGGTTTGGTGATCATGAAGGCATTAAAATCAAGCCATCAACGTGACTCTAGCACGGTTAGGGTTTTATCCTAAACCCTAAATCGCTCGTCACCGGGGATTTCAGTGGAAGAGAATGAACAGGAATGGGTCAAGTCAAATTCGACCTATGTCTTTAGTTATTGGGTTATTAAATTATTTGATTTTTCTGTATTTAAGTTTCCTCTATTAATAAATCATAAACATATAGTTAATTTAATAAAAATATTTCATTTAAATTAATGAAATTAAGTGCATAATTCAAATTCAAAAATATTGATCTAATGTGCCATTGAATTCAAAAAAATATGTATAATCTTAATTTGCAATAATATTTAGGTTTATGTGAATAAATTTATTAATTATGCCCTAATTAATCTAGAAATGGATTAGTGAATATTAATATTAATACCTAACCAAATCCCATGATTTTAGTTTTGATCTTCTCATTAGATAGAGGAGAATCTGATTAAGTAATTAAAAATATTTTTTGTATCTAACTTTATTAATCACTCATTAATCACCCTAAAACTTAATTAGTGAATATTAAGAGCATTAATGATCTAATTTTGGTGCTTAAGGTGTATAATGACTCCTTCGATAGTAAGGAACCTAATTATAACTTAAAATTTTATTTTATGAGATTTAATTTGCTAATCACACTTTATTTAGCCTAAATTATGATTAGTGCTTATAAAACTCATTTTTTAACTAAAATTAGTGTTTAAGGTGCCAATATTTGCCTTAGATAATAAAGAGGACTCAATTTAGAGATACAAATCTTAGAGTTAAGCTTTAAAACCTTAATTAATGATATTTTCATGGCTAATAGTCAAAGGTGATTAAAATAAAAATTTAGAACCTCTAATATGTCATTTACTCTTTAATCACTAAGTAAGATATTTAGGACCTTGTTTGGGATTAATCTGAATCATTAATAGCCCAATTAGCTTATGTCCTAATATGTCCAATTAATTAGGTTTAAATACTTAAAGTGACTAAAATGTGGATTTAGAATCCACATTGTCTTCATAAACTCTTAGTATAATACTTAAATGTATTCAAAATAAGTTTAGACTTATAAATCTTTCATTTAGGCTAAAACTCTAGTTTTGACCTAAATAGAATAACCTTGCTCCTAAGTATCTTATTAAAGCGGCATGAAAATCCACATTCTTTCTCTTAAGCTTAAGTTTAGTATTTAGGTTAGTGTTTATTTTTATTGATAATTGATTTGATTCAATAGAAGGTGCTTTAATCAATATTTAGGAGAATTCAATTTAGATTAGATCTAAGTTATACAGACTTAAAACCTAATTATTTAATCAATATTGATTGTTCTTTAATTTTAAAAATAAATGTAATAGTGTAACAATCCTAGTATTATTACCTAATTTTTGGTAGTATAATTAGCTTAAAAACCCCACCATTAGACTCCTAATATCATTAGGAGCTAACCACTAAAATTTGATTCAATTTATAGATCATTTGATTTTGATGATTATTTTGAGCAATTTAATTAACAAAAAAAAGAAAAATAAATTGATCTCCGATCAAAAATATGACTTCATTTTTAAGTTGCTCACCTCCAATTTAGCTATAGGTGAATTTTTTGAATTTTTCGGAGCTCATTTGATAGTTTAATTCTAATTATATAGAAAGATATAAATAATTAATTAACTTGATTTTCTAGAGCTCATCAGGATCGAATGGCCAAGACCCTTCCCCCGCATATTAGTGTGATTCAGTTGTTGGATTGAGTAATGATTCAACAACTATAACACGACAGGGAACTATTTCTTGTCGTGTTCCCCAAGCGAGCCACGACCGCGGGTCATGGCATAAAGTCGTGCCATGACCCGTATTGGCCATTGTAGGTAGCCCCCTTCTACGACCTTCAAAACCTTTCTTTCACTTCTTCTCTCGCTTGCTGGTCAATTGAGCACTCATGGAAAGCTTGGCGATACTTGCAGGCAATGAATTTGAGCGAAGAAACAGCGAACACCGGTGATTAGGTACATCAATTTTCTTGTCAATTTCATTCCTATTCGCTTCAATTGCATTTCATTTCTTGATTGTATTGAGTGTAGTATCAAATGGTAGCTTTAATAGGTTTGATATGGCATGGCTAACTCGAATGAACTGGAGCCTGTGGAAGTTACAATTTGACTCCACAGTAAATCATAATCCTAATTTTTCCCCTTCGTCAAATTAACGCCAACTGGGGCCTCTAGGTTTAGGGATTTAAATACCGATGTGTAGGCCTTTTTAAGAGCTTTCAATCGAGCTATGGCTCGTCATCTGGCATAGCTGGAACGTTAAAAATTAGGGTTTCTCTAAAACCCTAAATTCTCAGCTTGTCTCTGTATCCCCATTGAAGGAGGTGTACAGTGCCAGGCGGGTAAGCTCATGACCTATGCAACACTGTGTAGGGGCATATTTGCAAAATATTCCCTAGCCCGTTGGGCCTCACCGAGTCGATGGGCCTGAATTTGCCAGCACCATTGGCCACGGGAATATTCTAAGAATATGCTAATTTTAATAATTAGAACTTAGGGAGAATAATAAAAATCAAATAAATTGAATAACTTTTTAATTACTCATCTAAATATATACCAAAATGATTAGAAAAATATATAAAACAATAATACGTAATATAATTTATATTTTAAAAACTAGTTTTCTTAATTATCTCATAATTATTATTAAGTGTAATTAAGATTTAAATTAGCTATTTGAAGTTCGAATTGATCTTATTTATTGTCATTGTGCTTCTTATACTATAAGAATCTAAAGACACTGATTTTATTTCATTTGGACACCAAATGTAAATATAATTTTTTGACACTTCATTAAATTAACTTTTTAATTAAAGAATTGGAGATTTCCACATCTGAGCTTCTTAAACTACTAGAATAGCATAGGATAACCTAAATTGTGACTTAACTAAACTTAGAGCATGATCTTGTTAAGGAAATACTTAGATTAGTTTAGTATTGATTTTAGCACTAGTAAACTTAGGATTGAGCCTTAACCTTAAGAAGAAGAAAAGAATGTGAGAACCTATGACTTGATTAATAAATTGAAATTGTGATATTTCTAACCCCTTAGTAGAAATAGAATGGATAGTGTCCTATGTCTAAATCCCCATTAGATCTAATTCTAAAAGTTTTGAGTGATTTGATAAAACCTAATATAACATCCTCACTTCTCTAAATTTAGGAGTGATCTAACATATTCTAGCACATTATAGGTGATAATTAGTGATTATAGTGAAATAACTAGTAGTCTAATCCATCTAGTTAACCTTTAAACTTCCATTAGAAAGATTAAGATTTAGGAAGATAATGTTAGTGAGACTTCCACCTTAGAATACTTAATGGTTTTTAGTGAGTAGTTAACAAATTGGTGTATCTGTAGAGTCAGATAGGTCTCAACCATAGTAATCCTAATAGGCTCAAATTATAGTAAATCGACAAATAAACCTTCTAAGTTAAGAACTTTAGCACTAGTCTAAACCTAGTAGCTTAAGAAGGCAGGTCTAGTAGCTTGTAGACATTAGTTTTAGGATATGGGTAACAAAACTTTTTTATTTTATTTATTCAAAACTTTATTTTCAAAATATTTATTTTTCTATAATATATATATATATATATATATTATATTCAATTAACTTATAGATTAATAATATTTAAATTAATTGGGATTTGATTAGCCCCAATTATTAAGGTAGATAACTAGGTTAGACAACTATAGATATCACATAGCTTATAATTAATCTTGAAATCCTTGAATGCTGCATCACTTTGAGATTATAATCTGGAACATTCATTAAGATATTATGCATAAAAAAACTTTAAAATATTATACATATGGGTTTCATGTAGTGGACATTTGAGCCAGAACAGGCCATAGAGTGATATGGAGATCACATACATCCTAGAGAGGTAGTGTGTATGATATGGGAGACCCACTACTTTTGGTTAAGCAGACATGCTTAACTTTTAATTTATTATGTATTGTGCCCGTAGAACAAAACTTAAATAATAAAAATTACTTAAATATGTATTTCTCATAATATTATTGATTGTGAATGACTTATCATAGACTTATAACTATGTTTTACTCAGCCTTTTAGACTGAACTTTACTTTACTGTACTTCCTCCTATTTATGTATTACATTTTACAGTTTTTACTTTAAATTTATTTGCAGCATATATTTGCTCTGTGTTTACTCACATTTATCCTTATATTATTTTATTTTATAGTTATTTAGTATATTTTTCTATTGGACATATACATGTTTTCCTTCAATTTTTATATGCACGCCAGTATTTTAGATATTAGTTGTTATTTCTTTCTTACATATCTTGTGCATGCTAGATCAGCCTTCTATGATTACTTTTACTCCATTTTACTTATTTTTTAGTCTTTAGATTTTTTGTATATATTTCCTTTTATTGCTTAGTGCACCGCTTTACTTAAAATTATAAATGGCTAATGTGATATTTGCTTAACTCAAATAATTAAAATTTCATAAAACCCTAAAATATACTTAAACTTTTTAAGTCTAATCACTTATTTTTCTTTTATTAGATGTGCTCTATCGTATTAAAAAAAAACTAAATACGATAGATCAAGAGATTATTAAAGAGCTTGGAATAGGAGCAGATCGTGACCTTCAAGAGCACCTATGAAGACTTGCATTTTTTCTTCTTATTGTGAGAATGAGAGAGTTTTATAACATTTAAGAACTTTTTGTAATATCTATAATTCTGGATACTTTTGCTTTTATTTTCTATAATGAATGCATTTTCCTTCTTTTACTCCAGATGGTTTGGATGATAGATATAGATATACATATATTGCTCTTTTATTTTCTTAATTTTTATATCTCAAAAAACTCCTTGGACATGGAGTGCTTAATAACGAGTTAATTTCCAAATAATTTAGTATAAAGTACTACGGTATCCCATAGTATTGGGTTAATATTTACTAACTTAGCACTAGAGCGTTACACCCCACTACCCTGTTTCCTCTGTCCACCTCATGAGTACCCAATAATCATAGCAATTGAAACTAGTGACTGTCACCTTCAGTGAGCATCCAACAACTTTTAAGCATCAGGAAGAAGCTCAAGGATCGAGCAAGGACTTGTTATGCTATTGGAATTGGCAAAACCCGATCGGTAGCGACTCGACAAACTCACGAACAAGATACCCCATTTCCCCTCTTGTTTATTACATAGTTCATCTTAGTTCCTTGTTACATATTTTAGTCATTATTGTAATGACTATCAAATGCAATCGCACTTAAGTAAGCCCAAATGTAGCTCGATAGCCTCGAGCATGTGATGTGATGTACAATGCTCAGGGCTGCGTAAGGTCCCAGCAATTTGGGCCATCTTCGATGGAGTTCTTGGGTTCCTTGAGTCAGCCTTGACCCAAGGAAGATGTTGGAAACTCAACAAAGCTAAATGGATAACCTTGGAGGGAATATGACCCCTCCATAGTTGTAATAACCCTAGAGTTGTTACCTATCAATTAGTGACCTATTTAACTCTAATCTTTTTTCATTAGCCTTATAATAGTATTAAGAGCCTCAATTTCAATTTTTATGCAATTTAGAGATTGTTTGCCAATTTCAAATATTTCATAGTTTTCTGATAATTCTGAGAATGACTAATTTATTTAAATCTCAGAATTAAAAATGAAGTCTGCCATTAGACTCATTATCCTAAAATTAGCTATGGGCGGTATTTTAGAAGTGTTTGGAAGTCATCAAATTTTCCACGAATATTTTAATAATATTTAAATACCCAAAAAATTAATATAATTAAATTGATATCCGATCAAAAATCCATTTGCATTTTTGAGTTCCTCACCTCTCAATTAGGCAAGGGTGAAAATTTGGGATTTTTTGGAGTGTGTTTGATTATTTAATTTTGATTAATAAATTGAGTAAAATTAATTATATAAATAAAGTATTTAAATTAAATAAATACTTAATATAATTTCAAATGGCTAATATTTGAAATCGTGCGAATCTCGTGCAAGAGGCCAGCGCACGAGACAGCGGTCCGCGCGGATCATGGTCATTGCGCCTTTTCAAATATGATTAGATGGTCTCATTTTGATCAGACCTTAAATATCAGATATGGTCGTTCGATCAACCGATCGAACGAACAGCCAGATCTCCCTCCCTGTACGCCCTCCTCAGGCACGATTGTCTGGCGCCAAAGGAGAACAGTCCTTGCTACCAACTGCTCTTTTCTTCGGCAATTAGAGTTGGACCAATCCTCCATTACCCCATTTTCTTCTTCCTAGAGCTGCTGAGACCCTGCTGAGATGATTAGAGCAGCTACCTACTGAAACCCTAATTCCATTTTCGGCCGAAGTGAAGAAAGTTAAAAGATTTTCAAGGTACCCATCTCCTCAACTAATTGTCCAATTGATTAAGAAAATTAGTTTTTAAAATTGTCATTTTGCTCAAAACTTAGGTTAAGCATTTTTAACTCTTAAATTAGCTTCTAAATGAGTTAAATCAATGTTAGAACTCTAATAAAATTACTTAAGTAATTAAAATTAGTAATTCAATCAACTTAGTAAAATTCTTTAATATTCTCTAAGTCTTTTTCTTATGATTTTTCACCTCACATTAGGGCTATTCCTAAGACCAGGATTAGATCATAGGTTAGATTTCATTCATTGAAAAATAGGATTTTTCAATTAATAAATCTATGGTTTTATTAGTTTCTAGATTTTTACGATTTATTTTGATTATTTTGTCTATTAGTCATAGATTTTGGATAGGAGATTCATCTTATTAAATTTGATTTGCTTAATAGGATTTGCCTTAATCAATAGATCACTTTTAGAATAAAGCCTAGATCTATTATATTATCCTTTTGAATTATGTGATTAAGCCCAATCTCATGGTATTTAATCCATAATCTATAGCTTAGTAGATCTTGATCAGATCTTAGATGGAACATCTAAATTTATAAAACTAGGACGTATGATTTATTGATTGAACTTGTAGTCATATTTGATTGAATTAGATTAGAACCTGATTAGTTCTAATCTTTTTTAACTTATAAGGCTGAGCTTCTAAGTTACACTCGATAGTAGGAATTGGAGCCCCTGAACTTGTGTAACTTGGAATAGTTAGAATGGTTAAATTAGAAAACAAATGATATTACTATGCTTAGTAGAGTCATTTGCTCATTACTTGATTTTTGTGCTACACATTCCTTGAGTTGTGTGCTTATTTTCCTTGGACATGTCATATAAGAAAAATATTGTTGCATGAAAGTGAAAACTTAGAATATTAGAAAAATATTTGCATTTGGGTTCAGTCTTTGGTTGATTATGGTGCACATTACCCCAATAGACAGGGGTAAGGAGAAATAAGGATAATTAACATTACTCATTGAGAAATGTGTGTTAAGCTGGGAACCCACCTAATCTTGTAGATGTGCTTGACTCCTCAGCTATTTCTGGATGTGTCCACAGAAACAAAAGTAAAATAACTAAAAGATTCTATATAGTATTATCTGCCTCTTCAATTTTGCTTTACTTTTGTTCTATTTTTTATGCCCTAGCCCAAAAAAACTATGGGAATCTCTGTCTGCCCTAGCCCAAAAAGGCTATGGGAATATACTGGGATAGATTGGCCAATTCTTTCTAATATGACATTTATATATTCTTTTCAGTTTTTCAACTTACTGTATATTATGATGCTGATGCATGTTATTTTAGTCAGCTGTGTTTCCTATTTTACCTGCTTACTTATATATTTATATAGGATGCTAAACTTTACTACTTATATTAGATGTACTATTTTCAAATTTATCTTTTAAATTAACACGTGTCATATGATCATTAGCATGTTTAGGTTTAGACTTTTTTTTCAGTACCTTTACTTACTGTTTTATATATGTATGACATGTCTTATTTAGTTTACTTGAGGTATGCTTTCGCCTCAATTCTTTCTTGCTTAGTTATAAAGATTGCATTTATAACTTATTCACATTCTTTTGAATGCTTACTTGTTTCCATGCTAGATAGATGTTGATTTGTTAATAGTAAAATAGTGATATTAATAAATACTTAATAAAATTTAGTTGCCTAAAATGTACTTAGATATTTTATCTAACAAGATTTTTCTTTATTGGTTGGGGCCCTGGCATTGTGAAACTAACAATGTCAGAACTTGAGCAATTTGAGGAGCCTGTGCTTGAGGATGAGCCCTTCATAGAGGAGGTGCAATAACTTGGACCAGAGGATATGTATATACCTTTTTAACTATTGTGAGGATGAGAGTATTATTTATTTCAATTCATAAACTTTACTTAAAATATTATAATAATACAGGTACTATGATTGTAATTTATTTTCTGCACTTTATTATTTTTTAAGCTATTTTATTTTAATTCATGTATAATGTATAGTAAATGGATGTAGCCTTTACTTATCATATGCTTCTGCACTCTGTGTATATAGATGTAGTGACTAATTCTCTTAATTATGCTGGGCACGTCCTTCCCTTAGCAGTGGATTGTGGATGTCACCTAATCCAATGTTGAGTCAGGGATCTACATGAGTGACACTCCGCTCCTTAGTCCAATGATTGCGAGTTTGGGGAGCAGGGCGCCACATAGACTATGTTACACGAGGCTAAATGTTGGCTAATAAAGAAGAAGCTTATTGATAAATAAGTGTAATAAAGATGAAGATGTGAAGGTGTGAGTGGGTATTCTCATAAAAATACAAATAGAAATAAGTCCAATTGTAGCAAAGTTGGAGTGGCTCAAATAGTAAATAATATTTGGAAATGTCAACACAAATGGTTCAGACATTTTACTCGTAGATTGTTTAATGACCTTATTTGAAAAAGATTTGAGTACATAAATTTTTTCCATGTTAAAAGAGAAAGAGAAAAACCAAAAAAAGATATGTGAAGAAACTACTGGAAAGAATCTTTTCTATTTAAATATATGGAGATGTTTTTATTAGTTTATGCACAATGTAAATAAGGGATTTATGAATTCAACCCCTAACTTTATGGGCCTAAGGCTTAGTATTATTGAATATCTAAAATTTATAGCAAAATTAAGTGTTAAAAATATTTAAAATATCATATAAACCAGTATACTTTGAGTAGAATTTATACATTTTTAGGAAAAATGAAGAAAAAGGCAAGCCAGAGCTAAATTGAGGAATTCTAGAAGAAAACTGCTATGGTGCGCCGTAGCGTGCCATGACGGTTCACAAAATTACTTCACCTAGAACATACCTAAAGGCCTGGAAGGAAGACTGCTGCAGCGCGCCATAGCGGGCCGCAACATCATTTTCGGGGAGCAATATTAAAACATTATATGAACTAATTGAACAGCGTCAAATCTGTTTCCACAAAAGATTAAGTGCTACAACACACTTGAAGTGCGTCATGGCGCACTTTGCCTTATTAAGGATTAAGACAGACTTGGGATAAAACCTATTGTAGCCCGCCGCAGCGCGCTACAACGCGCCTCGGTGGCATTTTTGATTAATCATGAAAAACCTTATGTGAATTAATTGAACAGTAACTATTCCGCATTCACAATAGTCTAACCATTGCAGTGTGCCATCAGCGTGCCACAACGGGTAGCAGCGGCCTTAAGGTAAACTATAAAATTATACAACGGAACAGTATTTGAATTTTAGCTGCCGCAGCGCGTCACAGCAAAATAGTGTGTGAATCGAAGCTACTACAGCGCGCTACAGTGGATCCTCAGCAAAACAGCCTATCTGGAGCTAAATTCAATAAAATCAAATGCAAGCGCTGCAATGCGCCACAGTGCCTGCTACAAAAAAGCTTTAGAATTTGCATTGAATACAACATAAGGAATGCCACAATTTCAGACCTTTGGCCTTCCCCTGCCTCTTGAAACTTGAATTAATCTCTAACTCTGAGGAATCCCAAGAGAATAAGTTAAATAAAGTTCAAATTGCTTGCATTGAAGTAAAAGGAGATGAAAGGTCAACTGTGATTAATACATGGGGGCTAAAAACTCTTTTATTTAAAGGCCAATTTTAGACCAAATGGAGATTCCCAATTTCAACATTCAAAAGATCTAAAAGGGAAGCTGCAGGAGGGAAAAGAAGAGAACTCTCCAAAAGGCAAGCAATGGACTATAAAAAGTAAAGAGAAGAAAACAGCAAGTGAAAGGAGGAGAAGTAAAGTAGAAGTAAAGGAGGTAGATTAAGAGAGCCCTAAAAACCTCTAGGTGTTTCCTAATACTCTTCCTAAACACTATTTAATTATTTTTCGCTGTAAACCGATGTCAAGACTTACTTCCTCTTGCATGTATGCTTTTATTTATTCAGTAATGGAAAGCTAAATCCTCTTGGAGAGGGTTAGGATATAATTATAGGAAAATGTAATACATAATTGGTATTGTAATGGATTTGTTTGAATAAATAAATTGATTGATGTTTTACTATTTGCTATTATAGAATGAATGCATAGATGTAATTCTGTTAAAAATCTCCTTGTTAAAACAAAAACTAAAATGAAATATCAATAAGAAAAGAACTTGAGTTCCAAGATCATCAATTGAACTAGAGCAAGGAGATTAGTACAAGTAGAGCTGAGACTTATGTGACAAGTTCTCAAGCTCACTTGCACACTTCCTTAAGGACTCTTCCTAGAGATTGATGCTTGTGAACCAAGTTCCCATCAACTTGCTCTACTGCTCAGCAAAATAAAAAGGACGAGAGGACGTTGGAAATCCAATGGACGATGTGACATATTACATTTGACCCAACACATTATCTCATTTAGCTAAATCGCATGTGTAAGTGCATGATGAAATGTTAATAAAAATCATGTTTGTGAGGTCTAATAATTAAAGATAATATTTGGTAATCTAGACGTAGGAAATTAAAGTTAAATTTAAATTACGATCTCATAAAGGCTTAGTTGCCAAGGTAGAACCCCAAGGAGAGTTCTTCTTGTTGCACTAAAATTGAACCTATTGTAATTAGAGGTTAACTCCAATTCTAATAGTATTCACTTGATTTAATTAGGCATAGAAAAATTAATTTGTATATTTCAATAATGAAGTAACAACACTAAGTCCTTCCAAGTCCCACAATGAAGCCTCAACTCTCTCCTTTTGAACAAATCGTATCTTATCCTAAGATAAATTGTATTTTTAATTTAGGAACCATCCCAAACCAAAAATCAATATTATAAATATTGCTGAAAGAAGATAAACTTAGTATCAAAATCACCGTTCCCTGAGGACGATAAATCTCGGAACTAAACTTCTACTTATTACTTCAGACCGCGTACACTTGCGTGCAAGCGCAAACACGAATTTAAGGTCAGTCAATTGTTATAGTTGTTGTTAATATGTTAACATGTTCCAATATAATAATAATAAGAATTATTATAAAATATAAATAATACATTGCACATATATATAGAGGCACAAGTCCAAAGAGGCTTGTTAGAGTACTCACTATTGTAGAAAAAAAGATTCGACCAGCATTAGTTTTCTTAACCGGATAAATCCATGATCGACAATTGAAGTGAGCTTTGAGGTTTCCACCAACATTATTATCCACCAAATACACCATCACATAGTGGAGAAAGAACTTATTATGGCTTCCATTATTTACTAATATGGCCCCTGGTAATCCAAAGTCTACCTCGAGATTAAAGCAAAGATTGTAAGTTATTGTGGGGATTTTTCCATGCTTTGTCTTCTTTCCTCTCTTGAGCCAACTTTCTTTACTTAGCTTGCCTCTTCTAGTGTCTGCATGACAAAATTTAAAAACTAATTGATTCAAATTTTGTGTAAATTTATGAAAAATAATAAATGTAGGTAAAACATTAGATAAATGTGAAATAAATTTGTGCAAAATATTTATTGAGTTCAAATTTTAATTTTATCTACCAAATTTTTTAAATGAAGTATGCATATTATGAAAACTTTATAACTACTTGAGAGATAAAAGTTACCTTATTTAAGAAAAATCTAAAGACCAAAATATGTTCCAAAATGACATTTTCATTTAAAAATTTGGCATCCAATCATTAAGATCTATTCAATCTTTAGAGTTACAAGCAATAAGTAGGCTAATGTTTAATTATACACTGTAAACAATAAATTTTGATAAAAAAAATCATTTAAATCACCCCATCATTGATGATGGAACTCACAAATGAAAGAATATTCTAATGATTGATCATAATAATAATAATAATTTTATTCATAATTTTTATACTTTTTTCTAAGTTATTCTTATGACATAATTATTTATTTGCTTCTATGATATGTCAATTTGGATCTAATAAGCATTATTTATAGTGAAAATATTAATTGTAGAGGTGAATCATATAATTTTCACTTAGTTTTGTTCCTAATCATGATTGTTTCGTTATATTAAATATTATTAATTTCTTAGGTGTATCTATTTTTCTTGTTGGATGAAAATAATCAATTTATTTATACTAATTCATATTGCATTATAGCCCACATAATCAATTTATTTCCACTTTGGTTGAAATAATACACCTAGTTTTTATTCTTCTGATATAACTAAATTGCATAATTTATATTCAAATACAAATGAGTCTTTAAGTCTTTATATAGATGAACTTCACATTAAGCATTATTTACCTTAGCCATATTCACTTTTTTAAAATAAAATAACTTAATATAATAACCCAAGATTACTATGCTAAGTGTTTAAGCTTAATTTAAATAATATAATTTTGATGTCTAAATTTAAAAATTTAATTATACTTTGATTCCTCACATTAGTATACAATTCCTATCCAAATTTCATAATTTTAGACTTAATATGAGTGAAAATGCACAAATTATAATTTATATTAATTTAATTAATATACTTATATTCTGAATAATAATAAAATAAAATTTTCAATTTATTAAACAATGGAGCAATTACTTTTTATCGGATAAATCTATCAAATCTAGCGATAGATGGTAGGATTAATCTCAACCATCAGAACGATTGATCCAATTTGATGGCAGATCGACGGGATCGTTATCCATTGTTAGATTGGAGTTGCAATTCGATCAGACTATGGGAATAATCCAAGCTGCCAGATCGGCGATCTGATCCAATGATAGTGATTTAATCACTGTGAAAATAACTTTCTATTCAATAAAATGACGAGATCGATTTCCGTTATCAAATTCAAAGATCAGGTATAATGGAAGATTGAATGGTACTTAATATAGAAATGAATGTACTTTCAAATCTGGCCATACATGACCAACTTGACCCAACCCAAGTACAGTGTCATCTTCTTTGCATGACATGTCTGATGCTCTTAAAAATTCCAAAATTGGAAACTTTCTATTTCATGGCCTAATCTCGAGTTTATGGACTCATTTACACGTGTCGTCCTGATTAAAGATTAATGTAACTAAAATTATGAGCTAATTCAACCTAAAATTGAGAAAATTAAGCCTATCTCAGTTTGCTTTTTTTTTTGTGTGCTAAAATTGGCCTCAAATATGTGACCACATGTGTCCTTGCTATCATCGAACCTACCCCTAGGACTGAGCTTCTATTTATGAACAACTCCGGCCAGTAGCAATAATTTCACATACAATAATGGTTATAACTTATTGTAACTTGGTAATATGAGCTTGTATGCATGGGCTTTAAGTTCACTTCACCACTCACTTGAGATAAATCACTCGCTTAATG
Source organism: Gastrodia elata (assembly GCA_016760335.1). Classification (NCBI taxonomy): domain Eukaryota; kingdom Viridiplantae; phylum Streptophyta; class Magnoliopsida; order Asparagales; family Orchidaceae; genus Gastrodia; species Gastrodia elata. Next base: position 17,528,303 of record CM028681.1, read on the forward strand.
GCTGAAAATTTTAAGAACTATGAAATCATGTATTTACTCATTGTTTAAGTTAGACATGAAATTAAAATGAGGCAACCTTAAATTGGTTAGTTTAGGTCTATACTTGGATTGGAAACCTCCATGATTGGATGTCAAATCTAGCCCCCATGAATACATACTTATATACCTAGTCACTTTCCATGCTTATCCGATAGTGGCATGGCCTCATAACTTACATTCTTAACATAATATATTACTGATTTAAATAGTAATTATATCACCACCATATTCAACCTTAATCTAACCAAAAACATAATCACTTAGGATAGACTTGTGATAACACCCCAACACATGATCCTTTAAACACCACGTAAGAATATGTACTTCTAAATGTTAGCAATTGAGTTTTATAATGATTCACACTTAAAACCTAATCTAATAATAGTCATAGCAATAATATGGAAATATACCGAGATCAAGTTTTATCATGTTTAGTATGAATACACATAGAACTTGACTACTGGGCAGCATTAGGCAAGGATCACTCTATACACACTACAAATTCTTAAGATTGATCTAGAATGTTTATTTGTTGGTTTCCTTGTATTTAATCATTTATGATATTAAATGAAAGCTAGTTACTCATCTAACCTCATGTTCCATCCCTACTCAAGCTATTAAGATCATCAAGTCACTATTCCACCTAATGCTTGTTATCACTACATATAAAAATGGTGAATCTCAAACTTAAGTGTATTCCACCTCACCATGAGATAAAAGAACCACCAAAAAATATTTAATAACAAAATTCATTAGAATGATAATTGGGAATCCTCACTCAAGAAATCATAGACCTTAAAATCACCCCATATTTATATATATACCCTTATATGTGGATGAGAATATATGAGAGAAATGGAATCGTTGATATGCATGGTGTGAATTCTAAGTCTTACACATTCATATGTGTAAATGTGTGTGTGTTTGTGTGTGTGTGTGTGTGTGTGTGGTTTGTGTGTATATACTAAGAAACCCATGTAAAATTATGTAAGCCAATAACATAAGAATGAGAGAAGCGCATGTATATAAGAAACCACATAACTAAGATAAATAAAAACTAAGAAGTTGTTAACATTGAATGAACCAATCATAAGAGATGGGTGTGTAAACTAAAATATATTTGTCATACAAATAATAGCAAACATAAACAATACTGAATTTTAGATTTTGTGGAAAAAATTATAGCACTCATTGACACTTTTTGATCTACAAAGAAAATTGGTATGCAAATATTCTACATTTGCAAGTAATGTCCATTCTTATTTTGTCAAATCCTAAGGTATGCATGCATTTCTCTTTTTTAGCACATGATCTGAGTAATAATTATGTATTAGTAGATATTAAGAATGCATATCCTATTTATACAAATTTGTGTAAATGTAATGAAACACAATGGCTAAAATAATTATAACTTAAATGGTTCCATAATGGATATCTTCTCAAATATGTAAGAAGAATTAATGAAGAGAGAAAGCATACTTTCTATGACTCATGAGGAGGGTTATGGCAAGCAGGAAGCAATATTGAACCAATAAACTCAGTAGATATATGGAGACACAAATTTCTACAAATAAAATTCTTGCACTCTTATACAGCTAATATAGATGAGACATAATAACAACAAATACTTAAAGTTTTGAAGCATGTTTCTTAATATCATTGTATCTAACATATATCTTATGTAGTATAAGATAATGTGAGGTTATAAAACCATAATTTAATTTTACTAGCATAAGTTTTTTTTATATGTTGCATTGGCCCTTCCTTCATGGCACAATTTAAAAGTGGCTTAGGTATAACCAATGATATCCATCTGATCATGTATAACATATGAACTACTTGTGCTCTTATATAGAAAGATGCACTAGTTTTGTTTTTGTTTTTATTATATTTCATTTTGCTTCTAAACTTAATTACAAACCACTTAAATATCCAAGTACTTAGATCACTCTAACCATATTCGATTCCCAAACACATTTCATGTTTTAGGATTTGGAGCACTAACAACACCAATCGAATGGTATTGCTTTTATTGTTAACCATGTTAAAAGAAATGCTGCTTGAAAATATTTTTTTTTAAATTTCATATAGTATTAGTTAAACTTATGAATCTTTTTACCTCAGTTATGGTGGTACATCTAAGACATTCTGTCATTAGTCTGAACTTTTGGGGGATTTAAGGATATTCCTTCAACAAAAACTCACGTTCTTAAGAAAATTTATAAATATATTCCTTGCTTAATGTGTTAAAGATGATCTTTAAGTGCTTTGCATTTTTTATTATTCTTAGAGTAAATTAGAATATCACCGATGAATTAAAAATGAATTTATCTAGATATTATTTTAAAATTATTTGCATTAAATTCTTAAATATGGAGAATGAATTGAAAAAACCATAAAGTAATACTAGAAAATCATATTGCTCATGCCTGTGTGAAAGTTGTCTTAAGAATATTTTCTTTCATGATTCTTAATTGGTGGTATCTAATTCTTAGATCAATTACAAAAAGACTAGTTTGTGTTAATTGATCAAATCATCAAACTGAGGATAGGTATTTATTTTCAATATAATTTTGGTTTAGTTTCATATGATTAGTATATATTTTAAGTATATCTTATTTTTTTGTGATAAACACAGATAATGCTCCCCATTGTAATCTATTGTCTAATGAATCCATGATATATATTGATTATGAAAGAGAAAATCAGAAGCCCATGGTAAAAGCATACAAAATAATTTTTGATAATTGATGAAATAATTTATTGTACACATACATGTAAGTAATTTATCTAATTATTGAGATTAGACATTCTGTGATGAGTGTACTTCCCAATTAAAATATATTCAATGAACAAACAAAGAGCCAATTTTGCTATACTTTCCAATGACCTAATATTGAACAAATTAAAAGTTTTCCAAATTAAAGTTAATGATTTTACGCATTCAATGCAAATGAATTTTTTCCAATTACAATTAAGAATATAAATAAATAATTTCAATAGTGTTATTTTATGTTAAATAAAATATACCAATTTCATTGATGTTGTATGAAATATTCTATTGATCTTCACGCTCAAAGTTATAAATTTATTATAATGCCCAAAAATACTTTTATTGATTTATAAAGCTTCAAAAGAAACAAACATTATATAAAATTGTATGCCCACTAACTTATGCATAAAAAATATAAGCAACAAAAATCTTGTATCTAATACGGATAGATAAATGTATTATACACAAATTAGTAGATGAGCCTAACTAAATTGATACAAAGCAACTTATTTTTGGTGGTTATAAAACTTAATAAAAATAAATCTTCTAAGACCTTTGACACTAGAAAGCTACTTTGATCTCACAAAAATTGGATGACATGAATACCACAAGATATTATTTTGGGAAATTTTGAATATAATAATAATTTTAAATGTTGGGGCTAATGATTACATGGATATTATGTTAGATCTTAAAGAGTATTCTAAGTGGAAGTACAAATAGGTAAAATGGTTACAAATTATTTTAGTGTGTAAGCCCATAATGATACATTTATAAAGCAATGTGTAAAAATTTGTTCTTTAATGGATTAAACAATTTTGAATGTCTAGTGATTTCACAATAGTTCAAAGTGGTTGTATGTGCTCAAGAGAGAAATTATATTAAATGAGGATTAATGACCGCCTTTTGTTTATGAGATTTTAATGCACAACCCAAACTATATGGATATGTACAATAAAAACTAAATCAATTTTAGGGATATTTTTTCTTAAAGGTTTTTTTGGTAACTTATTTCAATTAATGGACAATATACCAATAATCTTGTACAATTAAACAATCTTGATTTTTTGACTCAAAAGAGAACTTTTTACTTTGCTTGACATATGAGAGAACTTGTACTCTAAAAAAAGATCATCCATTTAGAAGAAACAAATTTATTAATTTTAAATTTTTTATATTTATGATTAAAAAATATTCAAAATCATGATCAAAATGAATAATTGTGCAAGTTTTTAAATATAAAATGAAATATTATTATAAATGAAGCTGGGCTTAAGGGGTGGTATATACGTCTATATTGTGTTGAAATCATTTTCTTCTTTTAATATTTTGCTTGATGTTGATGTAGTAGTAAAGATTCACCTAATAATGAATAGAAATAGTTGAAATATTTTCAAAGTATTGATAATTTTTAATCAAGACTTTATACACTCAAGTAAATGCACTTACTTTGATCAATTTGGCTGCTGCTGTAAAGCTGAAGCGTAGAGAGTTTTCCTGGCCTTGATCGGCCGGATCTCCGAGACACAACAACGGCTGCCTTCACAGCAAGAAGAGATGAGGTCTGGTCAGCCGACAGCCGAATGTGTGCTCTGAACTTAGACCAGCAGCATTCCTTATCAGCCTCATGCTGCAGCTTAATTTCAGCCATTACAGAGAAGAGGCCCTAAACAAGTACTGCCCAGAAAGAAATAAAGAAAGATGATACTATAGGAGAAGCTAATTATTAAAGCTGTTCCAGAAAGAGGATTGTTTGCAGGGCAAGGAAGAAGAATTGGAATTGTTCTCGCATCGGATTCCAGCCTTGCGATATCATTTCAGCACTGCTTTTTGTAAGTTTGCAGCAAGATTCAAACTTTGCTCCAATTTTGTTCAGGCTGATTCGCTTGCGTTCATATTTGAATACGATATCAATTTTTTTCAGTCTTAAAAATAGCTTGATTTCCAATGCCTTGCTAACGAAGGAATGATTTTTTGTCTTTCCTAAGTTTTCACATTTAGTATTTTCTTAAACTTCATAGTGTGTGTGGACTCTGCTTCTCAGGTTTGAAAGGAAGTTTAAACCCCGAATGAAGATTTCTAAGCGCACTACTTATTAACGTTTTCTGTTATAATTAAACGGTATTTGAACGTTGGTATATTTGATTATTTTATGAGTTTTAAAATCAAATGTTTTTTATAAGTAATATATAAAATATTTAGTAAAATACTATCATTACACAAGAATATACACCAAAAAGTATTCAGCTAATTAAAAATTTTCTTTTTTATAATTTTTGTATATAAGTCTTATCAAAAAATACATTCAACTAATAATCTACTTACACATTGAATTTACACATCATCTATATATTTTGGTGTATGCTAGTGTGTAAGTGTAGCAATACACAAATATTTAATAGTATACCAATAAATAATTCGTTATTAATTCTAAAAGTATCGGGCAAATGAAAGTAGCCATCAGCTAAATTTGTTGCAACTAAGAAAATCTGTGTTCTAACACTTCTTCTCATTTATTTATTTGCTTAGAACTCCAAAGTGGAGATGATTTCTGCGACCATGATAGCTATTCCTCGAGGCATTTTGTCATTTTTGGTGCATGACAGTATTTCGGAATTTTTTTTCATAAAAATAAAGGAGAAAAGAGAAAAATTAAGAAAATTTCTGAAATATTTTCGAATTAAAAAGCTTTTTAAGAAAATAAAGTACAAATTCTGATTTGAGAAAAGAATTTTGCTACGTTGCCTTTTCATTGCATTCACCAATGCTTTCTCACCGTATTCGCTGCTGTTTTACTCTCGCAGTAGCGTGATTTCTTTGCCAGTGATGCCGGCAGCCCTTCACCATACCTAATCACAGATAATAGCATCTATTCATTCACAAGATCGAGGCGGCGACGATCGTACCCGTTAGCTACCCCTAGTGAATCCAATGAAGCCAGCTCATGTTCGCTTCGTCAACAAATCGTGAACGAGGACTGCACGACTCCGACTACCTCGTCCAGTGTGATGGTCGAGGACTCAGAGGCGATGAGCGTGCCTCTCAGCTACCCTCAGCAACATTGCATCAAGCATATGTTTCCCTTGCTCTTTTCACGGATTGATTATAAGAGATAGTTCTACTGAGGAGGAGGATCATACAATAGGATGTGATTTATTCTTGCCCCATTATAAACAACGAGTATTGTATATTGTTGATTAATTGCACAGCCATAGCATAGCTAGTAAAATCAAAAGATGTGATTTTTCAACCTTCTTTTGGATGACATTAGTGTTGATTTCTGAAAGAAGCTAGTGAGGGGCTTGGGCCCTCAAGATGCGCCCAGGGACCCTAGCGAACGCTCAGGCGTGCTAAGGCACTCCATTGACAGAACAACGGTCGCTCAGGTGCGCCCAGGCACTCCAGCGGACGCTCAGGGGTGCTGAGGCGCCCCATTGACAAAACAACGAGTGCTCAGGTGCGCCCAGTCGCCCCATTGATAGAACAATGAGCGCTAAGGTGCGCCCAGGCCCTCCATTGACAGAACAGCTGGCGTTCAGGTGCGCTCAAGCGTCCGCTAGACAAAAAACTGGGCGCTCAAGCGCGCCCAAGCGCTAGCCAGAAAGAAAATTGGGCGCTCAGGTGCCCCCTGGCACCCTAGCGAATGCTCAGGCATGCTAAGGCACCACATTGACAGAACAGTGGGAGCTCAGCCGTGCTCATGCATCCCATTGACAGAACAACGAGCGCTCAGGTGCGCCTAGGCACCCCAGCGTACTCTCAGGCGTGCCCAAACGCCTCATTGACAGAACAACGAGCACTCAGCTGTGCCCAAGCTCCCCATTGACAGAACAACTGGCGCTCGGGCACGCTCCAGCGCCCGCTAGACAAAAAACTGGGCGTTCAAGCGCGCCCAGCGCCAGCCAAAAAAAAATTGGGCGCTCAAGTTCACGATTTCGCAAAGCTTTTGGCGAATTTACTAAATCTGGATGAAACTGTTGATGATGAAGACAAGGCTCTATCTTTGTTGAACTTATTACCATATGAGTTTGAGAACTTTATCATGACATTGATTCATGAAAAAGATGTCTTGAGATATGAGGAGGTGACTACAACCCTTTTGAACTATGAGTTCTTGAGAAGGACAAAGATTCTACCAAATCATAGATGATAGAGGCTCTTACACTCCAATGAGGAAGACCAGTAACGAAGAAGCAATGGCCAAAGAAAAATGCTGACTCCCATAAAAGAGGAAAGTATAGAGTCCGTAGTATTAGGCACAATCAGCGCGTATTCTGTTTGGAGATAAGACATTGGAAGAAGAATTTCTCAATGTTGAAAGAAAAGCAACAGGTTGATGGATCTCCTGAGAAAAAGGCCAATGTGGATTAGATTATGTTGGAGGGGTCAAACTTAGACGTATCTTTTATTACTATTTCCATGAAACTAATAGCTGACAGCTCCAATTGGATTATAGATACGAGTGTTGTTCCCAAAAAGGATTGGTTCTGCTCATATAGAGAAACAGATATTGGTGCAGCTACGTTGGGGAATGATGTCACATAGCGGATTGCAGAAGTTGGAAAATTATTGATTAGGACACATACATGGACAATTTAAAAGCGGAAGGAAGTTAGACATGTTCCAGAAATCAAGAAGAATCTATTGTTTATTGGGGCCTTAAAAGTCAAGAGCTTTAAGGCGATGATTAAGGTAGGGGTCCTAAAGATCAGCAATGGTGCAATAACTTACTTGATAGGAGTCAGACAACAGAACCTCTACTATCTTCAAGGAAGTACAGTGACAAATTCAATAGTTATGTCATAATAGGAAACTCGATTAGCAACAGAATGGGTCATCACTAGAACTCTTGATTAATGTTAATATCATAAATGTTTGCTAAAACGCTTATGTTATCAACACTAATCCTTCTGGGATATCTAATTAACTAAGTGCTTATATAACTATAATATGAGTTTTAGTGTCCTGAATTATTATTTTGAAAATAATGATAATAATTTATAGTACTAAATAGAACTGAGTAAACATTTATCACATCCATATAGTAGTAAAAGAATAGAAAATGTGTACATCTCAAAAATAAAAATGCTGAAAGTAAAACATAAAAGTTATTATTATTACAAGCCAAAATTTAATGAAAGCAAAGAGAATGACAAACTAAAAATCACTATCTTCCAAATAAAATGATAGCTAAAACTAAGCAGACGCAAAAGAATCATCTCCATGCTCATGTTTCTTATTTGAAATTGACTCCATGAACAACTCTAGATCTGATATATTAGTTTGATAAGTTAGGGCCCCAGCTAAGAAAGTTAAAATCTTAATTAGACAAATTGACTAAGTACATTTTAATCTAAATATTTTATTATTAGCATTTTAAGAAATCACAAATTTACCTTAGTGTAGGTGCGATCAAGCAACAAATAAAGGCAGGAAAGCTATAATTGAATCATTTATAGCTTAACAACATGAGGTAAGTAAAAGAAAATATACATCACTTCAAATGCTGCAGAAAAGATCAGGCATTTTAATATAATTACTACTCAAATATAAGAAAATTTCCTAAGCAAATATAATCAAGCTGAACATGCGAAGTATACAAATAATCAAATAAATAATGTAAGAGACATAAATTTATAATCTAACATCCTAACACGCAGCATATAAAGTTCTAGGAAATCTGCTAAAAATAAAAAGTATTGAAAGGTGTGAAAAGTAACTAAAAATAAAAGAAATATGAACTAAAATATATAATTGAACTAAGAATATGTCTAGAATAATCTACCATAATAGTAACTGGCTATTCATAGCCACTGAATAAGAAGTCCCACATATATTATCTAGCCACTCACAGGGCTAGATCCGAGCCGGACTATAGAATCGTACATGTATCATCTAACAAGACTCGTGGCTAGATCTGAGCCGATTCTATACAAGCAGAACTAAGGAGGCAAATTAACTATAACACACTTCACTGAGTTATTATTTGATTTATTGTTTTATTTACAAATGTGATATTATTTGCAAAACTATAATTATGTATTCATAAAATACACAATAATATTATAATTATAACATAAGAAAGGCTTAAAGGCACAAGACAAAGCAAAGCAAAGCATCAAATTAAGGATTTAGCATAATTTTAAACAAAATCTGTGATATCGATTGTTGTTAAATTTATTTGTTTTAGCTATACTAAGAATATACAAGCACAGGATATCCAATATCCTATTATTTAGTATAATCTCATAATCATAATCATACAAGGCTAAATGTTGGAACTTCATAAGTTCTAATTCAAAATCAGATAATATTATCTACTGAAGTTAAATGCTACAACCAATCATTTTAATTTTGATATTTTCATTAACTCAAGCCCATCTTGATATACTGTGGTGCCCCATACTTACCATAATCCTATTAACTCTTAAGTTAACATAATTATGGTGAGGTGATCATCAAATGACAAGATCCTTACTTATAAATAGATTAGGTACTCATCCTAATCCATTATAATCAAAGATTTTGCCAGCGCAAGCATAAATTACTAAATAAAATGTACATGAAAATAGAGTGCAGAAGTGAAATAATAATATCCATCCATTATAATATGAAAATTCAGACATTCAACTCAAAATAAGTAAAGCAGTAGAAAGTAAAGTTTTATTGTTATATTATTACAACATATTTAAACAGTTTAGCAGAAATGAAACATAACAATACTCAGGCTCACTAGCAGAATGAAAAGAAAAGAAAAAGTCTAAGAGTCTTCAACAGCACAATCCTTCTCCAAAGGCAAGTTCTCGGACGACTCCACAACTTCAAATAGCTTAGAATCTATCATTATCAATTTCATAATGATAGGACCCAAACCAATAAAAGAAAAAACTTATTAAACAAAATGTCTAAGTACATTTTAGGCTGAAAAATTATTAATATTATTAAGATATCACCATTAAAACTTAACATCTAAGAAATAATATAGGTGCAAGAAAGCAAATAAAAAGAACATGAAGCAATAAACAATAAGTTTATAACTTATCAAAAGAGGAAGTAAGCACATACCTCTAAATATAGCTACAATAAGGTTAGACATAAAGTAAGAAATAAATACTAATAATTGAATAGAAAACTCATCCTAAACATGCTTATGATCAATATAAACTTATGCTAATTAACATAAAGTAAGAGAACATGATAATACATAATTGAAAATAAGATTATCATCATATATACATATAATCAAGCGAGCAGGACTAGCATCTTAGAATATAAGTAAGCTAGCAACTAAGCAAATAATAAATGTACAAGTGCTGAAATACAGTAAAGCAAACTGAAAATAAAATATAGACTGAAAAACTACTATGGCCAAACAAGCCATCTGAACAGAAAATATGCACAACAACTTACTTAGCCTACTGAGCTAAGGCAGAAGAACCAAAAGTAAAAGTGTACCTAAAATTAATATCGCCATAGCATAGAGCTGGCTAAACAAGCTATGGAAAAGAAATGGAAAGAATTGTCTAATGAATACTATCCTAGGCCACCTTAGGGCTAAGCTTGGTTAGATATTGTAGTAACCAGACAAATAGCATCCTAGCTAATCTTAGACCTAGGCTTGGCCTGCACTAAAGTAAAGGCAAGGAACTGAAGACATGTACTAATTAGATAACACTCTACTAAACTGAAAATAAATCAGGAAAGCTGAAAGCATTGATAAAAATGTAATGATGTTCATGCAATTCAATATTTGATATAAGATACTCATCAAATATTCTATGTTCACCACATATATCCAAGGTATAAAGCTCAAATACAAGGTAAGCAAAGCATCAATGTTAAAGTGAGCAAGAGACTCTACTAAAACACAGATGGTATCCATTATTATCTAATTTATTTGTTCTATCTACTTTAACTTGCACAATTTCAGAATCTTCAATTCCAACTATCGAGTGTAACTCAGATTCACGACCTTTTAAGTTGAAAATAATTAAGACTGGCTATGTCCTATTGTCGACTATATAAGTTAAGTAAGAAATCAATCAACATATTTGATGATTTAAGCAACCCAAGCCCATCTTAATTAAGCCCAAATCAAGATGGAAGGATTAAGGATTAAACTCTAAATATTGAGGTTTAATCACTTAATCCAAAGGTGGTCATAAAGGATTAAGTTTATAACCTAATCTCATGGATTAAGAATTATGGTATATCATATTAAGTAAAGTCACATTTAATATGATGGATCTCTATTCTTAAGTCTAAGGTTAAAAGATTAAATAATCTTAAACAAAATATAAATATCTATAAACTAGTAAAACCAATATTTCATCTATTGAGTAATCCAGTTTACTCAATGAATGAAATCTAACCTAAGTCTTATTCTAAATTTCTAAAGGAGAAGATTTTAAGGAAATAAGATAAACATTCAAGCACTAACCATAAATATTCTTGAAATGAAAACTTAAATACTGAACTAAGGACTTAGAGGAAACATAATGTGAGATGAACCTCACATTATATCACTTAAATTAAGAATGACTTAAGATTTATCCTAGAAATCTAATTAATAACTTAAATTAAAAGAAATTGATTTTAAATCATTTTAATTACTGCTTTTAGGGATTAGCATATGAATTTAAGGTTTAAGGACACTTAAACTTAAATTTAATCAAAATGATCGTTTTGTCCCAACTTAAAGCTCTAAGAATCTACTTTTTGATTTCGGGCTCTAATTTGGAAATTTTCAATGGCAAATGATTACTTACTGTCTAACATGAAGATAGATAATAAGAACACTAAAATTGGATAATAAATGAGCCTTATGAGCTCAATTTAAAAAAATTGACTCATAAGGGCAAAATGGTAATTTAACCTAATGAAGTATAAAATTTTATACAATTTATTAATGCTTACTATTTAAGAATTCCATAGAGTCTAAGAATACTAAATTATGAGTTCTAATGACTAAGTTATAAGTAAATCAAATTTAGGGTTTATTTATGTAAATTGTGGCATCTTAAGAGGGGTCAAATATCTAACTTTTCTATTTAAAGTCCAAATTCAATAAACACAGTGGCTATAGCTTTCCTATAACACACTAAATATTTTAACTGGGAGTAAGCCTAATTTGGACCTCATTTGGTTACTGTTCATCTCAAATTGCTGAGGCATTTCATCTTTGGTAGAGTATTCTAGATCCTCCTAACCTCCTCTGGTAACATTCTACCCATCAGCATGCTCCTCATTCGACAATGCGTTTATAGACACTAAAAGCCTCTTCAATGATCATCGATGATCAAAACCCTAAATTTTAATATTCACTACTGTCCATCATCTTCCTATCGAGGGCAAAATAGGCTATTTTAGGTCTTGATTTCAATTCTGATTTGCAATTAAACTGATGAAATGGGCTTTTGAAATTGAAATGGGGCAAAATGAGGTAGAATTTAGCCTAAATTGGCCGGTGAAAGTTCTGTGGAACGTCATCTTTGAACATTGACTTCTCGACGGTTTGGTCTCCTTTCGTCGCGATTCACTCGCCCCTGGACTCCTCTCGTCAAGAAGCGTCAACGGGTATGACAAGCCCATTGCTTGGTCTCCATGATCGAAACCAAAATTTTCCAGTGATGTTACAACTCATCACTATTCATGTGATTTTTAATTGATAATAAAATTGATACATTTTTGGCAAAATAACATTTCAAAAATGAAGATAAATATGTGAAATAGCATTTTGAAATTGAAATTTCAAGAAAAAGAATAGGGAAAGGCGGCACCTCTCACTGGAGTAGGACATGTTTGTCGGGTTCTCGCTAGAAATTCGAGGTATTATCAGGCTCCTAGTGTGACGACCCCAATATTGAGTAATAATAAATCTCAACATTAATACATCACCACAACACCTAATACTGGATTAGAAGGAAGCTAACCCAAATTATTAGATGATGTATTTGGCCAAGGATTTAAAAGAGGGTCTTAAGTTAAGATAGGAAAATATTTATAGAATAATGCATAAAATACTTATGATGATTATAAATTATAAATGTATGGATAAATCAATTCATTCTTATGATCTTTCTTAAGAAAATTTATAATAGAAGGAGTTCAACAACTTAAAACTAACATTAATTGAATCTGTTACATGAGATTGCTTATTTCCAATTCTAATATTTTCAGCATGACTTTTATTGTATTTGCTCAAAAGAAACACATAAACATTCACATACAAGTCTTCCATTAAATTGGAAGATTAATTAGAAAGATTAATAACCTAAAACTAATATTAAGTCAATCCGTTATATGAGATTACTTATTTTTAATTCTATTAATTTTATGTGAAAAAAAAAATGAAGCAATTTACTATCCTAGAATACACACATTCTACTTCATTTACAAAATTTAAAAAAAAGAAATTAACAACTAAATTTCAGATAGGTATGTACTACAATTTTATTTAAGTATCCATTCATCCAACCCAAGCATTTAAGTAAGAGATTTAAATTAAAACACAATCATAGTAAATATAAAGCAAATGACTCCCAACTATTACAAACCAAAAATAAACATTAGAAAGTAAATAAAGTAAAAGTCTCTCTCTCACTTTAATAAAAAGTAAGGACTTTAATAAATTATAAGGAAGCAATTAATTTTTCTTTAAGCGCTTGGTCTAGCTCCACTAGCCTCCAAGTGCACCTGATCTTTCATATTTTAGCATTTAAATGTGATATATCAAAGCCAATAAAGAGAAAATATGGTTAGACTAAAAAGTCTAAGTACAATTTAAGATTTGGCTATGCATTTTATTCTCATTTTGGATATCACAACTAGTTACAATCTAAGCATAAGCAATGGTACAAAAATGAAAGCATATAAGTATAGAAAAGAAAGTAAGGAAAAGATAGGAAGAGTAAAGTGAGTAAGAATACTCATATAATTTGATATTCTAGCATGCAAGTAAAATAAGGATAAAAGCATCCTAAATAGACTAGAAAAGTACTAAAGTGCATATAAAAGTAAATGAAATAAAGCACGTATATATTCAATAAACTTATGCTAAGTAAAAAAAAGAAGACAGTGAAGCATGTAAATAAAATTATAACAACATTCACTGCCATCTAAGTGAACTATAAACAAGTAGGGTACAGTACTAAAATATGGAAAATGCAAAGTATGGAAATTGAAGGAAGATTTTAGACTATTAGTCTAATATTCACATAGTCTAGAATTATGGAAAGTAATATAGCTAAAAGCTATGATGAGTCCTAACAATCAATAAGATTATAGAAGATCTCATATTTTAAATGATTAAAATTATTTTATGAAAGTATCCATTCTACGAGCAAATACAGAATGAAGCGAGGAGTTAAACACGTATGTTTAATAAGTAAATGAAAGCGGGGTCAAAATAAATAACACTCACATTCACCCTCTATGAATGTAAGGTCTCTTTATTACTCCTAATTAGCCTGCCCTTGACTTAACCAATAATATAAGCCTTATAATTCTTAATATGAAAGTTTTATTCATGCACAATATCTTATATAAATGATTCAAATGAATAAGGCTCAAAGCTAAGCAAGTATTCAATAAAAACTCAATAATTACAACTAAGTGATATCTAAAGTTATCTAATTTAAATGATATATTTAATGATTGGAGTTAATTGAGCTCCCAAATACCTTTGAGATATTGATCTCAAGTTAATTAAAAGTAATAGTAGTAATTGGGGTTTTAAAAATAATAATTTTATTTTATTTTTATGAGATGACAAATTAGATTATACGTATAACAATACAAATAAAAATTAGTTCTATTCTAGTCCTAAACTATAAGATTTAAATAGGTTAACTAAATCAAGACTTATGTGACTAGTAGGGAAGAATTGGGGATATAAAATTATCGTACTTAAAGGAAAAGGAAGTTAAGGTTCAATTCACTAAAGTTCTCTAGCTAAGTTGTAATTTGAAGGATCTATCCAAATTAAATACTAATCTAGCTAGGTTAAAGTAAAATGAAATATTTAAAGTAAGGAAATGAAGGAATTATGAACTACGAGTTATATATTTTCTAAAAGTTAAAGGTTAATAAAATCAATAGGATTCATAAATTATTCTAACTGAATTTAGGACTGCTATTACAAGTTCTTAAAGAACTTAAGTGAGGACTTAAGGATTAAGATGAAATGAACTATGTTCTAATCTAGTCACTTAAAGATAGCCTTAATTGATTCATAATCTATAATTTATAAAAGCATTAAGGTTAAGTACACTTAATGGATATAATAAATAGATATATTGATCAAATATAATTCAAGTTGTAAATCAAATCTAGGGTTTTTATCTTAAGGTTGAAAGGTGAATCAAGCATTTTACAATTGATTCAAATATCTAAAATAATGAAAACTATGCTCGAACACATGCAATATAAATAGACATGGAGAAAAATAATGTGACATATTAGTTATCCTAAGATTTTAAGTACCTAAAATATGCAAATTTAAGAATCTATAAATTATCACAATAACACTAATTAGTAGCCAAAAACTTAAAATCAATAATTATTGTCCAATAGAAATAATATACATAAATTTGAAATCCTTATACTATAAGGAGAAAAATGACACTAAGTAGGCCAAATTTGGACAACATTGGAAAATTAGGGTTTCCTGGACTTCTAATTAAGGTTAAAATCAAATATTAAATTTGATTCCATATTATTGTTTCTCATATTTTTGTGGGTGAAATAGATTATTTAAACATTAAATTTGGATTCCTAATTGTCAAGTTATGATATAAATAAGAATTGAGATTAATTGCAATTAATTAATTAATCTAAATAATAATTGATTAAAATATTCTCCAAAATAGAAATTAAAATGCATATTATTAATCTATGCATTTTTGTGATCAATATGGTGTATAAGTTTGCATTATTTAGGTTAGTATTTTTAAAGTTACAATTAAATGAAATTTAAATAAATTAATCATTAATAATTTTTAAACAATCATTTAATAATCTTTGTTTAATTATTAATGAATTAATTACAACTGAATAAATCATTGTACAGAAAAATAAGGGCACTGAGTTCTATGGACAAGACGGCTAACAGCGCTCTGAAACGCGCGCGTCAGACACGCGGCAGCACCAGCCTTCAATACGCACCTTCACAGAAAGCGAGCAGCGGCGCGATCGAACCGGAAATGGACCGATCCGGTTCAAAAAAATAACCAGACCGAGGGCTTGAACCGTTCGTCTAACTTCGACGGTCTCAAGGTGCGACCCGCACGCCGGCGAGGAGGTCTCGTCGGGGCCGTTCACTTATGATCAAGATTGGAGTCATGAGACGGTTATAGAGGAGACTGGATGATTCCCTAGGTCTCCCCGACTAAGCCCTAAAATCATAGTGGATGGTCGATCGATTGAACTTGATCTAAATTGATCAAGTTCAATCATATCCCACCACTCAATCCAATACAGCTTGAAATAGGAGTTCACAACAAAATGAAACGTTTACCAGCATAAATTGAAGTAATTAAAAGTGTACATAATGAGATTTTGCCGGCTAGGGTTCGGGTAAAATGACCTCAACTGAAATCCTTTGACCGCAGCTCCCGGCACTCCCAGAAGTAGGGTAAGGAGATGATTGATCCAAATGGAGAAAATGGGAGCTCTAGGGGCCTAAGAGGGTACTATGAGTCTAGCTGGAGCAGCCGAACATCCTCCGCTAATGTGCTACGGTCATGCTTGAGCACGAGGTATAGGGGTCGATCGGGACCGTTCGTTCGGTCTAAAGATCGAACGGTCCGATCTGACAGATGAGGATTGGGAAAATGGTGGTCGTTGGATTTCCTTAAGAAACACGAAACGACCAGGATCCTTAGATCCCACTATTCTGTGTCTGGCGCCTCACGCGAGATCCGCGCAGAAACAAAATTAGTCATTAAGAATTAATAATAAATATTAATTTAAATCATATTATTTAATTTATTTACTTTAATTAATTAATTAATTATATACATTTTATTAATCAAAATTAAATAATCAAATGCACTCCGAAAAATCCTAAAAAATTTACCTTTACTGAATTGAGGGGTGAGGAACTCAAAAATGCAATTGGATTTTTGATCGGATGTCTATTTAATTATCTTAATTTTCTAATATTACTAAAATATTCAAGAAAAATTCGACGACTTCCAAACATTTCCAAAATACCGCCCCTAGCTAATTTGGGTTTGGTGAGTCCAATGGTAGACTTTGTTTTCTATTCTGAGATCTAAATAAATTAGATATTCTCAAAATTATCAGAAACTTAGAAATGTTGGAAATTGTCAAACGATCTCCAAATCTCACAAATTTTTAAATGGAGATTCTTAATACTATTATAAAACTAATGGGAAAATATTAGAATTAATTAAGTCACTAATTGATGGGTAACAATATTAAGGTTGTTACACCTAGTGTGCCCGAATGCTTCCAATTGATTGAGGAGATAACGATGAATGTTTTACTCATTGGCTCCATTGAGATCATAAACACGCCGGGGACAGGGCGCTGGCTAGCCCCCAATGCGTGGAAAATGTGCATTATTGGATTCAACCCCAACCATCGGATATGGGATCAAATCCGACGGTCTAGATCTGATCGGACTGCGGGTTTTATCATCTGTCGTTAGATCTGATGTCTGGTGTTTGGTCCGGGACAACGTATTTAAATATTCCAGTTTTTTTTAAACCCTTAAATTAACTTAAACTAAATCAAATTTATATAATTTCTAAGGTTTTAATTCAAATAAAAATACAAATTGTATTTTGTGAATACTTTGACCATTTTAAGTCCAAAAATTATGAAACTTGCATGCCAGACATATTTTGATGTGATGAATTCAAATATGTAATCGAATTTGGGGTTTGAAGTCCAAATTTTTTTTGTATTTTTTAGTATTAATTTAATATTAAAATATTCCAAAAATTCATTTTTGCTTAGATTGACTCCAAATTTAATTGATAAACTCCTAATGATGTTTTGAATATAATTGAATCAAGATTAAGCTCTAATTAAGCCTAGTTTAGAAGGGTAACAACCATGGGTTATTATAATGAGTGTGTGAGGTGTTCAAATATTTTGATGATAATATATACAAACTTTTATGCAGTATATTTTTAAGTTATAAAGGTGTTTAGCAAGAGAAATAAAATGAGTCAAAGTCGGAGAGTCTTATTTTGAACATGAGGTTCTTATTGAAAAATCATGTAATCAAGCATGGGGATTATATTTGACTTAGAGTAAATCCCTAAAAAGACAAATCCATTTCTTAAGTCATTTTTGGATGACTAAAACTCATATGCAAATTAGTTAAATGAAAGAGAGGAAGAGAGAAAATTACCTTGGAGGTTCGGATGACAAATCTTAGAATGAGAGATGTTTTGTGGTGATGGGGTATTGAGGCTCCCTTCTTAAATGAATTGATGGTCAAATGATGCTTCTTAAATCCTTAGGAAAACTTGATGTGAAAATGTGAGACCTGAAGGAAGAAGGATGGGGTGTTTACAAAGTCTTAGAGGAGCTCTCAAAAGGTGCAAGTGACAAAATTTAGGGTTCCTTAGTAGGGTTATGGTGATAAGAGAGTTTATATCGACACTTATATAGATTCAATGGTGGAGGTTTGATCATGGGGAAATTGAATGATTCTTGAAGTTATCCCGACTCTGTCTTGCTGCATCTCATTTGATAAGTTCGGGCTCGAACCGGCCCGTTGCGGTATAATAAATAAGCCTAACGGCTGTCACTATCTGAGTAGACGACATCAGATCAAGTGTTCAATCTGTGCCATACGATTAAGCGGCAAATCATTTGAGTTGTTTGATAACTAAGGGTAATTACTAGGGTCATTAAAGGTTTAACGATGTCCCTCATTTATTTAATTAAATGACTGAATGAATTTTAGCCATCATATCCAACCTTGAAACAACATAATGACTTAGATCTCGCAAATTCGGTGTTCCATGATCGGGCTCGGTACGTGGGATCTCCATTGTTTCAAAAAATTTGAATGTTTGATTTAATTAATTAATAATTTAATTAATTAACTTATAATTGTATTTTTGGCTTAATTATTTTATTTTAGCTCTAAAAATTATGATATTTGTTGGCTCATTTAAATATGTATAATCCAAAAATACTAAAAAATTTTCCTTTTGAAATATAAATGATTTTTTTAATTATTTTAATTTAAATACTCTAAAAAATAACTAAGAAAAATTCAACCATGATTCCCAAAAATTTTTAAGATTTTTCTAAAATTATTATTAACATCATGATATTTTTTCTTGCAAATTTAATTAATAGATTTCTTAATATAAAATAAGAGACTAATAAAAATTAATTTTACTTAAAATATAAGGATTTATAATGTAACAACCCAGGTTGTTACTTTGCTCAATTAAGACTAATCTAAGTCTTAATTAAGATTTTAAGTCACTAATCAAGTGATTTGGAATTCATCTTTGAAACCTAGGTCAAACCAAGAAGTCAATAAAGTCAAAACAGGAATTCTGGAAAATCCCAAAACCTAGAAATTTGACTTTTTATCTAGATATCAGATTGAAAATCTGACTTCGTCATTGCATTCAGAACACCCAAATTAGTTAGGGGTAAAATTTTGGAGGCATTTGGAAGTCATTGATTTTTCGTCGAATATTTTAATATTATTTAAATCCCCTAAATAATCAAATAATTAAATACTCGTCGAAACAAAAATCCGAGTGCGCCATTGCGTTCCTCACCCTTCAATTAGCTAAGGGTGATTTATTGGAAATTTTTGGGATTCATTTAATAGGCTAAATTTTATTAACTAAAACTGAATACTTTAATTAAATATTATTAATTAATTAAAGCATTTAACGGCGCCGTCCATATCAGCTAACGCCGTTGCCTTGAATTCTTTCCGCGCCGTTCAAACGGACGGATCACTCGATCCGTCCGATCGTGAGATCGGACGGTCGAGGCGTCTTCGTCCCCGAAGACGCAGCGCGTGTCCTGTGTTTGGACACGTGGCGGGACCGTCGTCGTGCAGGCCTTCCACGCGCCTCCCACCGCCTTTGGCCACCGCAATAGGGGTAGTATAAGGCTCCTAGAACTCCAGCTTTGCCCGGTTTCACTCCTGAAGTCCGGAATCTGAGATTGAGCCTTGTCACTCAGCAGCCGTCCAAACTTGAGGTACCGGATCTCCTAACTCCTTTCATTTCAAGCTATTGTTTCATTTCGAAAACTTATTTCATATTGTGGATTGTCGATTTATCGGGACCGATTGAACTCTAATGAGTTCAATCGATCCAAATTCGAAATTCGAAAACAGTATAAACCGTTAGTCGCCGAGCAGGGGATCTAGGGTTAGGTTTTGCGGGAGCTGTAGTTCTTCTCCGGCGACGTTGAAGGTACCAATCAAAAGGTCTCTTCAAGACCTATCGATCGATATATGGCTCGTAGTCTGGTTCCATCGTCTTCGCCTCCAATTTTCAAACCCTAATTTCCCTCCGCCTCGAACACTCGCGTGAAGACGAAGGCATTTCGGGCCGGACGGGTCGACCCGGGCCCGGCCCGTGGCCCGAGCCGCGGCGCTTCAGCTGCCACGGCGGGACCCACGCGCAGCGCGCCAGCCAACCCGGGCGCGACGCGTGGCCTGCGCGTCAGCAGACTGACCCGTGGGGCCCGCCGCTGTCTGCCGCGCCAATCCGAGGCCGCCACGTGTCCTGCAGATTTGTTAAATAATAAAATTTAAATATTTATAATTTAACAGATAATTATAATTGTTTTATAATTATATTTAAGCGTATAATAAACAGATTTAAGTTAATTAAACAGAATTAAATAATTAATTTAAATCCAAACTTTAAACCTAAATAACTCAATAAATATATGTCCAAATTATACAAATAAATATATTAAATTAATCAAAAAATATATAAGGAATTTATTGATGCCATTCAATTTTCTGTAAGATCAATATTTAATAAAGTGATCATTTAGGGTTTAATTAAGTTCAAATTTATGTCTCAATATTCAATTAACCATAACTTTGTACCCAATGATCCAAACATACCCAATATGGGTCTTAAAGTGATCAGAAAACCCTAAGAATTAATTTGATAGTGTTTATTTTGCTGTTTGGATTAGGTTTTGTCTAATGACATTTAGGACCTAACCCTAATTACCCTAATTAGACCTAGAACTTCAATTGACCATAACTTGGTCAATTGAGCTCCAATTTTGTTGATCCAAAGGTCCATTTAGATCAGAAGAACCTAAATAACAGTAATCTGTAAAAATATTTTAGATCTAACCGTTAGATTTGCTAATCACCCTTAATTGCTCTAAACCTTGATTAGTGAATTTTAGCAAATCTAGTAACTCAAATTGAGAGATTTAAGTTTCAGAGGACTTATAGAACCATTTAGAATCAATATATAAGGTTGGATTAGTTTTTGAGTAATTAATTTTGTTAATCACTCACTAATCACTCTAAACCCTAATTAGGTCTTAACTTAGTCAAATTAGGTCCAAATTGAGCCTACCACATGTCATTATGATCAGTGAGCCATTTGTAATTCATAGCCACTAATTTTGCTTAATTTGGATACTAATTGGTAAAGTTAGGATTTTTGTCCTATAATTAAGGATTCCTTAATTAACCTTAAAACCCTAGATCTTGTATTGGCCATAACTTGGCCAATACTTATCAGATTTCAGCAAATTTAGGTTCTATAGAAAGCTTAGGCAGTAAAGAACAATAATCTAATAGAAAATTCAGCTTTCACTTAGTCAAATTACTAAATTGCCCTTACGAGTCAAATTCACTAATTTGATCTCATATGGCTTATTAATCACCCAAAATTGATTTAGTTACTGTCTAATCTTATATTAGACAGTAAGAAATACTTTCCAAAAGAAAATTTTAGAATTTAAGCCCTAGATCAAAAGTTGATCTTTTGAACCCTTAAGTAGGGGCAAGATGGTCATTTTGCCCAAATTTAGGGTTTAGCCTGTTAAAGCCCTAAATTCAGTTTCTAATCACTAAATTCAGTAAATACAATGATTTAGAACTAAAATTATTTAAACTTAAGTCTAAATTAGGTTTTTATTAAAATCTCAAAATATACTCTTTAAGAAAATTCATAAGTCTTAAGAAGAGTTCCCTTTCCTTAATTATTCTTAGATCCATCCTTAGGTCTTATAACATTAGTTAGGATGTGTGTTTTGAGAGATACTCTTAGTAATTAAGAGCCTTATTTCCTAAGATTAGGAATAGATCTTAAGTTAGAATTCATCTATTGAGTAAATTGGGTTACTCAATTAGGTGAAACCTTGAGTTTTCTAGTTTATAGATTTTCTTAGTTTATTAAATGATTATCTTTAAACTTTAGAACTAAGAATAGAAATCCATCCTAATGAATTTGATTTATCATTAGGATTTGCCTTAACCTAATCTGTGAGATTTAGGTTCTAAACCTTAGACCCTTAGATTATACCTTTAGATTAAGTGATTAGACCCCATCATCTGGAGTCTAATTCTTAATCTTTTCATCTTGATTTGGCTAATCAAGATGAGGTTGGGATGAATTAAATTACAAAACTAGGTCGATGATTTATTCATTTTAACCAAATAGTCGTCTTTTGATTAAGTTATAATTAGGACTTGGCCAGTCCTAATTATCTTCAACAAGTAGGATTCGTGATTCTAAGTTACAGAAGGTGTAAGAATTGATAATTCTGAAACTTATGTAACTTAGAGTAGATAGAACGAATAAAGTAGATAACAAAGGATATCACCTGTGTTTTAGATAGTGTTTCTTGCACTTTGATTTTGATGCTTCGCATTCCTTGATTTTGAGCCTTATACCTTGAACATATATTATGTACTTAAGATATTTGGTAAATATCTTATGTCAATTTTGAACATTCATAAATAGCATTGTGTTCATTTCACAAGTCGTTTGTAAGGTGTAGCTTGATTAGTATACCTCTTCGATCAACCCGTTCGGGGTCGGCAACCTTTCGAGGGTTTAATGTCCGACAGTCTATTGGCCATGCCTAGTCCGAGTGATAGGATGGATAGACTCTCGCCCTACTGACTATAGAGTCAGGATTCTGATATGGATATACTAATTCAAGTACACTTACATTCAGTTCTGTCTTAGCTCATCAGGCTAAGTGTTTCAGAGATGTTCAGTTCAGAGCTTCTTAGCTCATCAGGCTAAGAATTGCTGAGTTCGTATTCAGTTCAGATGACTTGTACAGTTACTATAGATTCTGTTTGCAGTTACTGTTTTACTAGTATATTCTGCATTTCAGCACTATTTTACTTACAGTTTTTCTGCACGTGTTTTATATAGGATGCTAGTTTTACTTTCTATTTTTATATGCTTACTTAGGATGATAGTGTCTCAGTTTTATACTATTTAAATTTTGTACTTCACTTAGCATAATCTGTTTGATCATGAGCATGTTTAGGTTGTACTTTCTTACTTTTCTTTTACTTTTACTTATCAGTCTTTGTTGCAGTTGCTTGGAGGAGGTATATTTTACTTCCTATTTGTCTAGTTATAAACTGTGGTTTATAACTTATTACAGTTCTTTTGTACGCTTTCTTGCACCTATTATGCTTAGTTCTGTTTATATGGTGATATCTTCTTAATTTAATAAAATTACTGCCCTAAAATGTACTTAGACTTATTGTCTAATCAGTTTTTCTTTTATTGGCTGGGGCCCTACCATTATGAAACTGATAATGGTAGGTTCTGAGTTTGTTGGTTTAGCAGATCCAGTGGAGAGTTTGCCATTGGAGGAGGAGCCCGTTCCTGAAGACCCGTAGCTTTAGTTTTTCTTCCAGTGAGATTGAGAGTTTTCTTTCAGTTCTTTTAATCTCATTAAATGTTGTAATAATACATGATTATATTTCTTTTTCAGTACTTTACTTATTCTGTATTGTTGTATTTATACTGTATTGGATGGATGTTATGTTTTATGCTTCCGCACTCTGAGTTCATGTATGATCATTTAGTGATAGTATTTCTGGATTGAATGGTAAAGTCCTTATTTAAATTGGATTAGTACATGTATCTAATCCAACCTTAAGTGGGGACCTTGTCATTTGGTGACCCCTCCACCGTAATCATGTTAACTTAAGGGTTAACAGGACCACGGCGGAGCTGGGTCGCCACATATAATGATTCAAAGATCTGGGTTGAGAGTTTTCAAGTGATAATTCAAAATAAACATTCAGCGCTTTACAATAAATAGAAAAATAAAATTTCATTCATCATAGAGCTAGAATATAAATTAAAATTATACAAATTTTTCCAACTTAAATAAACATAAATAAATGCAATAATTAAAAATAGTGAGTATTCATCTCACTCTTGATAACTTAATTCTCATTGGCTCCTGAAATCAAATTAGCGTTCACTTGAAATTTCACAACGTGTAATATTTATCAACATTTCTAATCATACATGAGTGCATAGAGCCCCTAAAAGCATTTATTTCTAGCATCATAAATATGTTATAAATCAAATATACCAAAATTTGAATGAATGTGCATAAATATAAATAAATAGTTATGTTAGTTTTAATAATAAACAACTTGTACTTATAATAAAGGATGTTTTGCGACGCAATATTCAATAGATATCAAACAATTTCAATACAATGAAATGAAATAAAATAATGAAAGACCTATGACTTTGGGAGATCCAAATATTATCATCAAATTTATTTTAAGGTATACAATTGATAATCGGTAATTATTCACATAAATTTTTATTTTAGTGAGTTTTTCCTCCGGATCTTTTGCCCCTTTTGATTAGACTAGATCCTTCTTTATTTTGTCATAGGTTGCTAGCAAACTCTACATATACATGTTTAGTTTTGCTCTATCTCCAAAGACTTTCACCATTGATAGTTGTCACAAGCATTTATGAAAAATAATTGTAATTTAATTATCATTTGTATGGGGTAAATGCAACAGTTGTTTATATTCAAAAGAAAGTAAGCTCAAACAATACTAAAAATAATAAATTAGAATAGCTCCACGTACATGATTCATATATTTATTTCACAAAAGTTTCCTTATATAAAATTTTGTAAGAATTAATCCTAATACATAAATCTATAATTTAAATATCTGGAAAATGAAAATTTATAATTTGAGTGTCAACATTACAAATTTTGATGAAAATTTTAAAATTGGCTAAATTATGTGATTATGATTTTTGTTAAACTTTGGACACATAAATGAGGTCTAAAAGACTTTTTCAGTTACTGATGTTCAAATGAAACTTGTTGTTGATTGTTAGAAGATTAAGCATGCCTAATTTTAGCAATTAATTATATATATTTTGACAGTTATGTATGTGCAAAGTTTGGGAAAAATGCTAGCTATTTCTGAATTTTTCTAAGAATCAATTACATTATTTCCCAAATTTTGGACATGAATATGAAGACTTAAGTGACAAAATTAGGTTTTGTATTCAACATTAAAGTTGTTCCTAATATAACATAGGATAAGGATGCAAAATTTCAGCTAAATCTGATGGCTAGATTTAAAGGTTTTCAAAGTAAAATAAAGATTTTTTCAACTTTGGAGCAATTTTTGAACACCTAGTAGGCATAACTAAAGCATGGTGTCTTCGTCATTTGCTAATAATACATAGGAGAATGTGTATACAAAACCTCGTAATTCAATAGTGAGTAAATTAAAAGTTATAAATATGCAAAGTTTAATAGGAGAAATAAAAAATGTGTGAAATTATGGTAATAACATCAAATGAAAAATCTTGGATTTTTAATGAAACTCGTCATGCAACTTTTGAAACTTAGGATAAATATTATTTTGCATGTGTTAAGAGTTATCAAGCCCTTGGATCTATTTTTTGATAGTGTATCAAGGATCTATTTTTTTATTGCAATAGTATTGAAATTGTTATATATTAAGAGAACAACTGAGAGAAATGAGAGCGTTGCATCACGGTATCTAAATTGCAACTCCTCTCTTAGCAGCATGAGCAAATCATGTAAGCATCTGGATCTCAAGGAGAAAGTCTTTTCTCCTCCTTTTCCTTTTCTTTTCTTTCATTACCAAATGCATTCAGATATACGCAGGTACATGGACAATAACCTCCAAAGTGAGCTTCTTTTTTCAGTATTATGTTATATTATCGCAATGCTTTTATTCCATATCAATTCGTTTATCATTAACATTTTTGTATATTATCATTTTAACTTTTTTCTTATGTCGAACAAAAGTTAGTTTTAGTCTTGTCGGCCATGTGTTGTTCATACTCTTTTTTTTGTTTTTCAATTAACTCTTGAAATGTATATTTACTTCATCTCTTAAAGATTGGGATTATTTGGTTTTCTTGGATTTCAAGCATATGTAACTAAGTAAAATTATGGGGAGATTAGGGGTGTTTAGTTCAATGATAAGTTATATAGAGTATTTAATTTACTCATAATTCAATACTTTGTGTGCCTAACATCTATGTCATGAAAGACTACCAACATTTCATTTAAAGTTGTTTATAGTAAATTCACAATTTCTTTTCATTTGCAAATACTCTAAGATTATGAGAAAGAAGTAAAAAATGATTGGGTTTGTGGAAAAAGTAGGTATTATTATGACAACCACCTCCTAACTGTCATCGAGTTAATACTCATACTAACCCAATTATGATTAAGAGAGTAATCACTTATGACAGCTCCTTACTCGTCATCGGATTATATCTCACTAATCCGCCAATGAACATAAGGTTGTCAGTACTGTATATGATCCAAATTTTGAAAAAGAGCAGAATGTGGAAGCAAAATAAATTCATCCATACATCACATATATCCAGAAATAATAAGAAATACATCTCAGAAGATTTTCTCATCTCAATCTATTTCTGTTATCAGTCTGAAATTTGAGAAAGAGACGAGAAAAAAGACGTTAGGGCTTAGTGTGGATTCATCCCAATGAGGAATGGCAACACGGTTGTTTGCCTACTTTGGTCGCAGTTCTTTGCTGAACAAAATGATTTAAATTCTGTTTCCAGCCTTTGAAATATTTTTTTTCGAATTCAAAATCTTTTTTTTCCTACTTTTATTTTTTATTTTGCTCTTACTTTTTTTTTCTAATCATTAAAATTTCTAATATATGTGTTTTATCAGGATCTATTTCTTACTTAAGAAATTGTACTTCTCTATCATTTAATTTTCATTAAAGATTAACTATTACTTAAATATCTATTAATATATAAATGTGCTATTTAATCTTAGAGCGCTTTGATTATAGTGAATTAAGATCTTTGCATCTATTATTTATATCTATTATTACATTAGTTGTTTTAATCTCTTAATTATACTCATTTCTTTTTTTGCTCAATATTGTGTAGTGGGTAGTCTAGGATGCTATACACGTTAATACGAGCTCAAACTCTTCTGTTGAAAGTGCTGATAAAGATAAGGGAGTATATTATCAAATAATTAATATTGTCAATATTGTTGATACCTTCCAATTCTATGTTTGTTTTCTAAAATCTAAAGAAAGTGTATTTTTTTATGTAAGTAAGCATTATAAAGTTAAATAAGAAGTTTAATTTATGTCAATAGGCGCAACTCTCTTTTGATAAGTAATTTGTGGCCTTTATGAAACTTTATATCACATTTCTAGCCCCAAATCAGATGCCGAGAAGCAAGATTTGCTTAAAAAACATATCAAGACAGCCAACAAGTTATTGCTTTCAAGGCTCGGCGAGCAATTGTAAGTATTCATGCTTGAATTCACTAGTTGATTCTTCTTCGAATTTTTCTGCCATCATTTTTGTTTCATTCACAATTGCACAATACAATATCAAACCTTAAAGTTGCCAATAATGATAGTTATATGAATCATATGATGTCTAAATTGCAAATATAAATATCTTTACTGATATTAAGATTTGATTGAGCAATTTTGTAGGTGAAAGCAAATATGATGACAATAGTATGGTATTTGCTTACAAAAAGAAACGTGCTATATTAGATGTAATGATTTTTAAATTTGTAATTATAATTAATGATTGTATATAAATATTAGAAGTACCCCAAAACTCAAATATATGTGTGCTTTAGCTTTATAAATTTTAACTTTAAAATATAATAATATAAATTTTTTTATTTTCATACCTAATATATTGAGATTTATTGTTCTATTTAGTGATTTAATGAGATTACATTCTTTAAAATATAAAGTGCTTATATGTCAATTTTAACACAATTTTCTTTTACTTAATATATTGCAATAAGTTTAATCTTATTAGACAGCAACGATTGAATATTAAATTGTTCCAAAATTGTTGTTGCTCTTATATTTTTTATTTTATTAAAATATTATGAAGTGCTTGATGTCTTCAAGCAACCAATGCATAACATTGCCTCTTTTTTTTTTGTTTTTTTTTTTTTTTTTTTTGTTAACTTGAATATATGGTATGAATAAATTAGATCGATAATTTTAGCAGAGTTTAAACATATAAAAATGATGTTTTATTCGAAATATATAAAATTTATTGATAGATGTTTACATTGCAGGAGTTCACGCTTTTATATATATATATATATATATATATATATGCCCATGTGAAAAATCAAAACTAATGTGAAAAATCATCAACTAACGCGGCGAAGCAGGTGTGAGCTCACGAAGGCATCACCACGAAGAAACGAGCGAGAGAGGGCCACAGCAGCGGCTATGGTCTGGGGATGGAAGATCTACGAAGGCATGGTAGTGATCGGATCTCTAAGCCTTCTTGGCTGGGCAGGGCTCTGGTTTCTGAATCGCCGATTGTATAAAGAGTATGAGGAGAAGCGTGCCCTCGTTCAAATCCTCTTCAGTTTCGTCTTCTCATTCTCCTGTAACCTCTTTCAGTTAGTTCTTTTTGAGATTCTCTCCATCCTCTCCAAAGAGTAAGCACTTTTCTTAATTAATATTGTTTACTTCCAGTCCAGATTCTGTGGGCATGGGTGCTCTGTTTGTAGGATCAAAGGGTTCAATTTATATTTGAAATGCTTGGTTGATTTGAGAACATGTGTGCTTTTTTGTCAGTTTTGTATCGATGATTAGTCGCTCATATATTTACACTTCAATACCTCACCCGTTATTTGCTATTATGCATCGTTATAGTTTAATGGATAAATGGCATTTTGAACCTTGGTAGATGGAAAGATGTCTAGGGCCGAAGGCGCCCAGTAAGTTCTTGAATTTAAGTTGTTGAATTATTGGTTTGACAATAGATGAGGTCTTTTTGCTTGATTCAAATGCTTTGCTTATGATTAATGCCTCGTTTTCTGAGATTCAGTGTGCTTTTTGTTAGTGACGTATTAAGGATTTTTCACACCCCGAGTTCAGGCAAAAGGTAACTTGCATTGCTTGTTATTGTGCTTTGTTTTAGGTTCAATCCTAATGAGGCATTTTGCTTTTGGCTATGATAGCTCAGATGGTTTCTAATGGTAAAAAGAGTTAGTTTGAAGAGGTCAGCCTCTAGCTAAGTTTTTTTTTTTTATTTGGCAAGGTGGACTAATAATAGAGGGGGGGTGTGAACTTTTATTACTTAATGGAGATACGACTTAATTGTGGTGAGATGTTGTGTTATGTAGGGGTGGCTTGAAGGTGGCACCATGTTAATCTCTAAACCTAGTTGAGCATGTTCAAAAGCTAGGAATAGTTTCAATTGTGGTTTGTTTTACAGTTGGAAGAGAATTATGAATTGGGTTATTCCACAAGAGGTTGAGCAATTAAATGACTTCAGTATGCGAAACAAAGAACATATAAAGACAGCATGTGGTTTAAGTGGTTCAGCTGAAGTTGCTCCTAAGTTCACTTGCAGCAGGATGAACACATTTTAACTACGTTATGGGTGGATGATATTCTTTTTGTTTATCAATAAGAGGCTTCTACACCATTTTATCAACAATCACATGGCCATGGTCATTGTGATGATATGGACATGACTTTGTTTTATTTTTTTCTTCTTTGCCAACTTAGCTTAATGTTGGCCACTGAAATAATCTGTATTTTTTGGCGTTGGAAATATATGTAAGTAGTTGGTTGAGCAATGCCAATGTCACGTATTGTCCCTAGTGGGTTCCTCGAGCTTGCAACTTGTTACTGATTCATGCAAGGTGGGCGCCAATATATATATATATATATATATATATATATATATATATATATGTGTGTGTGTCCAAAACTTTCCTCCTAAGCAGAGAATTAAACACTATTGAGAATCCTAATTGTGTCATCATTTCGAGTGGAGTACTCTAATAATTTCATTAAAGGGATACCACTTGACACATCTTCCCTTTATTATGTGCATAGTGGCAAGAGGCCATAGGCATTAACGTTTCCATAGGCGTTCATGTTGCCGATTAATCGTAAGTTTTGGGGTTAGTGACTATTTGATGAAAACCCCTTAGTGGTTACCCATTAAATTTGTCATAGCTCTATGTAAAACTGAGAACACGCATAATTTTTGTATTTTTGTAGCTACAGCTCGCTAATTTTATTTTAATATGTTAATTCATGGAACGATACGATTCAACATATAATTTAAGTGATTTCTTTCTTGTTTTGAGGGAGTTCTTAGAGGAGGTTTTCTATGCAATTCTTTTGGATCATTTTTTGAATGTGATAAAATGCTTACTTTGGAAGATATATGAGATTTTTTGTCAAGCCTTCATGTTTATACAAGGGTCTATTTGGGAGATTATGAGAGGCATGTAGAGAGAGTCTCATTGAAAGTTGTAGACTTTTATGAGAGCTTTCGAGTTTTGTAATTTTTTCTTCTACGCTCTTTTGCTATTTGTAAAAATCTAGATGATAATGTAGCATGGCCGTGGCACGAGTGAAATGATATTGAATCATGTAAACTCTCTTAAACTCCCGTGTTTTCTTGATTGTGATTGTTTGTTAGAATTCTCTTTTGTGATGCTTTTATTTGTTGCTTCAAAAGTTCCATAGAGGCTTGGGTCTTAGGATCATTTGTGTTTTTTTATTGTACCCTATGTCAAAATTTAATGTTACTGTATTTTCTTGTTGGGAAATCAGGAAAGGTGTGTTTTGTTGAAAAGTTCCATGACTTAAAAAGTATTTTCCTTAGTGATTGACATATTTTAATATGATTTTTAAACCAAGCGTTAATATTTGTTGTGAAAATCGAGGCTTTTAATACTTGGATTAAGACATTAAAGTTTGGTTGCCAACTATGGATGCTGAAACTACTTATATCTTGATACCTATAGGGTTTATTGAGAAATTTGATGAAGAAAAGACAATGATTTATTTACTTATTCTTTTTGGTTATTTATTTAAAAAGCACACCAGCACATGATTATGCAGTATAACTACTTGTTTTTAATACATCTGAGTCATGCTACTATTTTTTTTTTCTCATACAATACTACAATCATTACACACACTAAGATAACTTCTAGTATTTTAATTTATTTGTCCTCCTGACCATATTCAAGTTTTGATTCAGCTGTCTTCTAGTACTTGATCAATTCTTGAAAATTTATTAAAACAATAATCAACAACAGTGGAGTATGTGACTTGAAGTCATGTTATGTTAAAATAATAGTTAGCTCAGTAATAAATAAATTTTTTAATTAAATTCAAGCAAATATATATATATATATATATATATATATATATATATATAACAAGATTTAAAACATGTAGCACGAAAGCTGAGGCTACCAAAAATGCATCAACATCAAATCAACATGTGAGAACAAAATGTATGCACATCTACAGTGTAAACAAAAATAGGCACTTGTTTTTATATTAATATACATGTATCATTAATTGATGCATCCTTAGGTACAAAACAATGGCTCTTGTTTTGTTGCTCATTGAAAGCAATGTTGTGCTCCCTAAGAATATTGTTCAATATCCCTTTATAAATAATCATTATAAAATATGGAATAATAAAACACAATCATTGGATATACATCAAATTGTATAATATTTTTAATATGCTTAAATATTACTTAAAATGAAAATTCAGTAGGTAGCATGCCTAATATGAGCTATTTTATTTTAACAGAATAGATTAAAACTGTATACATGGTGTTAAGGAATAAACCAAAATGAGTTTTAATTGCCACTTACTAAATTTTTTTGAATTATTCTTGATAATTTGAAATTTCTCATGAATCAGAATAATATCAATATTTTGGTAAAATAATATGGACACTGGGATTGAATATATTTATATATATATATATATATTATTTATTGAATGATTAATGCTCATTTATTTATAGGTTGCCATAGAATGAGCTTTTTTTATTGTTATACTTAGTTATTAGATTGTTATAAACTAATTATATATTTAATGTTTGTATAAAAATGTATAAAATATGTTTATTTTATTATTGTATATATTTATTAAAATAATTATAATTCATAGGCTATAGATGTTTCGATCTTTCATTATTTGGATCTATTTACAATGTACTACATTATTATTACCACACGCGCCTGCACACACACACACACACACACATATATATATATATATATATATATAATGCCAAATTTGATTAGGGTGTATATGTATTATTGTATTGTATATTATATTATTATTATATTTTATACATTGATTTTATTATTAGTTAATATAGTAGCTATTACATTTTATAAGCTGCTTTGTTTAACAATTAATTATTATATTATATTATATTACATTATTTTATACATTTAATTTGTTGTTTTATTAATATAATATTATGGTTCTAGATACATATGATAGTAGTTGTTAAATTTTGTTAACATTTCGGACATGTTTTGTTCAAACTTATGTTTTTTAAGTTTCTTAATCTAATAAAAATAAGAACTTCAAGACTACTAAATTAGCTAAGCTATTTAGCTGATAAGAAAGATAAGTGGGATTTATATTGGAAAAAATGTTAGGTGTAATATTGGATTAAGCATAATGTGACAAAATATTTAATTTTAGTGTTTAATTTTCTAAAACTATTTATGAATAATATGTTAATAATTAATTATTCGAAATGTAATAAAGTAATTACTATATTATTAATTACTTGACATCTATTGATATATTATTAATTTTATAGTTACAATATAGTTATATAAATATTTATTATTAGCTAAATTAAAGTATTAATTATGCTTTCATTTAGTATTATTATTGACTTGTATTTTTAACTAAAATTTAAATAATATTATTAATTAAGTTATAATAAATAATAATTATATTTATTTTCAAAATTATGGTAATATTTATTGTTATTATTTATATTTATTACTAAATATGTTATATATTAATTACATAATAATTAGTATTAAATAATAATTTTTAATTTTTAATTTTTAATTGTTTTAATTAATAATAATTATATTTTATTAGTTAATATTGTTCTTTTATTTAGATTTTAATATCCATGTGTAATTATATTTTTATATTTTATTAAATAAAGTGTTAATAATAATGTTATATCTATTGAATTACAAATAATAATAAATCTGTATATATTATATGAATTTTTAATAACTTGTTATTTAACTTATTCTCTCCAATTCATTTATATATTTGCTTACTTTATTATATATATATGTATATGTATATATATGCATATATTATTTGTTGTTGTATATGTAAATATATACTATATATTTATACTGTTATGACTTTATTTAATTATTTTTTATCATTTATAGTTTACATTATTTATATTATCAACGAGAGAGAAAGAGTGGAAGCTAAAGAGAGAAAAGGGTGTATGGTGTAGGGCTGATTAGCCAACCGAGACCTCTAGCGGTTGGTCGGAGTTGTGCCGGTGATTGTTCGCCACGTAACTCGCGGTTTCAAAATTAAAATTACGGATGTGCTCAGGGTCATGTTGCAATTCCACTTTGCACTTCTCATATCCCATAGCTAGTGAGCCTAGCGTCGAGCCTTGACACCCTTGCAGGTGAGCACCAATGACGAGCCTTAGCATGCCCAAAAGCTGTAGCCCCCTTGTAGTGAACCCAACATTGAGACTTAAATCCCTTTTGCCAAGCCACAACGTCTATGCTGGCGAAAATCAATGTTGAGCCCTAGAACCCAAACTGCGAAGCCTCAATATTGAGACCTAGCATCCCTTCTGATATATTATGTGAGCCTCAATGCCCTTCTAGCAAGTCAATGTTGAGCCCCAATACTCTTTTGGCAAGTCATGAGCCCCAATATCTTTCTAGCAAGTTGATCTCATAAATTTCTATTGCAACCTTCAAAAATATTGACATGATCTGAAGGAGGGGAGGGGATGGACATACATCTATCACGGTGCCTCTAAATTGATTATGCTAAAGCTTCTTTCTTGATTGTATGCATGAGGAGTGTGAAGATGGCCATGCAAAGGTGGTGGCCTATGATGAAACAATGTTCCACACATTTCCATGCATCGTATTACTTGAGGAATTGTTGCTTGTTTCATTGAGTTTGCTTACACTTCATTGTCATGTTGGTTGAAATGAGACCATTTTGAGGTTTTTGATGATCGTCACTCCTATGAATTCAGTTTACAATGCTACTCACATTGCTTCCTGTTGTGCTTCTTTGTAGGCTTGGATGTAACTAAGCATCATACTTCTGTCATTAGTAGTCAGTATTATGCTGATTAAGGCGTCCAAACACTTTTTATTTATTTCCAGAATTGCACTGGTGGATTTAACCCCATTTCAGTTGTTCAATCAATTTTGAGCTTTAGGAATCGGTTCTACCAAAAGCATAAATTCTTGGGAAAATAATTGAATTAATTTGACAGATTGGACAATTGAAATGAGGTAATTACAGTACATTGTCATAATCCATTTTCTATATAATTCCAGTTCTTGAGAAATGCTAACAACCACTTGATAAATTTGGCTACAGTGCAAGGTGGATAAATTGGAAGATCGATCTATTTTGTCTGATATTATTGCTGGTGTTTGTTTTGCCGTATTATCACTGCTATCTGATGCTGCGAAACAGTGGTATGTTTTGAGCTGTCATTAGTTTATCTTACCTTCTACTTCTTCTTATGTTCAAGTTATTCTTATTTTTTGTTGTTGACTGCATCCTTTTTTTAATTCATCATCAGCTCATCATCATCATTAATCATTAGAATTATTTCTTTTTTATGAAATTTTCTATAAGTTAAATGCTGGAAAGTTCCCAATAGTTGCAGGGATAAAAAGTTATAGATGTGCATTGTTGACAAATAAATTCTTGACAAAAGAAGGCTGAAACTTAAAACATATAGGCTATGGATGTGCTTTACTTGCTATTTCCTTAAGGTCTTCTTTGGTTTAGGGTAAGCTCGGTTTAATTTTGATAAACTTAGCTAAAGCTAATTTATTAAACTAAAATGGTTGACTGCTAAATTGGCTAAAGTTAATTTAAATTGGCCTGACTAAAATTTATTTGGTTTAGCATTAAGCTAACTATGTAGTATACAAATAGATAATTAATTAACATAACAATATATGGATACATAAATAAATAATTAATTAAATAATTATAATAACAAATAAAAATAGTAAATTAGAAAATTCGGTGGAGTAAATAAGAGAATTAGTAGTGATGACGATGGTATTATTTTTATGGATTTTACTTTGGAAAGTTGGTGTAGGTAGTAGGGGTGGTAAATCTTTAGACGGTGGTGATCGATGTTTTGGTAGAAACATTATTGTTATGGTCTTTGAGTTTGTAAGTATAGGCTTTGTATTATATCATCATATTTTTGGGATATGTTACTAAATCCTTTTAGATAATTCATCAATTACTTTTAGAAATAATGATGGTAAATCATGAGAGTTTTGTTTTACTTTTAAATGTGAATTTTCGAACTAATGAGATTTGTCAGGTGGAGTTAGATGGCCTTGGTAGGATTGTTTTGGCGGAAGGGGGTCGTTTTTAGCATAGTTTGGGCAAAATTTGAAGATAAGCGGAAGGGGGTCGTTTTTAGCATAGTTTGGGCAAAATTTGAAGATAAGCTTCTTTTTTAGTTGTATTTATGAAGAACTAAAAATTTTATTTTGGTATGTATGATCATGCAAATGACTCTATGCTGTGTTATCAAATTTCTTACTAATATCTGAATTTTTGTGTCATCATATATACAATGACAGTTGAAAATTGCTTTCATGTGCCTGAATCATTTCTAAATTCTTGGTGAACTCATGGTGCTTTGAGAAAGACAAATAAGCATTGCTTTGTTATCAATTGATGATAAATTAAGAAAGAAAAAGAAAATATACAGAGGAAGAACAGAAGAAACAATTTATTGATTGAGAAAAATTAAAAAAATGTTGGAGGAAGATGAAGAAACAAATTTACGAAAGAGGAACCAGATAAGAGGCAATATATAAAAAAAATTTCAAAACATTTCTTTTATTCCAGAATCTAGTTTTTTAATATTAACTATAAATACCCATCATTCTAATTCAAATCTTAATTTAAGGAAATCTTAACAGAAAAAATAATAATTAAAACACACATAAATATATGAGTAATTAAAGAAATTCAAAAATATACTTAAATCTCCTTAGCTACACTAATTACTCATTAAATTTGTTTTCCTCCAAAATTTAAATTTAAATTTAAATTTAAGCGAGAAAATTATTACTAATATTATGACAATAATTATGCGACTTGCTCAAAAATATCTCTCTGAAATTTCAAGTTTGAAGTTCTAGCTTTAATTTCGATGAAAAGTTTTGTAATATAATATTTTGTCAAAAATATTTCTCTAAAATATAATTTCTAATTTAAATTTTAAAATTTTGAACAAGAAATTTACTATCTAATTTTATCAAAAAATAATCTATTTAGCACAAACAATGACTAAATTGATCATTTGCTAACACATTAAATTTTTTATAGTGGCCATGTTTGGTCATAAATTGCCTTATTGTCCTGCATCGACAATCTCGTTAGATTTGGTTTGGCTGATTTTAAGTTGTGATTTGTTAGGCATGGCTCAGGGTAGCACATCACTTAGTTCTTATCATGTTTATCCTCTATGCATCTGCTTTTATATTCAAGTTGACACTTTTTCTCAAAACTTAAAACTCATTTGAATTTTTATTTATCTTGAATTAGAATAAAAAATTTAATAAAATCATGAGGCAATTCTCAAATTATTAATTTATTTTAGTTGATTTTGAATTTGGGTCATTTCACTCGATTTGTAATTTAAGTCGATTTGAAATTATTAATGCATATATTTTATATGTATTACCAGCAAAGTAGAGGGTGCAACACAGTTGGTTGGGCCATAGTATTGAGAGGATGTAGTCATAGTTCAAATTCCAATTTCATTGGATTTCTTTTGTGCACTTTGCACTGTATTTGTAGCATAAACTTGAGTCTAGTTTGAGTTTGAAAGTCTGATGTTATTATTAAAACTATCATTTCTAGTCAACTCAACTTGATTTTGATAACTCGAAATTGAATTATTTCGAGCAAGGACAACTTGTCAAATCAAATTCATGTTTGGGTTGATCCAAATATTAAAAACTCTATTTTGAGTCAATTCTAACTCATTAGAACGTGACTCGAAGTCAGTTCTATTTTAGTTGATTGTGTTTTCTGATGATGTTATTATTATTGTGATTGATCGCTCAAGGGCTATTAAATTGAAGGCATTTCTGTGATCGATTTAAGGTTAAGGATATGGGCTCTAAAACATTTTTTTGTAGTTGGTTTATCTAACAATGACTTGTCAAGATATATCATTTTTGTTTTAGTGGCTAGCCAACATTACAGTGCTCCTAGAGCTATTTGGAACTCTGGTATTTGAATCCTTAAATTCATCTTAAAACTCTTTGGAATGCATTGGATTTTCCACTGATGATCACTTGTGTCTTCGCTTCATGTATGCTAATTAAGCTGAATCTATGAAAGATAGAAATCAATTTCTGATTTCCTTATCCATGGAAATTGTTTTTCATGGAAGAGCTGATAGTAAAATGTGGTAGCTAGTTTCAATGCTAAAGCTGAGTAATAAGCAATCACATCTAGTTCAAGATCATTATGAATAACCCGATACTATTTGAAACAGATTCAATGAATTTGTATTGTGACAATCAGACTGCCCTTCATATTTCCTCATATTCAATTTTTTCATGTACGTAGAAAGTTCATAGAAATTGACTACTATTTTATCATAGGTAAATTTTCCTTATAAGGACTCACTACTCATTTCATTAAGACAGATGACTAGCTAACTTTAGTTGTTGTTAAAGCCCTACAAGGAGGATGAAATGATGATATCAATAACAAGTTGGGTATGATAGATTTATTTTTATTTCCTTATTTATCTTACTTTTTTTAAGTTCTTTGGTTTCATAAATAAATAGCATCCCAATCCTTACAATTTTTATATGAAACACCCAATCTCTTAATTTTACAAGCTCATTTTTTTTTAATTATCAATAGGGATGAGATTCCATTTTTGCTATGTTTATGTGAGTATTAATGAGTGGTTGCTAAATATTTGTGTATTATAAAGGTTTCGTTGCCATATATGTAAAAACTTCTATAGTTTATTGCATATATTGTATTTTTAAGATATATAAATATGTGGCTACGATTGTGCTTGGGAATTGATGTTTTCCTCATTGATATAATTGTAGAATTAAAAGATTGCAGTGAACTGATAGCTATAATTTATTGCCACAATGGGACAATTAAATTCAACTGTGCTGAATCTAACGCATAATATTTATAAATAATACTCACATTTAAATAACGATGATTCAAAAACCCTTTAGCACGAAGTTTATGACAAAGAATGTTAATCATTTAATCCGTTTGCTGGTGGAATAGTTCTGCTAGGCTTAAGTATGCCAAATTCTTTCATTGTTAAATATTCCAAATATAGGGTGAAGCACTTAATAACAAATTTCCTTGAATAAATTTTAGGAAAACTTACAAATGTTGTTTGAATTTGACTAGTCACGAAGCTAAAATCCCTTAAAAATGAATTATCGAACTTGCATTTTTGTGTGCCATGACTAATTAATTGAAATATATTTTAGCCAAAAGTGCCAATTAGGGGTTTGATGTGCTCTTTCAGATCGAATGCTTGTATTTTAAATGGAGAATTGGGTGCTGGCTTTGTTAATAGTCAAAATTTGGGTGTTACACAGAAAATTACCCTACTTTTAAATTACCTTTAAATAATAGGTGCTTGTAAATATGGAAGAATCATGCATGATTATTAAGTATTGCTTCATATGTTATCATATTTGATGCAATACTTGTATGCTTTGTTCTGCATTTGTATCTGCAAGTAATTGATATGAAAAAAAAAATTGACTTAATTTTTCTTTTTTCTGAAAACACGCCATTTTATATTGTGTGACAGGACTGAGGAACGAAAGGGCTGCATTTGGGGCAGTAATATTTTTATTGGCTTTTCTTTATGCTTTTTGGCGAATGGGGATTCACTTTCCTATGCCTTCTCCAGAGAAAGGTTGGTGTATAGAAATTTAAGTTATATATTCGTACTTGTTCTGACGTTCTACTGTTTCTGGCTTTGTTGACTGCCAGTAATTACAATTCTTGTGGTTGATGCTTTAATTTCTGTTCTGCATTGGCTAAATCTTCTTTTTATTGTATTCAAGCTTTAAGTAATGCCTTAATTTTCTATTTCATTTTCTTATGTTTGTGTGGGAAACATGTTTTACGAGACTACCTTATGTATATAACTAGTGTAGTATTTTAATTTCAAGCTTCAAAATTGCAAAATTAAAAAAAACTCTTCTATTAATAATATTGATATTTTTATTCAAAAGAACTTTAAGTTTTTACCAGAACTTATCACCCCTTCAACTTCTGCAATTTAACATTTATTTCACCTTCAAATTCTGCACTAAGCATTTGTGCAAGTTTTTTATTTACCTTTTTACTAAAATAACAATGAAGCTGCCCTCACAATTTCTAAATCTTCGTATTCCTTACATTTAATTCATGAGCTCGTACATTATACAGACAGGCTATTCTTGTGATTCTCTCTTGCTTGGTGAAACGACTTGTCTTGGAATCTTCCATACTGCGGGCAGTGTCACCCCTATCTCCTAATGCTTTGCTCGATTATTTCTGTTGATCCTTTTTGGCTCTTAGTGGCATTAACTGGATGGTTCCTCCGTCTCCTTTGATGTGTTTTTGATGCAAATTCCTGTTCTATACATTTTTATTTTAAAAATTATGTTTTTTTGCAAAATGAATAATATAGTCATTGGGAAAAATTATTTTCTTTGTAAATGGGAGAAGCAAAAAATAACAAAAAAATTGTACTGTTTTTGTAAGTGAGATATTGTCTCATTTTTTAGTAACAGTTGTGCTTAAAATTAAATTTGGTTTACAAGGTGTGTTGTTAATCTGCATATGCTCTTGAAAGCTAATTTGTTATGTCGTTTGTGATGTAACATGTCCATGTTGCCTCTATTACTGTCAAAGCAGTGCTGATGGTGCTTTTTTCCTTAAAATTTTGTTATTTATATTAACTTGAAAACCTGTATAGTAGAAGATTTTAACTACCCAAACAAGAAGAATTTAAAAAAAATATATATATATATATATATTTTTTTTAACTTAAATTTCTTTTTCATCTAATCCGTATGAATAATCTTACTGCATACCTCAGGACAATTATTAGTCATATTTCTATGGGCTGTATTTCTCAATTGGCATGATAATCTCTTTAAATGTAATAGTTTATTTTATTCATTTTTATCATAATATCTTAAAATATACATTACATATATTCTTATAACGTAACATAGATTAAATGAAAATATTTTTATCATAATATCTGCTCGTTATGCTGTCTGCTTATTTATAGTTGTTTCATTGCTTTTAACTCATGATTAACAAATGAGATCTTTGTTGATAATGCACATAAAATTTTCTTCAAGTTAAAGACAAGGTTAACCTAAGCCTAACATTACCATATTCTCTCCTCTCTCTCTTACTTTTTTACACTCTTCTTTACTCTCCTAGTTCAGCAAACTAATGAAAGTCAATCTACTAACTCACAGTTTCATGCCACTTGGGATCATGTACTTACTATAATTTTCACTCATAGTTTCTCACGGTAGTCTCACATGTACTCATTATCTCGCAATAGTCTATGACATCGTGTCCATGAATTTGAGTGTTGCGACCACCTTGGGTGAGCTTTCTGTGCACCTCAGCTTTTGAACATCTCTTTTCATGAAATACGGCTGTAGCCTATGCATATATAAATAATATCAACAGTACACAAACTCAACCGGGATCAAACTCCACGGTATCCTGTGCAAGGAGGTCCAAAAGCCTCATGGGGAGCACATCTCCCATAGCATAGGAAAAATTATCCTAACGGGCATACAGAGCGCAAAAGTTCGTCATTCGATTCGCATCGCGTGATTGGTGGGAAAAGATAACACGAGGAAAAACAAGCAAAAAAGCAAGGTGATTGCATGCCGCTCTCTGCCTCGTGAACGGAGTCCTCTCTCAGAGACGTCCAAGTCTCCGAATTGCTCCCAGGCAATTACCCTCAATGATGACACCATTCGTATCCACCTCTGTAGCCACAAAGGCTTGCCGCAATATAGTCACTGCCTGAATCTCAGCCTAGAGAGGAGACTGGGCCTATAAACTAGCTCCTACGGCAACCAGTAACTGTCCGTCTGAGTCCCAGACCACAATAGCCCCAAAGGTAGTAGGCTCTTTGTAGCTATAGGAAGCATCTATGTTGGCCTTCTGCCAACGGGTCGGGGGAGCACCATCTGTAGTAGGTGGAAGGGTCCTGGTGGGCCATGGAACTCCAGGAGTCGGACCCGTCGTGCAGTCCAGTGCTGACCATGGCAGAGAGAATCGAGCCCGTGCAGACCAGCGAAATAGGGTGCGGGCAACCATGAGAACGCTCAGTCCTGCTCCTCCAAGACTGGTAGAGCGAGTAGGCAACAATCTGGCAGTTGAAGCGATGACGACGAAACGCAGAAGCAGTCGAGAACAGTGCAATAAACTGGTCCCAAAAGGTAAGTGTGGCCGGAAGCAAGCCCCAGCGCACAAAGGTCTCCATGACGTCCCTTGTGTATCTACAATGGATCACCAAGTGCTCTCTGTCCTCTTTCGAGTTAGTCCCAAACACAGGCTGCAGACTGAGCAAGCCCTCTCTTGAGTAACCAACAGCCTATCGGGATAGCATCTCTGAGCAGTCTTCACAAGAAACAGGCCTCCCTGGGACCCAAAACCATCTCCCACATAGCCGCATACTGCTAAGCTTGACCTTCTCTCTCCATTCGGTAAATTTGACTGGCTCGATTCTCAGTAAAGTCATCAACCTGCCATTGCAAGCTACCCTCCTTTGGTTGAGTGCCTTTGGACGGCTGGCCAACCATAACCCAATTGTCTCCAAATTGCAGAATCAGCCCGCTGCACTGCAAAGTCCTCGCCCCTGCGACGGTAGCGAAACTCCATGGCTCTCACCCAAAGGAGGTCGGCTCTGCTCACAAAACTGAAGGTGTGGAGGGCAACTAGGGCAGTCCTTCAAGGCAGCAAGTTTCTGATCCAGAGTTCACCAGACTCGAGTGATCGACAGATCTCCTGCCACATTACATAGTGTTGACCGCTATCCCCGCTTCTTCCCAAAGAAATTTACGGATGATAGCCACAATGTCGGAGAGGCAGGAGTTCGGTATCGGTGCCACCAGCATCTGGTAGCTGGGAATCATAGCAAGTACTGACATGATCAAACACAATCTGTCAGCAACGGAGAGGTGACGACTGCTCTAGGAGCTCAACCTGCCACGAACCCGTTCTATGACAGTTGAAAGATCTGCTCTCCACGGGGTCTGCCAGTAACTGTAACCCCTAGGTATCTGAGGGACACTGTAATGACCTTAGGTCATTTGTAAAAGGAATGTTGCTTACCCGCAATATTCAGATTCGTTAAATCCTCCCGCAAATTTCAGTTTCCCATTAAAACTCTCGCTAAAATCAATTTTTTTTCAGTTTCAATCCCTAATTTAGAAAGTTTTCAAATTCGACAGTTACGACATTTAAGAAAATTACTCCATTAAAAGCACATTACGACAGTTATGCTATTATCCTTAATCTGCGGGCGTTTGGAGAAGAAGCCAGCTGGTTCAAACGGGTGTGCGTTACGCACGCACACCCTATATAACCGGGCGTATGGCATTCAACCCATCACCACGCTCGACCCCGCTCGCCTCTCCCTTTCAGTCGCTCGATTCTCTCCCGTAAGATGCGATAGTGAGCGTACCTGGAGACCGATCGAGCAGGAAAGATCGACCCCTCCTTCCATTATAACCCCTACGCCTAGAGACGGGTAGCGTGCGGCTTCCTCGCTTGACTTCTTCTTCCGTGCAAGTCCCGATTCTTCTTCGCTCAATCTCTCGCAGAGCCGATTCTTCTTTGCTAGGGCACTCGACTCTGCACTGACCTCCTCCGCACGACTCTGCGCCGACCTCTTCCACTGCGATTCCGCGCTCGATCCTTCTCCGCTCGACGTTGTGCGCTCGACTAAGCTTAAGGTACGATCTTCCTTACCTTTTTCTCAGCTGATAGGAAAGTTGTAAGTAGAGTATAAATAATTAACTGACATCAATAGGATTGCAATTATTCAAATTATTTCATGTATGCAAGTAGTCGTTATAAATAGATTGACTTATTTTGATATCAAAATAAGTTGTTTACTAAATTCTCATAAATTAAAATAGGGATAGCCTACAATATTATTTGGATATTATTTAAGCACTCCAGTACTTAATTTGCATAATAAATTGAGAAAATCATAAATGGGAATTTGTATTAAGGACATTCTAGTTTATTGCTTATAATTTTAGGACTTGAATGACAAGATTTATAAACTGTTAAATATTGGTAAGTATTTCCTTAGTTCGTAGTTGTTTACTTGTTTATAAAATTTAATTTTAAAATAATGTAACTAATATTTGAGTGATGCTGAAAACTTTATTTTAACGTTTAATGATTTAGGATAATGAACTTTTTTCTTAGTCAATGTTTTAAAAACTGCAGTTATTTGTCTTACTTGATTTCATACCTTACATTGCTTAGAGCAAAGATCTTTCAAAATCATAGTAAATCTTATGATTATTGATAAAGAAATAGTTTTTAAACGTCTTATGAGGCTATTGAGAGTTTAGCATGGAATCACTTGAAAAATGAATCTTAATAATAATCAAGTTAGTCTATTCAAACTACTTACTATTAGGGAAAATTGCTTCATCATTGGAAATTATTGAATTATAGCTGTTAGGGTCACTTCTTGGACCCAACAAAAAAGGGATTTATTTTTTTGTACGACTATTAATAGCTAAAGCCACAAACAATTAGTTGTGACTAGTATCCATGGATGTTTCTAAAAATTTTAACATATTGTTATTATTCTCACATGACTTAGAATTCAACCCATGCAAGCTCACTTAGGGTTTAAGATTACATGAATTTTAATATTGATTTTTCTATATTAACTCAGATAATCTTTTAACCAAAGTTAGTTTACATGTGTCATAAACAAGAGGAACAAAGAATTACAAGGTTCATATTTATCAAAAGCTTATGAATAAAAATATTAGTTTTCATAGAGCAAACACATACTTTCAAAGTTTAATAGAATCTCAATTATAATTTTTGCAGGCACACCAAATTTGTGAGTGATTCATCTAGTTAAGTCAAATACAAAAGGTACACTGGATATTAATTTTATGCTTTCTATCTTTTTGCTGCTTAAGCATATCTTTGAACCTATTTTATATTGTTATTTAATGTTTTACTTT
The DNA here is from genome assembly GCA_016760335.1 of Gastrodia elata. Classification (NCBI taxonomy): domain Eukaryota; kingdom Viridiplantae; phylum Streptophyta; class Magnoliopsida; order Asparagales; family Orchidaceae; genus Gastrodia; species Gastrodia elata. The sequence continues at coordinate 17,572,993 of CM028681.1, forward strand.
TATTGCTAGTCATGTAAGAGAGATAAAATTATGTTTATGTATATTGTGAATGTTGCAAAGGATTCTGAAACGGAAGTTGAATTAAGTTAGGGACGGGGCTAGTCCATCAGGAGTTATAAGGGTGCCATCTGGAGCCTTTGAGGGGGCCCAGGTGAAGGTCATGCTTAATTGCATATATGATTCCATCTGGAGCCTTTAAAGAGGGCCCAGGTGAAGGTTGCTATCTGGAGCCTTGAGAGAGGCCCAGGTGAAGGTGCCATCTGGAGCCTTTAAGGGGCCCAGGTGAAGGTCATGCTTAATTGCATTTTTATGAACCCAGTCTCATGGTTCTGACTTTGCCCATCAGAACTGCTAACATTGCTTCATAATATCAAGTCATAAACATAAACATGAATTTTTATGCTATTATCCCTCTTCCATTTGAAATTTGACATATGACAAAATGACATTTATTTTGCAGGAGTTGTGATTATCCTTTTGCTATAAATTATATTTTCCCTGCACTTGTTATCATTTTTATTTTTCGCTTTGCTTTAAGTATATTTTTAATATTCATTGTATTTAGAATGTGCACTAAGGCATTATCTTTATAATGCCAGATCAGATACAGCTAGAGGCGGTTGATATAGTTTAAAGGCATGGTACGGGAAAATAACTGCCCCTTCAAGTGATAATAATTTTATGTATAATGAAAGTCATGTAATAAATTTTGAATATTGTTTACTTTAAATTGAATGAATGTTATTTCTTATATTTGAATGGCTTTGGATGTTTGTTTTACTGTTATTTTACCTAAATGTTAATATGATCCTGCGGAAAGATGCATCCGATGTTAGTTTGGTTGTTACCAACTTAACATGGGTCATCACAGACACTCTTCTCTAGAAACCTAGCTGAATCGCTACTCTACACTGCCTGTAAGTTGGGGTCTGTCAGCTAAAGACGATCAGTGACTTATGCGAGTTCACAGACTTCCCCGTCCAACTCCCGTACTCTGCCAGGATCCGCTTGAACTCACGACATGTTGCCATTGAGGCCGATGCAAACAAAATCAAGTTGTCGGCGTACATGAGGTGAGAGAAGGTAGGCCACCTCTATCCAACTGAATGTCAATCGGGCAACCAATCTACTGCTGCCGCCTGACTAGGAATAGATAAGGGAAGAGGGGGCATCCTTGCCTGAAGCTTCTCCGCCCCACTATCCAAGGAAGTCGATGCTCGCCAACAAGGACTGCGAACCTGAGGGACTCCACGCACTGCATGGCCCAATCCGTTCAACGCTGTGGAAAGCCAAATCTCTGTAAAACCAAACGTAAGCACCCCCACTCCATCCTATCGTAAGCCTGCTCCATATTCACCTTGATGACCATATGATCGACCGTCGAAGTAGAATATGAGAGACGAGTGAGGATCTCTTGAACCGTGAGACAGTTCTTGCTAATATCTCTTCTGGGGAAAAAAGACACCCTGTCTCAAAAGATCAAAGGAGACAACACTGTCTCAAGGCACATGACCAAGATCTTGGCCACCATCTTATAGACCATCTTTATCATCTAAAAAGTATATTACATATATTATACATGATATACTATCATATTATTGATGAATACTTGTAAATTCATTTAAATATATCATATTAAGATTAAATATTGTTATAATATATATATATATATATATAAATATAATTTAGTTTAAAAATATGGAATTCATATTTTTTATTTTGAATTTTAAAATAAAAACATATATTACACTTGCTCATTTGTCTACCATCGGTCATTGATGCTAATAACTCCAACTCTCGTATCTATGAAAAAGGCTTGGTTTACTTTCAAAAGGATAGTTCCTCTCGGATATTTTATGTTCCCCTTTTTTTTTTCAAAATTCTTTTTATTCATTATCTTACAAAAACTTATAATTGCTCTTTAACCTTTTGTGGACATTATTGAATTTTTTAAGATTCATTACCTGAAAAACATCTCAAGGCGTTGAGTGGAGTTTTATATACACTCATTGTCCCTCTCTTTCATCTTAAGTCTGTATTGGAGGAATTTTATTTTGAATCATCTTTCATTACAAAACTTTTTAGGAGTTTGCTTAGTGCTCTTTACTCTATCAAGCTAGGTAAATAGGATCGATTTTCTTTTTCATCTTCCTGAGTCTTGGCAGTGTTCTTTTCTAAGTTGGTTTATTCTAACATGTAGGGTTTGAATATCATGCTTTGTTACTTTTGCTGATAGTGATTTGAGTTTTAAAGGCATATTAATTCAAGCACGGACCTGAGTTGTTGTTTGTATTCCTTGTATTCAATCAAGAAATAAAAAACTAATTTTCAACTCTGATTAAAACTCTTATTGGTTACAACACTTTAGTATTTTTGCTGTCTCAATTTTGCTCATTTTTCATTGCCAATATGATTAATACTCTCCCCATAGTTTCTTAAGACCTTAAACATAGTAGTGTTGTGAATGTCACATTTGTCATTTGCTTGATTTAGCCAAAACCTTAGGTGCTATATTTGAACGTTCCTAGGCATTTTCTTGGTGAGCACTTTTATTTCATTCTATCTTATTAACTGTATTGCGCTTCATCATTTGTGAATCCTTTTTTTTTCATTTTCTATCTAAAATCATCTCTTTTCTTATAGCATTAATTCCTTTCAATCAGAAGTTTTTTTCCTCATTATATCCGTTATTTTGTTCTAAAATAGTCTTGGTTTCAGAAAGGTCATCATTGTCGCTAGTTAACTACCAAATTCATATATATTTTAACAAATATTACATTTTCCGATTGATCTCATTTTTTCCATAACTTTCAATGATTCTCTTTACCTCTTCTTTTCAAAGTATCTATTATGCTTATCTTGCCATCTTATAATTATACATGTGAAGATGTTGTTTTTCTTTTGCTATAATAACCTTATCCACATTGTAATTGAGTGATATTCACCTTTTAGAGAATTTTCTATTCTCCATGTAGGATTTGTCTTTCAGAAAGATAAGGGATATGGTACTGATCACCTCGTTTGGTCATATGCCCCTTGTATCTTTGTTCTTGCTTCCACATTTGGCCTTATCTATTTATATTCCAAGGCATATTAAGTGGCTATAAGATCTCCAATTGAAATATGCTATGTACTTTGATATAATTATCTTGCTAAAGGACACACATATGATTTAGTTACCTCCTTTGACATTAAACTGGTCTTATAGCTCTCTATGGAATTGACTACTTTAATACCTTCATAGTTGACTAGTTGTAAAGTCATCAAGATTTTTTATCTACCATGAGCAATCAAGCCTGGACATTGCTGCATCTAGATGCATGTTTAACCTTCATTTATGGTGATCTCACCAAAAGCATTTATGTATAACCTTCATTAAGGGGAACTAGAATCTGCATGATGAATAATGTTGTCTACGGGCTAAAGATAAGTCCTTCAAAGCATCAAACATCATGCATTCACACTTATTTTTGAATCTATGATTTTTTGGTACCTTTTTTTGTGACGTTCTTCTTGCAATGAACAATGATTTGCACGCTACCTAAAAAAAATGCTTTTTAAAAGTATTCTTTTATTCAAAGGTTTAGTTCGTCCCATATATTTTTGGGAATAGATTTTGTGTTTTGTAAAGAAATAACTATCTTGTTTTAAAAATTCTATTAACTTCACAAGAAATTGGTTAAAGTGCAATTCTTCTTGAAGAAATTCTTCTTTAATTTTTATGATGCATCACTAAATTTGAGGTTAAATCTGAATCTGTCTTATTATTAGAAAGCTAGATAAAACATTAGGTTATGTGTCAGTAGCTTCTAACTCTCAAACTGGAATATTAGGTTATTATGCATATCACAATATATCAAGTGGAGGTTTTCCCAATGCACAGCTTATCAAGTGAACCACTTCTTTCGACTTTGATACTTAGTCCTCGATCAAACCTATTTATGTGGGCTTCTCTAAGTTTAAATTTACATGTACAGTGAATCTATCGTATGATCCCTTGGCTCAATATTTGGAAAAACTATGAAAATTGACATGGCAATTAAGAATCTGATGCCTGCATCATTGTGGAGACGGACATCATGTAGGAATACTTAGATCAGGTCTGGATTGGCATGGGTGCTTCTGAATTTTGGCAGCCAATCATTTTGAAAAATCTCCCAAAATATTATTCTCAATAATGCACATTAAGCCATGCTGTGGAAACATGTTAAAGACTACATCCATAACTCAGACTTCTATTTAGTGAGCTCATTCCCAGGAACCGGCCCCTCACTTGTTGAGGTTATCTCACATGACCATCATACCCCCGAAGCCTTTGATTTCCCTACAGTCTCCTATTTTGAGGTGGAAGGTTGTTAAAAATACAGATCACACCATATATCATCCCAATTTGACCTCCACCTTGGCCTGAAAGTGAGCAAATATTGAACTGATTGCGAATTGATCTCCTGAACTGCTGCTTGCTTCATCTTAAATTGAAAGTTTTTTCTTGTAAAATGAAATTTTGCCAGCAACAATATGAAAGATATATGAAATTCAAAACATAATTTTCGTTGAAGAAAAATTTAACAATTAGAATGGCCAAAGCAGATGCGGATGCACTTATTTATCATGTTTCATCTAAAGTGGTCTTGCTGAGATCCTATTCCTTTGTCCTTACTCGCATTATCAATACAAATTTAATTTTGCTCTATATATATATACTCTCATTAGCTTTTTATTTAGTAATTTGCATTGAAAATTTTGCTATTTAATTTCATCAAAGTATGCTGCAATTAATTTTCATTCTTAATTAGAGGTTCCTGAGTTTGCTGTAGTTGTTAAATTAATTGTTTGGCATTTCTAATTTTAGATCGTTTAATTATCGAAGTTGCCAGCGATTGTTTGATATTCATATTTGCTGAATGGCATGATTAATTTATGTGATTTCATGATTGCTTTAAGTTTTATGGTAATCATGATCTTATATAGTATCCTTAATTTTTTTTCATTGTGATCCATGAATTTTTGTTTTCCATGTCTTTCCCTGTTCCTACAAATTTTTCTTCAATCACAACATCATCATCATTATACTAGTGGAAAACTACTCTAGTATTTGTGCTTATTTTTTTCTTATCCTGCAAGTTATCTCTGATTTTTTTTTTCTACTTTTTGTACAACTGTTATCGTTCTAACATTTATTTTATTCACTCAATTTATCAAATTATTTGCATGTGTTTTCAATGCCATATTATACTTAGTTGGATAATATTAACCTGTGGTTTGCAACTTTGGTTTATTTTTTGTTTCAGGATTTTTCACAATGCCTCAACTAGTTAGTAGAATTGGTGTAATTGGCGTCACTGTAATGGCTGTGCTATCTGGCTTTGGGGCGGTCAACCTGCCTTACAGCTATTTGTCCCTCTTTATCAGGTGCCTTGCATTTTTAGTCATGAGCATATATTACTAGCACATAATCAATTAAACTAATGTTGCCCTTGACACTTGGTTTTTTTTAAGGCACGTGTATTATTTTAACAAAACTGTTGCATAACTGCACGTGTTTCCAAGAAAAACAATATATGACATTGTTTATGAATTTGTTAATTACTAGTCAAAAAAAAATTTATTTTATCAAAACAATCAACTGAAATTGAAATTGCAAGTTTTTAAAATATACAAGCGATCAAATAAAAGAGAAAATTAGACAAATTAGCACCTAAGATTGCAATGAATCTTCCTAAATCTTACTTACCATTTATTTGAATCAAAGAACACAATTTTCTAAATCTTTTGAGTGCTGACAATATGACATAAGTTATTGCAAGCCTCTTTCAATGGTTATGCAAGCTTATATTCAACTGTTTGCCATTTGTTTATATACAATCACTTGAATAACAATCAAACCAAACTTCAAAATATTGCATGCACACTTCAGATTTTTTTTTTAATAAAATCGTACATGCTAACTACAAATCTCGACAAAAGTAACTTTTCTATATCAAAATTAGCCTACGATTAATGCAAATAGGGGAAATTATTTGAAAGCATTAAATTCAAGATTGCACACTTATTTTACAAGAATATTTTATTCGATAATTAAGTCATTTTACAAGAAAATTGTTGTTTACTATACCGTTGATTGGGAGTTTCATTTAAAAACAATGACAAATGACACGCAAGCCATATTGTAAATCAGAAAAACAATGCTCAAAATATATAAAAGCTCATCATTGTTGATAGCAGAGTTTTTTGTGTTCAAACGCAAAGTAAAGCCTTAGTTAAATATATATGGCCAGAATTCCTTTGTAGAGTTTCAAACTACCTTCTATACTCTCTTCTTCTCTGTCGAAGATTCCTCAGTCCTTATCTCTCAAATAAAGCCTCTCCTATGTTCATCAGTTTCTCTTATAATATAAAATCAAAGTCGAAGCCTTTCCAGATGTGTACATCTTATTGGTTTGATTACATGAAGAGTTGAGCTCTCTTAGTCTCTGTTTTCCACAACTAATTCTCTTTTCAATTTTTTTTTCTCATGGTTCTGTTAAAACTCTTCGAAACATCTTTTCAGAAGCCTCCTATAATAATTTCAGAACGCCCCTTATGACACGCAGAAGCGTTTACTTTTAGACTATTGTAGGCACTTGATAAGTTGCTTGCTTTATGAAGAGAGCTGCACTTGTTTCAACTTAATTGTCTTTGAAATGGTTATCCTTGTTTTGAATATTTAATATGTTTAAGGTAAACTCTTGTAAATAAAACAAATAATAATTAGAAATGTATAAATAAAATTAAATTATGTATTGATCAAATTTTTTGTTGATGTTCTAAATATGATGTGCAATTTATCATCCATAATTTGTGCACACATCTTACTATTCTAGATTATACCTTTTTTACTATCCTATATTATGCTTGGCTTGCTATTTTATATTAATGTTTCTAGTGGCTTTCATGCAATTTAATTATAATGATCATACTGTTATAAGCTGCCTACTCTATAAACGGGAATTCATACGACTATTAACTTGAAGTTTCAAATGAAATTGATGTTTAAAATTTGAGTTGATCTAAAGATCAGCCATATTAATTAGCATTGTGCCAATTGTTCTAACAATTTATGGTTGACAAATTGTTAAATGAAGCTCTAAGGGATATAACTTTATTATTTTTGGTCCACTAAATTGGCTGCGTTATTTTTTTAGTTCCTTTGATTGTGGTATGCATCCAACTTTTTAATTTTTGTGTCTTCTTTGCATTGATATGAATTGATGAACTCTTTTTATTTTTTTATACATTGATGTTGCACTTTCTAGAGCTCTTGATTTGATGAAATTTTATACAAATTGAGATGTCGGTCGCGGTGTTAAATTTCAGCTGTTAACCTTGAATGACTTTAAATTCTACATATCAGACCAAACCAATTTTTTTAAGTAACGCATTTAAGCTAATTATTACATAATTAAAACAATTTTAAAAATTAAATTTAGTAATGTTAGATGCACTTATAGTTATATGACATGATTGGAAATTAAATTTTAAAAAATGATCAGCAAGTGCTCGAATAGAATCATACTTTCTCATATTTATGGGAAATCTAATGAAAATATTCAAAATCATGTTCCTTCTATGACTTGAGAATGTATTACAGTCAGCCAGTTAGCCACGTGTCATGTTTCTTACCTTTAACAATATAACAAATCATATATTCTGAAATAATACTCATCTCGTATGTAAAGATACTATTTTTCTTCAATCACTGAGTTGATTGTTTTCTCTCTTAAATTTCACAGATATACATGCAGAATCCTATTTTAAATATCCAAAAGTTTCATATTGAAAAATTAGAAATAAAGGGGCAAGTACCCTAAGTAATTAATTGTCCTTGTGTAAACAATCTTTGTTAAACAAAGAGGAATTATCGGTGATGTCTTATTAGATCATTTGAAAGTTCTAATAAGTGGCATACTCCAGTATTACAAGATTAAAGCCAAATTTAACATGCCTTGTATGTCTACCAAAGTTTACTTAGGAGCAAACTAAAAGTTCAAGCAATAAATTTTTCATGCATTATTTATGATGGGCTCAAATTTGTGGGTTTTAATGTCTTGCTTGATGCATTAAACTAAATACTCTAGTTTCTATGCAACTTGGTGTTTTCGGGCTTATGCACACTTATCTTGTGGTAATTAGTGCTGCTTGAGGATTTTTATAGGATTTTTATTAGTTTAGATGATTTATGCACAAGGACATCTTTTCACCTTGACATGAATTTTCTTAGATGATGCATGCACAAGGACGTCCTAGTTCATACAGATGAAATCAAGGTTTATTAATTTAGATACTGTTGAAATGAATTGGTTTGGCATTTTGCCAGCCATATCTATAACCTAGCAATACATAATCTATAAATAGATGCTCTGGATATCTAAATTCATTTAGGGGTTGTTTAGTATGCTAGATTTTTAGTGTGATATAATTACAGTATAATCTGAGTACTTTGCAGTTATTTGGATGAAGTAATTTGTAGAATATGGGGCTCTGTGCATAATTAAGAGATAAGTTTTCCCCCTTACATAAATATATTATAAAAGGAAATTTTATTATCATTATTAATGTATTTTTAAATGTTACATACATATTATAAAGCATATATATATTATATATATGATATCACATTTTCATTTTTAAATATTAAATATTGCATAATTATTTTTAAATAGTTCATACAAATAATAAAATAGAATTTATTATTTTCACGGCCAATAAAAGAATAAAAAATGGAAAAAAACGAGGTAACTATGGGTAGAGCCAAAACATATTGCGAGAGCTTCGACGACAAAATCGGCTACTTCGATTAAAATAAAAAAATTGGTAGTACCGACGAAATTGTGACAAATTGCGCTTGCTCCGATGAAATCGCTGAGAAGATGATTAGAGCCGAGGCAACAATGGGTGATGCGCTGAAATTGTGATGAATGTGATGACATGTGATAAAGGCCACAAATTTGGGGCGTCGGGGCGAATCGCAACATCGGTGCGACAACGGAGACGGCACCGTGACTTCAATGTGACAGGAGACAAAATCACAAGTTCTGTGTTACGATAAAGAAGAACGCTTAGCTGTGGAGCGACATTGGAGACACAATAGCGAAGGAGGGGCGCTCTTTGACGGAGTGAGGCGCCGATAGAGAACTCGCATAAACGGAATTCGTCCAATTTGAACGAAAAAGTTTTACAATCATTCTATTTGTACTTCTTTAAAAAAATTACTTAAATACTTTACCCCAAAAAATTTTCCATATCAAACGCATTGATTTTGTAGATCTCAAAATTTTATTAGTTTACCCTTAAAACTCCTTGAACCAAACAGCCCTATAAAGATTTTGGTTTCTAATTCAAGCTTATGTACTTATTAGATGTCATTCCGTCAAGTGCTGTGCAAGTGTGATTTCTTAATTTTGTCGAAAGTCTGCTTGCACAAATGTGAAGCTAGGTGGTGGCACAAAGGTGAAGAAGACAATTTTGTGTGTGTAAACGACTACTCAACTTCGGGAAGATGTTTGGTGGGTAAAACAAAGTCGGAATGAATTGATAATTTTGGGAGGATGTTTATGGAGATATTAGGAATCTATAGAACTATTTTTCTTAGATTTTTTGTGGTTGTTTGAGATAGTTATGGACAACAAAGTAAAAGAGTATCAGGTTTTGCGTAGATTTCGTTGGAGGGTCTTTGATGGCCAAAATGAAAGCGGATTTTGGTGAAACAAAGTAGAAATGATAGGTAATAGAGGACACTACGAAATCAGACAGAAAAATGCACTAAAACACAAGATAGATCCCAAGATTATCTACACATTGTGTTCTTGAATATATACACATCTTTAAGTCACTTGATTGTGCACACCGAAGGGAATGATGATTATTCACACTACCAAGAACTCTCAAATCTCTTTTTTCTCTGGAAATATCATCTATTCACTATGTTCTCCAAATGTCATACATGACATATATATATATATATATATATATATATATATATATATAAGTAGACTAAAAACCCTAGGCGGCCAAAACAAATATAATACAACTCGACATGAAACAAAACAAATAACAACTTGGCTCAATATAAAAATAACTCAATAACAAATCATTCCCCAACAGCTAATCTTTGTACAAAGGCTCGAGTCATGGGCCTCCTTTTTGCATGTATCCGTTGCCTTTATCAGAATCTACCAAAAGAACCTGCTCCGCAAAGTTAAACTCCATATAATTATCTAAGATCCAGGTTCAACTTTTGAAGCTCCATCTTTATCATCCAAGTGTCCTCAGAAGGTTTCTTATTTTTTCAACTTATTAAAAGACGTGTGATCTCTATATAAGTGCATCAATCTCATCATTGACAATAGATTCAATTTCAAAAAAGGTGTAGGAAACTTATGCGATGGCTTGCCATCCTTCCCTGCAACAAAATTAATTCTTGTATTTTTGAAATAAAATTAGTAAAATATGAAATCAAATCTTCTACATTAAATACATAACTAATTAACATATCAGGTGACAAATTCAATAGATAAGCACTGGGCTCAATTTTTCTAATCACTCTAAACAGACTTATAGCCCGAGCATACAATTTCTTATATTTACTAGTGGCATATCTCTTAGGTTGAATGCGTGTGATCCCCTTCTTTGAACTCCTTTCTGATCTATTTGTATTTACTATATTTGTATATTTAGTCTTTGAAAGTTTTGTTTGTGTTTTAACTTTTGCTTGCAAATTTTGAAAATTAGTAGCAAAAAAATATGCAATATCAGAATAAAGATTATTTGGAATTTTTAAAAGATTAATAGGCTTTTTAGGATTGAAATTATATACAACCTTAAATGATGTTCTCTTAGTAATTCTAGAGAAAGTACTATTATAAGCAAATTCAGCAGTAGGTTGATGGGCCCTAATTCATTAAGCTCCCCCCAACTAAACATCCAAGTAAATTTCTCAAACTCTTATTTATTACCTCAGTCTTCTCATCAATTTGGGGGTGGAAAGCAAAAAAACAAATAAGGGTAGTGCCTAATAATTTCCCAAGTATTTCTCAAAAGTAGGATAAATTTGCATCTCGGTAAGACATTATAGTATTGGGTGCCCCATGCAACTTAATGACCTCTCTAAAATTTTTTTTGTCAACGTGAGATGCGTGTGCGAACTTGGAACAATGAATCAAATGTGCCATTTTGGAAAATCTATCCATAACCACGAATTCGCTATCATGTTGACATGCTATCCTAGGTAATCTCAAAATAAAATTCATAGAAAAATCCTCCCTTGATCTATAGGGGACAGGTGGGATTGAATATTTGCCAAATTTTTGCTTATTTATTTTGACCCTCTTATAAGTGAAGCATTATGATACAAATCTTTCCACATCTCTCTTTAAAGATGGCCAATAAAATTTCTCTTCTACAAGGTATGTGATTTTATCTCTCTCTACGTGTCTTGCAATTCCACCAGAGTGTAGTTCACTAATCAAATAAATTTAAAGTAAAGTCCAAGGGATACACAAGGCTGGTCCCTTAAATAAATATTCTTGAACAATGTGATAATCGAATCTAGTAGGTAGTAGATAATTACTTGATTGGCTATAAATAAGATGAAAATCAGGGCAACACTCATAATCACCTTTCAATCTTTCAAAATCTATAACTTAACTCAACAAAGAAGACACCACTAAAATTGCCCGAGATAATGCATCGACAGGCTTATTTTCTATATCTAGCTTGTGCTTGAGAACAAATGCAAAATCTTGCAAGTTTCTATCCATTTTGAATGTCAGTTGTTTAATTTCTTTTGGATATTGATGAACTTTAACGCTTGGTAGTTTGTGCGTAAAATGGGTTCCCTATATAGCAAGTAATGACGCCAATGCTTAAGAGATTGAATGATGTCATATAATTCTTTATCATATATGGAATAATATTGTTTTGTTTCATTCATTTCTCACTAAAATATGCTACGGGGTGGCCATCTTACTGTAACACTCCTCCAATGCCAATCCTTGAGGCATTACAAGCAACCTCAAATATCCTTTCAAAGTGGGAGCCTAAGAACTAGTGATGTTGTCATAATATTCTTAATGTGATGGAAAGCTGTATCAGCACTAGAAGTTTAAGTGAATCTATCATTCTTTAGAATTTCAGTATTAGGAATCATAATTTTGTTAAAGTTTTGTACAAATATCTTATAGAATGTAGCAAGACTATGAAAACTCCTAATGGCAGTAAAACTCTTAGGTTTGTGCCAAATAATTATAGCTTGAATTTTTGAAGGATTTGACTTTAAACATATAGAGAAAACTATGAAAATAAGAAAAAGACCTCAGACTACATGAATGAGCACTTCTTATTTATAAATAACTTCTCACGAAGCTTCTCCAACACCAATCTCAAATGTTCTAGATGTTTCTCCTCATCAGTGTTAAAAACAAGCATGTCATCAAAGTACACAATCACAAACTTTCTCAAAAAAATGTCTCAAGACCGTATTCATTAATCTCATGAAATTACTCAATGCATTAAATAATATGAAAGGCATAATGAGCCACTCATGAAATCCCCGTGGTCTTAAAAGCAGTCTTCCCCTCGTCACCGGGTCGGATCCTAATCTAGTGGTAACCATTCTTAAAATCAATTTTGGAAAAAAAAATTGAGTTAACTATCAAATTTATTATGTTATCCAACTGTGAAATAGGGAGTCTATGCTTGATAGTGATCTTATTAATGGCTCTACTATCTATGCATATTCTCCAAGTGCCATCTTTCTTTAGAGTTAAAAGGGCTGGTACAACACAAGGACTTAGACTCTCTTAAGAAATTCTGCTGTATTAACTCATCTACCTATCGCTGTAACTCAGCTTGTTCAACTGGATTAAGGTAATAGTGTGGTAGATTTGGCAATTGTGCACCTGGGGTCAAATCAGTAGCATATTGGATATCCTGCATTGGCGGTAATTCAGCGGACAGTTCATTTATACTTGTCTCAAGAAAATCTTGAAGTAATTTTACTACAAGCGGTGACATAGGGCATCATCCAAATCAAGTACTAGTTCCTTCATATGTAAAATGTGCATGAACAAAGGATTTATAAATTTTCTCTTCAACCTCCTTCCAACAAACTCAACATGCTGCTCTAAAAATAGGAGATTCTACTGTAAGAAGTGAACAGTTTATGGAGGTAGGAGCTAAAGTTGAAATGATGATCAATTGAAGTCTAGCTTCTTTCTTTGATTGAAGTGGAGGTTTTTCACTTAGGAAATGATTGGAAGTGGGTTTAGATGTCATAGTACCTACAAAAGCTATGGAAGTTGAACTAGTTAATGGTGTCTTGTTGGATGGTTTCTATGGGATATAATTTTATTATCTTTTGTTTGAACTTAAAACATATAAGTATTGCCCCTCCCATAATGAATCACATTTATATCATATAGCCATGGTCTTCCTAAAAAAATATGCGCATGTCCATAAGCAGAACATCGCATCAGATTTGATCTTCATAACTCTTCATCTTGATAGAAATTAGGCATCCTTGTGGACATAAATTGAGGCTTGGTTTACCTATAGAAGGTGTGGAAGTTGAACTAATGGTAGTTGATGGTGTCTTATTGGATAGTTTCATGGGATACAATTTTATTATCTTTTGTTTGAACTTAAACACATAAGTATTGTCCCTCCCATAATGAATCACATTTATATTATATAATCATGGTCTTTCTGACAACATATGTGCATGTCCATAAGCAGAACATCACACCAAATCTAATCATCATAACTCTTTATCTTGATAGGAAGTAGGCATCTTTGTGGACAAAAATTGAGGCTTGGTTTACCTAGCAAACTTTTAAAGGAGTTGAGTGTGGTTTAGGAGTTAATTTAGCTCGAGACAATGTGTGGGTAGATGCTACGTTCATGGCACTCCGCCATTTATAATCAGCCTACAACCTATCCCTTTGCAAGACATTGATACACTAAATATGTTTCTCCTTCTCCAATCTTCTTCACACCAACACCAACGATGGTAATCAAATAACAAGCTACACCCAAATGTGCCTCCTTACTAATAACAAAATCCGCATCCTCAAATTATTCAACACCATGATAAGACTTGTGATCCTCCTCTTCCTCGTCCTACTCGAGAATAGTAATAGTCAGGACAATTTTGCACTCATGTTTTAAATGCCCATGTTGATTTAAACCCATAACAAACAATATCCTTTAGTGTTTGAGTAGATTATGCTACAAATGTTTTAGGGGTCAGGGTGGCTTAGGAAGCGGATCTTTGACTCAGCTTAGGATTAGATAGAACAAAATTATAGACCTAGAAGATGATGTCTTAGATTGAGATTCATAGTGCATCATGTGCAATTTCTTCTACTGTTTGTGGGTCTCACAATTCTATATGTTACTTAAGATCCATTCTTAATCCCAACACAAATTTATTTGCTAATTGCTTGTCTGGATCCTAAAAATTTGTCCTAGCCACTACATCTTCAAATGATCAAGATATTCAGTCACACGTGGGGATCCTTATCTCAATGTCATTAATTTAGTGTGAAGCTACTTAAGGGAAATATTTATCCTTGAGCACTTTTTTTATCTCAACCGAACTTATTCTTCTTCTACCTAATCTTTCTTCGTTCAACAAGAAATTATTCTAAAATACCTTAGCATGGCCTACCCATTTCATCCTTACAAATGTCACCTTCTGATAGTCATCTAAGTCATACCATTCGAAAAATTCCTCAACTTGTGTCATCCAATCAATAAATTGACCTGAAGTATGTGTTTCATTTTAAGTGGGTACCACAACTTTTATATCCCTTAGTGGGTCATTATGATGTCCCCATGTCGGCTCAGTGAGAACTGTCCCGACATTCCGGTGTTAACATACCGCAGGGTCATATTGAGCAATTTGAAAGAAAAATGAATACACATAAAAGCCAAGAGATATTTCTTATTCTATTAAATTTTATATTACAAAAATCTCCAACATTCCTCTTACAAAGTTCATCAAAGATGAACTGAAACAAAAGGAAAATAAAAATAAAAGTAAAAGTAAAGTAGTGTCGTAAATCCCTCAGCAAGTTTGAAAATTTAAGAATTATGGTTATTGTTCGAATTCTCCCAAAATTACCTAATCTGGTATTGTACAGAAAAAATATTGAGATTGGAATTCCCAATAATTAGAGAATACTCTATATACCACAGTAAACAATAAAATATTATATTTTTATAATAGCAGAAATGTGATTAGCAGAAATAAGGATGTAATAAAATGCAAGAGAAAAAAAAAGGCAATAGCGCAAATGAAATAAATAATTTTCTGCAACAAGTATTATTACAAAGATGTTGGTTACTGATGTCATTTTTTCAGTAACCAACTACGAATATTATTGATGTCATTTTTTTAATAACTAACCACAAATATTATTGATGTCATTTTTTCAATAATTGACCACGAATGTTATTGATATTATTTTTCCAGTAACCAACCACGTTATAAAAGAGATATTGGTTCTGAACAACCAACCAAGTTTCAATATGAATTTGGCTCATAGCGAAGCTAAGCATCAGTAAAGTGTAAAAAGTAATGCATATTCATATACTGGGTACCTTTTTCTTTAAGTTCAAAAGTGCAACCGTTTGATCGAATCTGCATTTAAATTTTGATATTTTAGATTAGTTTTAAGCCAATATTTTTAGGAGTAATTATTATCTTTATTTCTATTCTGCTCTTCTTTCGCTTTCTTATTTTAATAGAAATCCGGATTTTTAAGTTACTGAGATAGCAATAATATTTAATATAATGTTATTATTATCATTATTTAATAATAAATAATGATAATAATAATATACAAAAGAAAGAGATAATGGAAATGACTGAATTGAAATAATCATCATTTTATAATATTTGTACTATTTTCATTATTAATTAATGAGAACAATAATAATGTGAATGACTCACTTTATCATTATTATTTTCATAATAATGATTATTATGTACACGTAATAATAATAAAGAAAATAAATAAATAGATAAAAATAGCAAAATTTCTCCTCAATTTCCTCTTTTCCTTTCGCGCTTACCTCGATTAGGATTTTTCGAAAAATGGAGGGAGGCCGGACGCAGAGGGGGGTGGCTGTAACAGCCCAAACTCTTTAGCACCAAGGTATTGTCTGCTTTGGCTTGAAAGGCTCACAATTTTACCCTCAGAAGATAACTTCCCAGCAGGTCACACATCTTGGGAGTGCTCTCACCTGAGCAAGTTTAACTTTGGAGTTCTTATCAGGAACTCTACTGTTATCTGAAAAGGCACCTCGATGTTTAAAAATCTCACTTATTATTACTTAGTGAGTCTTTATAATCTCCCCAACTTAAGTAACTGACGGTATCCACACACAGATCCAAGAACCATTCATTGGGTAGATACGACTAGAGGTGGCCCCTACAGGTTCAAGAGGTACCACAATCATGTAGCACTTTAACCATCATGGGTTCAAGAGGCTACTCACATGAAGTTGTATTTTATCCTGTATGACAGTTAGCTCCTATCTGACACTCTATTGCCTGCTTTGATACTATTTGTAACAGCTAAAACTCTTAAACACTAAGATATTGTCTGTTTTGGCCTGAAAGGCCTCAGAAGATAATTTTTCAGCAGGTCACCCATCCTGGGAGTGCTCCCACCTGAGCACGCTTAACTTTGGAGTTCTTATTAGGAACTCTACCGTTATTGGAAAAGGCGCCTTGATATTTAAGAATTTCACTTATTACTATTTAAGTGGGTTTTTACAGTGGCGGCTGGTTGGCAGGAGAGCTGATTGGCAAGAAGGGCTGGCTGGCAGGTGAAGGAGAGAGCTGGCTGGAGGAGGGCTGGCAAGGAGCTGAGGGCTTGGCTAGAGGAAGAAGGAACTATGGGGAAGGATGAGAAGGGAGAGGAGGGGTATATGTAGAGGATGGAGGGAGAGGGAATGCACTGGGGGGCTAGGTGCTGACCAACTTGAGCCAAAACGGTACAGGCGGCTCTCCCTGGTGCGGAAGGTTCCGCACTCTGCAGGCTCTGTCGCTTCCTGTCAATCGCAGGGGGGAGAAGAAGGAAAATCTTAAGGAAATTTAAATAATTCTTTAAAGATTAATTTTTGCATTTTTCTGCCGTTTGGCGTCTAAAAGAAACGGAACTTGACACCGAGGTGTGTTATGACGAAATGAACACCCACGCGCCAAAAAAATTTGATTCGGAGCAAATTTTTATTTTAAATTAGTTTCTTAAGTTTTAAATTTTGAAAATTAATTAAGATCGAACCAGCGTTCCAAAATCGATAAAACTTCATGAGCAACCTTTAAATAATATACTCTATATAATGACACGAAAATCAATAAATTTGGACACGTTTAATGTTATTAGTTTATCGAATTTAAAAAGTTAAAAAAAAAATAAAGTGTGAGTTTTCATTATCCGAATTTCTCCCAAACTATGGCACTTTTGATCTAAAAATTATTTATATCTAAAGATATTTTTGTTTGCCTAATTTGAAGTTCCTCGGGATCCTAATGTTTGAGTCGGGATTTTGACCTAAATTGCAAAGTAACGAATTGTGTTGTTACAAGTCATACTCAGAACCTTCTCTCTTTACTTCTTCATCCATCAATCTTTCTAAGTTGTGGTTCAACTCTAGGCCTCTCTTGAAAACCTTGACCCACCTAACTCAATAACATCTCTCATCATATCGATCATCATCTAATTTATCAAAATTAAGTTCATCTTTGTGCATGTGTTGCCTCCTATAATTGAGATTCCTCCTAACATCAAGAAATTCTTTGTCATCCTCTCTATAAGGTTGTGGAGATTGTGAACGCAGGGGTGATCGTGGGTTTGGTTGTGCAGGGGTGGAACGCGTTGGTTTTCTCTAAAGGACATAATTAGTTGATACATTTGTTCTTCTAACCTTCCCATTGAATTCTCCAACCCTTCACCCTTTGATCTATATCAATTCTAGGATGTTTATGGGCTACTTTGATTATTTGTGGCTGCAATAAACATTTTTCGCTACATATTTGCACAATTAAATAGAATTAAAAATACAAGTAGTAATAAACAAAAACTAATTTACCAAACAAAGTAAAGGCAACAAAGTAAAAGCAACAAAGAATAGAAAAATCTTGTTCAAATTAGAGAATTATGTGTAGATTGCACTTTAGAAAGATTCACTATTAGTGAAAATATTTTCTCACTAGTGGTCACCCTATTTGGCTAAGGTAGGCTCAGTAAGTAACTAACTTGTTAAGGTGGAGCTTACTAAAATCAACTTCAAAATTTGCAACACAATATGCATCAATAAAAAGATTAGATAAATGAATTCTGACTAATTTTAAAACAAAATACACAAAATTTTACCTCTGTGAAGGGCTAATGAATCGCCAATCACAATGAAGATCCAATGCACACTTTTCGTGGTGAAATTGAAGGTAGTCGTCTCTGGAATTCAGTGACATAAATAACACTGAAATTGGAGGTCAGACAGTGGAGAATGGGGCATCAGAAGTTGGCGCGACGACAGAAGGCTGCTTGTGAGTGCATGTGTAGGCCGACGTGTGCGTACATGGGTGGCTGGGCTCGGGTCGATTCAGGTCCCGCAGACTGGGAATCGTGGAGCAGTTTTGATGGTGGTTTCCGGAGGCAGTTTCTAGGTAGCGGTTTTTGGTGGCAGTTTTCTGTGGCGGTGGTGAATGTTGGTGGTGGACCGAGCAATAGAAAATAAAAAAATTCAAAAACAATCAAAAAATATATGGTAGAAATCTCTTGATTAGTAGAACTACATTTTATATTGCACCAAGGTGTGAAAACTGGCTCCGACCAGAAATGGTGGCACGAAGTTGAAAAAGACAATTTTTTGTGCGTAAGCGACCGTTCAACTTAGGGATGTGTTTGGTGAGTCAAACAAAACCGGATTGCTTGAAATTTTGGGATGATGCTTATGGAGATGTTAGGAATATATGGAATTATTTTTATAGATTTTTGGTGGCTTCTTGAGAGAGTTATGGACATCGAAGTGAAGGGGTATCGGGTTTTGCGTAGATTTCATTGGAGGGTGTTTGATGGCCGAAATAGAAGCAAATTCTGGTGAAATAAAGTGGAAATGATCGGTAATAGAGGATACTATGAAATCTTAAAACAAAAAAATGCAAAAAAATAATAGATAGATCCCAAGATTATTCACACATTGAGTTCTTGAGGTTATACACACCTTCAAATCTTTTGATTGTGTTCACCGAAGCGAGTGATGGCTATCCACACATCAATAACTCTCAAGTGTCTCTTATCTCTGTAAATAACATTCACTCTTTATGTTTTCCAAATGACGTACAAGGCATATATACTGAAGTAGGCCAAAAATTCTAGGCAGCCAAAACAAATACATTACGACTCAACCCGAAACAAAACAAATACATTACGACTCAACCCGAAACAAAACAAATATAGCATGACTCGACCTGAAACAAAATAACTCAATAATAATTCAGTCCACAACAACTAATCTCTGTACACTTGTACTCATTGTCCTTCTCTTCGCTTGTACTCATTGTCCTGCATCACTATGATTTTGTTCGCTTTTTTTACCCTTTTTATTTTTATTTTTATTTTTATTTTTTATATTTAATTATTTAATTAATTGAAGTTATTAGCTTTATTGAATTTGGTGAATGTTGTATATCAATTGTTCTTATAAATTCATTTGCTTGCTAATTTGTGGAATTCAAGCTTCCCTATTTGTTCAAATTTATTAGATTGTTGTATTATCATTGGCATTCCAACTCTCACATTTTCTAATTTTCATTTAAGAATTCTAGCAGCTTTGTTTTTGATGATCTTGGATCTTCAAATCCTAATTGTTTTTATGTGATTTACAATTAAAGTTGTAATTGAGTCAACTAAACTCCTTAGTTTATTCTAGCTCGAATCTATAATATGGCTCATGAGTCGAGCTCAATGAGCAAACAACGTTAAATTTGAGTTTTTGTTTACTCAAACTTTTTATTAGCTTGTGAACCTGATGTTTAGAAGTTGTCATATAAAGTGCACACTTATTATTTTAAAATTTGAGGGATTCTATATAAATTTGTTTAATATAATTATAATTTATCTATTTTATGACAATTAGTTCTATAAATTTTTATTTATTTTATCATTTTGATATGATACTCCATTGAATCAAAATCATTTTATCCATATAATTTACCTCAAGCTCAAATTTAAACTTGATTTATTAATCAAGCTCAAACTCAAATTGGAGTCGACTCGAGCTTGACCCACCTCATTTACAGCCTTATTTAAGATCTTTGTACCACTCCATTTGCGTTAAGAATCTTGAACCCTAAATAGTTCTGCATCCCATGTGTGATTTTTTGTCTGGAATTTGCAATACTGTGTTATTTTTGTATTCAAGTCGGAAGCATAATTTTTGTTATATAATTTTATACTGCATTTCATTTTTTTGGCTAGTGGCATAATTTTTTTTTCACATTTTTTTGTTCTTTATTTCCTCTTTACTCTAGGTGAGAGTTTACATGCTTGGATTTCACAGGGAGATTGAGGAGTCGGACATTAAAGCTTTGGAGCGGCGGCTAATGCAATCAATAGAGTTTTGCATTACAAAGAAGAAGAAGATCATTTTATCCCAAATGGAGATGGAGAGAATACAGGGATCAGAAGAGGTGCATGTCTGATGTTTCCTTTGATTTTTGTTAATTTAGTTTCAGTTTTATTTTATAGTTGAAAATGTTTACGTATGCTAGGATATCCTTTAATTGAATCAATTGTTTTTATTGCCTTTTTTATTCTGAGAGCTTGAGCGTATGACTGCTTGTAGATAAGACAAAACTTGGCCGTATTTTGTGAAAAACGAATCGGATGTAGAATTTACGACTTTTTTAGTCTTTGCACTTGCTGAGGCTGTTTGAATTATTTTAATTCACTGTAAGTATTACAGAAACTTTTAGGGGAGCAAGACTATCATATGCTTTTTTCATTCCACAAGATTTGTCCCCTTTTGTGCAGGCTTTACTACTACGAGAACAATGACTAGTTTTTTTTTTTTAATATTTGTAGGGTTTTTATTTATTAATATCAAGAGAAAGTGCATGAGTGGTTGGCCTCTAAACATGAAGTTTTGCAAAATAAAATAGGCACAACCAAGCTAGGAAAAATATTTAAAACCCATATACAGGATTCAGTAAGACCACAGGTGCCAAATCAATCGAAAATACATTAAATACATGAAAATTCAAAGCAATTGGATCCACCAATTCAATCCAAATCGATCGTATCAACTCCATGAGCAAGAGCTGGGAAAACTATCTGGGAAGATTATCCCAAGCTGCAAAGCAGCAAAATTTTCCAAGCGATCTTCAAGGTTCTTTCATCAAATGCATTAAACTTGAGTAGCTATCCTGCAAACTCTGATTCCATATCTGAGTCTAACACGGCATCAAAACTTTCTTAGAGTTTCAAGATCTGTTTGCTTCCTTCTATGCAGCCTTTCACTCTCAATTACAGTCTAATAATGTACTTGAACATCTTCAAAATTTGGTCATAACAATGGCCAACAGTATCTTTAGGAGTCATCCCAGTTGTGGCAGCAAAGTTGATCGTAAATGTTCCATCTTCGCGTTTAAGGGAAGAAACTTGATCGCTATTTCTTCAACAAATTGTGCTTCAATCCCTAGACGGTCTTCAGAGCCTAATAGCAAAGGTTAAGTTTTTTGAAATTTTATAGAGCAGTGAGGGAGAGGTATAAGGCTTGCAGCTATGCGTAGTAGTGTTCTCAGCAATGCTACCACTAAACTATGATTGCTCATAGGATTAGCAACAAAGTCAAGTAGCAAAACTGCAACAAGCTACCAGTGAAATAAACCTCATACAAACCTGTCTGAAGAGACTAGTAGCTCAAACTAAAGGTACTATAAATCCACCAAACCCAAGCACAATACTGTGTAGTCCCAAGAAAACAACAACTAACAACCAGTAAACAACCCAGAGACCCCAACAGACCAGAAACAAGCTTCCAGCCAGACATCTCAAAATTAGAAGCAGCTCAGGGACATCCTAATATGCAGAGCAAAGTACATACAAACAAAAACAATAACAAAGCAACAAAGGACCCAACAACAACAAGTAGCTAATTTCTTATATAAGGCATTTGCAATTGTTCAAGCTTACGAATAGCTTTTACGCTAATGCAGATTGTGCTTGTATAAAATCATAAAGATACTGCTTTCAACTCCTTTATTAGCAAGCCAATTCATATCATAATTACCTTCTCTTCAAATATGAGAGATGCTATAATCAAAAGTCGCAAGCAAGGAGCAAATATTTTTCAGTAGTAGCAGGTGTTTCAATCACCCTGAGAATCATCTTTAATGATTTGAACAAGACGTAATGCATCACATTCAATCCACGTATGCTATCAGCCAATCTCTCTACAAAGGGTAAAACCTAACAACACGACTTTCATTTCATAATAGAGGAAGTGGCCGCAACTTTTTTATAAGTATTGATAACTGTATCATTGTGGTCTCGAGTGAGATTACAATCTGCAGCTAAACCATTACTCTTTTTAAAGCAAACATTAACATTCATCTTGAACACACCAAAAGAAGGCTTTTATTGCTTAGCAGTATAACTCTTATGCACGTTAGTGACAACTTGCATTTAAAAGATTTATTACACTAAGTATCACCTCTGAAGTTCCTGGAATCAATAAAATTTTTCTTAAAAGCATTGTTAGTGTAGTTAA
The DNA here is from genome assembly GCA_016760335.1 of Gastrodia elata. Taxonomy (NCBI): domain Eukaryota; kingdom Viridiplantae; phylum Streptophyta; class Magnoliopsida; order Asparagales; family Orchidaceae; genus Gastrodia; species Gastrodia elata. Next base: position 17,595,817 of record CM028681.1, read on the forward strand.
TAATTTCCAAAAGAACTCTATTTTAATTGAATTTAAATTTTCCATGCTTGCAGCTGTTCCTTTCTTCCCAGATATGCTAGATAATAGGAGCAAGTAAATTACACTAATGTGGCCCCGGGAAACAAAGTATTCCAAGATCCTCCAAGCTAACAAGAAGACATTGAAGTTAATGTTCAATTCAAAACCAAGCATATTAGCAAAATAACACCAAATCTCTTTTACCTTCACCACTTATAAAAGATGATCACATGTTAACAATTAAATAAGCAACACCAGTATCTGAAAGTGATATAAATACCTTTATTTGTTAAAACATCATTAATAGTAATCATTTTATGATAGAGTTTTCAATTGAAAAAGGAAATGGTAACTCTAAAAGACTTCTGCCATAAGACCTTACCCTAAGTGAAATGGTTACTCATGGTTCTAATAGTGTTAAAAACATGTTTAAATATAAATGGAAAGATGAGGGACCTTTCCATAATAATGTATCATATCATTAATGTTAAAAGGGATGGAGAGATTTTCCTCAATAATATCAAATTGAAGCCAATAGCTTTTCTTATTTTGTGAAGGTTCCAGCTACTTCCCAAGTAGAATTCATTAACTTTGCTAGAATTATGACTTTGGAAAATGAATAGATGTCGATGACCAAACCAACAATCATACAAGAAAAAAATGTTGTTGGCACCAATGATCCAAGATATGTGATTTTTATCCATGTGCTTAATCTTGCTGAGCCTTTTCCACAAAGGGGAATCATTACATTAAATTTAGACATTAAGTGGGTAAGTATTTTTGCAATTTTTATCTTTGACAAAGTTTGCCCAAAGACTTTTGTTCTGCCTGAAGTTCGGCTAAGTCTTCATTGATTAATCTTTAATCAGGTCTTTAAGAGTTCTAAAGTTCAAACCACCTTCATTAATAGGGAGGCAACAGTCCTTTCATTTACATAAATGCATCTTTTTATTATTTTGCTTAGATCCCCAAATAAATTTATTAAAAAGTCTTTCTAATCTATTGAGAACTTCTCCAAGAGACTTTAAGATTGAATGAGATGCAGAGGGATGGAACAAAGCGTGCTTTTAAGCAAAGTAATTATGCTACCTGGAGACGAGACTTTGTGCTCCCAACCATTGAGTTTGTTTTGAATTTTAGAAATTAAGTTATCATAAAAGATAATTATGTTTACACCTCTAATGAGGAAAACACCTAGATATATGTTATTGGGAGACTTTTGAGGGAATCCCATGAAGTTAGAGGTGTGTCTGCACTTCGCTTCATTAAAAGATTTAGGGGCAATCAAGCATCTCTTGTTTTTGTTTATATTATGCTCGGAGACCATCTTAGAGAGGATTTGTTCCCATTCATCAATAAAAGTAAGTCATTAGCAAATGCTAAATGATGTAAAGGGAAGGTGAGAGGGGTCTCCTTGTTGAAAACCCTTATGATTTTTTAAAAAATTAGGTTTGACTCCATTTATAAGAATAGAGAACCAACAATTACTAAAACAATTTTGAATAACTTCGATAAAGCTGTCAGAGACGCCAAAACAGTAAAGCACCTTATAATTGAAATGTCAATTATTGTTGTCATTGGCTTTAGATATATCAAAATTAATAAGCATGTACCTTCAAAAGTCTTCTTGTTTATATCATTAAGAAGTTCCTGCACAAGTAGAGCTGGCAATTTGACTCGGAACTCGAAATTTGAACTCAATTTGACTCGAACTCGAGATATTTTGACTCGACTCGAACTCGACTCGAAAATTTTGGAGTTGAGTCCGAGTCATACATCTTGACTTGAACCCTATTTAAAATGAGTCGAAATGACTCAAACTTGATAAGAACTCGAATAAAACTCGACTCGAACTCGAACATGAATAAGTTCGAGTCGAGTTCAAGTATGGGCTGACTCGTCTCGAACTCGACTCGAAGCCAGCCCTATGCACAAGTAAAATATTATTACTGATATATCTACTATGGATAAAACTAGTTTGATTTGGAGATATAATTTTAGGCATAATAGTGGCAGTTTTGTTGTTAATGATTTTTGGTATAATTTTATTGAAAGTATTGCACAAGCAAATGGGCCTAAAGTTCTTCTAAGAAGTACAAGAGTTGCTCTTAGGAATAAACATAATTGTAGAAGTAAAATATTTAGGAAGAGGGTTACCCTTAAAAAATCATTAATAGCATTCTATATATCCAAATGAATAATGCCCCAACATTTTTGAAAAGAGGGCTGAGAAACAATCAGGGCCACACACTTGTCTTCTATCGAGGAGAAAGCATCATCCTTAGCCTCACCCACAATGAGATTCTAGTCAAATTAGTGTTATCCTCATTAGAAATTAACTTAGGAATAACGCTATCATCAAAGTTGTTGACCATTTTCTCCTTTTCCAGATAGATTTCAGTAAAGTAGCGAATAGCTGAATTATGAGTATCATCTTGTTTAGAAAACTAAATATTACCATTCTTGATTTTATGAATCGAATTGGTAGTTCTATTTTGTTTAACTTCTAATGAAGATAACACTAATTTGACCAGAATCCCATTGTGGATGAGGCTAAGAATGATGCTTTCTCCTTGAAAGAAATTTGCTTAGGAATAACGCTATCATCAAAGTTGTTGACCATTTTCTCCTCTTCCAGATAGATTTCAGTAAAGTAGTGAATAGCTGAATTATGAATATTATCTTGTTTAGAAAACTAAATATTACAATTCTTGATTTTATGAATCGAATTGGTAGTTCTATTTTGCTTAACTGGTCGTACCTATAAAAATTTGCTATTCCTTTCTCCCTTCACAATTTTATAGAGGCAGGCTTTTTTCTTCAATAGGACTATTCAAGATCAAGGAAATGCGCTAAGTTAGCTGTGACTTTCAAGCAATTCTATCTTTAGGAAGACTTGAAGATAAGAAAATATTCTCCCTTTCATAAGTTTCTTTTTCTGCAAGTGACCTTATTAAAAATTCTGCCAAATATATGCTTATTCCAGGTGTTGAGGTCTTTCTAAAGTCTTTTCATTTTCTTACAAAGGATGTAGAGGTAGTTCTAGTTGTTCCCAAAACTTGGAGCACAATCTTAAGAAAATTGTTGTGGCTTGTCCACATTTAATAAAATTTAAAACGAGAAACTAAAATTAGCCATGGAAACAAATAATAAAATAGGGGTGTGGTTTGAGCCAATTTTATTTAAGTGAGGATTTAAAGGTGGAATAGGAATTGATCTATAGATCAGACAGCAAAAACCTATTTAGCCCCTCCCAAATCCTACCATTTAACTAGATAAAAGGAGAGCAATAAAACTAGAGCCAACCAGACTGCAATAAAAATACAACTTGCAAATTCGCCAATCATATTAGGATTAGGATCCTTCCCACCTTTCTTTTTTGATGCATTGAGAATAATGTTGAAATCTCCTCCCACAAGCCAAGGAAGTGAGGAGTTAGTATGAATGTTTCTAAGATTGTAGGTTGTTTAAATTAAATGTCTTGTATTACAAATCAATTGGTGTGCTATATGTAGCATTAACCTTTGTGGCATGTGGTTTCCATAATTCCATTGGTGAAAGGATTAATTTACTATGTAGAAAAAAAAAATTAAATAGTTGAGTGCAACAAAAGCTGTATTAAAAATGCTTGAACTAGTAAGTTAGTATGATCAATGATTTTGTTAGATATCTTTTTTTATCCTTGGAGGTGTTGTACATATTAATGTAGGACAAAAAGATGAATGCTTATACGGATGTATGCAAAGACTACATTAATAAAAGAACATATTACTCAAGACTAAGTAATGATAAAGTCAAGCGAATTTTGCGTATAAATGTGAAATTAAGAAGTTCATGAGATTGAGATTATTTGAGTCACAGTTATGTTAGCACTGGAATTTTTATCATATAAAAAGTATATAGATAAATAAAGAGCTATGGTTGATTTAACTTATGTCAAAGTTAAGGCAACCGGTTGCAAATCGGGGATAAGTGATGTCGACCTCTACAAATAGTCCTTCGACATTGGATCTTTTGCCTTCCTTAAAAGTCCTCTAAGGGTTGTATTACTCAACACTCAAATATTCTTTCTCTGAAGTATGAAAGCATGAAATAATATTAATAAGAGGATAAATATATTTTTTATTTAATTTGCAATGTTGTAATACATAAGAGAATGGTCAATTTATATTCATGGAATACATGTCAAATGATCATCAAAACCATAAATCTATCCTCTCACGAAAGACTAATGTGCATCCACAAAAGATCAAAAAAACTCATAAACCTATTCTCTCATGAAAAACTAAAGTGTTATTTTCCGAAAAAGATCATAAAACCCTCAAATTTATCACCATTACAAGCTAATTATCCAAAATACCCTTGGTGGCATAAATGACAATAATTCACATGATAAATAAAGTTGTAGATGTGCTAAGCTAAAGGTTCATCCATATGGGACCCTTGAATTAATCCTAATGATAAATAACTTAAAAATAGGACAAAAGATAAAAATAAAAACTACAATATATAATCATACAAAAATTAATCTTAATTTATGATTTTACATGTCGACGATAAATGCATGGATGCTCTGTATCACATATATATTGTAAGCTTCTTTTTAGCAAGATACAAGGATTGTGTAAAATTCTCTAAATTATGCATAATCATAGGCTTTCATGTTATTTGTCTTATAGCATTTATTGAAACAAAAATTTTGACTCAAGAAATGAAAATAGTGTTGTTATTGTAGGTTCTATTTGAAAGAAAGTTCAAGTATGGAAAGATGTGCTTGTTTTCTTAGTTTACATTGTCATAAGACATGAACATTTTACTTAAACTTTGCTGCAGAAACTTAAAGCCAAATCTTTTCTTAGACGGCTCATTGCAGTGGTTCGATCTGGGCAGGAAGATCAAATGGAGCAAGGTAATGTTTGTCCAGCCATGATTCTTTTCAGTGTTTTACTATTACTTAACTAAGAAATTTAACTGAAGGATTGTTGCTAGCAAATTTTGCATTTACCTATTTTAAAAAAAATTCTTTTTAGCATCTTATAATTCATTTTTAATCTGATGTTTTTGTCATAACTTTGGAGATAATTTTTATTTTCTGAGTTTTGTAGATATTAAAAGCATGGAGGCAGAGGTGCATGCATCTGAAGAGCTTTCAAAACAGCTATTCCTAGAAATTTATGAGCTTCATCAAGCAAAGGTACTTGTATTTTATTTACAACAGTAAATGCTTTTCGCGGTAATTACCATTTTCTTTTGGCGTTATTTCTCTAGAAAGCTATATTTTCTTATCCTACAATATTTTTCATTTTGTTGGGCTTGGCAGGTGAAAATTGAACTAAACTTTAAGATTCTTAACTTCTGCTAAGCTTGGAAAATTTTACTGGGAATTTGTTAGAACTCCTACTTAACTTTTATTGCATAGCAAAAATAAACCATAGACAAGTTAAATTTTACCATCGGTCATTTTCAAGTCGCCTTTTATTTGATGAACTTAGTTTTCTTCTATTTATTTTATTTTCTTGCGGTTGTCACATTTAGCATTACCAAATTTGTTTCTCTAAAGCTTGATTTGTTCATTCTTAACCCTCAGTCATTTTTTTTAACGTCTGTTATCCCCCACTAGATCAATTTTTTTTACTAATTCTCAGGAAGCTGCTGCCTTTTCTCGAACTTGGAGAGGACACCTGCAAAATTTATTAGGCTATATCTTATCAGTTTACTGTGTCTACAAAATGATTAAGGTGACAGATTTTGCATTTTGTCATATTGAAATTGTTCATAGTTGTATTTATGCTGAATGTATTCGACCTTTCCACATTTCTTCTTCTTTACTTGCTATTAAAAGTAAAAACCCTTGATTTATATTACTCAAATATGCAAGAATGTTGCCTATCATTTTGATTAGGCTTCACAAAACCTTTTAAGCACTATTTCTAAATGGTAGAAGTTGTTGATGCAGGCAGGATCTGTTGAGTTTGATTTAAAATTATTTAAATGTAACACATACTTTAGTAAATATGAATTTCATCATAAAAAAAGCACAACCGCCACACTCTTATCACAACTGCATAGTCACCTTATGCATCATTTTTCTATGGTCTTTACACAAAAAACTGAAAAGAGAGTTCAATTTTAATATTTGCTGGTGCTGTGTTTAGCTAACTCATGGTGGTTTTTCTTAACCCTATGTTCTATTTGATGAGAACAAATTGTATTAAAACATTGATCTGATGGTTTACTAAGTATTTAATTTCATGAAATCCATTGAGGCAACCATTGAATGCTAAATTTTGCTTATGAATGACTTTGACTCTGCCCACTAACTCTGAAGATTGATGTTCATCATTGCTATTCTATGTTGTTTTGTAGTTATAGGTAAATTGAATGATAAAATATATGCTTTCCTAGATATCTTGAACCAGTTGGTGCAAAGCATTGAACCAGTTCGTGCAAAGCATGGCTCTAGATTGTTTGTAAAATTCTATTAATTTTAATTTAAAAATTGAGTTTACGAAGCTAAAAATGATGCAAAATTATTTTAGAAATGACCAAAACTTGTAAAATATTAATTTAAAAATTTTCTTCTGACTAGTCATGGTCATTAGAACTATGATTTTTTTCACCCAAATCTCAGTTATGTGCGTGGCCTTAAAGGTCCAACCAAGGTTAGAATATCAAGGGAAGTAATAAAAATGTTGGCAGGTCACGTGTCACCAAACAAGTCCTTGTATTTTTATCACAAGCTAATTTACATTCTGTCTAGGGGTACCGTGGTTCTCAGTCAACCACGATCTCACTAAGAAGTTATCAAGTCATAGCAATTTTTTTCTTCAGTTACCGACCTTAAAAGAGCTTTTTCTTCTTAACAGGTTCGTCTCTCTTTCCCTCCTAGAATCACCAGGATCATGAGCGTTGACTTGCCAGTACCTTCTAACATGTAAAGCATTTGATAACTTTTCTATGTCCATTTGACACATCAGTTCTGTCTCATTGAACTCTTGCCAACTTTCCACTACTCAATAACTCATACTTATTAGCCATGACTAAAATATTTCTATCATGATGATCTGCAAGTTCGACAGTCCTCTATTAATACTTTCTAGCTCAAAAAATGCAAGGGATTATGCATAATTATATTATAACGCTATGGTTAATTATACCACAGGAACTTTTTTTATTTATCCTTTTTTGTTTGCCACCATCACATAATTCGTGATGACTTATACTTTTAAAACATTCTAAACTTGTGAAATTTTTCATGTGATGAAACTGTAGCGGATATAGGTCTCATTAACGATATTGTAAATCATATGTTTCATATCACTTTTTTTTTTGCATTTATCTTTTTTATCTCTGCGATAAATATGCGGCTTAAACTCGATAGAATGAGTTTAAGGTGTTGTCTTAAGTTTGTTATATTATTCCATCACTATGTTAAGTTCTGGACAACCAAATTTAGCTGATGCAAATTCTTGGCACTGTCTGTCAAAATTTAACAAACACTTTACTGACATGAGTTATTTTTCACTCGCACCCTCTATACAAATGAGTTCCTGGGAGGATTCTTTTCTTTGCAGCTCACTGTTGAAGCTCAATTGGAAGAAAAGAGGGAACAACTTATTGCATTCAATTCACTTGGGTTGATCAGCATGGCCATCCGCATTAAAGAGTTTTCTCTATGCGTGAAAGGAATTTATGCGAAGATTTCAAGCAAGTAGCATAAATTCCCAAAGACCTGGGGAGTCAGCTTTTATCAAGAAGCTAGCGAGTGGCTGGAGGGCGAGTGGCACGTGGGCAGACTGCGAAAACTTTTGGGGGGAGGACTTGGTAGAGTTCATGCTTCAGCATGTCAGGATCAATCTCACAGGCAGTGTATTCAATTAGATTTATTAGTCTAAGACAAGAGTTGACGTGTGGCCCTTCAACAACATATGGGAGCTTCAACTGGACCCATGGTAGGGATGTTACCTCTGAGGATTCTTGAGGATGTCATCTTCACAAATTAGTGGCTGAAAACGAGAGGGTTGTCAACTATATCTAGTTGTGTCTAGGGCTGTGAGATGATGGAGGACGGGGAGCACTTTGCCACCTGCTGTACCGACACCAAAGCCATCCAAGAGGTCTTTATTTAATGGGGACTCTTGAACTCCCCTAGACAGATTGGAACCAGCTGCTCTCTCTTTACTCAGGAGGATGCTCCTGTGATAGATATGTCTCATGACAGCTCTTGGGTTACTACACTCTCTACCAGTTTTATTGGAGCAGATTGGAGAGGTAGCACAGACGAACCTTCCTTACTCCGAAGATTTGTACCATCTCAATTCTCGTAGCATTGGTTGGTACGAACCTGTATGATAGGACGTACACCTGAGGAACCAGGCATTCACAAGCTTCTTTACCACTCACAGATGGTGCCCCCCTCTGCCATGTTATCTCAAGGGCAACATCGATGGGTCATGCCGCTAGGGTGAGTAGGATTCGTTTGGATGTCTAGTTGTCAGGGACAGTTGAGGCAGATTACTAGCTACTTGTGGTGCATGCCTCCAAGCCTGCATTGCTATCGAGGTAGAAGTTCAGACTGTGTTACTTCTGCAGTAGGATGTCTAGGGCTTGGATCACAATGAGACTGTTTGAAAAAATTTCTTTGAGCTAATGTGATGACATGTATAGGCTATGTTGCCCACGTAACCGAGGAAAACACTATGTAAGGATCTATGCTTTAACTTATTTGTTGCATAAAGTTTCAACCATGGAAAGCAAAGACATGCAAACTTTTAAGAATTTGTAATTAGGAAGACGGTGGAACAAGACTTTGCATGGAGATTTGTGTTGAAGTTGAGGATATGGAAGCCAATTTATTAAATAAGTTGTTGTTTGAAAAGCATTTGTCCAGAAGGTGGCAGGGAGATTTGCAGTAGAGTTCGATCAGTTTGAACGATATGACGATGTTTATGTTCAGCTTTGCCATTTTGTTCAAGTGTGCACGAGGCAGAGAAATTGTGTTGGATACCAAGTTTTGCAAGTGGGAGTGAATTTTTTTTACTCTCCACCTCCACGGATTGGAATCTTATAATTTTTTATGATAGAGTATTTTCAACCATTTTTTTGAATGAAAGAAAGACATAAGTGCATTAGATTTTTTATATAGAGGACACATCTATGTAAAATTTAAAAAATTATCAACAAATATGATATAATATTTGTAACCAAACAATAACTCAGTAGGGGCAAGCCCCCAAATATTGAAAACAATAAGGTGTAATGGCTTTGATATATTTAAGCAGCAAGAGGTAAATGCAATCTATATTGCTTTGAGATTTGACATGAAATACTAGTAGATATAGGCTATTTTTAAATTAGTAAGGTGACTGCGAGGTGCTAAAGTTTGTCGAAACCGGGATGGCTGAGGCAACGATGCCAAAGACCGGATGACTCCGCATGGCTGAGATTTGAGGATGCATTGTGAGGGGTCGAGAGAGTGTAGAGCCCGCTAATGAGCGTGCATCGGTGGAGTTTTTGTTTCGCAAGTAAATCCTTGACAAAACAAAATGAATGTTGAAATTCAATGTAAACATTATTGTCAAGGGTATAGCGACTAATAGAAATAAGCTTTTTAGAAATGTTAGGAACATGTAAAACTTGATTTAAGTGAAAAGTAATTCAAAAAAGATGGGAAAATGGTTGAACCTATGTGGATTATGGGCAAGAAACTTTAATCGCTGACTTGTAGTTTCTCGGTTCCATTCTAAGGTTATAGGTTTTGTAAATTGGCCACAGATGGTTGCACATGATGTGTAGCATCTGAATCCAAGAACCATTGATCAACAATTGACAGGCCACAATTTAGTGACTTCTCTTCACACGCAAAGCGTACACTGAAGTAATATAGGGATGGTGAGTCCTAGAATTATCGTCCCCATAGATTTAGTGAGGGTTACTAGTTATTTTTCTCTTATATAATGCTTAAACAATCGAAACTGGTTTTGTTACTGGGCTAGATACGAAATAATTAAACCTAAATTTATGAGGATTGTATTAATATTTAGGAATCAGAGAGAGTTAAGCTGATCTACTATGATTCAATAATTCTAGTTCTTGTTGAGCTCATATGGATTGTTTTGTGTTAAATTTGTATTTCATGGGGCTGCAGAAATTTAAATTCACTAGTGATCTTTCATGCACGTGGATTACTCACCACTAAACCCTAAGATCGTCTTTAGCCGATCTCATACGAGACCTCTTGACTCCAGACTTTAACGTCTACATGGTGGTTTCTTTAGGCTCTATCATCATTCCCTATCTAGTGCAAATGAAACTAGATTTTCTTTTCTCTATTCTCACATGCATATAGATATTTTTGTGTTCAAATGAGAGCATGTAGATCTCTCTAATTCAACAACCCTTTACTCGGTCCAATCTTATGTCTAAGCGAAGGACAACATGAGGAATGGAACATCGAAGACATGAAACAACAAGTGCACATAAATTCTTGATCTGAACTTTTCTTCTGATCAATGATTCTAATGCTACTTGCATGGAATGCCTTTCACATGCACATACATTTTGATCAAAAATTTTGGTTTGATCTAAGATGTAGTGCTATGTGGGCATGCTCCTTTAAAGTTAAGTTCAGCTCTAGCGCACTTGTTATGAACTTTTGCTCAGATCAAAGGACTTAGTGCGGCGTGAACGGTATGCATTCACATGCTTATTCATCCTTATCAAAACTTTTGCTCCGATTTAGGATGAATTGCAACATGAACACATTCCCCTTTGAACAAAAATTATTCATTAGGTTCAACTTAAAGAAACAATTTTAATAAAATAATAGCATACATGCACATTCACCTCAAGAAACCGTTCATTCAAAACTCAGCAATTCCATAGGAAAATTTTACACAAGTCTAGCCTAACCCTCCCCGAAATGGGGGTTTAGGTTGCCATTAAAATGAAATTACAAGCAAATATAGTTGCAAATTGAAGAACAACGTGATTCTACACAAGTTTGATTCAAGAAAGAAACAAGAAATAAGTTTTAAAAAAAGTTACTGAAGGAATATCCCTCGAGTTCTCTTCAATTGCTTTTTTTTCTATTTCTCTCTCCAATGGCAGCTTTTGGATTCCTCTTTGATGGTGGCTGAAGAAATCTTCCTCTGGAACCCTAACTTCCTTCTCAAAAATATTCTCTTTTCCCTTATCAATCCTCCCTTCTTTGGTTTATTTCTCTTTTTATACTTCTAAAAAAAATACTTTAGGGAAGGCCAAAGGTTGCATCTTTTTCCATACAGAAACTGCTCTTCATGGTTGGTATTCATCGCGTGCGTAGGCCTTAGTATTCATTTGTGCTACTGGTGCCTGAGCGCGCCTTGACGTCAGGCTTTCTGTCAGGAAATTCTGCTACCGGCTCCCTAGCGCACTCGGCTTACGGGTAGCATGCAATTGAGCCCGCCTAGGCGCCCAGCTTTCTGGATTCTTGGTTTGGATGCTGTATGGAGGCGCGCCTGGGCGCCTAGTTGCTCTCATTTGTGCATTCCAAGCGTGAAATTAGCCATATTGCTCCCAAAAGCCTGTAAAGTCAAAAATAAGAGTCAAGCATAAGAAAATAGGCTATAAATAGTAAAAATCAAATGCAAATCAGCACAAAATAATGGGATGATTTTAGTATAAATGCAAGGCTTATCACAACCCCACACTTAAACTTTTGCTCGTTCTCGAATAAGATGAATTGAAGAATGCATTTAAAGGATGATCATGTGATTATGTTTGAATGGGAAGTGCTCATCTTTTTGACGTGAACTTTGATAAATATGAGGAGCGGCTAATAATGATGTAGTGGTAAATTTAAATCTCATTTGATGTCCAGATTCGGAGTCCCTAATAGGTGTTATCTCTTAGGACAATAATTCTATTAACCTCACTTATCCCAAGCCTCTATTCATAAATCCTTAGAACCTTTGTATGAGGTTAAGTTTAGTTATGACATAGGAGGTGTATAGACGAAGACTTGGGATTATTAAGTGTCATATGTACTTTTATCTCATGAGAATTATCCCTTATTTTTGGGGAGAGATTTTTCTTAATCCCCTTACCTTTTTTTTATATACATATCTTGAGTGACAACTCTCTCTCTCTCTTTTTATTTCATGCATTGAACATGAAGATTTAATCTCTCGTCAATGGCGCCAAAAACTTGACGGACTACAATTTAGTGTGATTTTTTATCACACGCAAGCGTACGTGGTATGAAGTAATATAGAGATGGTGAGTCCTAGAATTTTCATCCTGAGGGATTAAGTGGGGGTTACTAGTTACTTTTCTCTCTTCTAATGCTTAGACAATTGAAAGTGATTTTGTTACCGAGTTAGATACGAAATAATTAAACCTAAATTAATGAGGATTGTATTAATATTTAAGAATTAGGGAGACTTAGACTGATTGGATCTACTATGATTCAATAATTCTAGTTCTTGTTGAGCTTAAATGGATTATTTTGTGAGTATGTTAAATTGGTATTTCGCGGGGTTGCAAAAATTTAAATCCACAAATGATCTCTCACGCACATGGGTCACTCACCACTAAACCCTAAGCTCGTCTGTAGCCGATCACGTACGAGACCTCTTGACTTCAAACCTTAATGTCTAAATAGTTGTTTCTTTATGCTCTATCAGCATTCTCTATCCAGTGTAAATTGAACTAGATTTTCCCTTCTCTGTTCTCACATGTACATAGATATTTCTGTGTTCAAAAAAGAGTGTAGATCTCCATACTCCGACAACCCCTTACATGGTTCAATCTTATGTCTAAGCGAAGAACCGCATGATGAATGGAACATGGAAGACATGAAACAACAAGTGCACATAAATTCTTGATCTGGACTTTTGCTACAATCAATGATTTTAATGCTTGCATGGCATACATTTTACATGCACATACATCTTGACCAGAACCTTTGGTTTGATCTAAGATATAGTGCTATAAGGGCATGCTCCTTTAAAGTTAAAGTCCAGCGCTCATAATTCCTTGATTTGGACAGTTGCTCCGATCAAAGGACTTGGCGCGGCGTGAAAGGTATGTGTTCACATGCTTATTCTATATTCCCGGTAAAATTTTTTGCTCCGATCTATATGATGAATCGCAACGTAAGCACATTCCTCTTTGAACAAAAATTTTTCTTTTGGTTCAACATGAAAGAAACAACTTTTATAAAATAATAGCATGCATACCCATTCACCTTTAGAAACAATTCATTCAAAATTCAGCAATTCCATAGGAAAAGTTTACACATAGGTCTAGCATAACCATTCTCAAGAGGGGGGTTTAGGCTGCCATTAAAATGAAATCACAAGCAAATATAGTTTGCAAATTGAAGAGCAACATGATTCTACATATGTTTGATTCAAGAAAGAAATAAGAAATAAGTTTAAGAAAATGTTACTGAATGAACGTTCCTAGAGTTCTCTTCAATTACTCATTTTTCTCCTTCTTCCTTCACCAATGCAGATTTTGGATTCCTCTTTGATGGTGGCTAAAGAAATCTCCCTCTGGAACCCTAACTTCCTTCTCAAAAATGCTCTTTTTTTCCCTGTCAATCCTCTCCCTTCTTCGGGTTTATTTTCTTTTTTATACTTCTAAAAAAACACCATAGGGAAGGTCAAATGTTGCATCTTTTCTTGTGCAGAAACTGCTCTTCATGGTTGTTACCCATAGCACCTAGGCACGCTTGAGCGCTCAGTGTCTGTTTATGAATTTTGCTTGTGGCGCCTGGGAGCACTTAAGCGCCTAGGCCTCAGTCTTCATTTGTGCTGCTAGCGCTTGGGCGCTCCTGGGCGCCAGGCTTTTTGTCAGGGAATTCTGCTGCAATTGAGCGTGCATAAGCGCCCGACTTACGGGTAGCTTGCAATTGAGTGTGCCTAAGCGCCCAGCTTTCTGGGTTCTTGGTTTGGATGTTGTATGCCTGAGCGCCTTAGCGCCTGCTCTCATTTGTGCATTCCAATGGTGAAATTAGCCAAATTGTTTTCAAAAGCTTGTAAAATCAAAATAGGAGTGAAGCATATGAAAATGGCTATAAATAGTAAAAATCTATTGCAAATCAACACAAAATAATAGGATATTTTTAATATAAATGCAAGGCTTATCAGCAGTTGAAGCGGCGTTTAAGGAAGGAGGGTTCAACACTGTAGCAGGTTTTTCACTGGATACATAGCAAAGTTTTGTCTATGAAAATAGTTTTTATCCACATGTCCATACTTGTTGCACAGCTGACACTGTATGGTGGTCGTCCTCTACCATTGTTGCGGCCACAACCACGAGATGGAACAGAACTCAGCGAAGTGTTCTGAATATATCAGCTCATGGTTTATCAGAATATTGGTGGGTTCATCCAATTTAATCGGAGTGATTTGAGCTATAATGGAGGTGCTAATTGAAACAAACTCCACCCCCAATCCTGTTATGATGCTGAAAGAATGTTAATGCTATGCCACCGGTGATCTAGCGACAGTAAGCTTGTGGGCTAGATCTTTGACATGCTGAATGAAGTCCGCCATCTTTATAGAGCCTGTTTTAAGGCTTCACAGCTGTAATTCCAGTTATTGGAGATGAACTTGTGATAAAGAGGCATAGATCCCACCAAGTGCCAACCATATCGACCAGCAGATTCACATGCAACAACTTTAGCAAAACTTTTTCAGTAGAGAGGAGATCAACCAACTTATAATTAGTTGATCTTGCTTATACCAAGAAATGGCTTTCAGATTGGGGGTGTCGATTTCAACAATGGGCGATGGAGGAGAGCAGAATTCGTCAACGTACCGCATAAAACCATGAGATCGGAAAATGGACAAGAAATGTGACCTTCGTATGGCATAATTTGTTCCATCGAGTTTCATCGGTAGAGGATGATGAACTGTAGCTAAGGCGGGATTATACGGTTCTATGACTGCGGATTACATATACAACTGATACCATGATAGCATCGCACAAATAGAGCAAGAGGGAGAGAGACGAATCTTTTGTTAATAATAGAGAACGAGAGAATATGGAGTATTATAGGATTTGCAGTTACAGGTTGAGCGACTGAGATGAATTTGTTATAAAGTGACGTAGAGATATAATAGGTGATAAAAAACTACGTTGAACGGTAAAATTGTAAACGCTGAGGCTGTTAATTAGTTGTTAATATGTGCTCATAATAAACCATAAGTTTTTTATCATTTGCATATTTTGATTTGGCTTAGTTTAGCTTTGCTTTACTTTACTAATTCTCTAACAATTATTTAATCTACCCCTAGCTTTGTATATCCAGGTTAAGTTTGATTGGAACAACTTGGCTTATCTAACTCATTTAGTTTAGCTCAAGTAATATCATCTTCAAATAATGTAATTAACATAATTAATTAATATATATATATATATTAATTAATTAATTTAGTTAATATAATTAAGAATATGTTGTAATTAATCTATTATTTTATAGCATAAATTGATTAATTACTCAACCTAATTAAAATGGTAATTAATATGAAATTAGCTTAATAATATTGATTTACTAATTAAATATTGTAGCTAATTTATTAATGCGATTAATGCAAATAATACTTAATAACATAAATAATTAAATCATTAATTACTAATTAATTGATTATTTAATAATTTTAATTAGTATGTTTGTTGCTTAATTAATTAATGCGTTAGTGTTAATTTGTACTATTTTAACATATTTAAATAAATGTTTATAAATTAATTTTTGCATTGTAATTAATTAATATAAATATTAATATTAATCCCTTACAGAAGCATATATACACCACCAGTTTGTTTCAATATTTCGGAGGTGCTGCTATTTCTAGCCATCCACAGCATTAATAGTAGCTTGCCTCTTTTGTGGCGCTTTAATCTCCATTCATCTCTTCTTAGAGAAAATTTCTTATTTTGTTCTGCTGGATTGCTTTGCAGGCTCTACAGAGCGTGGCGTTCAAGAAGGTATGATTTCGGCAAGAAGTACTCTGCTGACTCTCTCGGTTTTTTTTAAAAAGTGCGGCTTCTTCTTCTCCTGCAGGTTGGATCGGTTGATCCTGTGACGATGACCATCAGCATATTCTTAAAGAGCTTTGACATCGGCTTCAATGCCGCGCTTCTATCCCAAGTAATTCCCTGACAACCCTCGCCCCTCTTTCTTTCTCCATTCATGTGCATATATATATATATATATATCCCCATGAGACCCCTCTGTTAATGCTCTAACAATGCTATAATTCATTCGTCAGTATGTTTCTCTGCTCTTCATTGGAATGCTGGTTGTCATCTCTGTTAGAGGCTTTCTATCAAATCTCATGAAGGTGACGGTTTATTTAATATTTATGCATATAATATAGTTGTTGACAAATGAGCGAAATTTCAACAAGAGCCGTTAAAAGCGTTGCTATTTTATGCATGTGCAGTTCTTCTTCGCCTTTTCGAGGGTTGGGAGTGGGACATCGACCAATGTTGTGCTTTTCATGTCCGAGATCATGGGCATGTATTTCGTGTCTTCCATCCTCTTGATAAGAAAAAGTTTAGCGAGCGACTACAGGTAAGGATTTTATATTTTTTTTTTTGTTCTCGGTTAATTATAGATGATGATGGATTACGTATAATTTTGCAGGATTATTATCACAGACGTTCTTGGGGGTGATGTCCAGTTCGATTTCTACCATCGTTGGTTTGATGCCATCTTTGTGGCCAGCGCTTTCCTTTCGTTGCTGCTGTTGATTTCGCAGCACAGGTCTCGCCAAGAAGACAAACACCCCGTTGATTAGATGACTGATTATGTAACAGCATGCCTTCTATCTATTATAAGTATAACCAACTTTAGTTTTCATCCAAATAATACACAAATAAAACTTTTACTTGATTTTGGCGTAAAAGAAATAAGAAAATATCCTGCACTTGCTATAGCTAAGTTGGTGCTATTATACATAGATTTTTAAGAACAATATTACGGTACCTCGTCTAGCGTTTCAGTTATTTTTGTGTAATTAAATGTTTTAAGGATTTTGCTACACACTATTATATACACATTAAAATGAAGATGATGTTACAATCTTGTGTAGATATATGATTTATATAATTTTTTTTTTGCTTGGATCGATCTGTAAGAAAATAAAGAAAAAAATAGTACAGAAAATTTTCGTTATACTATTGAAGAATTGGAACAATACTAAATAATTAATTATTGTATTTTTATTTTCTTATTTTCTTTCTGTATTCTAAATAAATAAGAAAATTTTACTTTTGCAGTTGCTATTACATTGGAATAAAAGTATTTTCTTATTTTCAGATTATTTGAGCAATGAGTTGTGATGTATATGTTATATTTCTAAATCTTGACCAGAATCCTCGACAAGTTTCTCGACGCTATCCCAATCCTTGCACCCATGTTGGGAAACAAGATTAGGCGACGTTGCAATCGGTATTGATAACATAAAATCTAGATTGATAACATAAAAATTTAGATTAGTTAAAAATTAATTTGAAATATGCGTGTAAACTATTATTAAAAATTAAGAATCATATGAGAGAAATATAAAATTTACAAAAGATCATTAGAGAAGTAATTGCAACATATGAATTTTATGTGTAAACTATTATTATAAATTAAGAATCATATGAGAAAAAGATAATTTATAAAATATCATTAATAATGGAGTTAGAAGATAAAGGGAAAGTGGCTAAGCATATCCATAATATTATCCAGCAAAAGTCAGAAAATCATAATTGCTAAGAGAAAAATAAGATCAGGAAAGAACATAGCAAAATGTAAAATTTGGATTTTTACCGTATACATATATAAATGTATTTATATATTTACATATATGTGTGTCTGTATCTATCACAGGTTAACATAGCTAATTTAGCGTTACGTGCTTACTTCTTAGGATTATATCAAAATTTAGTATAATAATATATTTAAAGGCCTATAAAATACATATTTCTATATTCATTATAACATTCATAAATTTCATAATAATAAATAAAACATATCTATATATATATATATAATATGGCGAACCAAGAAAAAGAAAAGAAAAGAAAATATTTAATTAGACGCAGATGTCTAATTAAGGTTTGTTGGATATCAAAATGTGCACATAATATTAAGCGACATGATTCTACAAAAGAAACATATACAAATAAAATAATATGTAATATTTAAGTATGATTTGCTTTGCAAAATTGTCAAGATTATAAATGCAATATACATATTTAAGATATGTGTTAATTCTGAAAGAAAATAAAGCAATATATAATATTTATTATTTTGGACAAAGTTACAAAATAATCAATAAGTTGGATACGTCTATCTAACTATATGAGATGTTGTGACTAACTACACATTCCTCCTCAAATGCTATGTGCAGTCTCCTTATTTCTCTAGATATTAATATGTCCTGGTCTAGCGTATTGTCTGTGCAGACATGAGATCAACGTGAATAAACCCATAATACTGATATTTGATCATTTATTTTAAGTTCTAGACACAAAATCTCATATAAATATATCAAAGTTGATCAAAGCTTAATAGCGATACAAAATCTCCAAATGAAATAATTAAATGAAAAGAATGATATCCTTCATTTTATTTTAATAAGAATATTAATATTAATATTATATTATTTATTTATCTCTATATATATTAAAAATAATAATTATTATTATTATAAGTAATATATATATATAGTAAATAAGAGAAAGATAAAAAAGACGAATTAAAGTTGTATAATATATATATATATAAGAAAATGACTAAAATGAAAATTATAAAAATTAGGAAATATTTATTTATATATAGAAAAAAAAGAAAATGCTTAAAATAAAAATTGTAGAAATTAAGAATATATATAAAGAAAATGATAGAAATAAATATTGCAGAAATTATGAAATATATGTATATAGAAAAAAAAAAATTAAAATTAAATTGCAAAAATTCAAAATATATATATATATATTTATTTATTTATATATATAGAAAAAAGAAAATGATTAAAATGAAAAATTATGAAAACTATAATATATATATATATATATATATATATATATATATATATAGAAAAAAAGAAAATGACTGAAATAAAAATTACAGAAATTAAAAATTAATAAAAAAATTCTCTCCTCCATTATTCCAGCGTGAGAATTTTGGCTTCTCTTCTTCTTAAATGCTTTAGAGTGTACAAATTTACTTTCTCTTTCTCCTTCTATCTCCTCTTTCTCTCTCTTCTTTCTCTCTCCTCTAATATTTTTAAAAAATAACAAAATTTGACATGAAGTTGCATTCTGATGAGACAAACACACTTGGGCCAGAATTTTTTGATTTGGAGCAATACTTTATTTTATATTAATTTTTGAAGATAAAAATTTCAAAAATTAATTATGAAAAATCTGGAGCTCAAAAGTTGATGAAACTTTTTGTGTATCCTTTTTATAATATTATTAATCCAATGATACTAAAATCAATGGATTTGGACTTGTATTTATTTTTTTAATTTTATTGAATTTAAATAATTTAGATATTAATTCATGAGTATTTATTATTCAGATTGTTCCTAAACTTAGGCATTACAATCACAGAAATATACTCTATCTAATAATATTTTTTATTAGTCCTAATTTTGAAATCACTCAGGATCTTGATTTTTGAGTTATGTTTAGTCCTAATTGTCCTAGTTCAACTTAGGTCATTACAGTATCTTTCAAATGCAAGTTTTATATTGTGAAAAGGGAGTTTGGTATTTTATATAATTCATATATTTTAACAGATGAATCCACAATATTATTGAGATAATTCTTCAGAATCAGACACCACAAATGGAATCCCTTAGCAATTTGAAAATCTCAATGTAAGCTATATTCCAAACCCACCAGCCCTGCACGAACAAATTCAAATATCATAATAAACAGTATAAATAGTCATTGGGACCCTAGCCATATTTATAATATTAACTGATGAAAGGCTTGATAACCCTTTGTGACAAAGAATATATGAAGTTAATATATATATATATATATATATATATATATATATATGTGTGTGTGTGTGTGTGTGTGTGTGTGTGTGTGTGTGTGTGTGTGTGTGTGTGTGTGTGTGTGTGTGTGTGCGTGCGTGTGTGTGTGTGTGTGAACTCATTGAGGATAAAACCAATAAATTTCTCAAACTAGTAACAACCTATCTCGAATCAAATTTCTCCACTGATGGAATC
Organism: Gastrodia elata; assembly: GCA_016760335.1. Taxonomy (NCBI): domain Eukaryota; kingdom Viridiplantae; phylum Streptophyta; class Magnoliopsida; order Asparagales; family Orchidaceae; genus Gastrodia; species Gastrodia elata. The sequence continues at coordinate 17,616,066 of CM028681.1, forward strand.
CTTCAATCCTACTTTAAGCTAAAGTTGTCGACCTTTAATGGGACAGCCTCACTAATGGAAGCTGAGGATTGGCTAAAGAAGATCGAAAATAAGTTAATAACAATAAAATATCTAAAAGTTGATACAATAAGACTAATTGTTTATCTCCTTGAAGGCGAGACTAAGAATTGGTGGGAATCCACCAAAAACACTAAGTTTGCCTATTTCAATCTAGAAGACATAAGCTTATAAGACTTTATTAAAGTCTTTTGTAACCAATAGATTCCACCATTCACCCAAGAAATAATGGAGGACACATTTATAAGGTTATATCAAGGAAATAGGAGTGTTTCAGAATACGTTATCGAGTTTACAAGGTTAGCCCGATATGCATTAATTATAGTTAATACAGATGCGTCACGATGCAATCGATTCCTTAAAGGTATTAAGTATTCTGTAAGAAGAAGTTTAATCCCTTTTCGATATACAAATTTAACCACTTGAATGTGCAAAAATATTTGAACATGATGATCATATAACAATTGAAAGTATGAAAAGAAAAATTCGACCAACTACACAAGAAGGTACATTCAAAAGATTTAAATCAAATCTACTAGCAATTAGAAAAAATCCAATAATATACCAAAATAGACAAATACTTAATAGACCTTGCCAATTATCACATCCATATGGTAATTGTTACCATCATAAAGATCAATGTCATAAATGTGGCAGAACTGACTACCTTTTCCAATTATGAAAAGCAAATTATACAATGGATGAACAATCTATCAGAAAAATTGAATCAGCTTACAATCAAGAACCATTAGCAGTCTCAAAACAAGTACCTGCCCTAGTTCCCCAACAGATGTCTTGTGGCAATCGAGGAATCGACTTCAAGAACTTCTAGGGAAAAATTCATAATCAAGATATTAGTAATGATAGTAAGATAATACTAAGTCCGTAATTATTCATACAATCATTTACATAAAAATATTATATGAATTATTTAATATTATAATAAAAGTTAAAAGTAGATTATCCTCTTTAGCTCACTTCTTAAACTCAAGCTCATTTTCTTATCTCAAGTTGCTCTTTTTATGATCAATTACGAAATCCTAAAAATTTAACAATAATTATCAATTAGAAAGGAGTACATAGAAGTTGAATTACTGTAACTTGTGACATTAAGTCGAATCCAGAGACCTCTGAGCCCAAATAGGTAAACTCATAGTCATAGCCTTTAGGAAGCTTCATGACTACATGTTAGTACCTTATTAGCCTTTTCGTAAATTTTGGTGTCTTTCCACTGGATTTGCCAATTTCTTGAAAGGGTTAAATCCCCTCATATAACTCCCAAGGGCTGCCAGCCGGCCCAATCTATACCGATTCTCAGTGTTGATTTTCTCCCTTCAAAGACAAATTCCACATATAATGATACATTTCATCTTTTTGTCATATAGCTTATGATAATATTTTTGCAATTCAAAAATTGATAAGCATATCAAAAGCAAGATTCAAATGGAAGTAAGTTCAAAATAAATACAATGAAGTAAAACTAACAAATAGATCTACGTACGTGACTGATTTAATAAAACACAAATATTTTCACTTGATTGGATCTGTCAAATATTAATTTAAGATTTACCATCTCACTGGATTGCTTGCGAAAGTTGATTCCTTTGAAAGAGTCTGTCCTGCTTACCCGCTTCAACTTCAAAGTTAAAAGAGGATTTCTAACGGGATTGGTGTAACTCTCCCACTCGATGGATTGCTCCTATTTACCTAGCACTCGCTGTCTAGCCCGCTCTCCCTTACTTTGTTCTCCCTAGCTTGTTGAAGGCTGCGAAGCAGAACTAGATTGCAGAAGAGAAGGCAATGCAAATTTGAACTGGAGGCCGCGCAGCGGAATTGGATAGGGATAAGAAGAAAAGGATACCTCCTTGATGAGTCAGTCCAGGTAATTTAATAAAGAAAGCTGGAAAAGAGTGCTAGCTCTTCTTAGGATCCTTTTTCAGATTCTTTCTGCTTTCAAACTGCTCACACTCAACCGATAGAGTAGTAGATAGGTTAGCTAAAGTCTCCCCATCAGGAAAGGCTTAGGAGAATGCAACTCAAACTGCCGCCTTACTTTACTGGTACTGGAGGGCCCTAGTACTGCAATGCAATTGGAAGGGTTGCAATATCGAGAATTTGCTCTTTCGAAAAGGTAAGCTTATAGAGGCGATCGATAGAAGTCGTCAAGGTAAGCTTTCAGAATAGAGTCTCCAACTCGCAAGCTCGTAGCCTATCACTTTTAGGGGATTAAGCCCGTTCAACTGTAGTTATTTTCATGATTTGAGTTGAGTTATGCCGAACAACTGAATGTTGTGCTTTCGCGGCTTTCGTGTACCTAATCCGCTCACTTCGTTCGCGGCCTTGCTTCTTCACGTTCAGTCAATCTTCTTCTTTGATTTTGTTTGAGCCGGTGGGTTGTGACTGAGCTTAGCTTGGCAGATCCGTAATGCGAGTGCTTCTTTACATTGTAGTACGAAAAGTTAGGCGGGTTTCAAACCATAAGAGGATAACCTGGCAAGAGCAGGTCGGACTGTGAGACCACTCCTCTCCCTACAGTCGAGCTCTCCCTCGAAAGCAGGCAAAGTGACTGAGCCTGGAAGACAGGAGCCCAGAGTGAGTAAAGATCAGCTTCATTGCCGCTAAACACGAACCCGCACCAGAAAAGACCTCTACAGCACCTGAAGTCAGGCAAAAACCTCCTTTCAGCGCTCTTTAGCTCGCCTTTTCTTTTCCATCTTACATCACTACATGATCGCGGGGCTCTTTTCTTTGCATTAATGAAAGGGAAAACGCAACTTTGTAATTTGAGAATAGAAGAGAAGGCCGCGTAGCGGATTGGTAAGCTTCAGAATCGGAGTCAGCCTATTCCTACTTTTCATATTACAGAGTCAGACCGCTACACGGCCTTTGCTTTGAAGAGTCAGAGGAATTCCAACCAGGCTGCGAACGAAGTGAGTAGAGAGAATATAGGGAGGGAGTCAGAGAGAGAAACGAGGCCGCGCAGCGGAAGCCTCCGGAAATCTAGCATAGGCCGCGTAGCGGAGAGAATTTACCTCCGGTAAGAGAGAAGAGAAGAGGGGTTGTTTGGAGGTGAGGTGAGGCCAGGGCTGTTGTGGTTATCCTGTCCTGCCACGAGGAACTAGCCGATATCGGGGCTAACTCTCGAGGTTTCTTAACAAAAACATCCGTTTTCTGGTTCCGATATGGAATCACCCATGAAATGGGCCGCGGTTTCAATGCGCATTTCGCTAGAGAAAATTGTGATCTCCCTCGAACCTTGAACCCGGAAGTGAATGAGGCAAAGATTGATTTGTGAGACGCTAGTCGAATTGAGCCCGAGAGGGCGAAGGACAGTCCGAGTCAAGTACCTCACCTCACCCCAAGGAGCAGATCAGAGAAGAGCTTAGCTTGTTCAACTCAGGCAACCGGGTAGGCGAGTTCAAGTAGCAACTAACATACCGCTCCGTGGGCCAATAGCCAAGCCTGCTCGCTAAAGGGGGTGATGAGTCAAGGGAGCAGCCTACCTACCTAAGCTAGCTGAGTTACTGAGCTAGGGTTTTCCGAGTTCAGGGAAAACTACAACACCGCTCCGTGGGCTACCCGACCTTTCTCTTTCTCTAGAAGCATCTATTTAGCGGGCAGTAACTCCACAACTCGAACTCCTTTCCCACCTCCACCTCCGGTGGCCTTCTCTACCGCTCCGTGGGATTGGATTATATAAGAGACCAGGCTCTTGGAGAGATAAGATACCATTTCTCTACCGTACGGCAGCCTCCCGGTCTAAGCCTTAGTCTAAGAAAAGATAAAAGGACGCGCAGCGTAGTCGATTTGAGAAAAAAGAAAAGTTAGGATGATGAGAATAAAAGTGAGGCCACCCGGAGGGAGATTGTAGTTCTGAGAAAATCTAGTCAACCCGGGATTTTGGGCATCAACTGGTGCCCAAGGCCCTTCTACGTCGTTGTTCGAAAAGTCAAGACCCCGCCCCGCCCATCTTATTTGTACTGATCTGCCTACCTAAGCCTACTGCGTTGCCCCTAAACCCTAAAATCATTTATTGGGCCTTAAAGTTCTCTTTAGTTAATGCAAAGCACTAGCTTCGTTAGACTGAGAAAAGTTTACAAACGTAGCCTTTTCAACCCTTCACCTTTGAGCCTTTCAGACTGTGGACGAGGCATCCTTCGTTTCCGGCCTGCTCAACCCCAGTAGCCCAGAAGCAAGTTGAATCAGTGAAAAGCAAAGCCTTTGAAATCTCGAATAAGAAAGGCCAGAGTATATTGGCTAAAGGATGGAGACCGCAATACCAAAGACTTCCACGCTACACTCACAGAAAGTGAATTCGTCTGCTTCGCAGCCTCGTTGGTAGATGAGTCACGACCTAGCGCCTACGTAAAGGTCCTCAACGTTTATGTGCTTCGAACTACTGAAACTAATTGGGCAAACAAACAGACCCCGGATCTACAGGGAGATCTATAGAGTCACTCTCCCCTGCCCCTGACGGAAAAAACCCCAAAACTTTTTCAAAATCTTAAACATGTTGGAGCTAGACGCTTCTCGAAGCCGTCACACAATTATGCAACTAACTCGGCCCCCCATGGCCCGCATACACATATACATCTTGCTGGATCGGGGAGATCGCATCGAACTCCGAAAACAGAGAAAGAGGATCCAAGGCGCTACTAGGTAGACATTAAGAAGAGGAGAAAACCAACTCTTACTATTGGCCAACTCTTGGACTAATGCGATGCGCGTCGCGTGCGGTACGGCGCTAAAGGGCCTCGGCTCGGTTACAAGAGAATGTTTTGTCATATAAAACCCAAATTCAAAAGATTCAAACTTCATAATTAGTGAATCTAGAGCGGGCAGATTGCAAAAATTGCAAATCATTGGAAAACTGGGTACTTGAGTGCGCTAAGGCGCGCTTCGACACGCTGCGGCACTTTTTTGATGCACTGCAGCACCCCCGACACGAAGGTCGGGCGCTACTAAGCGATACAGTGCTCCGGATCTGAAAGACGATTGCTACGGCGCGCTACAGCACCCCCGACCGAAAGTCGAGCGCTAGGGCGCGCTATAGAAGCACCGACCCGAGAGTCGGGCGCTACGGCGCACTGCAGCGCCTCCGACCCGAGTGTCGGGCGCTACGACACGCAACAGTGCCCCCGACCCGAAGGCCTGGCGCTACGGCACCCTTGACCTGAGAGGTAGGCGCTATGGCGTGCTACGTCGCCGCGTGGGTCAACTTGTTCAGACGTAAAATGCAAGTCTTCCATGTGCATCCAAATTTTCTCAATTTATGGCACCTCATTGGTTGTGTCATATACCAATCAAAAGGTCTTTCCGAGACCTTTTGATTGGTACCTAAATTGTCATATTTGAATTACTCTAACGCTGATAAATTTGAAGTTTTATCTTCGGGTATCGAAAAAGAAAAAAATATAAACTGTGATTTTATAGAGCAATATAGTTCCTTTTCATCAAAAACCGGACCTTGATCGAGCTTGCTTGAGCTCGATTGAGCACTTTAGAGATTCGAAGGGAAGAGTAGTAAGCTTGCGAACTTGAAGTAATTTCATGATTAATTCCATAAGAAATAAACTACCATAGTTTAGTAAATGGAGATTTTTCTTTGCCTAAGATGAAGCTTCAACAAACTTTTTTTTTTCTTTCTCCTTTTCTCATAATTTTTAAGTGCAAACTAAGATATCAGGATGGGTTTTAATAAGGAAGAGAGTATGAGTTGGATTATATGATTAGCAACAAGTGGGAAAGATGGGCTCGACTTGAGATGATAAGCCGCGGTTGGAAAGACGAGATGTGCAATTGGGAAAATTAGGCTGTGTAAGGAATAAATTAGAGGTGTTTATCATCTACTACAAGTGGGGAGAATAAATGGGTGGTGGACCCCACTTGCTATAATATTTTAAAATATTATTTTAGTAATTAAAATTAGGTTATTGAGTGAGTTCTAAAAATCTCAAAATTTTAACCCTAACTAATTTGGATGAGAAGTTCAATGGTGAACTCTGATTTTGATTTAGGGCAAATTTAATTATATAAATTTTTCTAATTAAATAGATACATTAAAATTACCTGGAAATATCCAATAACAAATAAATTCTCTAAAATTACCAAAAAATTCTCTAGAGATGTGCTTAATGATCGCAAATTTTATTTTATCAATTTACTATCTGATTGGATTAAACTAAAAACAAGGATAAACAAAAATAAATTTTTCAATTAAAACTTGGCATTTTACATACCTAACCCTATTCTCTGATAAATACAAGCTCCTGCTAAAGCTCAAAACAATCCAGCTTCTGTAAGAATGTATACACTTACCCCTATTATAACCCTAACGAACTCCGAAGTAATATCCAGCAATTTATATTATGAAAATATTTCATATTCTATTTTATTTGATACTGGAGCGAGTCAATCATTTATACCATGAGTATTTGCCAAATAAATTCAACTGCCATATTCAAAATTAGAAGAATTATATGATTACCATCCAATGCCTATATGATAGCCAAATGTGCATACATAAAATATCTGAGTATGGAAGCAATTTAAATAGCATTCTTATCTATAATGCATAAATAAGAGAGTACATTCAACTTAGAATAACAGTGCAGAAAATAAAATACATACAAATCCTGAATTATTATAAATTATAAATAATAGTTTAACTGAAAGGAAACACACATCCGTATAAATAAAAAAATAAAGAAACTAGCCAAGTATCAACAACAGCAGGAAGGTCCTCCTGGCCAAGCTCCTCACATTGTGCTATCCCATAAAAAGCTCTGAATCTGATATATTGGTTTTTACATATCAAGACGCCAGCCAAGAAAAAAATTTCTTGGATTAGACAATTATTTAAGTACATTTTAGACAGATTAATGAATTCTACAATTTTCAAGATATCACATTTTAACATAGATAATAACATGCTATAAAGGAAATGAAGGCCATAAATAAAGTATTTACATGTTAGTAAAATCAGTGTAAAAGTTGTAATATAAACAAAAAGCATACAAAAACTAAAAGAAAATAAGTAAAACTATTATATCAAAAGTCAGGCTAATAAAGCCATTGTAATTGTAACTGAAACTGTAACATATCATGCAAGTCATTTTAACTACATATAGCTAAAGTATAAATTGAACTAAATTGAAAAGGCAGAAATACAAATGCAAATTAATTTTAATTATTTTACTTTACTTCTATGAACACATCCAGATGTAGCTGAGGAGCTAAGCATGTCTGCAAGGCTGAAGTTGGTTCCTGAACTAAACACAACTCTCTCTAATGAGTACGTGTAAAGCATTCTTATTTCTCCTTACAGTCTGCCCAGTGACCATAATGTGTATACACAATCACTCATCATGATAGTGAATCTGATGCAAATGTTATCCTAATTATTTATATTTTCATTTTCAAGTATCAAATTATCTAATATGATATGCACAGGGGAAATAGTCTCAAAACAAGGAATGAAAAGTATCAAAATCAAGGAATAAGCAAAATCCTACTAAGCAAAATCTGATGTGATATCTATTGTTATCAAATTTATTTATTATAACTATTATGAGAAAATACAAGCTCAGGATCTCCAATATCCTACTTCGAGTAATTTCTCATAACCACAGTCTCATAAGATTAAAACATTAGAACTTAACAAGTTCTAATTCAAAATCAGATAGTATCGCCTACCGAAGTTAAATAATTAAATCAATTGACCTAGTTGATGTATTTATTAACCCATAACTAATCTTAATTAAATAAATCAAGATTCGGGGATTATAGCCAAACTCCAACATGGGGTTCAACCACCAAGGGCCCATGTCTTCAATAATCTAATTTTCAAATAGGGTTAGATATGAGCCAACCTCATTCCCATTAATGCAGTATATCCCTAGCTTGACCTAGATCTATCTTGAGCTAGCCCAACCAGTAGCTTAAACTAAGCTTTGCAAGGAAAATATCATCCTAAATAGATCTCAAAAAAGGATTAGAACTTTATGTATCTCCCTAAGAGTTAATAAAACTTAGGTACCAAAATATAGAGATATAGAGATTTCTAATGTATCAAATACCAATTTGATTGAACTTCCACATCAAAAATTATAAAGCTCCAAAGCTTCAGCTCTCAAAAAAGCTTCCTTCTCAATTTTGGGTTGATATAGCCAAATTAAGCAACTAGGATGGTTGGAGCCCCCTTGGAAGTTGTAGAGGGGATGTTGGGAAGTTGTGTCAATTTTTGTGGTCTAGTGAGGAGATAGTGTTTGGAACTTGCAAGAATAGAGTTAAGAGATCTTGAGAGCATTAAGAGTTGTATCTTGGAGTCAAGAGGGTTTAAACAAACTTAATTAGGTGAGCACGTTATGAGGAATTAGTCAAGAAATCAAGGTCCAAGATTGGGTCAAACTCAAAGGATAGTGGTATCAAAACTTTGGAATTCATACTTAAGTAAAAGAACGCTCACATAAATATTGTGGTGATTATAAGGGTGACAATGATGTTCTCAATTGATCAAGAAATGGGTAAAAATGGGACTCAAGAGAGGCTTGTTTGTCAGCTTAATGGTAATGAAATTAGTACATGAAAAGTGATATTTCAGGTAGCAAAATTAGTAAGAAAATATAACCTGTGGAGGGGACTCCATAGGTATGGATTGCCTCTTGAATAGCCATTGGATTGTATGAATTTTGCAATAGAAAATCCATATTTTCATAAAATTCTCCCAATATGATGAAAATTAGACCTTGATTCAAGTCTCATTGTGTTGCTCTCATCCTTACAGCTTGGTTGGGTCGAATCGGTCTTAGTTGTAAGATAAAATTGGAACCAGTAGCTCTACATCTTCGGTATAAGTGACATGTTATCAAATCTATGGCTGTTGAGATCTAATCCCACGGTTTAACATAAAAAATTAATGTTTGATGGATTGGCCAACGGATCGGATCGCCAGTTTAGTAGCATAAATCTTGCTTGTTTGTTGATCATCCGCTGACATTGAATCGGAGTCATCAAACCGACAACATATATCAATATTGCCAATATGTCAACAAATCAGATTCGTCAACCCGATGGTGAAGATTTGTCCTGTCGTCGAATCGGATTGACCAATTCGGCAAAATAAAAATTATTTAAGTTAATAAAATAAATTTTAAGTTAAATTAATACAAATTTTATTGTGATTTTTCTAGCGTTTATCTCAAGAAAATATGAAATTTTTATATGTTGCATATTTAAAGATGAGAAATCCAATTCTACAAATGGTTTTCAATTTAAGCTTTCAATTTGACTCTATTTGAAAGCTTAAATTGAAAACCATCGCAGTGGGTTAATGTCAACCTGAAAAGAACCTACTTTGACCTGCTTATCCACACAGCAAGTAAGGGAAAACTGAAGTGAATAGCCCTAATAGAAAAGTCTTCCCATTATCTCATCCAGCATGCTTTCCTCTAATAGAAAATCTCTCTCAATTCTCCACTCTCCCGTCTACTTTACACCAACACTCATTATCTGATTATTAGCCGTCAATGGCATGAGATGCGACCATCCACGGCAAATGGCGGTATAGTAGACCAGCAATTCAATGCTATCACTCCAAACTAACAATGTGATATAATAAATCATAATCATGCATTCATATAATCAACTGAATTGCTAAATTATGCAAGATTTATTATCTGAAGTCATAAGTTCAAATCTCACCGACCACATAAAAAAAAAAATTTATATATATATATATATATAATGTGAGGAAAACGCAAAATAATAGCACACAATATATGATATGATTAACCGTAATCACAAGCAATATCTGAACGGTTGTTGTTCAGCTGGGAAAGCAGCAAATTAAATTTTGGTTCAAACTAACAACTGTTTGAAAATTTAAAATAAAAAGGGAATAAACAAAAATTAATCCCGAAAGGCAACAAACCAAATAGAGCCAATGAAATATGCCTATGGAGAGCATTTAATACCTGAACGAGATAAAAAAAGGGTGATTTAGCAGACGAATAGTAACCAGGAACGATAAAATAAGCAAATGGCCATGCAGTTTCAAATAGAACGACAAACAACACTTTAGGGTTAACAGCAACGTTCAGGCAAGTATACAGCAATAGTATATAAATAAATATAAACAGCAAATTTCTAAGAGGTTTTGTCCTCAAACGCATTATGTTTTCATTCAACACACCCACCAAAAAAACACATCAAGACATCGTTTGATGATAAAAAGTTTAATTTTGGACTCAAGTTGGAACGCTACATGCCAAGAGTTGCTAATATACTATAAATACTACCCATGCAAATGCATGCTAGAATTTTACAAAAATTGTTACTGATATTTAATTCAAAGTTAACAAAATGCTTAACAGTTATAGTAATTAAATAATTAATTAACGTATGACAACTATACGTTTAGAGCCAAACATGATTCTTTACTATTAAACAGAATTACAATAAATCATTTTCGAGATCTAAACAAACATATTTTCAGTTTGAATACATTAGATTTCCAATTTAACCGAGCATTTAATAAACGCTCAAACAAACCAAAAACATTTCTGGTTTAACCAAACCAAGCCAACTATTTTGCTCTAGAATTCTGCTGAAAAAATATGTTTACATGACTTCTAATGAATCTAAACCTAGTAAGCTTTAATTTAACATGAATCAATTTTTTTGGTTCATTCGAGTTAAAAAAAAAAAAACAAAATCAAAACTCATATATCAAATTAAAAGCTTAAAAGTGAGGATGTGCTGAAAATTTAATGGCTCAATATAATCCTTCTTAATTCATCAACTGCACCCATTCGAGGATATATAAAATAAATAAAGAATTTCTACATTTCTGAAAGAAAATACAGTATAAACTACTTGTGAAGTAATAAAAACCAATACATCTTTCTGTTTCTTCAAAATAAGTGAGGTAGGGATGAAAACTTTCCGGCTCAGAATAGTTCTTCTTAAATCATAAATTGCATCCACATTGGAGGAGAGCATATATAAAATACACCATGAATTTCTTGCATTTCTGAGGTAAAAGACAATCTATAAACTAATTTTTCTACTTTTCTGAATAGCCATATATGATCCAATATATTTTGAACCTAACTTCCCTACGATTCCAAATCTAAAGACCCCTTTCATAGAACTTCCCCACCATTCCAAATCTAAAAACCCCTTTCAGAGAACTTAATTTTACAAATACATATTCACGTACTTCAATTAAAATTTTACAAATACATATTCACGTACTTCAATTAAAATTGGTTAAGGCATTATAATATCTCCTTTGCATGTCTTCAGCAATCACAAGTTAATGCATATAACGTTTTAACATTTAAATTGTTCAAGAATATTATTAAAATTTAAATGAACGAATTAAGCTTCATATACATCCAAATTTGCATATTCTTTCAAAAAAAAAAAATTTTAATTTCCATCCAATTTTTATTTATTTATTAGTTTATTATGTAAGAAAAATATGAAGCCCGTATCCATCCAATTTGTATAACATTTGAGGGTGTGAAAAAACCCAATAAATTGACTTGCTAATTTGTCCCAAAAATTTTAATGATAACTGTAGGTGCATAATCTATTTATTCACAAATTATCAATATAATTCAGTAAATTAAGCATACAAAATATAAGTTTTAGCATGCAACCAAGTTAAATTAAATTAAATAACAGAAACTTTATGAACCCAAAATAATGATAAGATGTTTTGTAGCTAGAGAATGGAATTGAAGTTGCTCAATTTAAATATAAGTTATTGCAATTCTATTTTAACAGTAAGAACAATTCTTGCTTCAAAACTTTAACTATTTCTTGTTTGTTCAATTATACACTTAAACATAATAATTAGTAAATTATTTTCAAATAGCAAAAGCCATAACAAGATTAATAATCTTAACCCAAATTATACTGTTAAAGTGCAATAAATAATAATAATAACAGCAACAACAACAATAAACCTTAGTCATACTAGATGGGTCAGCAAAAAGAATTCTTTGTTTACGACATACACAACCATATACAAGGACCTCCCTAAGTTTCAAATAACAATTTCTTCCCATGTCTTTATTTTACTCTTACCTCTTTTAACATAAACAAAATTCATATACTCATTTTTTCTAACAAAAACATTGAACATTCTATGCTTAACATGCCTAAATCATCTAAGACGACATCTCTAATTCTATCCCCACTATTAAACCCCTTTAATCATGCTATGAAAAAACTCATTACTCAATCCATCCTTTTGAATATACACACTCATCCCATTAGCACCCTCATCTATGAATACTTATTTGATTGATGAGTTTCTTTTTCATCGGCCAGCAATCAACCGCATATAACATATGTCGTATACCTACTCTATAAAAATTTCCCTTAATTTTGTGTGGAGATTGTATACCTACTCTATAAAATTTTCCCTTAATTTTGTGTGGAATTAATATTTCAATTGAACAACGCTTGAAGCACTCCTCCATTCATCCAACTGACTTGAATCCTATACACATCATGCTCCATTTCATCATTATATAAAATATATTGAGCCAAGGTATTCAAAACCCTCACTCTTCTTAATCACATGGCTCTTAATAATTCTATATTCAATATTTAGACTGCCATTATGATATCCTTTCATTTATATGGTATACAATTATCAATTAAAAGTTGATATCCTTTCATTTATTATCATTACCATAATATTCACTAATATTATATGGACCTCACACAACTCTCCACAATCACTCATTCACTTCATCGAACTAACTTGAATCCTACTAATCACACCATTTTCCATTACATCATTATTTAGAATAAACAATCCAAAGTATTTGAATCCCTTGCACTTCTTAATCACATGGTCATTAATAGTTACATAATTAAGATTAAGACTTGCATTCTAAATATTTTGCTTAAATCTACTAACAGAAGCTTTTATAGATTCTAAGAAAATCATCCACAGCTCAAGTTTTGCTTCAACTTCATCCCAAGTCTTATAAATGGGATGTTATGAATAGAGTATGAAGGCGTGTATAACGTTATCAATTAGAAGTTAATATCCTTTCATTTATTATCATTACCATAATATTCAATTATAGAAAATTTTATAAATAATTACTGCTGTTCAGAAAATGAAGTTATGATTTATACAATATGAGCACCTATCCAAGTCTTATAAATGGGATGTTATGAATAGAGTATGAAGGCGTGTATATAGTTATCAATTAGAAGTTAATATCCTTTCATTTATTATCATTACCATAATATTCAATTATAGAAAATTTTATAAATGATTATTGCTGTTCAGAAAATGAAGTTATGATTTATACAATATGAGCACCTATCCAAGTAATTTTTTTCTTGCTTGCAATAATTAAAAAATGAAGTATTCGAGCAGAGTTAAATAACTAGAACTCTTAAAATTTTTTACTACTTAAATAAGTTTTTAGATTTCAATGCAAGTAGAAAAATTTCATAAAGCTCAATTTTAAATACAAGCATAATTAAAAGTAACGGCAATCAACAGTAAAAATTGATTGTGTTTTTGATATCTAGGTGTTATAAATGAAGTTAAATGATAATCTTGTAATTTTATGTAGGTGTCAAAACAAGCGAGCAAGTGGAATTTCAATGTCCTAAAAATAACTTAACACGATAAGGTTTAAATCGAACCCAACCAATTTAATAAAAAAACCTGCTTATATCTAACTCAATTAAATCGAACACTACTTAATAAATCCATATATAAAGAATTACAATGGTGCAAACCTTTTAGACCCAGATAAGATCCATTTAACCCAAATATAGCTCGTTAATACAATGTGTAAGGTTGCAAGTGGAATCGATGCAAAATCAAATTATGAAAGTCTTAACCAAGCATGAAACAAATATTATATGGATCTAAAACTTTAATCCACACGTAGCCCAAATATTATTCAGGTCAACCAAACACAACCATTATAATACAGTTTCAAAATCAAGTGACATTTTTGCACTAGGCCACATTTAGACACTCAATTTAATGACATTTTTGCACTAGTTTTTAGCATTTAAATGTTAACATATTTTGTAAAAAACTAGCAAATAAGAAAATAGAGATCATTGCCATCACAATCCTATTCCCATCTCGATAATCCAGGCAGCTGGTCAAGTAAGACAATTAAGTTCCTAACATATTAAGGGAGTATCAGTATGTTTCTAAGCAAGTTTAAATAAGATTGTAAATGCTCCAATGCAATACAATCATCGTACATGCCATATTTAATACAATGGTTAGAAATGCTTATAATATATAACTTTGATTGCAGACCATGAATGATAATGAGGATAGACAAAAGAAAGTTAAAGAGGCTACATATTAATGCAATATATTTAATGAGCTATATTTCACATATTAAGCAAGATTAATTAAGCCTTTAGATTCATATGACAATCATCAGAAAAACATCTTAAAATTAATAAAACATCTTTACTTTCAAAGAAACAAATACAAGCATTTAAAAAACCTACACGAAGCTCATACTGATGAAGTAATCTGAAAAAGCTAAAGTATATAGCTCATTAAAACTCAAATGCAATTTAAATGATGTCTGTTTTCACATTCTTTCACAGTAAATTGATCAGCTATAATTGAGATCATACAATATACGTCTTGTAGAATCAAAAAGAAAATAAGATGAAATAAACCATCTAGAATTAAAAAAACTAAAAATCATAAATTTAGGTTGGCAAGAACTATAAATAATGATATTATTTCATTTCATTTCTTCATAATTAAGTCAAAAAAAAAGTAAACTAAAATAATTAAAAATGAAAAAAATCATATATATATATATAGACACACAAATAATTATGTATCCAAACCCACCAAGCGGGAGTTAGGCATAGGTTGTTATGTATATATAATTTTGAAAAATCATTGTGGTATAAATCTAAAAAAAATTAAAATTAAATTTTACAAGGATTAGATTATGTGAAGGCATGATATTGCATTTATCAGCATTATTGAACACTTAAAGATAGATTAATTGAATCTAATACAAAATCATGTGAACTTTAAAATTTGGAAGCATTTGTGCAGCACAATTCTAAGAGGCAGACCACAAAAAAGTAATCTCCAATAAAATTTAAGATTATACAATATAATAAATTTTAAGTATTTAAGTTACTCTTATATTGCTTTAAAATATACATCTATAAAAAATGCCTAGCAAATTCATATATCATACACAGCCCTCTGCAAGCACAATATCATGCTAGATAGAGTTAGTAAAGGATTCATCTAACTCTATAAAAGTGTTACTAAATTATCTTTATACAAAATATTAAATCATTGCCGTTTACAAAGTAAGTTTATTATATACAACTCATTACATAATTACTAAGCGTGTACAATTTCATAATTAGCAGTGCGCCTCATAAATAGATAAGACTTTTTCTAGTAGTTTCGCGCACGCGCACATATTTATATACATATACATATACTTATACATATACATATATATAATAAAAAGCAATGTGCATATTTCTTTCAATAAAACTTTGTTGAATTCAAAATTTTCAATGAAGATTTTTGCAAAAAGCAATGCACATATTTACTTAATCAAGTCAAGAATAGTAAAACAATCTAATATCAAATTAGAATATCCTTGCAACTTCGGTGTAATTGTTTAAGCATGAATAAGAGCAAAAATAGCAGTGCAGCAAACAATTAGATGGAAAATATGCATTGCTTCTTTTAAATCAGTCCAACCGCCAGCACATTTATTTATTTATGTACAAACCCATACATGTAAAGGCAAGGATATTCAGATATTGATCAACAGTTTGTTCATGTTAACTTAAAGATCAATTACTAAAGATCAACTTTCAAAATCAATGCATTAGTTAAATAAGCATTCGCCAAAGCTTTGTACAACTTTCAATAAATTTAATTTTTATTCAATGCAACAAAATTTGACCAGTGGAAAATAGACATACCTCAGATGTTGCTAGGATACATAAAAACCCTGACTTTACGGCCCTGTAGATAATAAAATACAATAAAAGATAATCTCAGAAAAAATCAAAATTACGTATTCATACACCCGATTATGATCTAAATCAAATTTAAAACATTAGAACGACGGTTCTGTAGAAAAATGAAAGTTTGGTATCTGCGAGTCTCACCATTGATTGTGGTGGCAAGTTAGACTTGAACTTAGCCCTAACGACACCACTATTTCCATGAGGACGGGTGACCTTTCCCCAGATTGTGCGAAAGTGAGAGCCATTCTTCTTTGTTTTAGCCTTGTAAATGTACACCATCTTCTTTCCGGCGTACCAACCCACATCCTCTCTTGTGTTCACGCCTTCAATCTGCACCAGAGAAGTATTCTCGTACTGATTTGACTTTGACCTGCGATAAACATAAAAATGCTACTAAGCCATACAGAACGAAGGTTAGCCGAGCACATCAGAAGCCGAAGGTTTTAGAATGGAACTGATGACTCATACCTCTTGTATCCAAGTATGGTGCCGCGAACGTATAGCCTGTAGGGAAACGATAGCACGGTAGATTTAGAGAGGAAAAATTTAGATCAAGGGGAACAGTAAAAAAGTAAGGTGTCCGCTTTTAAGTACCTGATGGGCTCGCCATGCCTGTCCTTCACCATTTTTTTCCTCAGGAAAGACTCGCGACGGCTTGGCTGAGGAGGGGATCAAACCGACAGAGATGAATAACCCTAGCATAACAGAGGGACGGTTTTATATAGGCCATGATAGATTCCTTTGGACGATTGAGATTGAAAGATAATTAAAAAAATAAATAAATAAGATTTTAAATATGTAATTTATAAAATAAAGTATATATTCTATTTGATATTTTTTTATTTGTTGGTATATATTGTATTTCTTTATCACATAATTAATTGGCAATCTCTATGGCATCAAATTTTATTAAAATAAATATTTAACTTTAATTAACAATATTATCCACATTTCTCAAAGTATAATATTTATTTTTCACATAATCATCGAGACTTAATTTTTATATCAAAATTTAAATTGTAATATAAATTAATATTACAAATGAGTATCAAATTGTCAATCAATAATTTGAGCGCCATATTAATTAAAAACAAAGAATAATTATTGTTGGGCCAACATTTAATCACATTTGTGAATAATTTCTTATGCATATCTTTTATAATAAATTAAAATAAATAATTAAATAAACAATATTTAAATTATAAAAAAAATTCAAATTAAATTAAAAGAATCATTTTTTACTTTGCCTTATTTAAAACCTGTATTTTTCATGAAAGGGCCTATAGTTAAATAAATATTGCCTATTTTTGCATAATAGTGATCATTTTGATTTTTTTTGGATTATTTCAAGTAATTATTCATACATAATAAAAACAAAAAATTTCAAACCCAATAAATATATAAACATATGGCATATCAAAGTAAAAAAATTGAATGATAGTTATATATATATATATATATATATATATATATATATATATTCAAAAATGATAATTATATTTATATTAATATAATTACTTGTACTAGTGAAGTTTAATCCAACATAGTTTGGGCATTTAGCAAAAAGGATGAATGAAAAAAGCAAAACACAAAAAATAAGAGAAAAATAAGTGAGCACATAAATCTACATGAGATTTAAAATGTTTGGTCAAATGAGCTCAGACTGCACTCACTTTGGTTGGGGTGTTCCCTAGTATCCTTCATTGTAATATCATAAAAAATGCAGTAAATTGTTTTTATTACAAGTTAAGTTCTTATACATCTATTTATAAGGTCATGCATTAAGTTGTTTGAATGGTGGAGCTTTGTGAAGGAAGATAATAGTTATGTGAATTGGCAAGAGAGCCAAATATATATTTTTCATTTCCTTACTACTTCTAAAGTAGAGATTGGTTGATATACAAGTTATCTTCACTGGGTTCCAATGTAAGCTTGTATTTATTAGTTAACAAATGACGTTTGGAACGAGAAAAGTTTTTGCCTGCTCATTGATGGCACATGGCTTGAGGTAGTGCAATGACTGGTTAAAGGCTCATGTCATAGGCACTGTAACATATGGTGAAGATTAGTTGTTGACATAATGATAATATTGTAGCTTCTCAAACATTGACTTCTACAAATACAATGTGTTTATTAAGCATGAGCCATATTTCTTTTCAATTTAGATTATTTTTTATAGTGAAGTTCCTTAAATGAAATATTTTCCCAAATGAATATTATTCAAAGAGTTATCAAAGATAAAATTTGAATGCTAACATTTTTAAAATTTTAATAATGGGAACTAAGTGCTTGCAGCATATGAGAGTATTTGTTAATGACAACCAATTATTTTATTGCGCTAATTGTGGAAATGAACATCTGAAAGAAAATTGCTTCGTAGAGAAAAGACAACTTTTAGATGTGGGAACATTAGACACATTGTAAACCAATACCATTTTTTGTAGATAATAGATGGTCGTTCATTACCCGATATGCAGAGAGGAGACTTTGAAGATGGATGACATCTATTACAACAAAATCCTCCAAGGCCAACAATTGCACCTCTGTCTACAGCAAAAACTTTCACCTTGGGTGGAATATTCAATTTGATTTACGTTGTAGTCAATGACTCACCGAATAATGTTGCTGATTCACTTGCTATTTTATTTAATTTTGGTACGTATTGTTTTTCATATTATGATGCTACACATAATTTAATTATTAATAATAATTAATCTATTAATCAGAGTTTACCATTTGGTGAAGGCCCGTAAGCGATCACCATTGTTCATGTGGCCTATACATTGTGGAAGACTCTTAAAAAGCTAATCTTAGTATTCTTTTAATTTTATGATTTGATATTTTGGTCTAACTATTTAATATTTGAAAAACACTATTGTATATTGTTTTAAGAATAATCTACATGGGACTAAGGGTAGTTTACATTAAACTCACCACTATCTATTCCTTAAAATTGGTAAGTGTGTAATTAAATATAATCCTTCATGCACCAGTTATCATTGTTTACTCTTTGCTTGTTGAATGTTGGGAACAATATTTCTTATGTTAGAGAGCTTATAATTTCCAAAACTTTCTTATTAGCATTATTGCAATTATTTATTATAATTGGTATTATTATTGTTATTATATTTGTATTATTATTATTATTATTATTATTATCATTATTATTGATATTAACATTACTATTCTTATTATTTTATTATACACTTAGTCCAAATACGTCTAAATGTGAGTCCTGATACGATGAGTCCAGACGCATCTATATGCAAGTCCAAACATGTCCAATGCGAGTCCATATGCATCTATATACATTCCTAGGGGTGAACTAATAAACTTTAGCCTAACAAATATTAAAATAACCCATGTTGCTTGTACAATGTAAAATACCAGAAATAGTTTTCAAATTTGTTTATTAATATTTAAATAATTTTGACTTTAGATTGAAAATTTAACTTCTCCTTTGCGTTCACCACCCCCAAATTAGCTAGGGGTGAAGTTTTCGATGATTTGGAAGTCATTGAATTTTCGGCAAATATTTTAATAATATTTAAATAACTGAAAAATCGAATAATTAAATACTCGTCGGATCAAAAATCCGAGTGCGCCGTTGCATTCAGAACCACTCAATTAGCTAGGGGTGATTTATTGGAAAAATTTGGGAATGCAATTTATTAATTAAATTTTAACTAAGAAATCAAGTTAAATAATAATATAATAATAATTAAATTAAACTAACATCTCCATCAGTAAAAAAATAAAAAAAAACACGCGTCGTCTCCCTCCCTTTTTCCGTACCGTCAAAACTGACGGTTAAGACTGGCCGTTCGATCAATTGATCGAACGGTACGCGAGCTTCGTTCCCAGACGCTCTGCACGTGGCATTCTCGCACGACGCACGGCACCTCCTCTCTGTCGCAAGTGGCGATCGCCACCTAAGGATAATTCAAGCTTAATCTACACATCTAATTTAACCCCATCGACAACTGCATCATTTTGGATCCTTCAAGTTCATTTGAAGCTTCGGCCCAGCTAAACCCTAAAATCGCAAAGAACCCAATTGAGGTACCTCTATTTTTGCCTAAGTCTTCAAATTCTATTTCTTTGATTCGATTGTAAATCAATTATCATTTATGAAACTATACCGTAGTCAATCAAATTCATCCATGCGCAATTCGATTTCGGTCAATGCATCCCAAGCACGACATCGGATACCCTAATGAGTTTCTTAGTTTATTTGAATGATGTGATTGTGTATTAGCAATTAAAATTGTGTAGTCTAAATTGTATTCAATTAATTGGATCGAAATTAAGTGTATCGTATGATACTCTTCTTATGCTTGCGATAGATCCTGATTTCTGAAACTATGGCATGATTTCTAATGCTAATTTAGGAGGAGTATGTTAGAGTATCCATGATCTTAAAGCTCATCTCTTTAGCGGCTTTCGAACGGCATGTGTTCCGAGCACTACCCAGCGATGAGCGCGATTCAGGGGTGATGCCCTAGCGCCCTCTCTTCAGTCGGGGAAGAAAGACCCGACACTGGGACGGGCTGCTATCGGGCCGGGCCTATCCGAGGATCTGCATTTGGGTTGCCACGTGTAATGCTTGTGTGTGTTCTGTGGGACCCACCTGCTAAGTATATTGTCTGTCGCGTCATTCCTCCAAGTCCCGCATGCCGTTTAAATAATGAAAATAAATATATACAGATATATTAAATAAATGAATTTAATTATATTGATTTAATTAAATTGATTAAATCTAAATCTTCAAACACTCTTAAGTATTAATTTAATGATCCAATTATAATAAATCAATATGCCAAATTCATCAGAAAAATACAAGGAATATAATAATGTAATTTATTTTTCTGTAAAACTAATATTTAACATAATGATATTTAAGGGTATTAAAATAATTCAAAAATATGTCACAAATGTTCAAATAATCCTAACTTTGTAACCTTTAACCCAAACATACCCAATATGGTCTCAAAATATTCAGAAAAGTCTAAGAAATATTTTAGTAGTGTTAATTTTGCCATTCGGATTAAATTGAGACTAATCATAATTTGGACCTAACCCTAATTAAGCCTTTAACCCTAAAAACTTCAAATAGCCATAAGTAAGTCAATTTAGCTTCAAATTAGGTAATCCAAATATCAATTTAGATAAAAAAATCGTAATTTACAATAAACTGCAAAAATATTTAGGATCCAACGGTTAGATCTCCTAATCAACCCTAATTATCCTAAAAAACTTGATTAGTAAATATTAGCAAATCTAATGATCCAAATTAAGTAATTTCAGTTTCAGATAACTCATAAAGTAAATTAGAACCTAGCTGTATAAATAGTTTAATAATTTTATAACTAAATTCACTAATCACTCACTAATCATATTTAATATTAATTATTAACCCAGAGAATTGTATTGACTATAACTTAGCCAATACATATCAGAATTAGATGATTGTATATTCTATAACAACCTTAGAACATAATCTACAATAAACTAACAGAAATTTTAAGATTTTATTAAAGATAAAATTACTAAAATACCCTTATAAGGTCAAATTCCCAATTTGACCTTATAAGGCATAATAATTAAGTAACTTAATAAATAAATTAAATATTCAAATATTCATTATTAATTACAAATCATGTTAAATCATAAAGCATTAAAATTAATAACTTAAACTATTTTTAGCAGATCAAAGGAATTGAACTGGTTATAAATTGTATCAAAACAGTCAGATACGCAAATTTACTTATAAGTTTCATTTCAGTATTCTTATTTTGAGCCATTTTCTTTTGAGCACTATCTATTACAAACTGCTTATCGCTATTAAAACTATAAAAGAATGATATCAAATAGCATGTAATAAAAAGAATGAAACATGATATATATTTTATAGTGTTTATCTTTGAAGGGTGGAACGCAACACTGAGAATTTGTACAGATTGGGCCTGCTGGCAGCCCTAGGAGTTATGTGGAGGGATTTAGCCCTTGTAGGAAGTGGGCAAATCCAGCGGAAAGACACACCATCAATTCTTATTTTGAGTAAGCTACCGAGGGGTAGCAAGATAAGCTTCCTACAGGTTATGCCTATGGGTTTACCCATTTGAGCTCAGGAGTCTACGGACTCGACTTATTGTTATAAATGCTTTTGATAAAATTATTTATTTAATGCTTTCATATTTATGGAATTTCATAGCTAACTTGCAGGGCAATACTTAAATTGGAAATTTTGCTTTTCTTTCATATGCAAATATTCAGTCATTTACATATTTGATTTATGCCTATTATAGGATGCTAGAATACTCTTATAAGAACAATTTGTGTACTCCTACCTGACTGGTAACTGTGTTTTTCAGGATTCTGATAATTAAAGATCTGCTAAATAAAAGAGAAGAATAAAGAAGCAAGAAAATGTGAATATTTTATTTTTATTTTGTAAAAGATAAACTGTTGTAAAATTTCATAAATATTTTGGCTCTATCTTTAAATGTATTATTGGACTTTGGACTTTTATTATTTTATGTCCTTTTGTTTATAAAAATGTATATGTTTACATTTGAGATGAATTGTTCTTTAGAGACTCTCGAACTTCGATCACCGATCGCCACAGAATTGGTATCAGAGCGAAGTTTGAGACAATTTAAAGAATGATTCATTAAAAGAGCTAACAATATGAAAACAGATACTAGATTACTAGTAGTTAAATCTTAAGTTGGAGAGCCTACTAAGTATAGTTTATTATTTTTCCAGATTATGGAGAGTCATAATTAAAACAACAACAACCAATCTCAGGAGGAAAATGTTCCTCAAAATACCCCAAGCCACAATGAGACTGTTTCACCTAACATTGAAGTAGTCTACCCTTTTGATCATAATGGAGCAAATCAGATGCTCTAGTTTATGAATATGATGAGTCAATTTATGAACAGTCAACAAATTCAAAACCCAAACCCTATTTCAATTCAGAAGAAATCGGTAAATGAAGATATGCATGTTTTTCTCAAACTCCAGCCTCCGAGATTCAACAGAAAAGCAACTCCTTACCAATTTGAGGAGTGGATTCAAAGGATAGAAAAGGAATTTAGATGTGCTAAAAGTTCTGAAGATCAAAAAGTATCTCTAGCTACTTATCTTCTGACAGAAGCTGCTGAAAAATGGTGGAAGACAACCAGGACCACTACATTCCAGAATAGATCAGAAGAAGAAATTCAATGGGAAGAATTTGTGAAGGCATTTTGAGGTAAATATGTGCCCCAGTCTGTTAGGCAGACAATGAGAAAATAACTATTGAACCTGAAGCAAGGAAGTCACACTGTGACAGAATACGAGGAAGAATTCACTCGTTTAGCTAGCTTTGCTCTAGAGATGGTTACAACGGAAGAAGTCAGGTGTCACTTGTTCCTTAATGGATTAAGGAATAATTTTTAGCATATCTTGACACTCCTTCAGATTTTAAATTTTGCTTAATTAGTAGAGAAAGCTAAGCTCATGGAAGCTCAAGAAGAGCAGTACTCTTCAAGGATGAAAAGACCAGCATTTTCTCCCCATTTTTAATCCAAGAGGCATCAATTCTCAAGACCTCAAGGGAAAGTTTATAATATTCAAAGCAACTCAAGTATACCTACTCTGAAAACACCAAATACTTGCAAATTTTGTGGAAGAATACACAGTACAGATAAGTGTTTTACCGGTGAATGTCAATGTCACTAATTATAAGTTACATATACAGATTTCATATTTTGTACATAAATGCATTATTTAAAAATACGAAATTATTATTTAACTTTAGCACATGTATGTGATAAAATAATTTAAAGAATAACACAAAATAATGTTATTTGCATAGCATTCAAACTTTAATCTTAATAAATTAGTTGCAAAATCACTTTTCTCAACAATAAGCTATATTTAAATAGGCTAGGGCAACATTATATCAATTCTCACTATAAACTACAAGTATAATAACAGAACATTCAAAAAAAAGTTGATAATCTATGTTCTCTTTAGTCTCTTCCTTTTCATGACTTCATTCAAACATCTTGTATTAAAAACAAAAAATATATAATTACAATATGATCTATTAACGCCCACATATTAAGCAGTTGCACGAAAATGTGAACAACATATCTATAAGCATTTACAAAGAGACTTTCTAAATATTTTGTAGATACTCATTAACTTTTTAGTACATGATCTACTCAAAATATGTGTAAACCAACACCACCACAAACTTATAAATTGGTCATTTGTGGTTCTGAAAATGGGGAGAATAAATATTCAATCGAGCATAACATATTGTGTGATAATGTGAAGATACTTCAATAGCTTTGTTATTTTACAATTAATATGTCGCTAATTCATTTAATTACCGATATAATGGCCATCACCTCAAGCAATCTATCAACATAGCTCAATGCTTAAAACTTCAAGGGACATAATTGTCAAAATCAATGAATAAAGACAAAGGATTCATAAAGCTAACCCAGGTAGTTGGAACATGTGCTGCTCAACAATCAACAATGCAGATTTCAATGGCATAATAAACAAAAATGCAAGATTCCATGATAGCACCAAAATAGTAGTACGCAAGATGGGCACTTAATCAAAAACTAATAAGAACTACAATATTAACTTTGTACACAAACTTCTAACTTTTCAACACAAATTGAATTACTCAAGAGTTTTAAAAAGCGTAAAATGATGCGTTGATCTAACTAATTTAGTAAAGAAGAAAATGACAAGTTTAAAGTTCATGCAAGGAAATATAGTACATCAAAATCAAATTATATTAGAGTTTTATAAAGCATAAATTAAAAGTTTCTTCAACAAAGAACAACATACATATCTTACAAGATATAAAATAATCATAAATTATTTTTTCTATGTAAATCATCATTTTTTTATTTTCTTAACTGTTGAATTTAATAAGTAATAAATAACCACATATGTGATGCTTTTAGCTATCAATAAATCCTTGATATATGCCAACAACTTGTGAGTAATCATTTGACTCTAATCATCAAAATTTCTCAATTAATTAAATAATCACATGAGACATCATTATTTGTAATTGGAATATAAAAACATGCATTTCTAATTGATACCACAAATGCATGTAATTATGTATCATTATTGATAATAAAGCTCAATTTATGTAATAATTTTTGGGAATTGCTCAATTCATTTCCTAGAAATAGTGAATAAAACAATTACAACACTTATCAAGATAAGAGAAATTTGGAAAACATGAAGCATCTACACTCAAGATCTATACAAAAGGAGGGACTATTGTTCTTGATTAGTAATAAGATCTGCAAAGTTTTCTCAGGTAGTATTTAAATGATCAAGTATAGCATAGATCTTTCCCTATAAAATGGATAGTCCAAGATATTCAACTACATCATTGCCCCTTATTGGGGTATGACACTAGCTTATAAGAAGGAAAATTATATACTAAACATTGTTTAGTAATCAATATAACAATAATAAATTCATTATTACTTAATATCCAACCAATATAACAACATGAAAAAATTAATTGTTATGTAATGTTCAACTAGTTCATTGTTCAATAAAGATTCCTTTTAAGTTTCAGTAACTGATATTATTTCAACAAAGGCGAAGGAACCACAACTAAGTAATGTAACATCAACAATAGTTTTAGTTTTAGTCAAGAAAAACCAACCATTATATCAATAATGGCATAACATATTAACAATCTAAATGATTTAGTCAATTGAACTAATGATAAAACAAGCTAGAAAATAAAAGCTTGAGCTCAAAAACAATAATTATAACTTTAGCATATATTATCATTTGATTATAAGAGGTCACTTAAATATAACTAATCATCTCATTAAAAAGCTTATTGAACACAATTTTTAGTATATATCTACACTCAAATAGTAAACTCACCCAATTTACCTATTAGAGCTTATAAGAATGTTAGGAACAAAATACAAATGATATAAGTAGCACACATATGAGCGTTGACCAAAGCATGTAATGTGCACATGGCATAAATGAGTTCACTTCGAACATACATTTACATGCAAATTAGTTATGACAAAAAACCTTTCAAGGCTAGAACATTAATACAAGCATTTCCTCAATTACTCCTTACTATAAATTTAGTATCTCAACCTTATCTTTACCAAATAGTGCCTCAATAAATTTGGTATTTTCATTAGTTAAGCAGTGCACATAAAAATTGTGAGCAATGCGGTAGCACTTTTTCTTTGTAAGGATATGATCCTTCAATTATAACGGTTAGTGAAGTGTTGTATCGATTAGATATATTATTTATAATTGTTGATCCCTCTGTTACATGAAACTAAGTTTTCACGATAGGATTAATCAATTTTTTCTTAAATCCGACTTGAGCTGGTTGTATAGATTATCATGCCAATTAATTATTAATCACTTGGGAATGACATTCCTAAAGTATACAAGGTTACAAGAAACAACACTATAACTATCCATCATGAAATCCATTTGTATGGCAAAGATTTTGTCAAAAATATTCATATATAACAATCATGAATAAGATTTCTAAATACAAACTTTGTTTACTATTAAATTAATTATTCAATTTGCTCAAACAAAAATCAATTCAAAATCATGAATGATTTAAGGTGTTTGATTAATAAACTTATGATTATCAGTTATGAAATATTGCATTAAGATTGATTGAATTTTTTTAATAATTTATTACTTCACATTAGCTTTGGAAAATGTTTTTTTAATTTTAGAAAATTTTCACATCATAAATATACGAGTATCAAATCAAAAAAATAAGTCATGTTTGGGTTCTACCTGGAATGGGTCAACCTGATCTTTACCTATTTAATTAAATGAGTCCAAATTCTATATTCAAACACAACCAACAACTAACAAGATTGACCAGAGCACAACTTAATTTGAATATACTATCTATAAGCTTTCATTTGCCCACACAATACAAGCATCCTCAATCGTTGATTCATTTGCTTAGGGTTTAGCAAGTGTTTCCAAAAAGCAAAATATAAATTAAATCAACTTATTCATAAATTTGTATGTAAATTCATTATTTAAAAAAAAAAAAAAATTTAACTTTAACGCATGTATGTAATGAAATCATTTAAAGTATAACACAAAATTATATTACTTGCATATGTAGCATTCAAACTTTAATCTCTTTAGTCTCAATAAGCATTTACAAAAAGATTTTACGGATGTCTTTGTGGATACACCTATTTAGTACATGATTTACTCAAAATATGTGCCAACCATCACAATCACAAACTTATAAACTGGCCTTTGTGGTTATGAAAATGGAGTAAATATTCAATCAAGCTTAGAATCTTGTGTGCTAATGTCCAAATACATCAATTGGTTTGTTCTCTCACAATAAACAGGACACTGATTTATTGATGTATCAATGTAATGTCTATCACCCCAAGCAATCTATCAACATATCTCAATGCTTAAAACTTAAAGAGATAGAATTGTGAAGATCGATGAATAAAGACATGATTCATAAAAGTTGACCTCGATGGTTGGAACATGTGCCACTCAACATCCACTTATGCAAGTTTCAGTGGTATAATAAATAAGAATGCAAGCTTCTCTATATACTTTGAATATGTAACACCAGATATAGTAGTACTCAAGATGAGCACTCAATCATAGAGTGGGAAGAACTACAATATTAAGCATTTCAAAGTTACACACAAACTTGAACCTTATCACCACAAATTGAATTATGCTAGAGTTTTAAGAAACCTAAAATGATGAGCTAATTAACTTAGTAAAACATAAAATGACAAACTTAAAATACTTAAAAGGAAAGACTGTGCAACAAAATTGAACTATATTAGAGTTTTATAAAACATAAAGTCATAATGTCTTCAACAAGGAACAACATACCTATCTTACATGTATAAAACTGTCATAATTCTTTTTTCTTTTAAGCCATCCCTCATTTTTTCACTAATGATAGCATTGAACAAATAAAAAAAAAAAACCACAAATGAGATGCTTGAAGCTATCAATAAATTCTTTATATACTCCAACAACTTGTGAGGAATCCTTATACTATAATCATCAAAAAAAATTCATAAAATGAATTATCACATGTTTTAGCATAATGAAATTTCACTTGTTTAGAACTAAGATATAAAAATATATATTTCTAATTGATCACACGTAGGCATGCAATGATATATAATTATTGATAAAAAGGCTCAATTTATAGATGAATTTTAGGGTAGTGCCCAATTCATATAAAACAATTATAACACTTATCAACATTTTAGAAAATATGAAGCCTCGGTACTTAGGATCTATACAAAATTAGGCTTTTGCAGTATTATCATTTAATAACAATACGTTATCATCCCATTATAAAGCTAATTAAACAACATTTTCAATAGATATCTACACTCAAAAAACATTTTAAAGAAATAATGAATAAAACAATTTCATATTTTAGATATTATGTTGGGCTTTTGCATAACAAGCCATTTCATTACAAGGCTAACTAAACAACATTTTGAATATATATCTAAGCTCAAACAGTCAGCCAACCCAATTTATATATTGGAGCTTATAGGAATGCTAGGAAGAAACTAACAATGATACATGTAACATACAAGATGAGCATTGACAAAGGCATGTAATGGACACATGGCACAAATGAGTTCAGTTCAGCCATACAATTACATGCAGATTGATTCTTTATAAAACCAATAAACCTTAAAACCAAAGAAATTATAAGCCAAGACATCAAACAATGCTTTTAGGTTGATACAAGTGTCGCCATCTTCAATTATTTTTCATTGTTCTCTATTTTAGCAAACCACCCAAACTAACGCAAACCCTTACGAAAATAAGGAAATAATAGTTTCGCCACTCAATATTTGGCAACTGCTGAAACTCATGCGTATTAAATCTTCTTCGGATAAGCTAACTTACAGCATGAATATTCTTCTTGCAATTTTGAAAATGACTTTTTGTCCACTAAAGCGGATGTTAATATGTATAATGATCTTAGGTAATATATGAGCAGTAATAATATTTATATATTAAAATATTTGTAATTATTAAAACACAGATTGGTAGTATATCCTTTATATAACAAAATAATACATCAATCAAGCGACTTTCAAACTAGAAAACTCAAATAAGAACAAAGAACAATGGCAAAATGAGTCCAAAACAACCAGGCAATAAATATAGAATAATCATGAATAAGGAATTAATACAAGTCCTTAACCTGACCGAAATGATTTAAAAAAAAAAAAAAAAAAAAAAAAAAAAAAAAAAGTAAAAAATGTTAAACAGACGGACTAGTTTTCCACCAACCGTAGGAAATTATTTGAAGAGTGAGAACAAGCATTGAAGCTGACAGTTAGTTTCTCTAACGACAATCAATTAAACTGGAGAGATGGGTTATAATATTGATAGCCACAATGCTTAAAGCCCTCTCACTAATTGTTTCCTTCCCCACGATATAAGAGTCCCTAACATCGTCAATCATCATCCCCCAACAGCATCACTTTGGGTGTTCGGTTGAAGGGTTACAGTCACCTTTTCATTCTCTCCATTTTTTTTTTCTTCCCAAATTTTGACATAATAAAGAAATTGCCAAAAAAAACATTAAAAGATAAAAAATCAGAACAAGGTGCCTTCCAGGGAACAAGAGACTTTTGTAGCTTCCGCTTGGATTCTGGCAGCCTCCTCTGGCCCCGACAGGACCACACGTGTATAACAACATTATATAAAATGGCAGGCCTGAATCCATGCCCGCAGTGATGTGCAAACAGCCTTTCTCCCACCAAAATCAACCCTTCCATACCAAAATTTTTTTTTTCCTTCTCACCATATATATATATATATATATATATATTTATATCACATCTTCCTTTATGCCAAATCCATCCCAACCTCTAAGCATAATACATGTAAAGGCTGTTTGCAGCAGCACAGGCGATCGAGTTCTCATTTGGATGCCATGCGAGGTGGAGGAGCTTCGTAGTGAAGTCATAAGAGTTGCCATTGGCATCAATGCTGGGACTCTCCGATCCTGCAATGAAAGCAAAAACGTGGGTTTTGTTGCATAGAGAAGTAAAGAGGAGCATGAGATTTTAGATTGGAATTACCCCTTCGAACCACCCGGGTTAGACTACTCAGAGTTCTCGCCGGTCTTGCGGGTGTTTGTACTTGCCTCCTGCATTGAAATAATCAAGGTAAAATGTTTTCTATCTGTCAAGCGCTTCTTATTATAATGATAAATGATAGACCGGCAGAACAAGGAACCAGCCAAAAACGTAACGAAGAGTTTGCCAGGCTTGAATCAATGAGCTTCGTAGTCAGGCATTCACCCAGGAGGCCGCTTGGGTCATGATGCTAGTTCACAAGAAAAAACTCAGAGGACAAGTCGACAAGCTCACCAAAAAGAGCTCACAGCTCACCGAGTACATGCCAAAGAGCTTTTTACTAATAAGAGCTAACAGGGCCAATGAAAATGTAAGTGCCCCACACTGTGCATAGAATTTGAATTCACATAAATTGGGTAAATTAGAAATATTGTAAAATTCTATCAGCTCTAGATTTATTGTGCATTTATATCCCCCCAAACCAAAAAACATCCTCAAAGTTAAAACCCCAAACAAGGCAAATAAATTAACCCCCATTTTAGCTCAAACCAAATAGCTTATAAATCAACAAGGAAAATACCAGATGCTCCAAAGTCAGACTATGATGCATATATTTAATTTTCAAAGGCATACCTCATAGGGTTCTTGCTTGCTTCAAGGGTTGTTGCCTCAGTGCTTCCAGGTGCACAACCAAAAATGCGAAAAAGGTTGCTG
This sequence comes from Gastrodia elata, assembly GCA_016760335.1. NCBI lineage: Eukaryota > Viridiplantae > Streptophyta > Magnoliopsida > Asparagales > Orchidaceae > Gastrodia > Gastrodia elata. Next base: position 17,647,034 of record CM028681.1, read on the forward strand.
TTTTAATACAAGAACTTTCCTATCATTATAACAGAATGAAACCCAATAAAGGCTTATAATCATACCAACATGATGATAATAATAATACCTGTATGAACCAGTAGCTATTCGAAGTCCGTCACCGCTAAGACAGCATTCAAACTTGTCAAAAATTGAATCGTTTTCATATAGATCGCAAAGCTGCACAAATAACAAACAATAGAACAAAAACAAATATACTGAAAAGTAATCCTTTATCGTTTATTGAACAAGTCTAAAAGTTGATGAAAAAATACCTTCGGCCTCAAATATTCATGCACCTGAAAAGTTGAAACTGGACCAGAATCCATGTTTATGTCCCACAGCTGAAAATGACAGCAAAACAATAAAGAAGATGAAAATAATCAAAGATTGAAAACAAGATGATAAACTCTAATTACGCTGACAATCCAAATGACAGCCGACATAGCTAAGCACACAACAAATATGTCAGTGCAGTTATTTATCAGTTAAACAACTGAGATATCATAACAATTACAGCTACCTTCATCCAAGTAATATGGTCGAATCTTCTTCATTAGTGGAAATGTTAAACTTAAGTTATCCATTGTCATTCACATTTTATGTTACCATTGGTAAAAAGTATGACTGGAAATTAAAATTTTGTCCAAGCCTTTGTCATATATATGCACAACGCTCAGCAGTTTTAGAGTACAATATTTAATAATTTTCTTTTAGGTACATGCATTTCATCACAATAAGGAGATTTGTTAATCTAATGAGCCATAGTATATTTAAAGCTCAAATTTAATAATAACAAGTAAATGCTAGTTAAAATTAAGATTTGAATTTCACTGATTCTCATAAACTAGCCGTTGCAAAGTTAAAAACTAGCTATCAAGGAACGTGCACATGCTGTAACACCAACATACATACATTTAAAACATTTTCTTTAAAGAATAAAATGTTCAAGCATATGATCTGTTGGTTCTACATTTAGTTGGTTGTTTGCTCATTTAATCTGGAGAACTTTGGCTGGAAGAATGATTTAATGAAACGGAAGACCGTAAAATCTGGTTCCAAACCTATAAATACAGGAGTGAGAATGATCCAATTCAAGCTCATAGCTTGAAACCAGAAACAAAACAATTGGATTATATAATCAGCTCATGCCTCGAAGTGTTTCAATTTCAAGGCAGCTCAAGTAAATGCCTTGTAAGATTAACCAATTCAATTTAATTATTTTACACAGGTCTCACATTTATAATTCCATACACTTTTATACACACTATATGGTCATGTTATTGTATTCCCTTGGTTGCTTGTACTGTTGTGAGCCAGTTGATTCATGTGTTCAACGTTTAAGTGCGTCCTTATCCTAGGAGTCGGTATATGTCTAATGTCCATTTGGTAGTAATATATATTACATACATATACATATATATATATATATATATATATTCAAATAAACATACATATAAATGTACGTATATTCATAATTCAAATTAAGCACAATCTAATATTTCAAGTCGACCGAAAGCTGGATTGAGCTGATCCAAACCCAAATAGAAATCAATTCAAAATTAAATTGATTCAAAATAAAATGGTCCTATGGCCTAGCTCATTTGGTTTAACTTCACTTAAGCTAAAAATTGATCTAATCTTCAAATTAAACTCTCAGCCCAATAAATAATGGCACAATTGATACTTTAAATGATTCAAGCATTTCCAAACCAAATTACTTCAATAGACTAAAAAAATTGAGATTGAGTTTATGCAAATTTTAAAAATTCTAATTAGACAATAAATTAAAGCATTGTGTTCCATTATTAATCTTTAGAAATTTTGATTTTTTAAATAGGGTACCACACTGGCAAAATGCTTGGGCATTCTTGTCCATAAAATGAGAACACATTGAAAAGGATGTTCCATCAGATGGAAGTTTACAACAAGTTTGAGGGAAATCCGAATGTAGGACAAAATACCCCAAAATATAGGCTGGGTAAAACATTAAGGATGGCATGGCCTTCTGTCACTACAATTTAATGAGTTTACTAGCATGTAAACTGGATGAATTAATGTCAGCACTACAAGTCTTCGTACACTACCAGGCAGTTCACTCAGGCATTAAATCCCATGTGCATGCTGGGGATTATAATGAAACATTCATACAACTTAGAAACAATTATAAATGATCTTTTATTTAGAACTTAGAAAGGGGCTTCTATTTGACGGGCACAATGAAAATAAGAGATTCATGTAGCCAATCCCACCTAGTGGGATTAAGGCTTAGTGTTGTCATACAAATTAATGTGCTCTATGGTGTTCTTGTAAAAGGAAAAATACCAAGGGTGGGTACGTGGATACAAAATCGAGAGGGTGAGGTCTGTGATGTTTGCAAACATTTCTATCTCCAGCCCACATGCTGCAGATACTCGAGCAAGCACATAAATTTCAAGAAAGCTAAAATGGAATACAAATGTTTTTTAAGTTATAGGGCGCTTGGTCATTTATTAAAAAACATTAAAATCTAATTGTATTGCTAGTTACTCAAAAATATAGATATAGCCATTGAAGACTAAAATATGCCAGAACTGGCATCATAGCATTTGGTTATTCACCGAGTAAAAAGGATTTGGTTATCATGTGGGAAGCCTGACCAGCGTATGCACATGAATTGCATAGATTTCAATACATGTAAGCAGAGTTCCAGGCATTTCTTATTTAGAAGATGTAAAAACCTGTTATCAAGCTTATTGGTTCTTGTGATTGGCTTATAAATCTTACCCTGAGCACATTCCCTTCATATTAAAGAATGATCTCAAATATAACTTAATCATTGCATTAAAGGGATGCTGATCAAGCGTATGATTGCCTCCCACCCTCTATACCACTAAAGACAAAAATTCATTGTTGAAGTGCCGTGAGCCCACTTTTTAGATATTCCCTTGTGGGGCCATGTAGCAGAGAACAATTCCATCAGATATTCAAGTGAAGTTGAATTAAGCTTGTGATCCATCATTATCTATAGTGCACAACAATTAAGACAACCTTCTTAATTCAAAGAATTCTTAGGTGTCTCACTTGCACCTGATGAACCAAGAAACATTGTTCCATGCAAACGTCAATCTCAAAATGAATATGTTTTGCTTGTTTTTTCATGACATCAATGAAATTAGTTCTGATTCAGCTGGTAATTTGACTCGAAATTCAAAACCAAAACTCAAACTTGAAATCGAAACAATTTGACTCAACTCAAAATTTTGAGTTGAGTTCGGGTTGAACGGCTTGGCTTGAACCCTATTTTCCTCGACTCAAAATCACTCAAAATGACTCGAGTCAAACTCAGCTTGAAAATTTCGAGTTCGAGTCTGGGTTGACTAGACTTGAGCCAGCCCTAATTTTGACGCATTACAATTTGTCTTCCACTGAATCTCACAGTAGTATACCAAGATCTGTTGGCATTGTTACCCATGGGCCTATTCTATTGGACGGGTGGGGATCTCTTTGAGGCTCCTTTGAAGCCCACAAAGCTATTTAATTTAGGAACACAAATACACAATATGAATAAACTAAAGTATTCTCTTTTCATGGTGTCAAAGTAAATAATGTATTCAAAGCTTGATGGGTGTACTGAGGACATGACATTTCTTGCAACTCACCAAATGTAAGACATTATTACAGCAAACTAAATATGATGGTAATAAATTGCATCGCTCACTCTTCATGGATAATGTCCGTGGTTAAGCAGTCAGGAGTTTCTTTAGTGATCGGAAAAAAAAAATCATTCTTGTTTTTTATTCTTCCACTGAATATCACGGTTGGGTAGGGTGGGAAATCTCTTTAAGGCTCTTTTGAAGTTCACAAAGCTATTTAAATTAACCACAGAAATAAATGATTGGAAGAAACTAAATCTTTCTTCTATTCATGAAGTAAAAGTAAATAAATGTTTTCAAAGTTTGATAAGTGTATATGAGGACGGAATTTCTCACAGCTCAACATATATGAGGACATTATTACAGCACACCTCGTTACTTCTCATCGATATTCTATATGTTATTAAATACTCAGGCGTTAATTTAGTGACCCAAAAATAATCTTTCATTCTTATTTTATTTATGGATAGTTAGAACAATCTTCTCAGAATAATTAAAATAATAAAAAAAAATTTTGAACTTATGTTATGAGAGATTGATAGTCATCTCCTTCAATCTATTATTACTAAACTAGTTTAGAAGAATTTCATTCCTTTGGTGGTTGAGCTTTAAGAATCATAAGAGCAAGCATTATAAATTGGTAAGGATACTCCAATAAGGTGCTTATATTGGATTAACAAAATATCACAAGAATAAATTTAGACATTCTTCAATTCGGGATATAAATCACAATGGATGGTACTTCAAGATATCATATCTTTAACAAGGCATTGAACCAGCTGACTGGCTAACAGCTTCAGACGATCAGAGGGTTGTTTTAAGGAATAAACGAGTTAAATAAAGGCCCTTTTTCTTTCATTCTGGGGGAAATTGTCTTCAGCCATTGTTTTTTATATTCAAACTAAATTTTTCAACAGATACCTATCCAAACAAGTATACATTTTCATAATAGTGCGCACCATACAAGCCCTTCCATACATTATTCTATAAATGGGTCAACTAAATAAAATTAACAGAAAATGAACCTTAAGTGTCATGTAATCACGACTCAGAATATGCCTTCCATTCTTTGAAAATTTAATATCTGATATTGATGCAATTATCTCAGTGAAAAAAGACCTTGAGCCAGGTGTCTCGTGCTCCTCAAACCTGTAAGTGGTCAACAAAATAATTAGATAATAAAACAAACATTATGAGCTAATATATCAAATGTGCACATTCAACACCATAAAGAAAAGGATAAGAGCATGTAAAAATGTTAATATGAAAAAGACTTCTTACAACTTGGAGTGATTATCACATAAAGCTGATTGCCTCAAATCAATAAGACGAATTGATCCCTTTGAGCTACAATATGCTAAAGTATTACATTGAGTAGGATGAAACTCTGCTGAAGTTATGACCTCTGCAAATGATTCACGAATTGTCCATATTAAAAATAAAACTTGAGCTAATACCAATTAAAAAGTACAAAATATCAGATAAAAAAGCTGCCATTTTACATTAATATGGTAAAAAAAGCAGAAATTAAGCACAACGATTACAGCTTTAACCTACACCAGAAAAATGGGTTTACATGTAACATCATAACACAATAACCAATTTAAATTTCTGAAGTTCACGCATAAGAAAAGGCATAAAATAACATAGCAAATATATTAAGGGGAATTGCCCAGTTTTTTTCTAGAGCCAGAGGATCCAAGAATTGGGATTAAGCGTCAAAACAGAAGCACATTGGTTTATAAAGCGGACTAGCAAAAGTAATCAGTCATGCAATTTGCTGTGGAAAAGCCATTGAGCAACCATAATATTTCCTAATAGATATAGGCAATTTTTAAAAAAGTCTGAATACAACTTTTAAGATAAAGCGTAAGCAATTCATACACAGCTATACATTCTCACTGTCCACCACATTCATCCGCTACCCCTTTCTTAGATCATCCCTACAAACATGATACATGAACAAAGAGTTTCTTAAGCAGAACATTTAAATTTCAATATTGAAGTTCTTTTGCTAAATAATAAACTACAATAAAGGTTCAAGCTCATTTTTTTATTTACATCAGTGAAGATGTAAACTGACATGAATAAAAGATTGGTAGCCAAATAAATAGGACACGTGCAGACAAGTGCATGACTAAAGAGAGTAACAAAGAAAAAAATGAAAAGCTCTCAATAAGAGAATGACAGTGAATACGAAAAGCGAAGGGATAGAAAAGAGAGAGACTATCATATATATATACATATATATGCAAACATAGTTTATAAAGCAACTAAAAAGTACACGGCTGGGGCATGCCGTTTGCCAGAAACCCTAGTGCATGCCAACTCTACCGCCATTTGGAGAGGGGAGGTGCTGGCTGTTCACCCAACCCTCGGCAAGTTGGGACGAGGTGTCCTGATTCCCTGGACCGATTTTTTTGCCCGATCTTCACCCCAAAAGAACAGTAGGTCTTGGGGCTCCCACATCCTTCAGTGATGCTTTATTGCTCAGCTCTTCTCAGCCCGTTAAGAGTTAAACATGCCCTCATTCTCTCAAAAAATGAAGTACAAAGGTTGGCTCAACACTTTGAATACACGTTAGTTTGGAAATTTTCAAATGGGAAACCCCCTAGGGATATCATTAAAAGTTTCTCAATAGCTTGAGATTAACGAGCTCGTACACTGCTGGCTCATCGATTTCCGACATACTTATATCAAACTCTCCAATGAGGTTGATTATTCTAGGTTATTTGCTAGAAGAACGTGCTTTATGGACAACTACCATATGAAAATTTATGATCCAAAATGGACAACAGCATCTGATCTAAAATGGGAACCCCAATTGTTCATGTTTGCTCAAAGCCCATTTGATCACGCACTAAATCCTCTTCTCGATGGAATTGTATTTTAAAAAACCATTGAAAGCAGATTATGCAACGACAAATTTTCTGCGTCCCTGTGGCGTGAGATTTAGTAGAAATAAATTTGACCGAAATTTTTAAATCTGGAATCTGGATCGGAGACGAGGATGAGGGATACCTTCAAGGCTATTCCTTTGAGAATATCCCATCGTATTGCACTCATTGCAATATGACAAGGCATGATATGGAGAACTATTTCAGGCTTCATTAACTTCTTAAAGAATAAAAAAAATGAAGGATTCTCTTATTCACAAGATAAAAATGAAACTTGGATACATCTCAAAAGCCAAATCAGACCTGCCGCCAAGTGGGCAGGTAATTGTTCATGTTACTGAGGCGACAAACGTTTCTTTATTGAATGGTGAGACGAATTGCCTGGCGGTAGGTGGGGCTTTCCCTTCCTATTAGGCCAACCAGAACAATGCAGACCGGGATGTGGCGGCATCAGAGCCTAAGCCAGATTCTGCCGGTGCATTGGCTTGTTCTGTTTCTGATGAGAAATTTGATTTGTTTCAACATTTTTTCCTAACAGCTGCTATGAATAGTCATACAAATGGAGAATTGGTGATCGATGCTAACCGCCTCAAAGGATTGATTACACAACCGAACAAAATGATTGAAACTCATGATAAAATTTCAAAATTTATTGCAACCCGGGATCTTCTTCTATCAAAGGAAGAACAAAATATGATAGAGTAATCATCTGCGGAAACTCATGAAGACATTGATCAACCAAATGATGTTGAGAACAATGAGAAGTTCAGTCTTATGGCTAAAGAATTCATTCTGAACAGTTCTGAACGTTGGTACCTCGTCTCTTCAATATATGGTGATAACCGATGCAGAAACTGACGAGGACCAAACCTAAATCTAATTATAGTTTTGGTGATGTTGAGAAGACCTTAATTAGGAAAGGAAAACACTGTTATTCATTTAAAAATAAAAGGGGCTGGTGATTTAGTTATATGGACACTTTAGTTTGTTTATCCTATCATTCATTAAATTTTCCTTTTGTAGTCATATGGATGGTTCGGTAATCATTTTTATGTTTCTTTTTCTTTTTTTTTCATCTTATTGGTTTTATTTTTTGAGGTTGCCAACCTAAACTATTTTGTATTCATATTTATCATCAATATCAATTAACAATTTTAATTAAAATAAAGCTTAATATCTCTAGATATTATTTGTTAGGAAAGAGACAATATATATATAGAATCTTAATAGCATTCAAAAAATATGATTGGACTAGTTAATTCCACCTTGCCATTGACCAGAGAAGGCTCACTTGGAGTGATGGGGAAGCAGTGGGGTAACTCCCTTCAGAAGTTTTTGAATGCTATTAATAGCTTCCAATCATATTGTCTCTTTCCCTTCAGAAGTTTTTCAATGCTATTAATGGCTTCCGATCATAATTGAAACACAAAAGAATAATTAATAGAATTTTAAGTATTTTGTTTTCCCTTAATTCCCCCAAATTTAATTAGAAGGTTAGGTACTTTGGCAACTTGTGAAATATCCAATTTAAGAACCCGACTCCCAAATCTAAATGAGGAACAAACAAAAATAACGGTTAAATCAACATTAAGGTAAAATATTGCAATGAAATTAAAAGTTTAAGCAATTAACTAAGCAATATGATAATTACCATTAAGTAAAAAATAGTCAGAAGGCAATTTTATGTTATTCTCATGAGCAGATATTGAAATTGACCAAAAATTGAAATGATCTATTGAAATTGAGTCAGTCAAGAGTGAATTCCCCTAGCATATTATAACAATTGATGATTAAAGTAGCGCAAGTTTGGAGAGCATGGAGCACTATGTGCATGCTAAGGGTAGTCTCCTAGGCTTTGAAAAAGCAATGAAGTTACAGAGGTGACAAAAAATCATGTTTAAGTTCGAAAATAACAAATAATAATAATTATGTTGAGGAACTGTCCAACTTCAAGTAAATATGAGTAATCATTTATCATTACTAGCATATTTTTTCGCTAGGTATTGCAAAAAGGCTTAATAAGATGACACCTAAATTGCTATTCATCAAGATAACATTTTGCCAAGACCTTGTGTGTATGTGAGAAATTATAAAATGAGGGATGAGTTCCTCAAGATTCCTGACTTGGTAAAGTTTGACCACAAATATCCAAGGTAAAAACATTCCTCTCTGCTGTGCCCAAAACTCAAGAGACATACACAATAAAGACTGTTTTTACAGTGTCAAGGCAGGGTTCTCAAAGGAATTGATCAATGAAAGAAACCTTTGTCATGGATGAGTCTAATATTACCTAAATATCGGCTAAGATGAGTGGTGTTTAGCAGCATTTTTAATAGCAAGATTTGTAAAGGAGAGATGAACTTAACATCTAACTCCAACACTTTAAAAGAGAAGAAACTATCATCATGCTTTAACTTTTGGAGGAGAGTGTGTTGGAAACAATCCATGGTATGTAAGATAAACTCTGTTAAACAGCCCACAAACTTGTACAATTGTTGAAATATTCTATCGCCACCCTAAGTAGCATTCACTTAGCAATTTATATTTATATTTGCTTAACAAGTCCTTTGTGAACTATTTTAAAAGAGGATGATCAATATAACTAGTCAGCAATTCATCCATCGTAATTCCTTAAGCGATCTATGGCAAGGTTGCTCCATTTGCAGAAAAATTAGACATTTCCTTTGGTCAAGTTAAAAGTAGACTCATCAAATTCAATATGCTTTTCTACTCAAAGTGATGATATAAATTAAGTTGAAAATTTTAGACAAATAAAACATATTGGGAGTTGATTGTAGCTTCCATACAAAACTTATTTTAGAAATAGAACATTCCAAACTCACCAATCCTTCATATATATTAAATCTTTACTAGTTTGTGGAGTCTACAGATCAAAAAATGAGGATTATAAAATCTATCTGGATTCCAAAAAAAAAAAAATTTGAACCGATCTTAAGCCATTCTAATCAAGAAATTCATTGAGTTTAGCAAATAGATAAATTAAAAGTCTTCGTAGGATGTAAACAGCATACTACATAATGAAGGGCTCCAAGTTTGTTTGTCAAAAGCTCATCCATGAATTGGAGCCAACAAAAAGTCAAAAATAAATAACCAAGGGAATGTCTTCTAAGCAACCTCCTCTCCATAAAAGCATGTCATGCCAATCACCTTATTTACAGAATTATAATACCTGCAAGATAGGATGCATGAATACAAAATATGAAATAATCATATGAAATGTTTGCAGAAGGAAAAATCATGTCTAAGCCAGCATCCAATTTAAATTAATTGAACAAGTGTTCACAATACCACTATAACATTTTTCAGAAAAGATGCCCTTTTCTGTCCAATTGGCTAAAACTTACCGAGATGCTATATAGACAAGTGCTATATATAATGACTTGTCATGCTAGACAATAAAATGATGTGTCGTTGAATGAGTAAATAGAAAAGTTACGCCATACTGTAGCTCAAACGAACTCTTTTTATTAGCCCATGTGAGCAAGTTGTTCAATGTAATTTCATATATCTCCCAAGGTTGCTGATAGATTCTTGGGCCAATCATTTTCTAATGAAAGAAATATATCCTTAACGGAGCAATTAAGTCTTCAGAAGATTACAATAAAAAGATGTAAATAAGAGAGATACTTAATGTGTTCTCCAAAAACTTTTACCAACCATGCAAATTAACATTGAGAACTTTTGCTCAAAGCTACAGTTGATGCACTCAATTCAAAACACATTAGGTGCGTACAACCTCCACTAATTCTCATTGGTTGATAAGTTACCAAAACAAAAAAAACTCAAATAACACTTTTATTGGTCTATAATATTAAGATTTAGCTACATAAGATTGGAAAGAAAAATGCATTAAAGAACAATGTGCACCAAGTAGACAAATAGAGAAGAAAAAAAGCATATAAACTTGCAGCTCGTAGACTATTTGACCCAAATGCAATAAACTCCATTATCATACTCCATGCTACAAAATAGCTAATCAAGAAAAACTCCCTCAGCAGGTTAAAAAGTGCACTTACACAATGTCTCAAAAATCTGATAAAGGACGGTAACTATATTGCATCCTATCATCTATATAGGTAACAAAAATATGTAATAATAAACTACTATCCCTTTTAGAAAGAAACAAGTCCTTGTCCTGGCACAGCTCTTGCCATACATTCAATGACCGATACACTCAAAATCATTGGTATTATGAAAGTAATCAAATTTAATATTACGGTCATTTTAAATAATTAAATTACTTTTAAACAAGTTGTTAATGAGACAAATATTGTCTTTTAACTTATGCTAAAGTAACTAAGAATTTATGTTGGACTACTTTAAATAAATACTAACTATTTTTAAAGTCATTGTCATATCTCTTTATCATAGAGGCTGAACTTTATCAACTATGTAAAAAGATAGGGACTCAGCTATATAGTCATATCCTTCTAAAATGATAGCTGTTTATTCCTGTCATAAAAATCATATAAACAAAGCAAAACTGCCATAGTAACATATAGGATCTTCACACACACCTATGCAAATGATAACTTAAAATTTAAATTTAATTTCAGGCCCAGTTACTTTATAGCTGCTTCAAAGTAGCAACTTACAACCATAAGAAGCTGAAATGTACTGAATAATAGAGTAACAGAGAAAGATAAACAGTACAATAAATTATGGTGAAATAGAAGGCAATGTGATTAATTGGATCAAGTTAGTTGTATCAAATGGAGAAATGTTTCTGGAGTGTTAGATCGAAAAATCCAGCACCAAATTAAGAAAAATATTTTAAGGAACAATTATACAGCTAACTTTGTTATATGGGGATGAATGTTGGACAGCAACGAGAAACTGTACCTATATTACAAAAATGGGAATTCTTATGGTGGATTAGTAAGTAAAAATAAAAGAATAAAAAATAAGTTCATTCATAGCAAGGTTGGCATAGCTCCAATAGTGGATAAGAATAAAGAATGTCATCTCAGATGGCTCGTGCATATTAAGCGTAGACCAATCGATACCCATGTTACGAAAATTGAGTGAATGAATTTTACCATGTTAAAAGAGAGATCAAAAATAGACATGAAAAATAGCATAGGAAGAAAACATTAGAAAGGATCTTCTCTATTTAGAATTTAGGGAGTGGTTTTCATTTGTTCGTACACAATGGAAATAAAGGTTTCATGTAGCCGACAGCAATTAGTGGAATTAAGGCTTAATGATGGTGTTGTTGTCATCTATGATGACTCCCAAAAGCACTCCTCCATTCCATCTAACTGCCTAGATCATGCTAATCACACCATCATTCATTTCAATATTATTTCGTATAAGAGAATCAAAATGCATGAGATACTTTTATTGATGGCAAAAATATAATTGGAAAAATACGATCGCTAGCAACCCAAATGAACGCAATACCTGTTAGATCCTCCATATTTGCAGGTTTAACATCAACTATGTTAAAACTCTGATTGCTAATTTCCAAATTCCAAAGATTTATCCGCAGATCATCAGCTGATATGAACGTCTCCCCATCACTGGATGCAGTAAATAGAGCAAACATAAGAATGCAAAAATATAAAAGGTACGTAAGCAAATGAAAAGATTAAGCATACTTCAGAAAAATAAAGTGTGCCATTCATCATGAGATGCACATTCCCCATAAACATTGGAAAAAAACTATTTGCTAACATGCATAGTGAAGCTAAGCATTCTGATGATAAAGAAAAAACACTTTAAAGTGAGATTACATCATCGTGTAAGCTAACTTATCATTTTAAGATGGGAGTAGAGTTTAGAGAAATTAGCATTAACAAATGGAGAAAATGTCACAATCGTTGATTAATAAATTCACATGCTATGCTGGTATACTTTTTGTATGTATAACTGGTAAAAATACTTCAGTTTACCCCTACTTAAGAGTCCAAAAAACTACTTTTTGATTCAGGGCTTTAAATTAGATTTTCTTAACACCTAATAATTCCTTACTATCTAATATGAAGATAGATAGTAAGTGCACTCAATTTGGATATGGAATAAGTCCTATAGGTCCAAACTAAGGTTTTTGACCTAATGGGCAATTTAGAAATTTTCACCAAATAAAATCCAAAACATTGTGCAATTTATTATTGTTTATTATTTAATGGTTCCATAAAGTTCAAGAACACTAAATTCTGAGGTCTATTGGTCAAGTTATAAGTGTTCCAAGATTAGGGATAAATGTGTCATTTCTAGGGTTAAGAGGGGTCAAAAACCTAACTTCTCCATTTGAGATTCAAATTCAGCAAATGCACTGTCTATAGCTTTCCTATACCACACTAAGTACTTTAACTGGGAGTAGACTTAAATTAGGCCTCAATTGGTCAAGTTATGACTTAACTAGGGTTATGGGCATTTTGGTTAACTTAGAGTTTCTAGTAGTCAAAACCCTATTCTTATTTCATTTTATTATTAATAGTGTTTTTCTAGTCTATATAGCACTTTGAATGACCTAAATTGGAGTTCAATTGACCAAGTTTTGGTTAATTGAATTTCTAAGTTTTAAGGGTAATTAAGGTAGGATCCTAAAAGTGATTAGGCAAAATATATCCCTAATAGAGAAACTAATAATACCAAAGCATGCTCGAGGTTCTTCTGATTACTTTGAGACCCATATTAACTATTTTTGGATGAGTGTGTATAAAGTTATGAAGATTTGAAGTTTGGGAGTATTTTGGTAATTATTTGAGGTCCTAAAATGTCACTAGGTAAAATATACATTCTATTGGAAAATTAACAATGTCATAGTGTTCCTCCCATTTTTATGAGCAAAATAAGATATATATTTAATATATTTGGATTATTAGTTTAATAGTTATGAGGGTTTAAAGTTCTGCATTTAATTTAATTTAATTAATGCTAATTGAATAAATTTAAGGCTTACTATTTGAAATAATTAAAACAGAATCAATTAATTTAACAGAAATAATTTAAATTTTTGAAAATTGCATGCGGGACCCTCAGATAAACGCATGGCACGCTAGGATTCATCGGGCAGAGCAGTGGGTCCCACGAGCTGATGGTTGAAGAAACTACGGGCCCCTCGGAGAACACACGGCGACACGTGATTTGCGAAGCGAGAAAGAGAGGGACCCACGCCCCGACAATGCTGACAGCGCAGGACGCGTGGCTGCACGCTATTGGGAGCGATGGGTCGCGGAGCCCACACGCTGGCAGCACTGATGCGGGAGGGACCCGCGCTAGTAGGTGCCCCACTCGCGTACTCCTCTTCAGATTCTGTGCTAGTCGGGTCGGACCGCGCTAGCTGACAGCACTGAGCACAGCTCCCCGCACCGAGGTTTAAAGTCTCCAGCAAGGTCTTAAAACCCTGAGCCACACCGGTGACACCTTGGCTAGGCCCTCTCACAGCTGGAAAAAGCTCCTCGCGACCTTTACGTCGGTGGTCGGATCGGAGGGTGGGGTGCACAAAGTCGGCCGCTAGATTAAACCCTAGGTCCTAGGGTTCGGTCATCGAAGATGACATTATACACTACTGTTGGCACTTCTCAAAGTTCAACAAATCTAACCTACTATGTGTCGATCAGGTTTAATCATTATGCAATCAAGCTTGCAAAATAAGTGTTCAAACAAGGAAGCTTAAGAACATAATTGAATTTGGAAGAGTAGGGTGGTACCTGCGATGAGCGGTCGAGAGACTTAGGGTTTGAATCAATCGGGCTCCATCCGAATTCCTTTGATTGCGCAAACTAGATGCCTGGCTGACAGCAAATCGAGGCTTAAGGAACCCTAGATGGAGCAGTCGAGGCTGGAACCGAGGGGGTTGGGCTGCGGTAGTGGCAGCCTGCTATGTGGAGGCGACGAAGAAGATGAGGGAGGAAGGTCTCAAATCATTCCGTCGATCTGATCGAACGACTTTGATCGCTCGCTCGACCAGATGGAAGGATGACGATGCGTGCGCAAAAAAGGCCTACGGCGTTAGGGTGACAACGGCGTCGCTTACTTAAATATTAGTTAATTTAATTCAATTAATTCCCTATTTAAAATTAAACAATTAATTGAATTCTGAAAATTTCCAAATACTCACTCCTAGCTAATTGAGAGGTGAGGAACGCAACACAAAGCCAGATTTTGGATTCGCCAAATATTTTATTTTCCTAATTTCAAGGGTATCTTAGATATTATTAAATATTTGATGGATTTTTGACGACTTTCAATTGTCACCAAAACATCACTCCTATCTAATTTGGGGGCAATGAGCATAATGGCGAAGTCCGAATTTTAATCTGAGGTCAATTTAGATATGTCAAATTTTATGGTTTTCTGGATTTTTCAGAATCTAGATTTTGATCCATTTGACTCCTGATTTGGACTAGGTCCTGGTGGAGAACTCTTAATAACTTAATTAGTATACTAAGATAAAAATTAGGACTTTTATTAGTCCTAATTTACTTGGGTAACAACTTGGGTTGTTACAGGGACACTCCAGACCTTGGTCTTTCAAATTGGGTGTGCTGCCAGTGTGCACTAGTAATGACCCCTATATCAGATTGAGAATCAAATCTAATGTTGAAGCGCTATCACAGCACCTAACACTGAGTTGGAAGGAAACCAACCCAACTATTCAGTTTTGTGTGGCTAAGTATTTTTATGAGAGTGTTAAGTTAAGAAAAGAGGAAGTAAGAACATGAAAAATATGCAAGTAGAAACTATACAATCCATCCACTATCCAAATCAAGCAATTTATGTGAAAGTAAATTCATCACAAAATAAAGTAAAAATATTACAGAAATTAAATTATTACAAACTTAAAATTTAGAGAGTAAATGAAATAAAGTCTCTCTCACATAAAAGCAGTAAAAGAAATGAAATGCGGAAGTAGATAATTCTTCAATATAACTAGAGTCCAGAACTAGGTCAAGCTCCACTACTCTAAAAATGCTCATGATCTACCATATTTTTAGTTTATAAAATACAGTTGGGTACAACCACACAAAAAAATAAATTATTAGACTAAAAAGACTAAGTACATTTTAAGATTGACTAAATTTTAATTACAATTTAATTGGATATCATATATGCTAATTTACAATTTAATTCTATAGTGGAGCATGTAAAGCATCAAAGTAGGGTAAGAAAATATAACTGTAAATAAGACAGTACTAAGGAAAAGAGTACGAACTCACAAGTAGGTTTTCTTAAGCCTGCAACAACAAGTAAGGGAAAAAACATCCTAATAAGGCTAGAAACTACTAATGTGCATATGAAAATATGAAATATAAATATGTTTATGTCCAATGAATAATATGATAAGTAAAAGAAACTAAAGCAGTGAAGCATAACATGGAATTAAAGCAACATATACTGCATGAAAAGAAATTGAAAGTAAGTAAAGCACAATAGATCAAATGAAAGTGCAAAGTAAAGTAGGAAGAACCTTAGCCTCTTGGGCTAAGAAGACAGTCAAAGACTATGTAAAGTAAGCATAACTTAAAAGCTATGATGAGTTCTCACAATTAATAAGATTGTAATAACCAAATTATTTAATTGTTGAAGTTATTTTATGTTTGTCCGTTCTGCGGGCAAAGTTACAGAATGAGCGAGGAGTTAAGCAGTTTGCCTAATTATAAGGAAAGCAAGATCTTGTAGAAAATAATTACTCAAATTCCTCCTCTAAGATATGTGAGGTCTCCTTATATCCACTAAGCCTGTCCTTGGCCATCACCAAAAAACCCTTACATTTTATTATGAATGTTTTATTTATGCACAATATCTCATATGTATGTTCAAAGATGTAGTCTCAAAGCAAAGCTTGCATTCAAGGAATTCAAGTGATTATAAACTATGTGATATCCAAAGTTGTCTAATATTAATAATCTAATTTAATAATTGGAGCTAATTAAGCTCTCAACTGACTTATAGATATTGATTTCTAAGTCAATTATAAGTAATATTATTAGTGAATTAAGTTTTGAAAAATATTAGTTTGATTTAGTTTATAAAATGATAAAATAATTTATAAGTATATTTATACAAAATGATACTTATCCTACACTAACCATAAACCATACAATCCATATAGGCTACTTGATTCAAGGTCTAAGGAACTAGTAGAGAAAGGCAAAATTAATAAATTACTATACTTAAGGAAATGAAAGTTAAGGGTTTACTACTAACTTCAACTAACTAACTTGCAAATGAAAGGATTTATCCTAATCAATCATTAAACTAGATAAGATCAAGTAATAGGAGAAGTCTAAGTGTATGGAAGAGGAAGGATTAATAGCTATAAGTTCTAGTTCACTATAGGATGTAAATCAATGAAGTCTATAAGATACTTAAAACATATTAGGAGAGCTAAGGAGCTTCTAATTCAATTACTAGAGAGCTTAAATGAGGACTAAGAACTAAAGGGAATGTGTGCTAAGATCCATCTTAATTATTGGACACTAGTCCTAAGTTCATATTCTAACATTATACATATGCTAAGGTAAACTACACCAAATGGAAATATTATCAAACTCTAAAGATCACAAGAAAATTAAGGTTATAAAATCAATCTTAAAGATCACAAGCAAATCAAGGTTATAAAATCAATCTTATAGTCAAATTTCAAACATGCAATTGAAATGAAATAGGAAGTAAATTAAATGAAACAAGTTTGGCATCTTAAGGTTCAAAAGCCTAAAACAAATATAATATAAAATTAGGAAATTACAAAATTATACTAATTAAGGAGTCAAATACCTAAATTTTCCAATTATTTTCCAAATGAAATGATATAAGCAAATATACAGTCCTTTTAGTATAAGGACAAGAATGACACTAAGTAGGTCAAAATCAGACAATATTAGAATTTTAGGGTTTTCGAGATTCCTAATTAGGGTTAAGAAGTGATTGAGAAAATTAGGGTTTAAATTCTAAATTGAATTATATTAATGTGTTCATATCATTTTTCTGATCGAAATGATAATATACATTTTATGTATTATATATGTATTTAAAAAAAATAATAGTAAATATGCTTTAAACTTCTGTTTTCCAAGTTATTAGAAATATTTTATAATAAAATTCACATTTGATTGTAAATAAGGTAACCTATTTTCATCCAAATTTCAAAACCAAAAATATATGATACATGCCTACCAATATCTATTTATTACCTGCTTCGCAGTTTGACTAAGGAACAAACAACTAAACTAAATAAAATCATTAAAAAAGGCAGCTGTATTAACATTAACCAATGCAGCAGGATGCAGCTTTCCTAAGGGCACAAGACCAGCAGACTGAAAAAGAAATTAAACACACACCAAAAAATAAAGATGATCCCACCCACAAGAAATAACAATAAGATGATGAATACTCTCAATATTCTGCTATAGCAATATTTTGCCAAACGTGCATATTTTAAGAGAGTCAAATCAGAAAATATCTTTCTTTATTTTAATCAAGGAACCTCTAGTTTTCTTCAGTTAATGAACAAGCCCAAGCTTAAAATAACACAAGATGAGTGAACCCAATCCATTCATTCAATTGTTGCCAAATACGAATGGATTTTTGCAGGCAAGGAAAATAATTTATTATAACAGCATTAATCTTTTTTTCAATGGATTCCAAGCAAACGGGCTTTTTTATTAACATTAACTATCAGATTTGCTTTCTTGAAAATTCAATTGGGTTTATTGTTCATTAAACTACCAATTAAACTCTGAAAAATTTAAACAAGTTAAATGTGTGCGTGCTAGTGTGTGTATATATAGACCGTTAGATTTATACAGATGGCAAACAACAGTAGAAAACAGCTAAGGCATCCACCATTTTCAATTTTTCAGTTCATTAAGAAGTTTCCTGTTTTTTCTTGCTGAACATTAAATTTATGTAATGCAAAAACGCTCAGCTCAGCAAGAACATAAGAACTCTAATACAAAACAAACAGCTCAATTTAGACAAGTCATCTTCTAAGACAAGTAAGAAAAATACCCATTAGCATAGATCAATTTATAATGCCAGCCTGCAAAAAATTGTGCAGATAGATAGCCATTTTATTATAAATAAGCCTCAGCTAAATTCCTATACCGAAAAATTTCATAGTGAATTCTCAAAAAGCTCAACCTCAATGCTAAGGAAGAGAGTACAAGGAGTTCAATGTTCACGAAGCACGTGTTTGGATTGAATGCACGCACACCCAGATAAACATAAATTCATTTTCCACAATCATTTGATTATTAAAACCCTATAACTATACTTCAAAAATCACAGAAATAACTTATTTTTAGAGTTCAATAAATATTAAAGAACAATTATTGCAAAAAAAAAAAAATTGCCATCAATCTAAAAAAGGTTATAGCACAAAAGGTCATCAACTAAGCTGTTTATTCATATTTATATCTAAATTGAATGAGCCATACACAGAATACATCTGCCTGGCATAATAGTTAACAAATCGAGACAAAAAGAACTAGTTCAAGTCCTTTAGGTTTATACCCCAATATATAAGCAAATACGTAAACAGATTCAAAGTACTTTTTAAATCAAGCTTTTAATTTTTGAGCAAATTACAATCTATGAACTTTTTTCAGTAAATGAGCTGAAACTTTAGTTCATGCCAAGTTTGTTTAATTGTAACAAGTTCGACATGAACAAAATGGAAAAAGATCAAACAAACCATCGAATTGTAGCTTCAAATGAAGTATGCAAATTGTTCATGATTTTGCCATGTGAAACCGCTGTTGGTAAACAAACTTAAAAATGTGTTTCAAAAGCAGAGTGATATGGGGCACAACCATGCACATGGTATCAGTATGGCACAGGATGGTGTCATAAAGGCAGCATGTATATTGTCATTTGCTCTACAAAGCATGCAGAGTCCAAGTTCTGCTCATAAAGCTCCTCAGGCCAGGAACCAGCTCGAGGAGCAGATTGTATGCTTTAAATTTGTAGTCATGGCCATAAGTTTAATTGTACCATATCACATATCTGCATCACTCTCCGCTTCAATCAACTAACAATAGATATAGTCTTATAAATGACAACTCCTCTAATCTCCAATGTCATCTTCATGGATATCAAAAACAATGCTTCTAAAGTTGCAACATTTCAAATAGGCATGTTCTAGATAATCCAGTTTCTCTCAAAATATTCATAGATCCAAACTGAAGAAAAATAAAACATGTAGGTCCCATTTAAATTATCACAAATAACAGTGAAACAAAAATTGGCATAAATATAAATATCCCCACAAAACAACCGTAAGTTTTGCTCCCAAAAGTAGAGCCATCAACTACAAAATAAACAAAATGAGAAGTATAGAATCTTGAAAATGATAGAAGGTATGAACCTGTTTCTGGAAATAGAATTAATGTGATAATCATGAGCATGAGCATAAACTCTACGACATCTAGCATTAAGGCTTGTTTCTTCGCTAGCTACCTAAGCAAAGACAAACACAGTAAAAGTCAGTTTTGAGTATGAAAAAAAATGATGAAGCAATAATAAAAGGAACAATAATTCAGTGCAGAATAGATGAAAATAAAAGAAAAAAACAGATTGAAACTGAAAAAATTATTTCTAAAAACTGAATGCATTTCTAAATTCTTATGTAATACTTAGAGCTTCATTTGGCATTTAATGTGATACCAAGAAGCATTAAGCCTTAATCATGAGAGCACTTCATTAGGCTAGAAGTCGGTTCAATTTGCATGCATTTGGTGAATTTTAGGCGCATTCAAATTCAATCGAAGATTTTACCATGGACCAATACTATTAAACATACTAATTTCATCTAATATCCACTGAAACGGTCTCAGTATAACAAGCTTTACCACATATTAATTATAAATGAGTATTGTCAATTCCAATATTTTACTAATACGATAAATTTTTGGTGGCTAGTTAGGGTTGAGTGTAATGAATCTTTACTTGGGTACTCCAGAGATTCTCTGTATCCCCTATCTTTCTCTCACATAACACCTAATAAAATATTGTTTGGAGCTAAAATCTTGGTACATCATAACATTTCTCCACACAAAAAAAAAAAACAAAAGCAGTCACTCCCAGGGTAACTAATATCAATACAATTTGACCAGCTATGGAAACCTCAGCATATTAAAAGACAGACGATTAGCGAAACTTGAGATAATCTGGAAATCATTCATATTTGAAAGGTATGACTAAATTAAATATTTATGAGGATATAGTACCAACAAATTTACTAAGCATATATATGTAATATGACGCATTTGTTAGCAAGGCCGGGTAAATACGACTACCACAGGAAGACGAAGAGTCGGAAACCCCCCAGGAGGAAACTTGAAGTCATTGTTCAAATACTTGCATGGCCTTTCGAAGCACCCACCATTTGGGAGGCATTTTCCTGAACTAGCTGAACTTGAACTAGGAACATTGCCATTTATGGAAACTTGTGAAGAATCTATGTTCATCTCAGAAACTCTCTTGACCTTCTTCTCTTGTACCTGTATAGAGAAAGAGAGAACATATTTAAAAGACAAAAGATATGAAAGATAAAACACAAGGAAAACTGTCTCAAATTCAAAAGAACAAAAACAATGCACAAGAAATATTGCTGAGCATAGCAGTAATGAAAAGATCTCACTTATCTAAACTGTAACGCTACTTTAAAAAGCACCAGGCTCAAAACAAAATGGCTCCATATGATGATAACTTTAATTGTCACAAATCTAATGTAACATGAAAATGTTCTATAGAAATAACCATAAATATAATAGTACAATGGATAATTAAATTTCAAATTACCCACAACACCGGCATTTCCTCATAAGGGGCACTCAATTAACAACAACAACAACAACAATAACAATAACAAACAAAACAAAGCCTTGATCCCACTAAGTGAAGTTGATTACACGATCCTTTTTATTTATTGCACTCCATCTAATAGTATCCCCTCCCTAAGCTCCAAGTATGTGAGTTCATTTCAAATAATTTATTGACGTGTCTTTTTTGCTCTTTCTCTTTTTAATATGAGAAAGATTCATAAACTCAAGTTTACTAATTAGGGCATCTAATATTTTATGCTTAATCATCTAAAATGACTTTCTCTAAACTCATCCTCGATAGGATCAACTCCATGTTGAATATATGTTGATTCCTCATCAAGTACGTATGTATATATTCACTCATCCACATTAGCATCCATATCTCTACAACTACTGTTGATCAACATGTTTTAACTTTGCAGACCAACAACATTCTACCTTATAGCATTGCTACCCTTATACCACTATTCTACAGTCTTTAAATTTAATATTTTTTTATCATATACCCTAAAGTGCTCAGTCATTTCGTCCAACCTACTTGGATCTTGTTGATCACATAGCCCTCTAGTTTGTCATTATTTTACAATTAAGTCAAGATATTAGAAACCCTTGCTCTTCTTGATAACATTATTTTTAAGTGTCAAATCCTCGATATTACAAGTACTATTATAGTTAAACTTGCATTCTATATATTCTGTTTTAGATCCATCAACACAAACCCTAAAAATCTAGAGTTGTTCTCCATAACTCCAGTTTCACTTTAACCCATCTCTAATTTTACCGATAAGAAGAATATCATCTGCAAATAACATGCATCAAGGCACCTCATTTTGGATGTGTCCAATGAGGACATCTATAATTAATGTGAAGATATGAACCAAGTTGATCCTTAATGTAGCTCAATTGAATAAAAAAATTTATTTGACAAACTTCATTAGGTTCGAACACAAGCAATTGCTATATTATTCATATCTTTAAACAAATATAAGCCCCCTAGTTTGCCATTATCTTACGATTGAGACTAGGCTATTTGAAACCCTTGTTCTTCTTGATAACATTATTTTTAAGTGTCAAATCCTCAATATTACAAGTATTATTAGAGTTAAACTTGAATCTATATATTATGTCGTAAATCTATTAAGACAAAAGCCATAAGATTCTAGAGTTATTCTCCATAACTCGAGTTTCACTTTAATCAGATCTCTAATTTTATAACAAAGAAATATATCATCTACAAATAACATGCAACAAGACACTTCTTTTTGGATGTGTCCAATGAGGACATCTATAACTAACGTGAAAAGATGAACTAAGTTGATCCTTTAAGTAGCTTAATTGAAAAAAAAAATATTAGACCACAATGGGTTAACATGCATTTGCTACATTATACATATCTTTAAGCAAATATAAATCCTCTTTTCCTTCCATTACTCTCAAAAGAACTACTATATTTATCATATGCCATTTTATAAACCAATACATATAAAATGAAGCTCCTATTTCTCTTAAAATTTCTCCATCAAACCTCTTAATAAATGTATAGCCTCTACATGAGATTTTCTATATTAGTATGGTAAAAATTTGTTATTGTAATCTTTTCATATAAGAAGCAGTTTCTTAAATAATGGAGACAAATGATTCTGCATTCAATTCTGCAAATGTTGGACATAATTTTATTAGAAGAGATGCAACAATTTAGTAAAATAGAACGGCTAACCTTGTTTAAATAGCCCAAAGCAAGATTAGTAAATACACTTTCATAAAATTCATTTTTTGGAAACTGTATATCAATGGAAATCTTAACATTACAAAACAAAAATTATAAGGTGTAAAGCCATAAAAGATGTAAATAGAGACAAAATGATAATGAACTCAAATGGAAGTAATTATCACTAGCATGAAAGAATGATTCTTCATTCCATTCAATAATCTGCAATAACAAGTAATGCCTTGCTAGAAGCTCCTTTCTTGGGTCAAAAAACCAACAACAAACCAAGCTTTAATCCCAATGATTGGGGTTAGTTTTATATGTAACCATTGTTTCCATTGTGCTCTATCAAATAAAAGACCCTTCCAAAGCTCTAATATGTGAGATTATTTCTAATGGTTTCTTGTATCTTTTTAAGATGTCTCCTTCTTTTAACATGGGCGAATTCATAAACTTGAAATTCATCAGTAGAGTATCCAACTATCTATGTTTAATATGCTCAAACCATCTAACAGAACTATCTAGGCTTATCCTTTGTTTGGGCTACTCCAACCTACTATAAATGTACTAACTTCTAATCATTTTCTTTCAATATTACCCACTAATCCACCTAAACATTCTCATCTCTGTAACACTTATAATATTAGCATGGTGCTACTTTGCAAACCAACATCCAATCCATATAACATTTTGGTGTTGAAATTGTTTTATAAAGCTTTCCATTAAACTTGAGTCAAATTTTTCAATTGCACAATACCCCAAAAGCACTCCTCAATTCCATCTTTCTTAGATCCTATTAAGAAAACCACCCTTTTTTACCCCATTAGATTGTATAACTAAACCATGATATATAAATATTTCACTCTTCATGATAATATGCTCTCTGATAATAGGCTCTCCAATTGTCATATCATCAATATAACAATAACTATTATAATTAAACATGCATATATATATATATATATATCATTTTGGATCAATTAAGGTCATACCCTTAGATTCTAAGATAGCTATGCATAACTCAAATTTTGCTTTAATCCATCCCAAATCTTATTAATAAGGATATATCTGCAAACAACATCATCAGGGCACCTTCTCTTGAATGTGTTAACGAAGAACATCCAAAATTAATACAATGAATTACAAACATAAAATTGATCTCACATAGAACGAATCATATTGTGCTTGTACAATGTAACTACTTCAATATACAAATCTTTAACATCATTAATATACACAATACAACTTAAGTTTCTAACAAAAACCCTCCAAAAAACTGCTATGCATACTTTATCATAAATATTTTCTAACTCACCAAAATATAAAATACAGATCCTCTTTTATCTCTTTAAATTTCTCCATCAAATCTATCTCATCATAACATGTGTTCGATCTATCTCTCCCAAAATTTTGAAGCAGGACTCGTAAGTTCATTTTCTCTATAATTTGAACATCTTTGAAAATCTTTGAACCAAATCTAGGAGAATATTTAGAGAGATCATGAAAACACTTTTAAATTACTCGAACATCAATCATTTTTAAAAGTTTAAAAAATTTTAAAATAATACAAGCAAAGATTCTCTAAACAGCATTTAAGAAAATTTATTAATCAATATTTGGTAAGCAAACAAAAGAGACGAGTATTACTTGCAAGACAACTGATAAATGATAATGTTGATAAAAATAAATAAATCCATGCTCCCACGCACATTTTCATAAATACAAGAATATTTAGAAGAAACTTAGAAAGAAAATAAATTTGTATTTGTGTTTAAGCTATAAAGCCATCAATAATGGGATTGTTACATGTATTGAAAAACAAAAAGGCCTGTAGTGATTTTTTGTTTCAATTCATACTAGCAAAAATCTAAGTCTATACTCATTGCTTTACTTATGTGCATCTTTATTAAAAATATTTAGGAGGTGTCGGGGTTCATCTTCTTTGCAAATGATAATAAAAGAATAAAATTCAAGTTACAAGGAATTACTTCGATATCTAAAGAATTTAAGTTAAAATAAAGATACTCAATGGGAAAATTTTATTGATGCATTTAGAATAAAATATATTCCCCCGACAGCATAAACCATTATGAAATTGTACCGGGGAATAGAACAGTCGTGGAATACGAAACAAAGTTTACAACTT
Organism: Gastrodia elata; assembly: GCA_016760335.1. Lineage (NCBI taxonomy): Eukaryota > Viridiplantae > Streptophyta > Magnoliopsida > Asparagales > Orchidaceae > Gastrodia > Gastrodia elata. Next base: position 17,672,218 of record CM028681.1, read on the forward strand.
AGCCAGATATGCCCCAAAGTTGGTAGCAACAAAGCTACTCGGTTCAACCGTCTCCCCACAATATTGAAAGACTCAATTTGAAGAAGTTTAATAAGTTCAGACATGTGAGATTTTCTGAATTACTCGAATGTGCAAAAATATTGTAGCATGATGATTAACCTCGGAGAGGCTATATAGGAGAAATTCCCAAAGCCCTTCTAATAGGGGCATTTTCAAAAGACAACGACCAAATCCAACGTCGGCAAGTGTTTCAAATTGCACCCGAGACCGCCAGGCAAGAACTGGGGGAGAAATATCATTTATCACATCCATATGGCAAATGCTACAGAGATAATCTGTGTACAAGTGTGGTTGCCCGGACACCGCATCAACTAGTGCAGAACTTTCCAAAAAGTAGATGGAGAAATTACTAAAAGAGCTAGATATGCTCCTAAACAAGCACTTGCACCTGCTCTTGAGCCAGTAGCATCAGCACCTGCACCAAGAAGAGAAATAGCTCCAAGGCCTCCAACTCCAGCAAGAATCTAGACCTCACTCCTAAGGAAACTTCTGAAGACCATGATGTAATGACAGGTACAAAATACTTCATGAATTTACACAATATTATTTTATCCTGGAGATAGTCAACAATTTATATCTAAGGAGTACACGAAACCTTTTCAACTGTCATGCCACAAATAACAAAATATTGATAATACAAAGGACAATATTTATTTTAAGTGAGAGAGTCTGTAACAACCCTAAACCGTTATATGATCAATCAATCTAAATCTTCTTTAATTAAGCCTGAATTCATTCAAATCAAAAAAGTAACTAAATAATGAAGTATCCTGAAGTTTGGTAATGTGTATAAGAAAGAAGAATGCATATTCCAAAGTAATGAATTTGGAAAATATTGCAAGGAAACAAATAAGAAAATTATGAAAATAAATTAAAGCTCAAAACCCAAAAAAAATGTATTAAATTCCCAATACTCAATTATGTCAGTAGTGAAAATCTCATAGTTTTTGCAGCTAAAATGAAAAAGAAATACACAAAAACATTTGGAATTAAATTAATTAAATTTTTTTAATTTTAGTTAATTATAAAAGATGAAATTAAAAAATATAGCGACAAGTGGAAGTTAAGGTGTAGGATCGAAGATCGGATCCAACAGCTGATCTCGACTTAAATAGAAGGCAAAAACCCAATCATCAAATAAGAATAGATCAAATCTAGCGATTGAACTGCGAGATCTGTGAGAGCCGCTAGATCAAATTTATCAGATGCAACGGCAAATTCAAAATGAATCAGTGAAAGAGATCCGATATGTCTACTCAAGATCTTGACCGCTAGGTTTAAAGAAATAACCCAACGACCAAGATTATAAAATACCGAGAATTAAATTGATCGTCGAATCAAAGATCCGCTAAGATCCAACAGCCTACGAACCTCCCACCACTGTTCTCCGTCCTCCAGAGCACATTCACAACAGCCAAAGGCGAACTTGACAATGTCGCGAGGCTGAAGAAATTATGGGGAACCCAACAACCCTAGACCCTCTAGAATCCTTTAATCGACACCATGTGGCTACATAGCCACACGCACCTACCAAGTCACAAGTTGTCGTCCCAAACAAAAAGTAACATCTCAAGCCAATCCAAACCGTAGATATTATCAATGGGGTTAGCACCATTGACTAAAGCCATATCATACGATCGAGCGAACTAGAAACACCCTATAAAATCCCTCTGTAGCTTGAGGTATTCCCCTTTACATACTTTGAACCTTGGGAAGCCATCATTTCCTCTAAAAACCATCACACACACCTACTCAGTCATTTTCTATGCTCAACAATTTTCAGGTGCAACTCCGGTGATCCTCAATCACTGGAAACTAACCCTAGCATCCTTGCTACTTTCTAATCACTGGAAACTCATCTTAGTTACTGAAAACGTACCTTGTGCCCAAGACCCGAGAACCCAAGTTTGGATTAGCCCGAGCTAACCAATGGTTTCCAAGCTCCCCTTCAGCCACCTTGAGCTCACCAATGCCTCCATCTTCATTCCATTGCACTCCTACACCCTAGCTACTCTCTAGAAATCTTTGGGATACTGGAGAAGGAGCCCACTCCATCCTTGGATCCCTTCTCCTTCAAGACATGAGAACCTAAACTTGGCTAACCCAAGCTAACCCACTTGCAAGCCAAGTTCAGCCCAACCACATCTAGACCTATACAAATCTCTGAATATTTCAGCCATCATTTGGATTCCCTTGCTAACTCCCTTAAGCCCTAACTCTTCTTTGTTTCATTTAGACATGGATGATTTAAATGGGCTATGTTAAGCTAACCCCTTTTGATTTGGGCTAACCACTCACTCCCTATGGCTAGAGTTTGGTTCAACCCACTATAGGCAGCAAAACAACAACTCTATAATGCAATTGAACAAATTATAATAGCAAGGAGGTAGGAAATTTGCATTTGAAATTCATTTAATCAATGGAGACATTTATTTAATATTTTTATAAAACCTTGGGCAAACTTGAGTTAACCCATATTATAGAGCTGATCCAGTCAAGCCAAAATCAAACCCATGGAAGTTTTTCTTGAACCTCTAGTAAGACTTTGCATGCCCTTAATTTTAATTCCTAAAGAGATATGATGATGCATAATCTAGTGAGAATTTTAAGTATTTGTTTAACTTAATGAATGTTAAATCATTTAACCCTTGCACCATGAGTTTAGGGCCATGATTTGAGCTTAACCCTCTTGTAATTAATATGTGCATATGATAATCATGAATGAACATGCGTATTATATTACTTTTATACATGCATCTTAGATTAGATGGAACAACCATTGAATAGGCTTATATCCATGTAAATAAGATAGAAATTGTTAAATGAATTTAAAAATTAGTGATTGAAGCTTGCATAGCAATCTCTTTCATTAGTTCAAGGCACTAAAAGTTTAGGCCAGACTTAGCCCTAACTTAAATAGTTTTAAATATAACTAATTAATCACTAATAAATATATGCTATATTAGACCTAATAAATTACCATACACTCATGATTAAGAAATCCATGAAAGACCAAGGCAAGGAAACGCAATTAATTGAAATTCCATAAGCTTGAAGTTAAGAATATTTTATGTGTGATTTCACCCTTTGGAGAATTTTTAAATGTACATTTCAATCGTTGATTAATAATTCTTAGTTTTTTTAATATTTTAGCCAATATACATTTCAAATTGAAAATATTTTGAATAATCAAAGCAAATACATATATATTTAATATTATATCCTACTTCCATAAATAAATACAATCCATGATTTATTGCATTCTATTGAAGAAAAAATATTAAAGCTTATGAACCTAATCGAACCGTAATTAAGCTTAATTCTCTAATTTTACATGAGCCAAGTATTAAATATAGATTGTATGTATGCCTATAAACATAAGGAACATGTAATAAACCCAATTATAAACCATAAATCTCATGCTTCACATATTCTATGAAGCTTTAATTTATTTAGGCCAGTTGTAGATTTCAACCTAAATCTCAAAAAACCCACCTTTAATGTGTATGATATAACTACTAGTATCCATGGGTTGACTCAAAAGAAGAGTATTAAGACAAATCAGAACTAGGTTCCCACCACTCATCTTACGTCTGTACACCCCAATTAGTCCCCCATAAGATGGGACTAATTTCATACTTAATTGGTAAGTAGCACAATTTTTGCACTCGAGGATAAATGAATGTTAATTACATATAAAATTCATGATTATAATCAATATAGAAAACATTCCTTACACATTAATACACCTTAGATTAGTCACATAATGCTACAAGAATTTTTTTGTATGAATAGCCAATGTCTAAGTTAACCTCCTTTATGATCAATATTGGTAAGTAGCACGCTCTTTGCAAATAAAATAGTAAACACTGTGAATGAATATTTATTGTTGTCATCTGAATGTAGACCCAATAATGGTAATATATATTTCCACCCTTTATGAATAATAATTGTCCATGTATATATCTTATTAATTAAATGACATTTAATTAATGGTAACCCTAATTAACATAATTTAGATGGTTGAATTATTATTTCCATTAATATTTAAAGGACAGCACAAAATGGGTAAGGATAAGCATACTTAAAAACTACTCTACATTAAAATGTCATGTACCACTTATTGTAGTTAAGACTTAAATCACACATGTATAAACTAATTTATGATTTTTGTGGCTGTTAAGGACTTTTTCATGACCCAATAACTCAAATTAGACCTTGAAGTTATCCATGAAACTCAAATCTTAAACTTCAGTCCTAAGATCCCATGAGGACTTAAAGATAATGTCTAAATTCAACCTTGAAAACCTCCTAATTCAAATGAAGAATAGCCTACCCAATGATTTTACACTCTCAAAAAGTTATTTGGCTATTTATTGCAATTAAAGCATTAGGGTTCATAAAATAAAAAATGTCTCGAGCCCAAGAAGGTATAAATCTTGAGATCATATACAGAAGTTAATAACTTTAGCAATCTCTTTAATTTAGATACAATACACGCACTCATGTGTTCCTTAATCATGTGGTGAGTCTCTCCTTTCAATGGGACTAATTCCCCTACTTATTCTCTCATGCATAAAGATTTCAATAATAATATAGTTAATAAGTATATAATATGTGTTGCATCTAATTTCTTAATATATATATATATACATACATATATGTAGAATAGTAGGCTTCATGATTAATCCAAATGCATAAGAAGCAATTGCATCCCTTAATCCTTGGCAATAAAAGTTCAAGCCAAATTTAATGTGAATTCAGTAAAGAATTATTTAAGTAATCATAAATAAGAATTAACAACTAAATGACTTTATGCTACTAAATTTCATACCCTCGGGATGAATAAACCAGGAATGAGTATAAATGTTATTTGGAACCCTAAGGTTCATTTGATAGTTCCATACATAAGATCATGCTTTAATTTGTTTTACAAATCCAATGGCATAAGTGTAAAGTTTATATAATGCTTTAAAATCAAAACAAGGCTTTAATGGAATGCAAATTGCCACCTCCTTTAAGAAATGTACATCTTTTGAAGGACCATTTTAAGTCACCAAGGTCATTATAATCAATTGCTTAATGACCTTAATCTTTAGAAGATTTAGTCTTTATATTCATAAAATTGTTTAATACTATAACCTTAAACATTTTTAGACAAGAAGATCTAGATCCACCATATTTTACCTTTCCAAGTATTAACTTGAGGATGTTATGGGGTATGTAAAGTTCAAATTAATATCATACTAAAATATGTTAGAACTCAGGATTTGTATAATTCTCCCACATGAAGCTTGTTTGCATTGAGCATCACATGAATTCTTGAGTACTTAAATTAGATGTCATAATTTCTTAGATCTCTTTCAAAATTAAAATTAGTAAATAAAAAATAATCTGAAAATTAATTTAAAATAAGAAGGATCATCTTAAACTCCATGAAAGAAAATAATGAGTAAACTGTAAAATAAGGTGCAAAAATGAATAAGAAAATAATAAGAGAGATTATTAAATCAGTCACTAATAAAATTTAAATTAATGATGATATTACAAATACCCTAGACTGTTGACACATTTTAGAGTGCAGACTAAAAAAGGTATGAGAATATCTTAAATTACATTTATGTGATTTTTTTTCTTACAACTACTGCACTGATTTTAAGCCCCATTATTTGTTGTTGGTACATTTGTTGTATATATATATATGTATGTATGTATGTATGTATATAATGCTACATCATTGTCACACTTTAGAAGTTGATATTTTGATATTGTATGAAACTACAATGGAAACATATGTTCATTAGTATATGGATGTCATGTCATGTCATGCTTCAGAGTTAAAATGTTAGTGGAAGATTTATTACGATTGAAATGACCCTTTATTTCTGTGTGTAAAATAAGTGCAATTGAGATACAAGTGAAATATCTTTATTTTCTTATTTTTGTGACACATTTCTTGAATTTTGACACGTTATATATATATATATATATATATAAAGATGCTGCGACAAATACAATTATGAAAAATGCTGACAGGTACTTTGAGAAAATGTGAAAGAAAAATTGCGACAAAATAAGCAAAAGAAAGTGTTACATATGATAGTCTCATGGAAGACTAAATATTGAGATCTAAATGAATATATGATTGTCTCATGAGAGAGACCAAATGCTGAAATATGAATGAAAATATGATAGTCTCATGAGGGAGACCAAATACTAAAATATGAATGAATATATGTTGCTATAACCTCTATTTGGCAGAGAAAATATGCAAAGTATATGAGAGTCTCTTAGTTAAATTATATTGTTTTAATGCTAAAAATAGTTTATTATAAAATATTTCTTTCCCTGCAAATATTTGTCAAATTTACTATATACAAAATCGCTATACATAAAAAGTAAATAGGATATCCAAAGTAATCTGACTAAGATTCAAACCCTAGCCTCCTTTCATGTGTCAGATGAGGAGCAAGTGGATGAGTAAGATTTAGCTTAAAGGAAAAAAATACACTACAGCTAAAAATAATGATAATTGCAATATTTAGTTTAAATATTTTTAATTCCGTACAAATCTATTAGATTTGATAGTCATGTAATATTAATTAAACTCTGGATGATTTTAAATTTTGTATTTTAAATTAAGTTGAATGAAATGCTTTCAACTTATTTGATGGCTTTGTGATTTGATATATGAATGACTATGTATGCTTGTCATTTTACTAAAATAACCCAATAGGGTCCTGCGGATTAGCATCCGGTGACAGATTAGTCCCCCTAATTCAATACCAGGTTGCTACAGTGTAAATTCAATTTATGTACATTGCCCTATTAAAAGAGGAGAAAAACCAAATAAGACATGAGAAAAACCTGTTATAAAGAATCTTCTCTATATTGAACTTTGGGAGGAATTCTATTTGATTGTGCACAACGAAAATAAATTTTTCATGTAGCCGACCCAACAAGTGGAATGAAAGTAATGATACTTGCATCCAGCTATCCTACACTAAGTTATGCACTAAAATCTCATGGAATTAACTCACAATCTTTCTAACAATAATCTTTTTCTTCCACCAAAACATATATATTTGACACTTCATAGTGGAAATTATTGCAATTCTCAATCCAATTATAAGTGTTAAATAAGGTAATACTTTCAAAACATCTATAATTACATTACCCAAAGGTATATTCCTTTTCATTCCTAATAGCTACAAATTAATCCATTGAGAAAATCTTATTTATAATTTGTTGTCATGCCCAAACCATCTTTCTATCATAGTTCCACCTAATGTTAAACATAAGCAACCGACAACATCTACTTAATAATCAAATCAGACTAATCATTCAAAATTTTAATAATGCACGAAGCATAATAACTCAATGCTTTCATCTATATAAAGCAATAAGCTTAGCAATCAATGATTAGGCCAATTGATAATATCAATACATCAAAAATGTCTATTTATAGTATTGAAAATGTGCTTTCTAAAATATTAGCATGGCATATACTCCAGAAACACTTTTCAATTTAATTACAATTTTTAACACTAGAAGATAGTCCCGGTTTGATATCCTCATTTTCTGTACAACGGATCAAAGTTCCATTATTAGATGACTTACATAACCACTTAATTGTCAAATTATCAATTTAACTTCAAGCAATTTGAAGTAATCTTTCAAAAAAATTCTTTCGATACATAATTTTTAATCACCTTCATAATGTCACATTAAACACTTGCGAATTGTTTATTTTGTGCATTTGGGGTTTACAGAATACAAATCCTTATAATTTAAAAGTACAAGTGTTTGGTTTATGATTAATGTAAAGCAAGTGATGTTTGAGGTATTTTAACTCCCTCAATAAGGCCATTTTTAAGAGATTCAAAAGCCACTCATATCTAGCACCTTTATTTTATGTGTAAAACACGTACCAAAAAACGCAAAAATACAAACTTATGTGCACAATCACCGGTCGTTGATACACTCATCGGTCATCAATGGTCCTTACCAGCCATCGCACTCCCTCAACCTGCCCTAGCATGTTATGAAAGTTTATTTTTTTCATTTTCTTAGTTTATGCATACTTTCCGCCAAACAAGCAAACAACTCTAACTTCATCAAAAAAGTTTCAAACATCAAATAAAAGTTGTAATGTGTTTATTGCACCTGAAAAGGCTTTACATTAGATTTAATTTATTTAAATGTTTCTATTACCTCAAACCAAATAGCTAGTTAGTCCTTCACATAATAATGTAACTAGAAAATACTTGTAACATGCTCGAAGGACTTTATGCTAATTCTTTATCCAACTTGAATGTGATTGAAAACTTTATGATAGCTCCAAAACTACCAAAGAACCATTTTACACACCTAGTTACAAAATAATCGAGCACACAATCTCTTTTAAATAAACAATTTAACGCAATACTCAATCAAATGCCATTTTAAAATCAAGTAAAACATATAAAAAAATTATCTTCTTTAGGTAAGGAGGACTTTATCATTGCTCTATCTAATTCAATTAAATGGCTGAGCATAAAAGGCGTTTCCATAGTCCATCATAGGCATATAAGAAATTTGTCTGCCAAATCAAAACAATAAAACCTAAAGCCTTGATCAAAAGTCAGAAAACATAAAAATAGCCAGTCTGTTAAGCCATTGTTTTATTTTCAAGTAAAGCTGTCACCAATCTCAAATTTCCTAAGCCATCTCTATCAAATTCAAAGGCACAAGTCTTCATACCTACACAAACTACAATCAAGCAAGCATAAACCCATTTAACTTACAAAAAACATCATAAATAAAACATAAAATACCAAACTCCAAGCCAATTCAATGCCAGAGACAGCATTCTAGTCTCATGGGCCTTCTCTTCTTGCAAGATGCAAATCTTCTCAAATCATAGATCTAGTTTGTAGCAAATACACAAACTTCATATCTTGATTAATCACTACCAAAATAAATTGTAAAAACATATATCTATATCTATATATATATATATATATACACACACACACACAGTCAACCACTGTGCTACATCAAGCATTTAAAAGAACCGCCAACATTCAAATCCACCTGCAAACTTTTTAAAAAAATAAAATCTCAGATCCATCATGTAGTCCAAGCCAAATAATATTTTTCTATACAAGGCAAAATGGGCTTATCAAAAAATGCACTACATCAACTCTAGTCTCAAAGATGTCCGCTAAAGATTGCCTCTCATCAAAATATCCTCCCCCCTTAATTATTCCAAGTACAAAATTTTTTATTTTGTTCCACACAGCAAGGTTCCATATAAAATAGCATAGCTAGAGTAAAAGAGTTAAACTAAACTAAGCTAGAAAGCTTGATACATTGAAGAACGTCAGATTGGAGAAGTTTAAGCTGAATAAACTGAAATTGCTTTGCTAAAATTTATCTTAAAATGATAAAACTAAATTAACAGAATAATTTTAAAAGTATGCTAAAATAGCCTGATTAATTAACACATTGAATTAATTAGAAATTAACTAAATAGAGCACAATTTTTAAATAGAAAATATCTTAAAATTTAATAGATATCAAATTAATTAAATAATAATAAAATTAGCAAAATTAACTAATTAATTACCTATATCATCGTAATTACGCAAATTACTTAATTACATAAATCATTGACAACATTAACTAAATAAGTAGTACATTTTGTTAATTGTATTATGCTAAAAAATAAATTAAAATAACTACTTAATTAATTTAAATGCACTAATTAATATATTAATAAATTAAACACAAGTTTTAACAAATAAATTATTTAAGTACAGTAATTAACTAATTAACTAATAATGCTGATTAGTAAGAATTAAATAAATTAAAAAAATAATTGCATATGACAATTAATTATTAAATACAATAAAAATACCAGTAGTTATTAATTAAGTAACAATGCTTATTAATAAATTGCAATATTGATCAAATTATTTATTTTAGTTAATTCATTAACTAGTTAATTAGTCATATTAATTAATTAATTGACTGTGTCAATTAATCAATTATATTAAACATATCATTAAAATAGTTTATTTTAATGCTTATATCATTTTTTATTTAAAATAGGTAGCTTAGCCTAAACTAACTTGGATAAGCAAGAGTCGTTCAATTTAAACTTAGGCAAAATTAGCTAAACTAAGCTTTAAATATGATTTGTTCAATTCTAGCATGGCTTAAGCCTAATAATCTAAGCTAATCCTATCAAGCATTCTAATATGTCAAACTATTTGATTGTTATAAAAGATAAGGTAGGTTTAAGCTGATTTAACCTAAGAAGTACTTGGCTTGCACACATCGATTACAATTAAATCACCACTTTAACATTTATACATCCCATAACCCCCAAAAAATTTAGGAACTGAACAATTGTTTTGGTAAAAGAGTCGTAAGTGTAGTGGATCAACATCAATGAGAAAGAAGAGAATGATAAGTAGGAAGAAATCATCTAGAAAGATATCTAGCCTATGCCATTTGCATGAAGCAACATATACTTCATTGTTCAATTTGACATCCATGAAAAGTGCTCATCAAATGGCAATCTAAGAAAAGGATTCGCACATCGTCAACGTGGAGTGTATGGGAACAAGAATAATGAACGAGGAAAAGGTAAACAAGACGGCATCGTTGTTCGCAATGCACTGCTGCACCAAGGCATCACCGTAAGCCACAAAGAAAGGTAGTTAATAAAAAGGGATTACCACAAATTATTTTTCCATTTTAAGCCCATGAGACAGGTAAGTCCTTGGTTCTTGACACTAATAAGAGCAATTTTTTTGATAAATTGGATATCAAGAAAGCTTGTTTAAAAACACATTTTATAGTTGTAAAATTTAGCCTAAACTAAGCTAAGCTCCAACCAAACAGATTATTCATAAAAAATGTTCAGGGATTCGGTAATTTAGGCTAAGCTAATCTAAGCTAAGCGTAAAAGAAACAAAGGATAAATAATGTTATATAATGCATTAAAGAACAAGTATTAAAGCTGACTAGAAAAATATCATCCCTTATTCTAAGCATAGTATGCAAAAGAACAAGTTGTACATCGTTGAAGCAAACCAACAAAAAAAGCTTGCTAGCCAAACCGTTGATAAACAGCATTATAAATAGAGGAGCGCTATTAAACTGCTGCTCAATAGTATTACAAACATGTGTATTGGTAGTTGAATGTAAGATATCAATATGTAGGTGTATTATGTAAATTATGCATCCATGTCAGATCAACAATTTCATTTCATGTAAATGTCCACTAAAACATTGACATAGTAATTGTACAACAGCAAATTTAAAACATATTAAAAATTCTCAATTTCAACCGATAATGGATATAAGCACATCAATAAATCTCCTGCATTGAATGATATGAATATCAAACATTTAATGATTAAAGTAGAACCAAAGTATTTTATAAATATCATTTAGCAATGCTCAAATAGAGATGTATAGAAAGTTGTGCTACATACGATGATGACTATAAAGGTGACCTTCATGATAATTAAGATTAATTAGAAATAAGTATGAAAGAAATTAAAAAAATGAGAGAAGTTTAAATGTTAAGATAATAGAAACAAGAAAAAAATGGCTAACTACAGACAACAGGGTACAAATTTGAAAAATATATAGAGACAGCAGCTTATGCAGCACTTGAACTAACTAAGAAGACTCGGAAAGCCACAACCAGTGGTTCCATGAGAAAAAATAATGACTCAATAATCATATACAAAAACAAAGTATAAGAAGAAAAAGAAGCAATGAAAAGTTGTAATTCAAGGGAAGCTATTCAAATTAATCATTCACAATTATAATACAATAATCACTTACAAACTTCATAATAATCTGACCCTTAAAAAAAGATCACCTGAACCACATTCATCATGCATGAATCAAGATACAAATACCATAAAAGAATACTTCAGCTTCCTATAAGACCTGTTTTTATCCTGGCACTATATATATGTGTGGGGGGCGCAAGCGTGTTGCACTGTCGACGTGCTTAATTCTAAGACGCGTGTGATGAGGGCACTATAGTGCATGATCGGTTGAGGGGAGAGTTTTAAAATTAATTTTCTACATTATTAGTTAAAAATTATTATAAAAAAAAATTATTTCTTTTGTATTAAAGCCCCCTCTAGCAGTGCCCGTGAGGCATAATTTCACATGTCGATTTGAGAATATATTCCTTATTTAAAGCAACAAGTAAAAAGTTTTGTTATACATGGAGCAACATGGTTGGACAAAAAAAAAGTAGTTTTTTTGCCATTGTTTTAAAAGGGCTACACAATGAGGTAGCAATAAAAAATATTTTTTATCATTTTTTTATGTAAAAATCATGCACGCAGTGCTGTGAGTGCATGGTTCATGGAGCGCACTAGGGCAACTCCACAAAAAAAATTTCTTCTGCAAATTAAATATAATTGTATCAAATGTACTGTCAAAACGCTACCATGTCATAAGGGTTAAGCAAACGATATTTGTAAAATCAATTTTCACCTTTATTATATAAAATTAGAAAAAATGATGAGTTTTCAAATCCTTGTACTATTAGCAATCACATCATTACAACTTACTAAACTCTAAAAATTATTAAATAAATTATTTAATTTGAATTTTATTAAAAAATAAGTAGGATTTCATGTGTGATGTGCCTAGAGTGGGTAGCTCAGTTAGAAAAAAATTTCCTAAGCAATTGTGTGGGTTTCTATCCTGTGTTATACCTAAGAAAACAAGGGAGTTTCATTTCAATATGGAGCTCTCTTATAGCTTTATCTTTTTGCTTTAATAATTTATATGCCTATAGTTAAAGTATTTTCAAATAACATATAGATATACATATAATTTATAACATATACTTTGTACTATAATATTGAAAAAGGCATTTCAAAGTGAATTAAAATAACTTCAAAAGTCATTATTATAACTTTTATATAAATGTAATCTCATGTTTATAAAATTACCAGATATGAATTTGTAATTCCTACGAGCAATCAAAATCAAATATTTTTTAGTGAAACTATTTGAAAAACACATTCTCTTGTAAACGTAAAATATTTGCTAAAACATTTGATATCTGAGTTACATTTAATGGTTAAATCTAAAATTGACTTAATTATTTATTATGAGGTATTGTGAAGTATTTGACATTTAATTCTAGTAAATACAAATTTATAATATCTTGAATGTGTATCAGGGGTACTACAATTATTTGAAACTTGCAAACCTATATATTACATTGTTTATAAAAGAGAGAAAATTCTCTCTTGACAATGCAAGAGATCAAAATTTCAAAATAAAGTTGCCATAATTTTATCTTTGTTATTTAAAGAAATAGTAAAAAATAGCCAAAGCTTTTTCAAATAATGTATCACATATATTTTTACTTAAAAATATATACTATTTACACTATAATATAGAAAAAAAAGTCATGTTGAATTAAAATATTTTAACATGCTAGTTGTTTTAAACAATTTTATACAAAAATAACTTCAAGCTTTAGATAATAGCCTAATATTTTTTAATCAATATAAATACCCAAAGTTAAGTACTTTTGAGTATATAATATTTTAAAAAATAATTTTGTAAAATAAAGTTTTACTAAATTTTTAAAAATAAAATTGCCAATTAATGATTATATTTAATAAAAATATGATTTATTATTTGATTTATAATATTATATAGTGTATGGAGGAATAATAAAGATATTTATTCAATTAAATACAAATTTAAAGTTTTTGGATTGTACTAGAAGGTGCCACAATTATGTAAGACGTTTTGAATTTTATACAAAAAAAATTATTCCAGAAATTGTGCCAGGATTCTCAGTTGTATATTAATGATTGCACGACCCCCAAAGCTACGTAAGCTAGATCGCTAGTAGTGTTTCATTAAATGCTCAAATACAAATCGATCAAGCAAAAACAATTATTCAAACTATGTAGTTACAACAAAGTGCAAAAAAACTCATCCTTGAAATCAAAGATAAATATAAGGAGTGAAGATCTACCTTCCAAAACTTGATTGTTTTATCATTAGTTGACAGAAGAAATAATGCACTATTTGAAGTTTGACACCATCTGATCTTGTTGATTTTCTCTTCTATTTCCAAGCTTTTGAGGTAGTCAAACTGAAAAAATAACAAAGCTAATACATAAAAATTGCCTTGAATTAAACAATCATTACAAGAGTTTGGCCAAAATAATACCTCAGGTTCATGACTTTGAAATTCTGTTTTATAACGAAATTCCGGATGCCTACTGATTGAATAGTCTTGCTTCTCGAGGTCTCGCCTAGAACCATGCTGCATGATAGATGTATAATAATGCATGGATATAACAAAAAAATTTAAAATAAGGCAATTAATTGGCCGATTAAAAAAGTAAAATAAATGGAGGCAGTCATACTTCCTTAACATCAGTCCTTTCGAATAAAACCACACGACCTCCTCTATCTCCAGTGGCAAGGTGATCTCCAGATTTGTCAAACTCAATTGCAGAAATAATGTCAACTGAAACGGATAACAGTTCAATCAAAAAATATTATAATACAATCATAAGACGAAGAAAGATGATGAGCAGAAACATCAGATATGCAATGCTCAGCACAATGACACATTAGAATAAAATTATAAGAGCAAAAAAATATAAAACAACAGAACAGATTAGGGGTAAATCCTTAAAGACATCAAGAAAGATACAAAGAGAATTTAACATTTTATATGTGAAAAAATCTACTAAGAATTAATTTCACACTAACATGGGCCGAAATGTGAGGGTTTTTCTATCATATAGCAGTTTCAATAATAAATGGTGGCAGCTTAATTTGAATTCTTATCACAGAAAATTTAAGATAGGCTTAATGAAGATTCATCATTCATTCATTCCTGACCAAGTGTAAATTATAACTAAATTTAATAGTGAATTCTTTTGCAGAACTTCTCTCAACATATATAGCTCTAACTCCTTTCATTCCTAATCCCTTGATATCAAGTTTCTGTTCCATCAAAGAGGCTAACTCTCTACCATTAGTTACACATGTCCAAATTACCATTTTTTTTAAACTACCCTATCTTCAATAGTTGCAGTTCTCAACATTTTTATAATAATCATTCAATGCCAATATTGCTACCTTTACAACTGAATTGAACTATCACTTTTATTATACTTAATGTGGTAGTCATAGAATTTAACAGCCTAACATTTGGATGCATACAATAAACAAGTTAAGTTAAATAAGGGAAATACAAAATTTACCCTTAAATCTCCAAGATAGATAATCACATAAGTGAAACATTTATCCACTTTAATAACCAGTAAATCAAAAAATTGTATCCCCATCTATAACTTCAGGATATGCTTAGAGTTAGATATCGTATCATCTTCTACTAGCAAAAACTAAACATCCACATAAATTACATAGCTAATAATGTCTTTGTTCTAGTAACATTACGCAACTAAGTAATATGGCTTTTCTATTTATCACAATAGAAGTAACCGATTAAAATAACGTCAGCTTAAAATTCATATGCAAAACATTGAATAGTCATTGCAACAACCTTCATAGCCAGTGCAACAAAATGTCAACTTAACGCTAATAATTATTGTAATACTAACTAAAACACGATCCCTTTCATGACGGTAACAAACACCTTCAGTGAATACCTAATCATACTACTGCTCAATGATCAAAATGAAATAAATATCCTAAAATCATTGCCAAAAATGGAACCTTGGCAAAGAAAAGACAGTAACATACAAACAATGTTAATGGAAAAAGAAATGGGTTTAATGTCATCAAGCTTCACAAAAGTACAAAAAAAAACATTTTAAAATAGAAAAAAAGTTTAAAACTGTGTTGAAGACCATTAGTCAAGGCTCTTGGGTCTGCATTGTTGGGAGTTAAAATACCATTGGCCGCATGTTTATCTCTTAGTAAGGCTAAACTTCTTTTAAAAAAAGCAACAAATACAATTTTCTCTAACGACTTTATAGACCGGTTATAAAACCAGTTATGTCATAAGAGGTAAAATGTTGTCCCATATGACAAAAGCATGTTGAAAATAATGTTGCAAAAATGAGGATGATAAGGTGGACGAGTGGTACACCCAAAAAATATGATGAGAAATGAGAGTTTGTTTGTAGCAAAGTTAGAGGAACGATAAGCTTAGATTCATTCACTTGAGATGCTTTGGGCATATTACGTAAGCGTAGGCAATCAAGTGCCTTGGTTGCGAAAGTTGATTTTATTAATTTTGCCTTGTTTAATGGGGGGAGAGGAAGACTATAAAAAGACATGGTAAGAAACTATTAGGAAGGATCTCGTATACTTAGCTTAGAGAAGAATGATTATTTGATCATACATAATAAAAGCAAAGAAAAATGCAGTTGACCCCACTTAGAGGTACTAAGTTATGATGATTTTATAGCTGTATTTACAGTTTTGCAGAAAAATATTATTTATTATTCATTTAGACATTGTTTGAACATAATTTTATCAAGCCACTTAAATGTCCCCAAATTTCATGTAATAAATATAATCTTAACTTTAGGCAAATGCATAAAAAATAATTGAGCTTGCAATTATTTCATTCACATCCAAATATCAAAGGGACTGCCAATAAAAAATCCCAATCAGTTTAGGAAAATTGGTACACAGTAAAAGTTCACTTTTTAGCCCATAAGAATCTGCTTATTTAACACGCTATTACATAACCATTTTTAAACTTTTACTTTGTGAATCGCATGAGTTCAAAATAGAAAAACTATCATGTGATGTATGAAAAGATATAGCTAGGCAATCATCCTAGAAGTAATGAGCAACATATATTTTTATACATATATCATTTAAAAGTCATTTTATTAGTAACCTGGTTTCACATATCCATAACCGACTGTATCAAAACAATAAAGCTGCACAAAAGCAATAAAATAAATTAATCTTGTCCATATACAATAAAAATTATACAAAATATAAAATAAATATAATTAGATACTAATTCAATAAAAATAAATGTGCTTAACGCATGCCCAGAGAAAAGTCGACTTCCTTTAACCCTCCCACAATAGCTATTCCCTCAACATTGTATCCTGCCATTTTGAAGATCCAATAAATTATGATTTAATGCATCTTGCTCATTTTCTAGCTTGTTGTAATAGTCAACAAGAAATGTAATTAAAAAGTTATGAATGTTATACATATTTTAATACCGCATCGAGATTTAGAGATAATTTCTCCACTTAATAAAAGTGTAGAATATGATCATCATACGCAGATGGAGCCATTATAAAAGCCCGAACCCACCCAAAAAATAGAGCTTTCAATATTCCAAATCTTAAAAGTGTGCAATCTACATCATTTTAAATAAAAAACCCAGGGAAACATAAGAAAAGATCATAGACATCAGTCACAAAGAATGCTACTATGCTAGGAATGCTTACGCATATTCTATCAACAGCACAAAGCTGCCCTTCTCTATAATGAATCAAGTAACTGAGTTGTTAAATGAGAGCAATACAGCTGTTCTTCTACGCTAAGGCATAGTATCATTATTCAAGCCAATGATAAGCTCGTAACAAATTCAAAGTTCAGATCTCTATGCCTTAAATACTGTAGAATGAAAAAATACATTATAATAAGAAAATGTGGACTGCAATCAACCTTCAACATTAATCCAAGTTAAGTGTTATCCAAATAAAACTTCAGGATTCTTTCCTACGTGGGGTATCATAGTCATCTCAAATGCAAATAAAAGAAGGGACAGTAGTATGGTACTCCTAAAAAAACTTATGAACCATTATAAATTACTGACAAAAGACCATTCCACACATATGCTCAGCATGCAACTACCACATAAAACTGATAATTTGGCAAGCAATACAGATTAAATAAGATCACTTTCAAGCACTTCCAGAGTAAATAACAAGTAGCAGGTAGCTTTAAGAATTTTTTCTAAGATAAAATAATTTCATGTGAACTATGTGCATCATTTAGCTGACATAAAAAGTAGGTGTAAGCAGAGCATTTTTTGAATGTGACAAAACATGTGAAGTCTACAGTTTACTGTTTGAATGTTACAAAACATTTTTTGAATGTGACAAAACATTTTTTGAATGTGACAAACTATTTGATTCATTGAAGCTCACAACCTCAAACCACTATAAAACTTGTCCATGGTCTTGTTTGTCTAGGGTGATGAGTTTTATGAAAAAAATTGTGCACTTGCATTTATTGTGCCTCTGTGAGCATTCATTTGTCTACTCATGCAATTTAGCATCTCATCTAGTGTTCAGGGAAAATCACGGTTGTTTTGTTAGTAAAAGTAAACCCTCCTAAGACATGAATGACAGTTTTACCACACACTGCAAACTTTCTGCTTGCAGAATATGAGAAGGTAAATCAGTGCATTTGCATACAGATATACCCCATCAAATTTGCAAAAATTAAGATGAAGTTACAAAGGGTAAACTAAGCACCAACTAAAACACTTCCACAATATAGTTTGCAGATCAACACAGGTTAGGTATGCAACCATATATAACCTCCATAAGAAACTTACAGCTGCAACAAAATGGTGTAGGAATAAAATCCCTTGTACGGAGCAAATAATTCCAATGCAAATTAGAGTAAAGCACTGAACACAGAAGAATACAGAAAAAATAAAATAAACCTTCTTTATTAGGTTGAATATGCCATGTATTCTGATAAGCATACAGAAAGAAGCAGCGAGAGGAACCCTCTTTAAAACAAAGTGCATTTTTTCTGGCATGACTAGCAAAAATATTTAACTCCATCAACAAATAGTTACATATACAAATGTACAACAAGTTTGATACCAAAGAGTAACAAGGATGATAATCCTTAATCAGCAATGCAGCTGTAATGGTAGATTTCATCAACATAACAAACAAAAGAAACACAAAAATATGCTCACGTCATCGGCTCAAAATCACAGGACTAAAATAAAAGAAAATTCACCGAAGCTTTCTTCTCCTTCACATACCCTATCAATAACCCTCCAAAAACGTGCATAGAAATCGAAGCAGCGCTCGCTCAAACCATCGGAAATAACAAATTAAGATGAAACTACCGTACTGCGCGAAATAGTCTCCGCCCACTCCTAGATCACTAGATCTACAATATATTAAAGGGCAGTGAAGGTGCATACCTTCTTGTACTTCCTCACCGGCGGTTCGCTCACCGAATACTTGTGAGAATTTCCAATCGAGAGGTGGTGGAGCCGAGGAAGTCGCTACGGCAGCGTCCTCGCCTCCTCCCTTTCCGTTCATTCTCCAACTAGAATTCCGGCAACAACGTCGGTCTCGAGGATCGGCCTGCGCATCAAAAATCCCAGTCCTCTCGATATCGTGAATCCTTTGACGGAGATCTGACGGCGCCGCCTCTTACTCGCTGGTCGGACGGGAAAGGGGTCACCTGACTTTCTTCACCATGGGAGAGAGAGGGAAAGAGTGGAGAGGGTTCCGTAATCGGTGAGATGGTTGACAGGGATTGATATGACAAAGAATAAAATTAATCTTCCCATTCGCTCCATTTTTTCGCCCTAGTAAAGTTGGTGCGTATTTTTTTTTTTCTTCAGCTTTTTCGGGCCAGTGATCCAAGTATTAGACGACTATAGGCCTTATTATTAACTTTGAACTGAATATGTATATTTTAAATATGAAGTGCTAATTTTTCTTATGTAAGTATTAAATTCACATGTTAATATTTATTTATTTTTAATCAATTTTTTTTTGTTTCAAATTGCTATTCTTTAAGCTCAATCTTAAATAATCCAATATTCTTCTACCAAATTAACTTAAAGTATTATATTATTAAAAAAAAAAATTATTATTTATTTAAAATATAATATGACCAAGAAAAATATTTAAATAAAGATTTTAACTTAAAATAAGATAAATCATTATTAGTCTCATTATTAAAAGAGTTGGTTCTTTGTTTACAAGGAGGTTCAGAGCAAAGGAGTTCACTAGTGAAAATTCATAGATATTAATAGCCCTGAAATGGTTTAAAGGAGCTCATGCTAGCCTCCCATTGTTGTCCCGAGAAATCTCCATTTGATTTTGGCCCAATGGGGGCAAACCGGGAGAAAGGTTTACCAAGCCACTATTGCGCAAAAGGTAATGGGGGATAGGATGGATTCCCGTACTGCCACGATGGCAGGTCATTAAGATCTTATGGGGTTCGATTCGGGAGCTGAAACGATGACTCACAGTAGTCAGGAGAGTCCTGGCCGTCTGATTGATTGAGTGGAAGAGCGAGATGGCTGAATGGGGCCCGAGAAATAGCAGTCGCATGGAATGAATCCCACAGTGAATCACCCACTGTGGCGCTCCGCCCCTTAATCCGCATAGATTAGGCTAAGGGGTGGGGTGTCACTCTGGTTAACCCTTCACTTATTGTTAGATTAGAATGAAATCCGCAATCCACCTAATAAAGGAATGAGTAAGCACAAAATCAAATAACAGTCACTATCTAAATAAAATATATAGAGTGCGGAAGCGATTCAAAAATGAGAGACATCCAAGCATCACAATATAATAAGTACAAAATATGACTCAGAATACAATTATATAATAATCCAAACACACAGTCATAAGTACCTGTATTATTACATCATTTTTAAGTTTAAATAAATGAAAGTGAAAATATGCTCATTCTCACATATAAAACTAAGCAACTAAATGTCCTCTGGTCCGAGCTGCTGCACCTCCTCTAAGTATAGCTCCTCCTCAGGTACAGGATCGTCAAGCTGTTCTATACCTGATATTGTCGGTTTCACAATGTAGGGCCCCAACCAAATAACAGAAAATCTTGTGTTAGATAATTGTCTAAGTACATTTTAGGCTAATAAATTTTACGTGTTTTACAGTATCACCATTTTATATCTTCTAAGCAACAACTATATCCAATAATAGGAACAACTAGTAGAATCATAAGAAATGAAAAGTTATAAATATTATTTATAACTTTAAACAAAAATGAGGCTAAGGCATACCTCAATATATAAGCTAAATAGGTAGGGCATATATATATAACTAAACAAATACTGAATGAAAATATATATCCTAAATATGCTAGTGATCAAAAAAAATATACAAATTAAATAACTTAACTCAGCAATAATATGTATAATAACAGCAAAATTCTAACATCCTAATATATATAAAAATTGAACAAAGGAATAGCTGACTAAATAAAAATACTGAAAAGTAAGCCAAGTGTCAAAATTGTACATAAATCTGAATATCTATGTACTAACTGTCATATCAGAAGAATGGACAATCTGACCCATATATCTATCAATTCTCATAGCTTTTCTGATATAGGACAAATACATATATATCTATCCATCCACATAGCTTTTCTAGGCTATGGTAGACATAATTAAATAACACTGTGTGACTGAAGAGGCATGCAATACTATGCAATATCTTTTAATTATTTTACTTTATTTCTGTGGACACGTCCAGAAATAACTAAGGAGTCAAGCACGTCTGTAAGACTATACGAGTTCCAAGCTTAACACACACTCCTCAATAAGTAATGTTAAGCCTTCTTATTACTCCTTACCCCTGTCCATTGGGGTAAATGTACACCAGAATCCACCTAGAAACTAAACTCAAAGGTAATTGTTATCATAACTATTCTAAATTTTTATTTCATGCACAAAGTTCTTTTATATGATATGTCCAATGAAGTAAGCTCAAATATACCATGAATATATAGCAACAAAATATCAAAATAAGCAAGGGACTCTACTAATATGGTGATATTATTTATTTTATAATTATCCATTATAACTATGTGGGACCCCGTACTGACAACAAGGAAGTACGGTGTTCCAACTGTGGCAAATTCCTAACTTAAGTTAAGTTAGGTAAACCCAACTTGTCATAAGCCAAGGACTTGTCACCAAGCACTATAATATTCATCAATATACAAGTATCAAAGTGGTGAAAGCAACAAACAATAATATAACATCCACAAATATACATAGTAAAAAGAGGAAATACAATATAGTAAGTCATCACAATGCAGAAATAAAATATATGCAGAATTAATTATTACAAACTAAAATTTAATAGAAAATGCAAATGTCTCACAATATCACTAAAAAGGAAAAGCAGGATCTAACTAAGCAGCAGCAGCACGATCCTCCTCCGGAGTCTGCTCCTCTCATGCGACTTCACCCATGAACAGGTCTGAATCTGACATTTGTCGGTATCACAAATGTCAGGGCCCCAGTCAACAAAATAAAAAGGTTACAGCTAGACAATTGTCTGAGTACATTTTATGTTATTTTAATGAACTAATTATTTTAAAGATATTACATTTAAATTATCTACACATACGAGCAATAATGGGTGCAACAAGCTATGAAATAAACGGGTAATTATAAACTATCCATTTATAGCCAACAACTAGTATGGAAAGTAACACACTATACCAAATAAAAAGGTGATGTTAAAGCTAAAAGCAACAATGACTACAATATAAATGCTGAACCTAACATGCTTATGATCGTATTTAACACATGCTAAGTATATAAAGGACACAAATACTAAAATAAATATACAATTATAGCATCTTAAACATGCCAATATATATAAGTAAGTTAGAAGAGTATACATATAACATGCTAATTAATATAAAAGAAAGGAAAAATGGGCCACTGAGACATGTGGCAAAAGCTGAGCAATCTATGAAATGTGAAGCCACTGAGACATGTGGCAAAAGTAAGGCAAGTACTGAAAGAAAGCCCACTGAAGCATGTGGCAAAGCGAAACAGAAAATAATACTGAACAATCCAGTTAAAGTAGTAATAAGCATAAGACATAATACTATCATACCAGCCAATAGGCCATCCAGGGCCCCCAATACTAAAATATCAATCAATACCCAGCCAATAGGCCATCCCAATCCTCTAGGCCTGGGTCAATTCTACACAATACTATTACTGAAGAGGCAGACTATGCTAAGATATATTCTACCAACTGCAAGCAAGGCAAGAACTGAATGATATGCAATTCAATTACTAACTTAGGATGTATCATCCATATCTTAAGTTCTCCTATTATGCTCAAGGAATAAGGCTCAATAACTAAGGTATGTCAATAAAAAAATATATTCAAAGTAAGCAAGGGACTCAATCTAAACTTATGTGATATCTATTATTATTTAATTACCAAATCTAGCTACTCTGAGAAGGTACAAGTTTAGAATATCCAATATCCAGCCTATCGAGTAGAATCTCAGATTTACGTCCTTAAATTTAATATTAGAACTTAACAAGTTCTAATCTGAAATTATGTGACGACTATATGGTTTAAGTAAAACAATCCATGGCCTAATTTATTAATCTTTTACTCTCTTTCCCAAATCTTAATTAAGTAAATCAATATTTAAGGATTTAGGACTTAAACTCCACTTTGGTGTTCAATTCCTAAATCCATGGTGGTATCATAACTAGGATCTAGGGTTCACACTCTATCCTTAAGTTAAGGACATAGAATCCTATAAGCTAAAAGATCCAAGAACTATGAACTTAGTGAAGGGTTATTCTACTGATTGTAGGATAAAATAATCAATTAAGAACTTTGAGAATCTAAGTTCTATATTCAATCTTTAAGATAATTTCATTATCATATAGATTGAATCATCCTATACCCACATAAAAGGCTTTAAAAGATTAAATAATGAATCAATTAAGACTTTCAATTGGAGATAGTTTGATTCAAGTAGAAGATCTAAAGTCTAAGATCTAGGATTTAAGATCTGATCACTTTAAACTTAACTAGTTTCCTAACTTAGGATTTCCTAAATATGTCTCTTTTATAATTTAAGCTCATAAACTAACTTAGTTGAGTTTATTAAACTGAAATTTAACATCTAAAATCATTAGATTCAAATATTATAGCTAAGTGACTTTCTTAGGATCACTTAAGGTCTAAATGTCTTAATTAAGGCTAATTGAGAATTTCTTAAATAACTTCCATATGATCAACATTATTAATTTAAGAGTTTAGTGAAACATTTATAATCCATCTAAGGGTATCTTACTGAATTTTCCAAGGTTTAAGGGGCATTTAAGCACGTTTTGGTCAAAATGACCAAAATGCCCCTCTTAAGGCAAAAATTAGGATTTTAAGATTTAGTTGCCCAAATTAAATCTAATATATTTTAATGTGTTTCATATTGATTAATAAAATGGGAAACACCCTGATCTTAGGTTTTGACAACCTAATTAAGCTAATTAACCATAATCACATTTTTAGGCCAATTAGAGTGATTAGTGAATTCAAAACATTCTAAGGCAATCCAACCTTGCCCATAGATTCTAATAGACTTAAAATAGCATTAGGAATTACATTTACCAAAATTAGAGGCTTAATTAGAGTTTAATTTACTAATCCCTAATTAAGATGATTAATGAGTGATTAAGAGAATTTAGTATCCAAAATTAGTTTTAAGGGTCTACAATTATTCTTTAGGGTTTACTAAGCAATCAGAGTCTTTGATCAATTAATTTGAATATTTATTGAATTTATTATGATTTAATTGCAAACAAAAAAGGTTTAAGGAACTATTTTAAATTCAACCATTGGATCTGTAATTTTATTTTATATTTAGATTCCTTGTATTTTTCTAATTCAAATAATATATTGGATCATACCATTTGGATTAATATAGCCAAAATTATTCAATTAATTTAATATATATTTTTATTTAAATTAAAACTATAGGATTCGATTTATTAAATCTATAACTATAGAAAATGTCGCTTTATAATTCCTTAATAACCGCGGCCCAAAATCAAAAAGGCGCGGGTCACGGGTCGGCCCGACCCGGACTTCGTCTCCTACCTCTCGACGGGTCCGTCCTAGAAGAATTTTAGTGCGGCAATTCTCAGCATCCAGACAACGGCGGCAGCTCAACTCAAGCCCTACACGTTCCTGGAGTCAAGACGCATCTATTGGACTAAGAACCCCCATCAGGGATGCACCCGATCGTCAGGGTGCTACTCGACCGAGGCGCCCCTTTACAGAAATTTAGGGTTTGTTGTGAGGAGATAATTATCCTCACCTAACCCACCAATCGATCGGGGCTCAATGCCTACCCCTTCAGAGAGTTGAGGCGAGTCGAACCCCCATCATTTCATAACCTTGGAGTGCAGCCGATCGATGGGTCCTTACTCAGACTCAGCCATGGCTCGGCCGCTAGCTCAATCGATCAATACGATCAATTCGAGCTAGCTTATCCCTAGGCGACAATTATGATGGGTTACCTATGTGGCTAAGGTAATCTAGATGACATCCAGAGGCTCACCTAGAAGATAGAATGGAGACTGAGCTTAAGAAATTTCAATGGGGAAGACTGTACCTGAGAACGGGTTGCAGGCTCAGCTGAGGGAAAATTGAAGTGCCTCTGAGCTCCCAGGACGACAGACGAAGGTTCACAGGGGGTCTGAACACCAAACTGGCCCTCTATCAGCTATTCTAAGCTTCAGGAACACCGGGAATTCACCGAGGTGAGATGGGAGCTCCAAGGACTTTGGCTGCCAATTGAGAGTTCTCAGTGAGCAAAGGGACTCACTATGAGCTCCAAGGAGTATTTATAGGTCGGAGGAGGCTCTAGCGTTGGTTTCCAGAGCTTGGGCAATGGGAGGAGGCTCGGGTCGAAGAGAAAAGCTCAGGCCAACTACTATGGGTATTTTGGGGAGAAGGCAACCGGCAAGACGAACGCGCCGAGGGCAGGAGAGAAAATTCAGGGTTTTCCCGTACTGCCACGAGGGCTGGGAGGTGCCAGGCTGTCAGGGGGCACTAGACGCAGACGGGGCGAGACGAGGGAGATGATCCATAGTGCTCGAGTTCGTGTCCGCCGTCTGATGGATCGACCGTTGGTCTCAGATGGCTCAGATGCGTTACTTAAATGGAATATGATGATAGCCATCGGATGCAGGCGATGGATCCGACGCATGGGATCTAATCTTAACACAGAGAAGATCCCGCCGTTCGATGGTTTACGCCAGGATGCGTACCAATGAATCGAGTGGCTTAACCCGGTGCCCCGCTGTCGGGACCCCGCAGCGGATCTGCATCGGTCCCGATAGCAAATCCCGCCTCTTATAATTTAATTAATTATATAATTTAAATATAAATAAACTAATTAAATAATATATATAAATTATTCACAAATATTCTAAATCCAATTTAGGACCAAAGGAACTCCAAAAATTCTTAAAAATTCACCCTTAGCTAATTAGGGTATGAGAAATTTAAAAATGAAATCAGATTTTAATTTGAAGATCAAATTAATTTAGGTATTTTTTAGGGCT
Source organism: Gastrodia elata (assembly GCA_016760335.1). NCBI lineage: Eukaryota > Viridiplantae > Streptophyta > Magnoliopsida > Asparagales > Orchidaceae > Gastrodia > Gastrodia elata. The sequence continues at coordinate 17,698,649 of CM028681.1, forward strand.
TAAAAATAGCTAAAGATACCAAATTTTATATTTTAGCTCCGATTGATTTCAAACTTCTATGGTTAAGTTTAAATGACCTATTGAGTCTAATGAAATCAAAATTAAAGCTTGGTTTAGCTTCATTAAATCCAGATTTAGCTAAGATTGCAACTAGGTTCGTTACAAACTATTCTAAGTTACACAAGTTCAGGATTACCGTTTTTCTACTATCGAGTGTAACTTAGAAACTCGTTCTTATGAGTTACCAAATATTAATACTAGCCAGATCCTAATATGCTTAATCAAAGTCGACTATAAGAGTTAAATAATAAATCATCATGACCTAATTAATAATTTTAGATGTTCTATACTAAGTTCTAATCAAAATTATTAAACTATAGATTATAGATTAAATACCCCGAGATTGGGTTTAATTACATAATCCAAGAAGGATAAGGCTTAAGTTTTAGGTTTCTGTAATAACCTATATATTATTACCTATTAATTAGTAACCTAATTAACTCTAATCTTTTTCTCTTAGTTATATAATAGTATTAGGAGCTTCCATTTCAAATTTTGTACAAATTGGAGGTCATTTATCGATTTCCAGTATTTTTCTGGGTTTGTGATAATTCTGAGAATGCCTAAGTTATTTGGACCTCATAATTGAAATTGGAGTTTGCCATTGGACTCAGCAGCTCCAAATTAGCTAAGAGTGTTATTCTGGGAATTTTTGGAAGTCGTTGATTTTCCCGAATATTTTGTTGTATTTCGATCGCTCAAAAAATTTCATCAAATTAGGATTCCAATTTAAGTTAAATAAAAATTAAATAAAAATATCTTCTTTTAATGCCTATTGAAAGGATCTTACTGCAAAAATTTGAATGCGTTTGGGATCCCGGATTGTCCTGAATAAATTCATAAAGTCTAAACTTTAAAGGTTAATAATATAAAAAATATAAATTGGAATTGGAAATTTTTATATATCTAAGTCAAGCATCATATGAGGATGCTATGTTTTAAGTTTCGTTAATTTTTAAATCTCCAATTTATCGTAATTAATTTTCCAAGTTTTTCACTTAAAAATCAATATAAAATAAAATACTTGTTCAAATTAAATAATTTTTAAACGCTTGCATTTGTCTCATCAAGACGGTCGTTTCGATACTAAGTTTGTAATTTTTTGAGCTCAAATGACTTCAAATCTTGGTTCAAAAATTTCAGCCGTTTGTTTTCAATTCAATGGCTTGTTTTGATTCTAGTTTTGCTTAAATCCCATCTAACCTAATTTTCTTTACTAAAAACCTAAAATTTCCTCTCAGCCGAAATATCCATTGCCCTTCGCACGTGACCGAAACCCCCGTTCTTATCCTCCTCGTGACCGTCCCCTCTCTCGCACGACAGCTGCTTCCCTTTCACCTTGTCCTCCCTTCGTTCCATCTCTCCAGTTGTCAAGCCGATACGATAAGCTCCAACTCCATCTATATCCTTCGTCCACTACTCTTTATTAGGGAGGCGGCATCACAAGGAGGGAGGGCTGGTAAGGAGCGATACCTTAACAAGCCATAGCCGACAAGAAGGGGGATACGGCTAAGAGTTTGATCGACCTTTCTTCTTCCTTAGGCGACTCGAGACAATGGAACGAGACCTCCTTCAAACCCTAGTTCGGCCGAACCCTCTCCACTCGCCGAACGCCTCTTCTAGTCGCATCTCAAAGAGCAAAGGTACCTCCTTCACTTTATCTCCTATCAAAATTGGTATCCCTAAATTTTCTATATATTTTCTTAAGAACCAATGTTATTAGTTGAATCGAATTTGTGAAGTTCAACTCGTTTGTAATAAAGCATTTGAAGTTCTGGTTCTTTTTTCATTTATCGAATATGGTTAAATGTGAGGAAAAAATGTTAATTAAGGATGTTAATATTTGATGAATAATTGACTTTCTATACTTTCAATATTTTCAATATGGGAAGAAAATTCGTGTGCTTTTATTTTTTTTTTATTCATCAGACCTATTGTAAGATCTTCAAAACTTTAATGTTTGTGTTGGTTGATACGACCAAATTTATATAAGGAAAAGCTCTACTTAATGGCCAGCATAATATTTAGATCATTCTTCAATCTTTTTTTTTTTTATTTAAAAAAAAGTTATAATTGTTTTCCTTGCTTCAACAATTTCTATACTCATCTTTAAGTCATCAGATTTTTTTTACTTACGATTGGTTGTAAACTTATATACTTAGTTTCCATAATAAAGTGCATTGATTAAATGAAATACAAGTATTACATCACCACACCAGCCCCAACAACATTCTAATAACATATTGACCTATGGGATGCAGTCTGAAGTTTTAAGTGTTTAATGTTAGATGTAATTTAACACTGTATGCTATTTTTATATGTTACTATATGCAGTATTCAATATTGCATGCACTTAATCATTCAATTGGCTACTGTTTAAATGAACAACAGTGTGTTTTATCATATTTCAGATAATTCGATTTAAAAATTTCTAAATCTAAGAATAAGAAAAGGGATGTAGAATAAATGCGTATGTATAGCGTTTCCAAATTGTGATCTGAGTTTGTTGTAGCTACACTTAGAGCTTTTCATCTGAATTTATTGAACTTGGCACTGCTGTATTTTAACTTTAATCTTAGTTGTAATAATCTTTTATTTTTTTTGTGTAATCGTAATGCAGTAAAACTGTGTAGTGTTAACTTCTGAACTATTTTATTTTTGGAAAAGTTATTGCACTTGAACACTTCTAAATTATTTTATATATAAACAGTGTTGTTGTTATTGATTATTCAAGATCAATTAAAACTTAATGATTGTTGTTGCAAAACAATTAATCTATACTTGAATCAAAAGGTTGGCCAACGAAATGATTTGTAGTAAAATCAAAACCCATTGATTAACAAGAATTTTGCTATATATTGTAATATCAAATCAAAGGTTATGTACTATTATAATATGAGATGTCACTGTAAATAATTGTTGTTATTAGTTGTAATGATATGAAAATCATATGTTGCTATCAATTTCATAAGGGAATGTATATCAAATAAGGAAACCTGTGCTGCCATGTATCTCAATGAAACTAATGTTACCATTATTTTTATTTAAATTATATGCTGCCATCTTTTCATATAAGATCAAATGTAAATACATGTTGCCTTTATTTTAGAAGTAATGAGATAAGATGCTGTCATTTTTATATATGAAGTCAAATGATCAATTGATGCTATCAAATTGTTTATGAGAATCATATGCTACAATCTCTTGTTCTTACGTGAGATCAAATATGATCATATATGGCCAATTGTATAGAAGAAAGAATCAATGAGATCTTAAGAATTTCAATGTTGCTATCAAATGAAATGAGAGAACAAGTGCTGCCTTATTATATGAGAATCTATGCTATTCTTTTATATAAACATACTGCTGCCACTTAGTTGTGAGATACAAGAATTGATAATAGATTTTATGAGCATTTATATTGTCATTCTTTTATAAATTTATTTGCTACCAAGTATATATATATAAGAATCATGTGTTGTCTTCTAATTCTAAGGTAAGATTAGTAAGATCAAAAGAAATCAAAAATTGCCATTAATTTTAAATGTTATTTTTGTTGCATAAATGCTTTCATCTAGTTCAAATATGATTATATGTTGTCATTTCGTTTATAAGAATGAATACTGTCCTTTCTCTTACAAGTATCACATGCTACTATCTTTTATGAAGACAAATGCTACTCTTATTTCAAAGTAAATCAAATGTTAACAAATGGCTTATATAAATTAAGTACAATTATATAAATAAAATGATCAAATGCTATTATTCAATTAAAGTAGATTAAATGCAACGATTTTCTTCTTAATATCTTATGTCACAATCAATGTTAAGAGAGATCATTATTTTTATTTTCTTAATAGGGTAAGAACAGTTGATGTCATTTAATTAAGTATGAATCACATGCTATCATTAGATGAATGTAAATTAATGTAATATGGGAATAATTGTTGTTATCCACTCTATATAGTATCAATTGTTACCATACATTATCATCTAATAGTAAAAGAGGATGAAGGTTGCCATTTAGATGGGAATTCAAATTGTTGCCAATTATATTAAAGTACAAATGCTGCCATATATTTAGGAAATCATATGTTGCCTTCAAATTCAAATGATTCTTGTTTCTATAATATCTAAACGCTAACTTAATTGCTGTTATTCTTTGCAGGATGAGTTGAAAAATTAATACAGGAATGCTAAATTAAATATTATGTGCAAAAAGTCAAATAATGCTGCTCTTATAAATTGCTTATTTTATTTCTGTGTGATATAGAATCTATGAATTATAGTTTAGTAAGTGCTTTATTAAATCTTAAAATTTTAGAACTGAAAATGAGCAATCATATAATAAGAATTGAACTCTATTATAGAACTGGAAATGAGCAATCCTATAATAAGGATTGAACTCTATTGTAGAACTGGAAATGAACAATCCTATAAAATGGATTGAACTCTATTGTAGAACTGGAAATGAACAATCCTATAAAATAGATTGAACTCTACTTTAGAACATGAGATAATCAATAAATTGACTTGTATGTTGATTTGTAAATTATTTGTTTGAACAAATACAAAGGAGACCCTATCGAAATCTCTAATAATATTAGGACTTAGAAAGTTTTAAGAAAATATAAAATGTTTTCACTTAACAAATACTTAGAAATATATCTATAAATTTTAAGTATTCAATTCAAAGTATCCATTTCAATGATTCATTTTAAGACTTTAGCTCCAAATCAATTTGATTGAAAATAATAGCTTCTTGTTAAGCTTTAGATTATTTCAAATTGGATATAATCTATCTCTTTTCTTAACTTTAATTTGTATAAAAATACTAATTTCCAAACTTATATTCCTTCTACTTTATTTAGAATTGACTTAAATATCTATAAGTCAATTTGGAGCTTAATTAGCTCCAATCATTAAGTAGATTATTAAAAATTTAGATAATGAAAAGATATCACATACTTTATAATTATCGAAATTTATTGAATGCTTGCCTAGTTTTGAGCCTCTTTCCTTTAACATTCATTCAAGATCATTGTGCATAAATAAAGATTTTCTTAAAATTTTAAAAGAGAATGCCTTATGGCAAATTGAGTACAAAAGAAAGCACTTATATTAGGACTTCACATTTTAGAGAGGGTAAATGTGAATGTTCAACTTCCCCACTGTATCTGGTTATGCAGACGTGCTTAACTCCTCGCCCATTCTGTTGTGTACTCCTACAGGATGAGGTAGTTTCTAAATGTAACTTTAACTAAAGATATAAGAGTTCTTTTACAAATTGTAAGATCTTTTCATAACTATTTAGTTATGCTTTCATATCATAGTTATAGACTATGATTATCTTAGATTAAGAATCTAAGATATTTCATCATTTACTTTTGCTTTACACTCTCTATTTTTAGTACTGTGTATTACTTACTTCAGTTTAAATTGAATACAGTATATGTTACTTAATTTCAATTATTGCTTCACTGTATATCATTTACTTACTTAGCATAAATTCCATTGAACATATATTGCTTTCATTTCATGCACATAGTAGTTTCTAGCCTTTAGGATACTTTCCTTTATTAATTTTCAAAATAGGTTAGAACTTTAATAAAAGTGAGTATTTTTACTCAATTGATTTCATACTGTTTTCCTTGCAGTTATGCTTGTTCATTTCCCCATACTTTACAGCTTTATAGTACTGCTGCTTACTTTAAATTGTAAATTAAAATTATGATATCTTGTTAATCTAAAAACATAGCTAATTTTAAAATGTGCTTAGACTGTTTATTCTAACTATGATTTTCTTTTCTTTGGCTTTGCCTTATCATATTTAAATATCAAAATATGATAGAATAAGAGCCCTTCTATTCAGGTGATGCAGGTCCAAGTACTTGAAGGGCTTATAAAGAAATATGCTTTCGCTTAGTTTCAAATAGTTTACTTGTTTATGTAAGCAAGAGTGATTTATTTGATACATTTTTCTTTTACTTTCAAAAAGGCTTGTAATAATTAAATCATAAACCTCTTAAGTTCTTTTGCCTACTCTTTTAATCTTTATTATATTTTATATGTTTGAAACTACTTGGGATGAATGAGTGGATTAATCTAATTTCTAGTATTGTAAATATTTATAATATTGCATTTATATGTATCTTCATTTTCATTTATTTAACTTAACAAATGCTCATAAAGTGACTTGGCCACTTAGCATCAATCACTTGATTTGTTTCTTCTAATCAAGTGTTGGGTGCTAAGGTAACATCCCAATAATTGAGTTGATCTTCTATCTAATTATTGGGGCCGTTACAGTTTCATTTTAAAAGTGACCTACTAATTAAGGCAACATCTATTGAGTAATCAAACTTAATAGATTGAATCTCCTACCTTAAATCTAGAGTTAAAAGATAAAATAATCAAAATAAGTTATAAAATTCTAGAAACTAATAAAATCAAGATTTCATCCATTGAGTAACCCATCTACCCAATAAATGAACTATAACTTATGATCTAGTCCTAGTCTTAGGAATGATTCTTGAGTGAGGTGTGAAGATGTGGCGGCCCTGCCTCATCGTGGTCCCGTTAACTCTTAAGTTAACATGATTATGATGGAGGGGTCTCCAAAACAACAAGGTCCCTACTTATAATTGGATTATATACACATTCTAATCCAACTTAACTATGGACTTTGCCATTTTTAAGTAAAAGTATCACTAAATGAAAATACAAGAAATGCAGAGTGCGGAAGCATAATATGTAACATCCATCCATCATATAATACAACAGTACATAATAAGTAAAGTGTTGAAAACAAACATGATCCCTGTATTATTACAATTTAAGCAGTTTAAAAGGAACTGAAAAAGACGCTCGTCCTCACAAATGCAGAAAGAAACTAATGATCTTCAGTGGGACACGTCTCGTCCAAGTGCAGATCTCCTGCTCTACAATCTCAAACAGCTCCGAATCTACTATTGTCGGTTTCACAATGATATAACCCCAGCCAACAAAAGAAAAATCTTAGTTAAATAATTTGTCTAAGTATATTTTAGGCTGTAAAATTTATTATGTTATTTGGATACAACTATAAACAAGTAAGACAGAAGCATATAAATAGGTGCAAGTATGCATAAGAAAGAAACAAGTAAAGCTATAAACAACTAGTTTATAACTTAAACAAGTATGAAGTAACCACATACCTCCCAGAAGCTGTAATAAGGTGAAGTGTCAAAAGACTAAATTCTAATAGAATAGAAAAGTAAACTGCCTAAACATGCTTATGATCAATTCAAATACATGCTAATTGACATAAGTAAAATGAACATATAAACATTAAAAGCAAAACTAGCATCCTATAAGATATGAGTAAAGAATAAAGCTAACATCTTATAAGTAAAAGTAAAGCTAGAAATACAGTAAAGCAATAAATAAGAAAGTACTGAAAGTAAAGTAAAGTAACTGAAATGTAAAATATAAGCTGAAAACTGAATTGGCCAAACTTGCCATTTGAAAGAAATATATACATAAAGACTCATTTCTGCCATATCAAAGCCGGGCAAACAGCCACAAGAGAAGTATAAGAAGAAGTCATTGATATCAAGAGGTAGTCCATATCAGTACCGGGCTAATAGCTACAAGAGAAGTATAATATAAAGTAAGTGGCAATAAGAGGCAGAAACACTAAGTAGAAATATAGAAAGAAGTAAGTAATACCAAGAGGTAGACTAATCAGATTACACTCTACTTAATTGAAAGTATCGATGAAAACAAATGTAAATGTTATTTATGTAATTTTAAAGATGACACTAGATACTTATCAAATATCCTATGTCTAATATATATGTACAAGGTAAGAGGCTTAAAATAAGGTAAGCAAAGCATCAATATCAAAGTGAGCAAGAGACTCTACTAGGATACAAGTAATATCTATTTGTTATCTCATTTAATCGTTCTACCTACTCTAAGTTACACAAGTTCAGGATCTCCAGGTCATACTATCGAGTGTAACTCAGATTCACATCCTTATAGATTGAAAATAATTAGGACTAGCTAGGTCCTAATTATAAATAAATTGATGTCGACTATATAAATTAAATAATAAATCAATCAACCTATTTTAATAATTTTAAAAATCCCAACCTCATCTTAATTAGCCAAATCAAGATGAAAAGATTAAGAATTAAATTCTAAATATTAAGGTTTTATCACTTAATCTAAAAGTATATCTAATGATCTAAGTTTTAATACCCATACTCACTGATTTAGATTAAGGCAAATCCTAATGAATAATCAATTCATTAGGATAAATCTCTATTATTAGTTCTAAGATTCAAAGATAAAATAATCATTAAATAAATTAAGAAAATCTATAAACTAATAAACTCAATGTATCACTTATTAGAATTCAATAGATGAATTCTGACTTAAGATCTATTCCTAATCTTAGAAATTAAAGCTCTTAATTTCTAAGAGTATCTCTCATGACACACATCCTAACTAGTGTTATAAGACTTATGGAAAGATCTAAGATGGTTAAAGGAAATAAGAAATTCATGATTTTTACTTAGGATTTTCTTAAGGTCCTAAATTGAGATTTTTAATCAAAGTTTATACTAAGCCTTAAAATCACATAATTTATGATCTAAAACATTAATCTTACTATTTTATAATGATTAGAATGATGATTTAGAATTTTAAAAGGGTTAACCCCTAACTTTGGGCAAAATGATCATTTTACCCCTAGTTAAAGGTTCAAAAGATCAACATTTGATTTAGGATTTCCAAATCTGAAATTTTCTACTGCAAAGTGTTTCTTACTGTCTAATATAAGTGAAGACAGTAATTACACAAATTTTGGGTAATTATTAAGCCTATGATATCAAATTAATAAATTTGACTCATATGGGCATTTTGGTAATTTGACTGAATAAAATTTAAATTTTCTTTCAGTTTAATGTTGTTTATTGTCTAAGGTTTCTATAAAATCTAAAATTACTGAATTCTAATTTGTATCAATACAAGCTTAGGGGTAGATTGGGTAATTTAGGATTTTCTAATTAAGGGTCAAAATCCTAACTTTATCAATTGGTATCCAACTTGAGTGAAATCAATGGCTATGAATCACAAATGATCCACAGATTATAATGATGAGTGGTAGGCTCAATTTGGACTTCAATTAGCTAATTATGGCCTAATTAGGGTTTAGAGTGATTAGTGAGTGATTAGTAAAATTAATCACCAAATCACTAATTCAACCACTTTCTAATTAATTTAGTATATTTGATTGCATAATTTGGATGTATAATTATCAAAATATTAAAGTTTAAAGTTTAGAAATATCCTAATTATATTAAATCCATTTAATTATGCTGATTAAGACTAATTAAATTTCCAATATATATATATATATCTCTAATATTTACAGATTTTTCGACAGAGGCGGGACCCACAAAATTTGACTGCGTCGACAGCAGTGGGTCCCGCAGCCTATGTGTCAACACGAGAGAGGGCGTTACGGCACTGGCGGACCCCACAACGCCAGTTGAAGAGACAGCGGGGCCCGCAACCTAAATGGCACGAGTTTACGTACCGTGGGCCCCACACTTACACGCGTCAGCGCGAGCTCAAGCCAGCTCACGTTGGCGGGCCCCACACCAATCCTCTCGCGGAGGCACTGACTGTCCCGACCCAGCCCGAGGGTTGGCTTCTTCGCCCTTGCCTCTGCGCACCGTCACCAGGGTTCAAAAATCTCCGGTGTTTCCGATAATGGCTGGACCTGGCACGCATGCGAGGAGATAGACCTCGACGAGGTCTTCTTAACAAGCTGTCGATTCGATAATCGTGGTGACCAGAGGTGTTAGCTGTTACTAAACCAAAATATACGCAGTCGAGATGATAAGAGATATGCGGAATTTCAATCAATCTATATTACAACATTTCGTCTTTGATAATTGCTTATGGCCTAATTATCACACGATATAACAACAGAAATTAAAATCTAAAGAAATTAACATAATATTGAATAGGGTTAGGGATACATGGATTTGATGATTCGCCGAACTGCAGGTAGAAGAAGAATAACTTTGAAGATTAGGGGAGCTCATTGATTGACAAAAATTGAACTAGGTCAGCTATCGAGATGATAAAGGAGGGTTGATCAAGCCTGTGAGGGTTCATAAACGGTGCCAGACACGCGGTTGGAGCTCTGCGCGCCGCGTGCAGTGTTACAAGCCCCGCGCTGAACTCTCGGAGAAGAGAATGGCTCGACCGTTCGACCTGTGATCGAATGGTCAAAAGATGTCGTTTGGCCTTAGATGGCGAAAGCTCAACGCGGTTACGGTTCGAGATGGCACTCATCCTAAGTTCTAAGCAAAATGACTATTTTATGTCTACTCAAGGATTCAAAAAGTCAACTTTTGATTTAATAGTCCAAATTAGAGTTTCTTAGTTTCAAATGATTCCTTACTATCTAACTTGAAGATAGACAATAAGTACGTCTAATTTGAACAAGAAACGGGTTATACAGGTTCAAATTAAAGTTTTTGACTCAGGGGCATTTCGATAATTTTCACTCTAATGAAACCTAACTTTTTATGCAGTTTATTGTAGGTTACTATTTAAGGATTCCATAGAATCCAAGAAAATTGGATTCTGAGTTTAATTGACTAAGTTATGAATGTTTAAGTTGGAAGGGCAATTTGGTAATTTTAGGTCGGTCAAGGGGTGACAAAAATCAAACTTTTTCATTTGAAATCCCATTTTAGTGAACTCAGTTTCTATATCTTTCTTATAATATGCTGAGTGTGTTAATAGGGAGTAAACCCAATTTGGACCTCAAATGGTCAAGTTATGACATATCTAAGGTTAGGGGTATTTTGGTCATTTTTCTAAATTTTTAGGATTCAGATCTTAAATATTATTTTTGTTTACTGATGACATTAAAATTCTAAACTAGTTAGCATCTTAAATTTTTGAATTTGAAGTTGATTTGACCAAGTTATGGTCATTTGAATTCTAAGGGCATTTTGGTCAATTTCCCCTAAAGTTAGCTATGAAATATAGAGTTGATTTTTTGTCCTGATGTCTAAATAGGAAAACTAATACTACTACTGTGATGGGGCTATTCTCCTGAGTATTTTATGACCCATATTGACTATGTTTAATCAACTAGGTCAAAAATTATGGGGTCTTAAATAGGTCCTAAAATACTACTTCATTATGCGTACCCCGAAATTAATTTTTACATTACATTATTTTATTTCTTTTATTTTTTGAGTAAAATGAGACCTATATTGGCTATGTTTGGATTATCCTACAAAAAGTTATTAAACTTTTAAGTTTTATTTAATTTTTAATTAATTAAATTACTATTCAAAAATAAAATTTATATTATTTTACTATTCACTTATTCAATTTATATTAATTTAAATATTTTTCTATATTTATTAATTAATTATTATTAATCTGTAATTAATAATTAAATAATTAATAATTAATCTATTATTTAATTATATTAAATGTTTAAATTATTTTTAATATTAATATTACTATTTAATTAGGGTTAGTAGTAATTAATTTATTATTTAAGCTTAATTAGTTAATTAGTAATTATTTAACTAAGATTAACACTAATTAATCCCAATTTAATTACTGTTAATAATAACTTACTATTTAAATTATCTCTAATAAAAAAGTTAATTATTGTTTACTGTTTAATTATTATCAAAATAATCCTAATTATATCTTAATTAGTTAATTATGGGTATCAACTAATTATTTACTGTTTAATAAAGATTAATAGTTAATTAATATTTATTAATCCTTAATAATATACTGCTAATTATGACTAATTAATTATCATTAACATTAATTAAAAAAATATAATCATTAATCTGCTGATGGAGATGACCGGTGGGACCCGCGACTGCCACGTGGCAGGCCCTAATTGGCTGGCCGAGGTGCTGCAGGTCGCACAGAGCCACGTGGCAAGTTCTGAATGGCCGTGACAGAGCGGTGGGCCCCACCTGTCGGGCTGTACGTGACAGCCCGACACCCGGTGGGTCCCGCAGGCCACGTGGTGGCAATCCAGGGGGCACTGGCACACGGGTGGGACCCACGCGGGTCAAAGGCTCGGCTACTGACGCAGGGGGGGCCATGTGGCGTCACGAGGGAGCGCCACACAGCAAGGCGGGCCCCGCCACTTCCGCCGCGGACCCGGACGTCTTTGGGTTAGGCTCAGCCCGACCCGGTTCGTCTTATTCTTCGCTCAGCGACCCAAGGGTACCGGACTGGGGCACGACATTTGCCGCCCGTCCCGATGGCGCCGGCGCTCGGCCCGCACTGCCGAGGGTAGGTCTCGACGAGACCTACCCAACGGCGCCTAGGCTGGCCTCGGAGGAGGCCGGAGGCGCCGGCTAGGTCGAACCCTAAGGGTTAGGTCATGGGTCGGCTGTGGGTAACCGCTTTCATGGTGGATTACGTCCATGATGCGCTCGATCAGGGTTGATCCAACCCGATCGAACTTGATCAACGGCTAATCAGGGTCACAGAATAATATTTCGAAATACAAATTGTGGAATTGACTGAGAATCAGAGGGGATCAGAGCGTACCTCTTTCGACGGCCCGGAAGATTTCGAAGCGAGGAAGACGACCCGAGGCTTGGCTGCACCCCCTTGGGTTCCACCCTGCGACCAGGGCACGCCCACTACAAGTTATTGAGCCCTCGACGAACTTGTCGAGGGCTCCTCCGCACGGGAGAGGCGACCGCGGCGGTAACCAACCCCGTTGCAACACGCGGAGGGTTTAACGCAGAACGATGAGCGGCGACTGTTCGATCACTCGATCGAACGACCACGATTCGCCGTTTGACCTAACGGCCCGATCAGACGGCGCATTCACTAATAGGCTGAGGGCGTTAGTTTTTAGACGACGCCAATAAATAATATTTTTAATTTAATTTAATAATTGAAAATTCAATTATTTAAATTAGCTCCTAAGAAATTTCCTAATACATCACCCCTAGCTGATTGAGGGGTGAGGAATGCAATGATGAGATCAGATTTTCGATCTGATGAGTATTTTAAATTTCCTAATTCTCGGGGTATTTAAATATTATTAAAATATTCATCAAAATTCCGACGACTTCCGATTGACACAAAAACATCACCCCTAGCTAGTTTGGGAGCAATGAGCACAACGGTGAATTCCATTTTTAGATTTGAGTTCATTTTAAATAGGTCAACTTTAGGGTTTCTGGATTTTCCAGAAATCAGGATTCGATCTATTTGACTCCTGGTTTGGACTAGGTCTTCGAGGTTTGACTCCTAATTAGCACTTATGATTAGTTTTAAGACTAAGATTAATCCTAATTGACTAAGGTAACAACTCGGGTTGTTACACCCACGGTCCATACAATAGATTTGGGCGATCAGCCGACTGTTGTGAGGCATATACTCATTAAAAATTTTGATAAACTCAATTTTCTAATTTCTTCAATTTAAATTAAATCTATTTTAAGTTTAAATGACTTCTAAAAATTCTAAAAATTTACCCATAGTTATTTAAGTGTGATGAATTCAAAAATACTGATGAATTCAAAAATGCTATCATATTTTGATTTAGAGATTAATTTAAATTGGTTAACTTTCTAGTCAATGAATTGACAAAATAGTCAATTGATATAATCAAACTTCGATGGATCCTAAATTTTTAGGATTATATCCTAATGACAATTAGGATTTTATGGAACAAGAATTAGGATTTGATTTAGTCCAAATTAATCATAGTAACAATCGAGGATTATTACAATATCGTATCAATTACAAAAACTCTAAATATTTTTGAAACAAAATAAACAAGCTGTGAAGATGATCATATAACATTAACTTAGAGCTTTAACACTACAAATAGACTCACATTTTATTGTATATCTAAATATCTTAATAGAGGACAATGACATAATGCATATAATCATAATAATAAAAAAATCATAAATAAATTTAAAACAAAATAAATAGACCGTAAATAATATCATCCTAGCTTAAGTGCACAATTTAATGATAAAACATATTTATATTTTATTGAATATTTGAAAATCATAACAAAAAAAAATTATAATAATTTGAAATAATATAAAAAGTTCATGAAGTTAATCACAACTTTAATCATAAAAAATCATAATTAAAACTTATATTTGTGAGAACTCGAATAAAAAAAAAATTAAACAGACTACAAAAATAATTATAGATTCAACTCACTACTTTAACTTAAAAATATACTGATAACTTATTATATGTCTGAAAATTTGATAAAATTAAAAAAAAAAATTAATAGACCATAAATAATATCTCAGCTTACTGCATATTTTTTGATAAAAATTAAAACATATTACAGTTTCAGCTAACAGTTTTATCTCTTAATATATGCTTAACATTTAGAAATGAGATTTTAGGGCTCTCCGAGAGTTTTATTTGAAATTTGAAAGTTGAAATCGTCCGTTAATATAAGATCGGACGAATACAGTTTAAGACATTGTAAATTATGTCGAATTTATATTTTTCTCATTTTTGAAGCTTCAAACCGATCCCTACAGCAGGAAACAGCGGATAGAAGCAGCGAAGACTAAGCTATTATATAAGTATTATATATTTATATATTTTACTAAATCATATTTTGAGTTGACTCGAATTAAATTTGAGTTGAGTCGAACTCGACTCAAATGAATTCGAGTGAACTAGTTTAACTCGAGAATCAATTAAGAAATATAAAATCAAACTCAATTCAACTCAAAATTCAAATAAGCTATTGAGCTAATTTTAAATTTAGGTAAAGGGCCCTAATCTAAACTAAATAGCCCAAACTCAATAGCAGAAACCTATAACGTGCAAAAGTGCAACGAATCATGGTCTTCATCACACGCAATACCTCACTCTCCAGCGACGAAATCTTTGGAGAACGCATGGGCAATATTCTTCGATTCTTATCTCTCCCCCTTAAATCAGCATTCACACCATCCACCTCTATTCCGTAATGTAGGGTTTCACCGATTGCGAAGAAGGGAAGCAAAGAAGAGGTCTAGCCGCCTACGCCATGGGACAAACTCTCTGCTTCCTGCGGGATAAATCTCAAGGCATGCTTCCCATATCTCTTTTCTGATTTTATATGCTAGCTAGTGTCTCTTAATCATGATTTAAATGCGTTCGTAGCATAGAGTTCCTTATAGATTGGAAAACCGAATCGATTTATTTGGATTATAGGATGGCAAGTTCAAAAGTAGCTTTCATTTAATAACTCGAGGTTTTTACTGATTTTATAATACCTTTTTCATTTTTCATGAAGATAAAATATAATTTAGGGCTAGTTTGGTTCGCTGTTATTCTCGAAGTTATTAGAGTATGTTGTGCTCTTTTCTGTAACAGCTGGATATAAACCTTTTGGTTCGTTGCTATGTTATCTTAACATTGAAAAATTTGCAAAATTGCAGCCATCTAATACTATTTAGAACATCACTAATACGGCTTACAGTCGGGAATAACGCTACGATTCGTGTTCGCTTCTCTTGCGATTTTGGCGAGAACAGCAAGACCAAGAATTCTTTTCTCATAGCCGAGGATGCTCGATGCTTCTTTGTGTTTTTTTGCTTCCCACCTGTACCTACGTCTGATTTTTTTTTCTTTGGCCGGTTAAGTACCGCATTAGAGAATAAGAAAAATTGAAAAATTGATATTATAACAGGGATTGTATTGCTTAAAATAAAATAAAAAGGAAACTCCCCAAAATGCGTGGGGAAATAGTGCTCCAACCCTCGAATTTATCCCTCAACATGCTTAAGTGCATCGCAACCATCCAATATTTTTTTATTGCTATACTGCCAGGCTGTTTGGGCTCAGTATTGGGCACTATAGAAGGCCACAATAAAAAAGCTATCATACTCTAAAATTTTTCCTGAATGTCTCTAAAATATGGAAAAGTTCTGCACAATTTACGAGCAAAAGTGCATGAAATTAATCTTTATGTTGCACATGTCATTGTCACGTTACCCATAGGTTACTTTTGGGAGAAAATGGGAACTTTTATTGTAATCTTAGTGACAATGTTTAACTAAAATCATGTTATTTAGTTAGCGTGATATTCTTAAAAAATTTCCAAATAACAATGTACCAAACTAGATCTAAATACCATGGATTGTTAGGTAACCATGATTATAGGATTTATTAGAATCCAAGATTTAGTAAATCTTGAATTTCTTAAACCTTAAATCTGTTTGGTGATAGAAAATTAGGATTACAGGATTTCGGTTATATTTTCACATGCAAGTCTTGTAATCCTACAAAAATTGGGATTGTCAGAAACAATGAAAAAATGAGGAATGGCAATATTCTGGGGAATGATGGAGGATTTGAGATTATGTTGTCTTCCTGTTTGTGCCCATACACTATTTGATGGATTATGGAATTTAACCCTGTAATCCTTTTGAAATTATACTACTAAACAACACCTCTATAATAAATGGATTCAGTTACTCTCATGGCTATTTGGCTATAAGATTTAACATGATTTAGGCACTTAAATCCTCAAATTTTGTCAAATTTTTTTTGTTTCTATAAAGCTAAGTCTCTTAAATTCCTCTGCTTCTCATAAAGTGTTGATATCTACTTAAATTCTTATAAATTTGTGTTTTGCTTGAATTTAATTTGCTTTCATTACATTAGGAAAATTAAAGAAAAAGAAAAACAAGTGACCTGTTTTGAGAGAGAAGAAGCAAAGGATTCAGGGAAAGGGAATAAAGGTGAGTATGAGTAATTTGAAGAGGGCAAATGTATAGCAGAACAATAAAAAATATCTTTAACACAAGTACTATTAGGGGATATTGGTTCACTATTATCTTAGTGACATGTTATATTTAGTTATTTGATTTTTGTTGTTTGGTTCACTTTCATGCTGTTTATTTATTTAATAAAATGACATTGTTAAATACTGCCCTTATAACTCTTAAAATTGACAAACTTCTATATAACATTGGATACAATCCTTCGACTCTTTTCCTCATCACAAGCTATTTTAGTGAGTTTAGGGTTCCTTCTCGTTGCTCCTTTGCAAACTTCATTTGCTTTCTCGGTAACTTCTACAATATTTTTCGATTTTCGGGCTTGTTCCTTTTGAAGAAGGAAATTAAAATAAAAATAAAAATAAAAAGGGTAGTATATTTAAAAGTATTGTTATATAAAAATATTATAAAAACACAAAATATGAATAACACCAAGCCAAATACCAATTGCAATTTCAATAAAACTGTTACTATTTTATTTAAATAATATTGCACTTGACATGTGATCAAACAACCCCAATTCAATTAATTTGATATTTAATCAGTGGATGAGGCTCTATTTACAATGGTTGTACAATTACCCTTTCATGAGGCACACCTTTTTAAAAAGATAGTTTTAAGTAATTATTTATACTAAGTAGATGATAAATAAAATAAATTGGCTCTACTTAATTATATTTATTTTAATAACAATTGTATTACAACAACAACAATAACAATAATAACAAGCCTTATCCAATTAGGCGGGGTTAGTTATATGAATCATTTGTTTTCATTATGCACGATCAAATAGAAGCCCCTCCTTACGTTTCAAATAGAGAAGATCCTTCATAATAATTAATATTTATATTTAATATTACTAAAATTTTATAAAAATAATTATATAGAGTGTTTAATAACTCATGGTGTTTAACGGTGAATAACACTAAAATTTTTAATTACAACTTGCATGCACTACATTTAGTTTTTTAAGAGTTTTGGGTTGCATAAATATGGGTTAAAGAAAAACTTAAGCTATAGAGAATCATCATAGAACTTTAAGGGTTTCATCTATATCTAAAATAAATATATATGGACTATTCTATTCATAATAATGATAATATTATCAACAAGAATGAATGATTCAAATATATTGATTATCATGAACAAAAGTGAATGGTTCAAATATATTGCTTATTTGCGCCCAAATGAAAAATGATGTGATTAACAAAATTCATGCAAGTATTTAAAAGTTAAGTGCTTTCAAAGGTGTTGTGTGACCGATAAATTTTGTTCAAACTTGAATGTAAGGTTCATAAAAATTTACAAGATTAGCAATATTATATGGGATCAGATTATTGATTTTTAAGATAAATGCATACTAATTAAATATTGCTTAGGTATATGGATCAATATACACACAATAATATGGGGAGAAATGAGTAGGTCCGTGAGGTTCAAGTAGTTAAAATTGAGGATAATCTAAAAGAAAGTAGTTTAAGCTTGTTTTAGACATAATAACCATAGATTGTTAGTGTTTTAATTAGGTGGGATGAGCTAATGAATTATGCTCATATTAAAAGATTGGGAAGAAGGCCTAAGGGGACATTGTAATAAATTTTAAGAATAATCTCATATACTTAAAGTTAAGGAGGGATAGACTATTATTCGATAGAACACATTTGTGACAATGGATTCATTTAGATGAACCCACATATTGGGATAAGGCTTGGCATTGTCTCTCGTGTATAGGATTGGGCAACATTGTTCTTATTTATATTAATTTCAAACTATTCATGTTTTAACGTGCAGCTCCCCAATTACATTTAATTCCATGAATAAGTTAAATTTCACTTTCTTGGTTAGGGAGGTGAGAAAATGATTATAAAGTTATTTAAAAGATGTGTTGTTGTGATGGCACAACATTTTTTAAAAAATTTATTTTATGCACAATTATACATTTGCCCCTTGAAATTTTTTGTATGCTAATGCAAAATATCAAATTTTAATAATATTTTTTTTGGAAAGATAGCTTCCTTAAAAGGTTGTTTGGTTTCCTATATACTGAGTGCAAAGTAAACATTTTACTTGTGTTTTTAAAACACTAATTTTTATTTGCTAGATTTTGGATGTAAAATTTTTGGGGATTTAGATTCTCTTAAAACACCAATTTCTATGCAAATCTTTATAACCAAATTAAGAGATTTCTTATTACTGTCACTCACAGAGATAAAAAAACTATTTTGCCTTTGCAGGCCTTCAATGGTCATTGTTGGACGTAGTGGCATTAATTGACTTAGATGCAACTGCACTTGCCCCAAATAAAGGCTTTAATCATTTCTTTGCAGGCCTTTAATGGCATAATCCAGCCTTTGACGGTGATAAACAAGCTTTGTCAAGCTTAATCACTCTCTTTGTCATCTTCATTGCCTTTGAATGGGGCTTCATTTTGTCTTGTACAAGCTTTGCCTATCTTAATTACTCTCTTTGTTGTCTTCATTTGTGATGTTGCAGGATCATATTAAGATATATTTAAGTAAAACAGAAAATAATCATACAAACAATAAATATTTTAATTATCCAGTTCAATTTAATTATTTTAGAGCCAAATAAAAATAAATTTTCTTGAATTTTCTTTCCACTCAAGCTAATTCCACTCAAATTTAGATGGTGCACTCAAAAAATAATTGCTGAAAATATGTGTAGGTATCATTATAAATAAGAATTTAAAGAATAATCTAATGGAAGCTAAGATGTTGAATGATAGAATTATATTTTTAAATATTATAATTGACATAATGATTTTTAGTTGGTTTAAGAAATAGCTAGAGAAAACATATTATTTATAGAAGAATATTTAAATGGATATATTGAATGGTTTGACTGAAGAATTTAATAGTATTCATAATAATTTTTAATTTAGAAAAATTTATAAAAAATGAAAAAATAATTTTAGAATTTTTTTTAGCTTAAAATATTACGATTGCTAATACTTATTTAAAAAAAAAAGAAAAACATATTATCATTTATTAAAATGGAGCTTCTAAAAATCAAGATGATTACTTTTTATAAAGAAAGAAGATAATTTATGTTGCAACAATTATAAATATTTTTTTTTAAAGAATGTGAGTTTCAATTATAAAGCAAATATGTAACCTGTGAGACTTGAAAGCCTTAACCACTATACTATAATACCTTTCACATTATTAATTATTTTAAGTGGTTGTTTTTTGGTTTAAGTGAAGTTTTAAAACTTGTATAGTTAGAATTTTGAGAGTGACGCTACTTTTATTTACAATTCAGTTGCTCGTTGTGTTTCCAAGATAGTAAAAAAATATACTTGGCAACCAAAAATAAGAGCACTCGATAGTAGAAATGTTTAGTGGTAAAAATAAAATATTATAAAGATTAAAGAAAAAAGGATGTTACAAATAATAGTTTTAATGTAGGCATAATGAGAATTAGAAGAAATATAAATCATAAATCCAAATATTAATTTGTGATGTTAAAAGTGCAGTATTCAATGATTTATATAATAATTTAGAAACTGTTGAGGATTAACATATCTTTTTCTTTAATGCACTAGAACTAAGAGATAGAAAAATCAAAGAAAGACAAATTAAAATATAAAAAATTAGAATTATTTGGCTCAAAGAGATAGAAAATTCAAATAAAAAAAATTAAGATTTGACTTTAAATAATACTTTTTACTGATAAAATATCTAGTATAAGTGAATAAAATACTTTATTGAAATTTTTAGTGAAGGTTGTGCCAATACACTTAATATGAGTGAAACATTAAATAATATGGAATAAATAGTTATTAAGCATAGACCATTCAATGTCGCAATTAGAAAACTGAGTGTAAAATGTAAATGTAAATGTAGAGGAAGACCAAAAATGACATGGGAAGAAATCATTAGAAAGGATCTTCATTTGAAACTTGGGAGGGCTTTTTGTGTATTCATGCACAATATAAACAACAAAATCATGTAGCCGACCCCACATGGTGGTACTAAGACTTGGTTGTGTTGTTGTTGTTGAACAAGCAAGGGCTAAAAATTAAATAAATTTTGTTAATTGGTTTGTGTATAAGATTAGAGAGTCATCTTAGATGTTTGGGCATATTAAGTATAGATTGTTTGATGCCCTTATTAGAAAAATTGAATATATAATTTTGTCCATGTTAAAAGAAAAGGTGGAAGACCAAAGAAGACATGGGAATAATCATTAAAAATGATCTACTTTAGCTGAAACTTAGGAAGTGGATTTTATTTAATCATGCACAATAGAAACAAAAGATTCATCTAGCTAAAGCCCACCCAATGAAACTAAGACTTGGTGTTGTTGTACTAAATAAATGCTCAGTGATGCTCAAGCTCAAAAAAAGTAAATGAAATAAAAATAAACTTGAATTCAACTTGAGTCACCAATTTTGAGTTGATGTTTGAATTTATTTAACCTTTAAGCATACTTAATGAATTATAAATATGCACAAACTTTCAAATAACCTCAATATTTTACCTAGGTTATTTGGTCATAAGTAAATAATATTCCTAAGTAAAATAAGTATTATGTGAAAAACTTCATTTAAAATTATTACTTTTGATAGCTATTATATAGTTTACCTTTTATGTAATTGCTTTAGGGCATTTTGTAATATAGGAAACCAAAAATGGCATTTTCTGCAATCAGGCTATGTTGATCCAAGACACAACAAAGCCTCATTTAAAGGCAATGATGTGACATGATGAAAAATAAAATAATTTTTATATTAATAATTATCATTGCTATCGGTATTATTATTATTATTATTATTAATATTTTCATTTTATTATGTCTTAAGCCCAAATATGCATAGACGGGTCCAAGCGCGTGGCGAGTCCACAGGCGTAGAAACGAGTCCAGGCACGTTATGCCCGAACATGATTTGGATCAAGATAGGTTATTTTGTATTAAATGATCGTACTAACCTATACCTACAATAGCGGACCCAGACACATGTTAAATGCACTCAAACACACCCATAATGTATATAAATAGCCCCTCTCAAAAGAAAATTTTATATTTTTCAAAAATACTACCATTATCATACAAGAGTACCGGGGCATTGGAAGTATTTCATTATAAGTGTGCGGAATATTACTTTTCTAACTTCATCACAAATTGCGAGAGACATTTTAATCTAATTTAAATATTAAGTTGTTTATTATGCAGTACGTATTAGCTTTGTATTACCTAATTGTTAAATATATTATTTTTGTTTTGATTATATTATTGAATTGCAATCTAGTTGTGTCCCAAAAATGTTATTTCATTCACTTTATTGCTTCTTTTGATATTGGAATTACATATGCCTTGAATGTTATACTCTTTGTTATCCTGTGTGATGATGCACTTGACACTTCTTAGTTTTTCTACAATTTTTAATACGATGTGTATATCATAGTATTATGGAATCAAATATATGAGATGATCTAATTGATATAAATAATATAACACTAAATGTATTATTTGAATAATCATTTTAATGTCTTATGAGTAACTGAGGAATTCATGACGGAATAAAAATCTGTACAATATAAATTAGGGCTAGGCATAGCCCGATTATGGAGTCATAATGAAGCATGTGTCGCTATGTTTTCCAAGCAGACATGATTGGGTCCCCTTATAGTTATAATCCAAATAATGATGATATCCGAGTGAAAGTAAAGCATTTATTGTAACGGTTATTTGTATACATCAGGGATAGGCATCGATTTAACATAATATTAAATGTAAATTCACTATTAATGAAATATGTGATACTAAATTTGGAATATTCTTACATGAGTGATACTTTGATATTGCATTGTTACAACAACTCAGCTTCTTAATATGTTTCTCAATCATCTATGCAATATTAAATTATTTACTTGTCAATATATTTATTTATCGTTGCCCTTTCTCTTTCCAACTGATTATTAGTGATACATTGTTATTGTCTATGCTCTCTTTTTCCATGCTTGTTCATTTGAATATCTTAAGTTTTGATGTGTTATTGTATTCTTGTAGATATCATGCTACTATTATTATGAAACTGCGAATTGCACCTAAAATCTTGTTTGCAAACTTAAAATATGAACTGGCATACAAGTAAGATAAAGTAATATTATTTTATTATTTACTTAAAATGATTGGTGTCTTATTTAATCATTTCCTTGCCATGAACTTTAATTGAACTTCTCTGTGCTGTGATTTCTCCACTTGTTATTTTTTCTTCAGATGTTTTTAATACATCCTTACCAATACATCCAGTTTTTGGATGATGATGCAAAAAGAACATGCAATTTATTAAAACAACCTATGGGTAATATAAAACAAGATGCATAGTTTCTTGGAATTTATGAGATAACAATTCAAAAGTTTATATCATTTCATCAACTATTTAGAATTTTATTCTTCTTTATTTCAAAATTTTATACTTCGATTATATTTTTCTGTTTATTATTTAGCTAGTGGTATAATTAGTTGTAACTAGAAATTCTTATAAAGTTAAAGGGCTGCTTGTTATGTTCAAACTTTGTATGGAATATATTTCTCCTTCCCACTATGATTGAAAAAGAAGATTGGGTTTAAGTAAAGGCTTAATGTATGAACCTTTGAAAACAACGTAGCATAGCATGACCAGCATAAAATGTTAATATAAGTGAATTATGCACGTGTGATAGAAATTCAATATAGCAAAGACTTTTCAAGGTTTGTCCTTGGCCTACATTAATGTCTCATAAACGCACGTAGAAAGAAAGAGAATCAGATAGATCCAAAGAACACCAAGAGTTATGTGTGAAAAGACATAAAAAGGAAAAGATTTTGGATTTGGCTGAGCTAAAAGATTCTATTTTGTTTTGTTGTGGATTCTATAAGGTTCAACCTTTCTTACAAAGTTTAAACTAATTGAAAGGCTTTTCTAGAGGTGCTGAATGATGGTTGCATTGGTGACATCAGTGTTCACTGTTTGTGGTAGTGAGATTAAGATTAACAATACATGTGGAAGCTGTTATCAAATGCCATGATGACATTACTGATTGTCATAGATGATATATTTCATGCTTGCAGCTACCGGTGTTGGAAGCTAAATATTCAAGCTGGTTCTGATAGTTGTACTTTAAAAAAGGTTGGAACTTGCAAGCTGGATTTTGAGAGTTCAAAAATTGAACTTTAGGAGCTAATGAAGACCTATATTAGGAGTCAAACCTTGAGATGACCAAGGCCAACATTAGTTGTCAGACTTTGTGAGCTAGACTCTAGGCTTTCAAAGGTCAGTGTTTGGAGTTGAATTTTTGGTTGGCAAAGATTTACATTCAGTGACGAACACAACAAATTTGTTTAGGGGAAAGCTCAGGAGCACTTTGTGTCCATAAAGTAAGCTTATCACTCTCCTTGTAGGTGAGGGATCTAGGTGGTCAACAGATCCTTGTTGCTGGTAAACTTTGAGCAGCAGCGCTAATTGACACCAAACGCCTCATGCTAGTGGGCAAGGTGTAGTCTTGGCAGCATCAAATGTTTTGGCAATCGAACATCAATAGTTAATGGATGTCAAATGCATGCTATTAGTGAGAGTCAAATGTTAAATGTAACTAGGTCACTCTACTTGTAGGAGGGAATTGATCATCCTATAATGTATGTGAAAAATGCTTGTTCTGGACCGATTTTAGAGGTTAGTTTCTAGTAGATGTTTGACATCTGTTGGTATTGGGTATTCTGACATTGGTTGCTGGCAAACATCAAATGCTGGTAGGCATATGGTTGGGTGGTTCATCATATTTGAGTGGAGATTGGAAAATCTCAAAGCAGGCATCGGATGTCAGCTGCCAAAGAATATTGTATGTCTGTAACAGTAGATGTCAAACTATAGTTGATGGGAATGCTGGGAGTTAGATGATGGCAGTTGGTTGGCTTAGTAAGTTTTTTGTAGGAGGGAGACTGAGTCATTGAGAGAGCTAGCGTCAAACAATCACCATTGGTTGGTAGCGCAAATGGGAAAACCACGGTCTTCCTTCCTTATTAAATTATGAGCATGAAAACTTTTGTTTTTAACCCATGGGTGTGCTTAAAAGATTGTGCTAATAGAGATAATTAAGATTAAGGGCAACGGAAAGAGAGATAGAGCGGAAGGAGCGTGCGACGGTTCGTTTAGATTTAGGTTAATATGTGTTCATTTAGATTTGGTTTGTTGAAGGCTGTGTAATAGATTCCCGCCCTCTCTTCTCAATCAATTCGACTCTCGTATAAAAGAATTTCAGCGAAGCTTTGTTTATAGACCACATTTTTTATTCGGATTTACGGCAGTCGAATCCACCGGAGGTTGGATCTATCTAGGTCAATCTAGCGAGGGTAAAGTGAGTTAGGTGAGACGCTCTGCTTCGCTGAATAGCACCTGACTTGTGCTTGAACGAAAAGAAAAGGTCAGAAGCAGGGCTAAGACTTGAGGAATTCTTTTTTTTAGTACCAAAGAGTGATGACTAGCACCCGTTTTCTTCAATGGAACATAAACTGGCTTTAGTCGTCCATTCCTTTTATTGGGTGTCGGCTATTTCCACGTTGGTAAGTCACAAAAAATTCACCCACTCAACTAAGTTGAGAGCAGTAATCAATGTCATGCATAAGGGGAAAACTTAGGATGGAAAAAAAATGAAGGGGTCTTTGTTACCATTAAAATGAGTTAAAGATAATAGAAAGTACCTTTTCTTATAATTGGAGCTAACATCGATACAATGTTATGAATTCTGTTGTTTATGTGTCTTGTGATGGTAGTTGTGAGAATCTCAAGATTAAAGTACATATTTGTCAGCATATGTAGAGCAAGAGAGTGTTTTAGGGCATTGGGTTTTGGTTTACTGGTTGAGACTCTGGTAGGCAACTGTTGGCCTCTTGGCTCTAAGCATATGGTTTGCAATTTCTAAGGAATTTTACCTAGGGGTAAGGTTCAAGGGTCTCTGTTTAAAAATAATATATATATATATACATTTGCCAAGAAAGAGAGAGAGCGCTAAAACTCTTTTACTGGTTGAGACTCTTTAGGAGTGGTAACCTTGTGTATGGTGGGGGTGAAGTTAGGGAAAGAGAAATTATTGTCTCTTTATTATGCACTATATGTTTCTGACACTGACTCTTTTGATCTGCGGATTTACCTTGCAGGAAAATTGCAGGTACGAAGAATATGCGACAGAGTATTTGATCAATGTGCCGACGATAACCTTTTGTTATTAGATAAACTTCACATTGCTACACTCATGGTATTCAAGTAAGATAACGTTTTGCATTAATTTTTTTCATTTTATATAATCCATTTCTTTGTATAATAATTTCACTTGTTATGCAATATTGTTCTTCAGTTCCGTGAACAGGCAGTTACTTAGTCCTCACAAGGAGCCTCCGTCATTGGAAACAGTAAGAGCTAAAGTAACGGTATGATACAAACAGCGTTCAGTAATTTCAGCTCATTTGAATCTTGCACTCTTTTATTTTTTGTTAAATAAATTATTAAGATTGCATCTATGTAATTGGTTATTGAGAGGATGAGATTTCATTTGCCTTTTAAATATATTTTTTTCACTAGAAACTATATATATATATATATATATATAATGATTATGATAATCTTTCCATAGTAGAGGTTAGGGGTACGAACAAGTTGTGACTAGTTGAACTCAAACTGGGTCTG
This sequence comes from Gastrodia elata, assembly GCA_016760335.1. Classification (NCBI taxonomy): domain Eukaryota; kingdom Viridiplantae; phylum Streptophyta; class Magnoliopsida; order Asparagales; family Orchidaceae; genus Gastrodia; species Gastrodia elata. The sequence continues at coordinate 17,725,217 of CM028681.1, forward strand.
AATAGAGTTCCACATGGCCAATATTGCTTTAGTTTGAGCTTACCAACCTCAACAGAGCTCAAGCTTGTTAAACTTGATTATGGCCGTATGTAGGTGTGAATTCACTGGCCAGGTTTTATTATTTTAGAGATTTAATTAAATGTTTTATTTTATTTAAAAGAATTTAAATTAATTATATAAATTACAAGATTTGATTGACAGGTCGGATAATCTTTTCTCAAGCTTAAGCTCATTTATGGGTTAAGCTTGGGTTGCAATTTGTGCTTGACTTGTTGGATGGATAAGCAGTCTACATGCCCATAAACAAGCAGATCTCAAGCTGGTTTGGCTTGCACTTCTGGTGGATGTTGAATTGAGCTATAGATGTTAAAAAACAGTTTTTGAGATCAGTGGAGTAAGCACAAAAATTGCATCAAAGACATGATGATAGTAGAAGTTTTTAAGGTACACGGGTATTGAAAAGGCCCATGTTAGATATGGAACATGTGTCGAATTCTTAATATCTGACAATGTGTACAATATACCACTACATTAGGTTTAACTTAACTTAGTGTGCTCCATCTTACTCTTATGTTGAATTGGTATTTCGTCCAATAGTTGGATGGGGTATAGTGTGCATGAAATTCATGGCTTCTATGAATTTGACTAGTTTAACTAATGAAGAGTCACTCTCATACAAGCTTAATGTAATTGATGTGCTGTTAATACATGATGATGTTAAAAAATTTTGAGTTGAAGGAGAGCATTGGACAATTGGAAACGTGGAAGATATTTATACAAGTACTCGTGCAGAGGGCTATTAAATTGTGGAGGATGGAGCAATGTTTCCTAATTGGCCCAATGGGATATATCAGAACATAATAATCTAGAAATATAAGATAATAGATATGAGTTGTGTCTAGTATATTAAAAACTCAGCTCTTGACTAGGCTTTTGATGTTAGATTTTCTTACTCTTGTATGTATCTCAACGAAACAATCTTCCCTCTTAATGCTTGCACATGAATTTTCATTATTGGTTATCACTCTTAAACTGTAGCCTTATAAAACGCTTAGATCATCTTAATCGTGTGGAGTTTGTTTGAGAGTTACCTGCTTTTGAACTTTTCTCTGCCATAATCAAAGTACGCATGGCTCATTGGGTTCCCACATTTGACTCATTATCTATTCTTGTATCATTACTGAACGATTGAGAGTCAGTTACCCAGGCTGACCCTAATAAGCCGATTGGTGAACGCTCATCATCCATAAGCTTAAGCTAATGGAGTTTATTTCACTATTATGTGGATTTAACAATTCTCTCTTCCTTCATTTGATAGCTGTAGCATGATCTTAAACGAATTGATTAACAACTAGCTCTAGGCTAAATATGAGAATTTTTAACTAAGAAGTTTCTAGCTTATAGTAGTTGCAAAGTTATTAAGAAGAATCCTGTGTAAAGCATTTGACGTATAAACTCCAAATGATATATTATATGCTTGTTTAAGCATAATTTGGCTTGCGAAGCTTTTAAAGTGTGCAAAATTTAGCCTCTATTTGGTTTCGCTTAGCCTAGCTTTATTAATTTTTAAATAATTTTCTCATTGCAACTTAGTTTAACTTAGCTTACCAAACAGCTCTAGTTTATGCCTAAAATTAATTAAATTAGATTAATTAATTATTAACTATTTATTCATAATTATAGTTGAGTAATTAACTTCAATTGCTAGTAATTAAGTTCAATTGCTGCAATGTTGCTTGCCATGTTGGCCACCTCACTTACCATCCGGTTGCCTGGCTTCCTTGCTTATATAAAGTTATGAATTGTCGGTACCATTTTAAGGTAATAGAAAAATTAGCTCAACTTTAGTAGCATACTACCAAAAATATTAACAGTTTTTTTGCCAAAAAATTAATCCAGCAACCTCTGCTCCAACAACTTCATTAAGCTCCAGCTTCACTCAATTGGCCACGAGCAACAATAACTTGTTTTTTGCATGGCCATGATCAAATAGGCAAATTATAGAAAAACCAAGCAATTGGATTGAATTTTTCATATGTACATCTTGCTAATCCGCATCATTATATCCAATAAGCAAGTGTTGCTTGCGGAAAAAGATACACCATGCATTAGCATGTTGATGGGTTTGCTGAGAAACTGAGAAACTATGTTAATATTGTAATTAGTTTGGGTTAGTACAAATATTAAAGTGATCGTATTATGCATCTACAAATTGTAGGATCCGATAGAGCCATTCCATGGATGGTACATTGGGTTATGGGTGTGTCACAGCATGCAGTTTAACATGCTGTTTTGAAGTGAATGTCTTGATACAAGTGTGCTGCAGAAGGTGAAAGCTGCCGGTGATCAAGTGCTGATAATGGCGGTTCATGGCTAAAATTGGTATGCAGATTAAAATTTATGTAGTATTGCTTCTAATGATCAAGAAGTTATCCACACATGTAAAGAGAAAAAATTGTTGGTTGTCTTTGGTGATGTAGAACAAAGATGTATCTATTTTGATGACTGAGAACCCATATATGAGCAAAAATTTAGACATTATTTTGTGCATAGCTTGTGGTGATCTTATGGGACCATAAATAGCCTTATTGAGTTTGCATATAAAGTTTGGAAATCAAGAGTCAATAAAGTCTTGTGGTTGCTGAATGTAGGCTGTTTCTTGAAGATCTCTGTGTAAAAATGCATTGTCGAAGTTCAATCGCTTAACCTGCTACTTATAAGCAATGACAATAGTAAGTATTAGGCAAATTGTTGTTGTTCAAATTCAGTTGTTGCTTGAGTCTTCAAATTACCAATTAGACCTTGTATATTGCATTGGTGCCATCATGATTGATTGAATCCTCAAGTTATTAATCAAGCTTTGTGCTCTGCAATGACTGTTGTAGCCAAGAAAGATGAGCGTGGTTGTAGTTTGTGTGGTGCAGGGACGCACCCAGGCACTCTTCTATAAACATCAAAAGATTTTAAGCGAAGTATAATTTTGTGATTTTTGATAGATAATAGAGAAAAAGGTTTGATCATTTGCTGTTTGGAAAGCATGTGCCCAAATTTCAGGGTACATATACTTATTAAGTAGCATCGGCCTAAAATTCAATATGACGGTGCTTTTTTGTCATTCCATTGTAAGATGTATGAGGAATGGAGAATTGGTGATGAGTACAGATTTATCAAGAGTGAAAACATGATATTCAACCCTTCATCCAATTGGAAATGCATGATTGAAACTCCCAAGGATTTTTTTCCAGTCATTTATATGAATTATAAAATTTTTTGTAAAGCTTCTGATTTATATATTGCAGTGGAAATAACTAGTATATTTAAAAATGATGTAGTATCTATGATTAGTTATATTATGAGGTGCTACTGCTGGAAGTTGGAGACAATGACTTCTTACTTGCTGATAGGAAGAGAATGTCGATGCTTTAGGGATGGAAGTGGCGAGTTGTCGGTGGATTTGATGTAGAGTCTCATGGAGGGATGCCCAAGTAGATCATGCTAAAGATTATTAACTTGGGTGGCTGAGAGAAGCTGATAGAGTTTGTTGTGGACAGATATAGCTGATAGAGTTTGTTGTGGAGGAATGATGTAGCTCACATTTTCTCTAGATATTTTTAATAGTGCAAAGGTTAGAAAAATTCAAAATAAATATAGTTCTTATGAATGAATTGACTAATGTATGATAATTTTTTGGTAATGTGTGGTACACAGAATATGTGAGTTTGAAAATACCATTATGATATAATAGCAAATTCAAGAGCTGTGTGAAGGACTTGCAAACTTTGATCATTTCCAATTTAAACATTTTCATTACCAATGTATTGGGTTGTTGGATAAATGTTTTGGAGATCAGTCGTGACATGTTGGGTTGATCCAAAGACAAGATTCCATAAACCTTGTGAGGTTGCTGGTGTATGCCAGTAGAAGCATTAAGTGTAGTGTCCGTGTTTGCCACAGCCACAAAAGCTTCCTCAATCTCTCATAAATGCTCAATAAGGAGTGTTGTCATGATTGTATTGTTAGCGGTTGGTTCAAGTTGTGTGGTAGTTCTATCTTTGATTTGGATAGTTGAGTTATAATAGAGTTGGCAAGAGGTTGATGTGTGCTCAGTGTTCAGGATTGAGGAGTTTGTAGTTCAGGAGCAATTTAGTGAAAGCCATTAAGTGTGATTGTGTTAAGACACTGATAATAGTGACTAAAGTGGAGTATTTGAGTTCAATAGCTGTTAATAAGCTAAGGATTATATGTCGATTGGTGACCGATGATCCGACTAACATGAGGTTGGGGCAATGGACGTGTATGAATTTATAGATTGTAAGATTTCCTTTTATTAAGAGATTAGAAAGGAGGATCTGAGTGAGTATAGGCTGAAATAAGGATGAGGTTATCCAACTCAAAATCAATTGATCTTTCTTATGCCATGATATATATATGCTACATTAGGCAGGTTTGCGTCAATTAAATTGCGGTTTGGTGGATTTCATACTAGGTTGTTATTTTTTTAAGTTTGGCAATGAAAATGTGGTGCATGTTTGTAATCGAAGGTAGATTTTGTGTGGAAGTAGTAGATGCTGTGGTGATGGGGCTTGTGATGGGAAGACGCAAGTTAGAGGAAGCCATAGTGGAAGAGAAGGAAAGTGTGAAATAAAAGAATTTAGGGCTTTCATATTGAAATTAGGAAAGGATTTGAGAGGTTGCAGTGGAGGGTGCTAGAGGGTTTGTTCTTTATTCGACAATGAGAGGGTTTGCAGTTGCGTCTGGAAAGGTAATGGTGGGATAAGAGCTCCGGTGGGCAAAGATGATATTTTTATAATATGGATAGCTCCAGAACCATGATGAACAATGGCCATGTGACAGTCGAGAACATTCACATTTACAGGAATCGATACTAACGTTAAAAGAAACAGAAAAGACTTGTTGACGGAACTAAATGAAGGAGATGCCATTAATTTGTTATTATGAACTTCTGGTGGGTAAAATATTCTAGATTATATAACACATGTGGTGTCATAGGGTGGTATGTATGCAAGGAAGATCTTGCGTTGGATACATACAAGCTATTAAGATTTGTGTCAGATATTTAAAACTAGCCATAGCAGTAGATCATGCAAGGAAATTATTCTAGCTAACCTGATACGTAAAAAAATAAATTAAATTACAAGTTACCAAAAAAAAATAGTTATCGTCAAAATAATTAAAAGCAATAATATTTGCATGAGACTATCTTGTCTCTTAAAAATCATTGATTCAAATCATTACTTTTCAAGCAACCCCAAACCAAGAAAATGATATGCTCTCACTCTAATGTAATTCTTGGCAATGACTTTGAAATAACTGAGCAACGACTTGAGCACAAGAATAGTCAATTAAATCAAGAAAGAAGCTATGTTATTTGTTGCAACGTTTTCAATATTTTTTAAGAATAAGAGATTAATTTATTACGAACAACAATAGCACCACCACCACTAGGGCTTAGCCCTATTAAGTGGGTCGGTTGAATAAATTCTTTGTTTCTATTGTGCATGGTCAAGTAAAAGTCTCTCCATAAGTTCCAATAGTGAAGATCCTTTCTAATAGTTTCTTCCTATGTCTTTTGGATCTTGCTCTTCTTCCTTTTACATGGGCAAAGTCAATTTATTATACCTTCGGCCGATCCTGTTCCTATCTATTGTTCATGTTTGTGCTTACTTGTATGTCGGAACTGAAAGGGGCTTATAAAGAAATCTATATTCTTTGACAGACGACAAAGAGTTATTTACTGAACAGCCAATCGACCGAAATTAGATAGATTCAGATTTTCGATTGCATGAGACACTTCATTTTAGATGACCCAAGATAGATCTATGCTTACTCGTCTGTGTCTCAGATGGGTCACCCACACTTTGATTATCAAAGCAGAGGATCGATCTTTTTCTGACCTTGTCACGCCGAAGGCCAACACTACACGATTCAGTGCAGTGTGTTTTCGGGTCGCAGCAACCATACCAAGCCAAGACCTAACGCTAAAGACAGACAGCAGGCACTATCGCCTCACTTCGCCAAAAACTTGTCAGCCTGGCCAGGGCGCAAAAAGGTGTGTCCCGGACAATCTGATAGAGATAGAGCAGTGGCAGGCCTACCTGCTGGTCAGCCGCCCCCGTCAGGGGTCTTTCTTTCTCTGCAATCCAAGCCAAGTCACTATGGCTACAGACTGGGCCTTGCTCTTTATCGATTGCTCACCGCCGTCTGATCCTCAAAAAAAAGGAAGAGAACTGGGGAGCCTTCGCTCATTCCGAGCTCACAATTCGATCCTCTGCTCTTTCTCCAATAGTCTGATGGAGATTTGTAGCATCATTCAAGTAAATACAGAATGAGATCGTAGAAACATGAGCTTGTTATAGCTACACCTAATTCCGAACCGGTTAATGCGAGAACTAGAAAGAAAGTACCAGAATCTCCTATGAAATAGATAAGATTATGAATTAAGAGCATAGTCCAAGCGAACCCACTTACAATCTTTACTGAACTATGACCGGCCATCATATTAGCAAATAAACGTATCCCTGAGCTTAATGCACGAAAACAATGATGGATTAGCTCAAGGAGTACTAAAAAGGGTGCTAATGGCAGTGGGATTCCTGCGGGTAATGAGAAGCTCACAAAACGAAGCCCATGTCTTTGCGCTAAAATTCAATCTTTACCTCAGTTACTAACTTTGTGTATTATGCTCATATAATATATTATGTATGTGTATTATTATAAAAAAACTTCTATCATTTGCACTTTTTTAAAAATTTGTTATAAATTCACGAATTTAAGTACAAAAAATATGATACGCTTCTTTTATGTATTATACTCTTGTATTATTAAACAATATTAGTTTTGTGTCTAGTTATATCATGTTAATGACATATTTTAATTAATTTAAATTATATGGAGATAATTTATATTTGCACTCCAATTTCTTAAACAAACTAAGCACAAAAAGTATGATGAGCTTCATTTTATGTATTATACTGTTGTATTATTGAAAGTATTTGTTTGTGTACCTAATTTTATCATGTAAATTAAAATAAATTAAATTACTATATGAGTATGATCCATATGTATACACATCAATACCATTTAGCATATGTTCTGTAATTCACTGATAGAGATCTTTAGAGAGGTTGACACCCTTCAGATAAAAATGTGAGAATAACTTGTGCAAAAACATAATATTTGAAGATTACTGATATCATAACGGCTATGAACTAAATAAATAAGAAGTAAATGAAAATATGGCTTTAGTAAATAAATATTATACAAAATGTGTGAATGGAATCAATATAGGAAACTAATCTCCACAAAAAGCAATAACTCTGATAGCAAACATGGTGGAGCAGGAATAAAGTTCTTTCACCAGCTGCTACTGAAGCTAGTGCATTGTCAATATTTCTATTTGGTTAGAGCTTTATGCATGGCTTAACAAATTCAAACCTCTTAATGTATTGACAAATTTTCTATTGAAAATTGGAGGATTGGGAAAGGGGATACAAGACAATTAGAAGAACGCCTTTTCTATTCCTAGAAATAAGAGGGAGAAGAAATGAAAAAGAGCTACAGAAGAATGAGAACTTTGATATATATCATTTATCTAATTGATTACGTGTATGAGAAAATGAAAATTACAATCCTTGCTTTTCCAACGTGTGTTCCCTGCCTTTTAAAGCACTAAAATCTACATTGTTTTTTGTTTTTAGGCACTTAGGGTCGGTCTGTTTCGCAACAAATTCAATCGAGTAAGATTTACTAAAGAAAAATATTACTTAGCTGCTAATTATCTTTTAAAAAGTATGAATATCTAGAATTTAAGATTTAAAAAATATATTTTTATGAGCCTTACAAATAAAAGTAAATTTAATAAAAAATTTTTATTTTATTTAATTCTCTAAATTTTAATCATCAATATATTTTGAAAGATATTTGAGCATCATGTAGCAATACTCTTTACTAAATCCTTAAATCCGGAAGCTATAAATTGCGATCTTCTCTAATCATCCAATAAGTAGCTAAGACATGTTCATACCTTAGCCACTAAATCCAGGAATTAAAAAGGATTTATCTTGCGGTAAGAGGGATAAATCATGTTTGGCGGCTGACAATTCTACACAAATCCTTAAATAATGTGCAGCCAAACCCTAAATTCCCATCTCTTTTTAATGCTCATACCTTGTCATTTTGGGCTCAGGCCTACCCTCTGGGATACAAGGGCCTCGACAGAACTGAGTTCTTTGATTTGATCATGGAGTGGATCCATAGGGACCTGCGCGTAGTTCTTGCAAACAGGGTAATACTTGCCTTGACGGTGGCTCCTCTAATGGCGGTGAGGACGAAGAGCGCGGCCATGAAAGTTGAAAGGATCCGCAATGTCGCAGAGAAAGTCCCAACTCCTCTTATTTTCTCCGCTTACTCCGTCGGACTCATTCTTCTTCAGGACAGCATGGTGAGGTAGAAAGAAGGCAACCGCCCTCACCATGGAGAATAAATAACTTTGTTTATTATTGTTGAAATTATTTACATATATGTTACATAAAAATTCTATTTTTATTCTTACAAAACTTTCACAATACCAGAATATTATCCATTTATGATGTTTGGGTGGTATTTTTGTGTTAACATAAGGCTGTAAAGTTTTATTCTTATGTAATTTGTGCACAGCTATTCTACATACAAAAAATACACTGGATTTGCTTTACTTCACTATTTTTTATCTTAACCCGCATCCCTAATGATATGTATAGCATAATATAAAGTATAAGGAAGATGTTATAATACTCTAATAAATATTTTCTCTAATGCTCTACAATTATTATTGTATTTAAAATAATTATTAATATATTTAAAAATTAGTAATTAACTTATAATAAATGAGATTTATTATTATATTTATGATTAAAATTTCATTAATAACTTATGGAAAATTATTGGGGTATTTGTTGGGGGTATTGTAGTATTTTTTAAAGTATAATTAATTAATTTTAATGCACATAATAAGTCAATAAAAAACATCCTGCAAGTGCTTGAGAAGCAAAAGGGTAGTTTGAGTTTGAGTTTTGCTATATAGTTCTCATATATCTTCTAAAAGGTATGAATGATTAGGATTTAAGGAGTTAAGTATAATAAAATTATTATTAAATTTATTTTTATTTGTGGGATCTATAAAAATGCATATTTTAAATTTTAAATTTAATTATCTATATATTTTAAAAGATATTTAAGAGTAATTAATATTTTTATATTTTTTATTTTGTATATAATACAAGATTTTATGAATGATTAGGATTTAAAATACAAATTTTATTTTGTTTTCAAAATAAATAATAAAAAGTAGAAAATTGTTTTTTTTTAAGTATAATTTTAAAGATATTAAATGTGTGATGGAGGACGGTGTTGTTAGACCAAAGGTTTGTTGTGGCCATAAATGCTCCTATTTTTTCCAAGCAAGCAATGGGCATACGCACCATAATACTATTTAAGAAAATGTTATAATTACACGGTTCTATATATCATATATGCAATTTCATATTATCTTTTTTTTTTTTTTTTTTTTTTTGTATATAAAGTTAAATTTTTTTAAGTATTGTTACACTTATATATTAATACATATCAAAATATATAAATAATATGTGTCAATCCAATGTATAAATATATTATTGGTTTAATATTTTAAAACTATATATTTGATTTTTTTTTCTTTGTATAATGAATTCTCCGAATATGCGTAATGCTATTTTTATGTTCAAATAAATTTAACTCATTAATGTTTGCTATTTAATAAAAAAGAAATGTCAACCGGCATTCATAAAAACTCTTTTAATAAAATTTAGATATAATTCAATACAAATTTAAAAATAATATTAATATTATTTTAATATAAATAAAATAAAATATTAATAAAATAATCTCAAATTTTATTGGATGGATTTTTTGAGTGTCACATTAGGAATATAAATAACATTTCTCTTAATAAAATGAGTTATTTTTAGAAAATTTAAATCTAATTTAGCGTCCTCTTATTTTTGAAATGCCTTGGTATTAGTTCAAATGATAAAATAGGCAGAGACGCCGATGACCCCTCCTCCTCCACATCCCACCGTCCCTTTCCATGCGCACAAATTCGACCGCATAATTATCAGTCGTTCGATCCCGACTGAGCTGAGGCCATCCGACGGTCGCTAACGTTAATTCGGATTCCCCGCACTGCGGCTAGCCCGCAGGGCCTTTGGAGCCAGCGAAATCACCGAGCTGCCCGGCTTTGCCAAGTCATCCGCCGGCTTCGTTGAAAAGCCGGAAATAATTACTCAAATCAAACTGAGCGTATTCGCCTTTTCCACCATTTTTTCCTTCCGTATATTTTTTTTTCGCAAGATCGGAGAAGAAAAAGCAACGAGAACAGCAGCGGCAACGCAGCAGAGCTGAGAGTGCGATATCTCGATCTCACCTGGAGATCTCTTCACCTTTTTGCTCACTCTTTTCCCCTTTGTAACAGGGCAAAGTTGATTCGCCTCCTGATCAGCACCTTCTTTTCGTTTGGCAATCATTTGGTTTCTGATTGAATCAAGCTCCTTATTATTAGGTACGTCAGCATCCTTCGGCCTCTTTCAGATTTTTCAATAGCTCAAAAAACATCAAAGATTCTGTGTATCTTCTTCATATCTTGTTTTTGCACAGAGGCGCGAGTCCGATGTACTAGCTCTTCTTCCCCCTGCACTGTCTCAGAATAATTCTTCTCCAATTCAATCAACCCGTATGACTGCAATAGCTGGGAGGATAAACAGTGAAAGACAGTGACAAGTAAGAATCTTAAACCCTTTGTTAATCATTTAAAATTTATTAACGCCTTTAGCTAACTTCGATCGGTCGATCGATTTCTTTTCCAGCATTATCAAGCAATCGGGACCCGGATCAGAATTGAAGAAAGGAAAGAGGTCGCCGGTTCTGTTTGATTGATTTGATTCAAGGGGGATCGATGGGATCGTTCATAGGGCACATCCTGCCAGGAAGTCTGTTCCTCATGGTGGGAGCATGGCACGTGTGGAGCACGGCGGCGAGATACGCAAAAGATCCGTCGGCGTTCCGCGTTCGAGTATGGAATCCGATGGGCGAAGGGAGATGGCGGCACCTCGAGCTCTACATCATCACGATCGGCGCCTTCATTGACATGTGCGTGGAGCTCCTGTATTCCACCCATCTTGTCTTCTTCGTTGGCAAGGACAGGATCCTAAATCCTGCTCATATGAACGATTTCGAGCACGGCGGCATGCTTCTGATGTTCTTCCTCTACGGCGCTGTGGCACTTCTCTCCGAGAAAACCAGGTCAGCTTCTGCTCTTTCGTACCTTCTTTCTTTTTCGTATTTTATCCTTTCCTGCAAATTTCCGGTATAGAAGATAAACGAATTTTGGGGTTCTGTTTGTTAATACTCGATGGAAGCGCTAAGGATATTGTTAGAAGATGAGATTTGCAGACCTTCCACTGCAGAGCTAATAATATTTTATTCTTAGGCACTTATATGTCGCTATTAAAACGAACAGCAATCCATTTAAAAAATGTTAAGATAAAGCTTTTCTTTTTGGGAGTGCCGGAGATTCCATGAACTTGGACTGAAGTTGCAGATCCGGTGGTGTGGGGGGCTCGATGAAGGTCGTCGGAGCTCCTAACATCTCCGATTTTGAGTGTGAGGTTGACAGGGTTGAGCATTGTCTAGCAATGATTGGCGATGGCTAACGGTTAGATTAGGGCATGATTTGAGTAGCTTTCAATCGAGTCAAATTATTTTTTGAACTCAAAGTATTTGAGTTAGAACTTAAATTAGACTTGAATTTGAAATCATTTAATTTTGTGTAACTCAAGATCAATTTGAGAAGCCTCGAAAATAAAAATATGAACTCGAATGCAAATCAAGAGGATTTGAACCTAAGATGCGGCTACAGTATATGGCATTTTACAAGGGTGAATGAAGCAAGCCCCGGTTACTAACAGGTTGGTCTTCTTTTTTTTTTTTTTTGGATTTTACCTTCATGCTACTCAAAATTTATAATTTCTTAATAAAAAATTAACATCTTAAACCAAGATTCTAAGAAATCGAATGAATTGTATCACAATCATCTTTAAAAATTTAATATATTACACTAAAATTTTGAAATATTATATGAATATTAATATATCATCAAAATAATTAGTTTTATAATATTTTGTGAAATTCTTAGAAAATTTTGCAGTATATATACCCCATAAATTGGCTAAACTTAAATCCATACTATTAACATTACTCTTAAGACAAAAAAAAAAAAACTTAAGATTAGCTTTGTTGATGCGAATTTATTTATTTTTTTGGGAGAATTGGAGGGTGCACATACCATTTTTTTTAATTTCAAAGTGAATGCATAAATACAAGCGTGTGTTATCAAAGCTAAAAGCAACATAAAATTTAAATGTTTTTTGGCACATAAATATCTTCTAAAAAGTACACATTCTATCTAGAAGGATTGCCATAAGTTTGAAAGAAAAATTATGGGTCAGTGGATCTTTATATGCAAAGACCAACATGACTCAAAATGTTGTAGAGGGGTCAGACTCATAAGTCTCCCTTGTTGTAGTTTCTATGGATTTAACAGTAGACAGCTCCACCTGAATTATGGATACGGGTGCGACATACTACATTTGCTTACAGAAGGATTGATTTTGTTCGTATAGAGAAACGAACAGCAATACAGTCACTATGGGGAATGATGTCACATCTCGAAGATAGTGTGTTAATCAGGACACATACGGGAATTGTGCAAGATCAGAAAAAAGTTAGACACGCGCCTAAGATCAGATAGGATTTGGTGTATGTTGAGGCCCTGGAAGCTAAGAACTTTAAGAGGGCAAGAGTTTTGAAAGAGCAAAAGCTAAGAATGTTCAATTTCTATTAATATAATGTTTAAAATATAATCATACAAACCTTAATATCTATAAAATAATAATAAAATAATGTTTGATATTTTAAATAATAATATAATCATTTAAGCAAGACCTCAAATGGCACAAACATTATAAAATGGGTAAAGAAGGTTAAAGAGAATTAAAGGTTACTATAGTAAAAGCCCATAAATTATTAAATGCCCGATGAGATGCAGCAATCTACAAATTGGAAATTAGAAAGAACCTAATCGAAAGGAAGAAAGGAAGAGTGGTTGAGGGATATAGAGAGAGGACATCACAGTTTTGGATTAAATATTAAAAGTTACACAGAAAAATCTAAAAAGTTATTGGAACATCCAACAATTTTTTTCTATTTTGTCTCAACTTTTTCAATGTAAAGCAGTTTTTTTTAAGGAAGAAATGAATTTTTTGTGTTTGCTTCAACTTTTTGTACATATATCATACGCAGTATGAAGAAAAATACGTCTATTTTTGCCCCCAATATGTGCCCATCAAATCAAATTTTATGTATCTATGTGAAAAGCATTATCATTTAAGAAGAAATTGAAAAAGTTTTGAGATAATATAGTATATTTGTTAAGTAAAATCCACTTAAAAATATATACTTAGGTTTTTATTAAGTATTGCTAAACTTAAAAATTAGTATACATAATGTGTTAATTTGTGATCCTAAATTTATAGTTAATATGACATCTAAAAATACTTATCAAATTAAATTTACATATAATATGTAAAATTGGCAGTTGGATTCCTTTGCCGGAGGGAGCGTTGTGCCTGGTGGCTTCGGGGGCATTCGCGGCGGAGTACCTGCTGTTTTACTATCACTCGACGGCCCACACGGGGCTAGAAGGATACTATCACCTCATCCTCGTGATCCTGATCGGCCTCTGCATCGCCTCCACCGTCGCTGGAGCTCTCCTACCGGAGAACTTCGCCGTCGACCTCTCCAGCAGCGTCTGCATCACGCTTCAGGGCCTCTGGTTCTATCAGACCGCCTTCACCCTCTACGGCTTCATGATGCCCAGGGGCTGCGCCCTCCACGGGAACGACGTCCAGTGCGCCTCTCCGGACCACCAGATTCGAGCGCAGTTCCTCGCGAATCTCCAGCTCTTCTCCCTCGTTTTCTTTGTCTTTCTTTACGTCATTGGCTGCTGCGCCGTTTCCATGTCCCGCCTGCACCGTCAAGATCACGATGATATGCCGCTCGACGGCCATGATTAGACAACAACCAAGAGTGCTGGGTAAACTTCTTATCTTTATTATTAAATCATATATTTATTTTTCAATTGTAAATGCTTTGTTGCCGGAAAAAAATGTCCAGAAATTAACAATAAGATGTTGAAAAAGGTGTACTGTTACGATTCCTCAAATCATCTTCAAAAACACTCAAAATTAGTTATGTTTTGCCGAGCGTAAAAACGATTTTGCATGTGAATCTCTTATTTTCTCACCTCTCTTTTTATTTAATATTTTTTTTTAGAGATTTGAGGTGTTTTTGGGTATCATAAGTTTTTTTGAAAGAGAAATATCCTCTGAAAACAGTTATGATATTCTTAATTTAAATGTGCATTCATCCAAATATAATATTATTAGGATCTCTGATTACTAGTTCTAAAGTTAATTCAAACTAAATTTTATAAAACATAAAATCATACAGATTTCAAAAGAATTACACAAAAATAATCATCCCAACAAAAGATATATGTGAAAAATTTGATAATGAGAAAAACTATAGAGCTACATCACACCACCAAAAATATTCACTTGAAAAGCTTATAGAGTTATTCCCCCTAACTCGAAAGAAAAGATTTGAAAATTAGAGAGTTATGTCCTTCCTTTAGTTCTCTATCTCAACTATTAAACATACAACAGCATCCACTGCAGTCAACATGGAAGCCACCGAACCACTGCTTCAACCCTCAGTTGTAGGCACCTCCCTAACACTCCGTCACGACCACCACCGCGGCACATTACCTGCGCCAATTTCCATAGCACATACTTGCGCCTACTTCCACAGCACCCCAATGCGGCCACCACCACAGCACCCCAATGCGGCCACCATCACACTGTTGCAGCTACGGATGCAAACCCATTGTGGTCATCTGCTATAGGACGTCGCTGCAACCCTCATGTGCAAATATCCGGTGAAGATTTCCATCAATGACTTTTTGGTGCAGCCATCACAGTAGCCTCCTACTGCTGCCCTTGGCTGCGACCTCGGTTGTAGCCTTTGGCTACATCCTTAGCCCTAAGGCTGCTGCCCCCTTCTCCTCTGCGCACTCACAAGGTTTGCTCATGCATCATGTACACCCCCCACACCACTTGTTTAATCTTTTATATATTGTCAAGACAAGCCCTATTTTTGCCCTAAACAAGCCTCAAGACCCAAGGAACAAGTCCCTTATTATTTGAGTCCGCCGTGGGAGCCTAGGTGCCCCGGGCTTGGTCTGGCCTGCTCCACGGGTGTCTGGGCGTGCCTAGGCACCTTTGCCTCTGTTTGGCAGGTGACTGGGCACGCCTAGGCACCTGGGCACACTTGGGCGCTTGGGCTTCGGTTTCCAGGCGTTATGGCACCCGGGCGGCTATCTCTTCGGTCCATGGATTGCATGGCGCGTTGGGTGCGCCGGAATGCCCGAATTGTTCATAACTTGTCAAAGAACACTCCGAAACGTCTTGAAGACTCACTGGAACTTCATCGGCATATCAATAGATGATAAAAATGATCTCCACATCCTAACAAATATGTATTATGTTAAATTTGAACTCTCACCACACCATTCAATATTTCTTTTTATTTTTCTTTTTTTTCTGTTTTTTTTTGGTTTTAGGGTCTGCTTATTATGGTATTTGCTAATTCGACTGTATTTTTTTTTTGCTTTAACTTGATGCAGGATAGATGATGGCTTGACGATACCTTCCAATAGAGCATAATAATAGTAACAATAGCTGCTGCAAAACCCAGTTTAGTTCATAGTCAAGATGTTAGAGCTTAGAAAGAGGATTAGTTGTTTTAATCGAGTTAGAATTTGTTTTTTTGTTTCTCTTTTTTTTTTTCTTGTCTTAACGTACCGCAAAAATTAGGGAAAGTTTAATATAATTGAGTGCAGTGTGTTCAAAGCGAGCTCCAATTGAGAAGTGTAATTGAAAAAAACAGCAGTCTTTTAAAATAGATTTAAGCATTTGAGGTGATGTTTTGTTTATAATTATATTTAGCTTGTGTATTTGAGTGCTGGTTTGATGTCCTCATTGAATGCTATTCTGCCGCTCATATAGAATAGAAAAGGGTTTGATATAAAAAAATGGCATCTGTAGTAGTTTATTATCTCTTTATAGATGATGCATTTCCATATGAAATTTTTATTGGGATCTTAAGATTGTTGGGATATCATTGAAGGATGTCTTGATTAGCTGATTGCTCTATAGCAAATGCTCTTCGAGAGAATGAATTGTGATAAACTCTCATTTGACATCTTAAAGCCCTAGGCTATCAATAAATGATACTAAGAAGGGAAAATCGAGTGAGGTACCTGTTTGTGTTGATGAGTCGCTGCTATGATTCTTGAGTTTGCAAGAGTATTTTTCAAATTGTTTATTGGACTCGAAACCCCCTTTTAAAGACACGAGAAGCATGGTCTTGGAAGGATAGAGTTAATGATGATCTATTTGCCACTAAGCTCCTTATTGGCGCACACTTGCGTCGTGAGCCACACGTCGTCGACTCTCGTCTCGATCGAGCGGCGTCATTCCCGCGATCCATGCGCCGCTCGAAGGATAAGAATGGGGAATTTCGGTCGTGCGTAGGGGGTTAGGGAGGGTATTGATGAAATGAAATTATATATATATATATATATATATATATATATATATATATATATATATATAATCTTTTATTTAAAAATTTTATTTAATTAAATGAAAATTTGCTTTTTAACTAAATCGGGGATAACAAATTTAAAAATGAAATCAGAATTTTCATAGGAGATCGTCTCAATTATTTTATTTTTTAGGATTTTAAAATACAATAAAATAATCATGAAATTTTGACGATCTCCAAAACTCATCAAATTTTCACCCCTAGCTAATTTGGGGGTGAGGAAAGCAACGACGAAATCCAATTTTTAATCTGAGGTAAAAATAATTTTCTCATTTTTTTATTTAAATAATTACTTAAATTTAGGATTTTGCTTGTTTGATTTTCAAACTGAACTAAAGCTTCAGAACTCACTTTTAATGACTTGGTAAGATTGTTAGAATATATTTTAAGTTAATTGGATTATTAAATAGTGATTAACACTCCTGAGTTGTTATATACTTAGACATTTGTGTTTAATCAAATCTTCTTTTTTTTTATTTTTCTTCTCTTTGGTTCATGTGTGTGTATGTGTGTTTGTATATATATAATATATATATATATATATAGCAGATCAAGAGTCAAAGGAATAAGTTTTTATAGAGGAACATGTGTAAGAGAAACTGAGCAAATTTGATGCAAACTTTTGCATTTAAATGAAATTTTTTCTTAGTTCATTTTTCTTATTGGAAGAAGTGGACTTTCCTCTTTTAAATTTTGTGTGGTATATAATAAATTTTGTAAACTTATTAGTATTTTTATAAATAATGTTTCTCTTCTATTATTCTGATATCTTTAGATGTTCAAATGATGTGTTTTATATACTGTTATACTAAGTTCCAATAAGATTATGGGATGTGATTGTCTAACGTTTGATTAGTCATTCTAACCCAATGACGGTCGCCACTGTTCAGAGTATGAGATTGTTGATGAAGAGGTTGATGTTTTATTGAGCAAGCACTATGACACAATTAGCCTATATTATTTGTTGAAAGATGAGATGTTCCAGTCACATGATGTAACGACTTGATGCAGAATTAGATGATTTAACCAAATATTAGGTGTTAATGTAATACTTAATACCGGATTATTAGTATTAATCCAATATTAAGTATTACTTAGGCCAATAACCACATTGGAGTTTAGTATAATAGCGTAATAATAGAAAATATATATATAGATACTTTCCACCTACATTTATTTATATACAACAAAGAAATTCAAAAAAATAAGAAAATTTATTTATTACATTTTATTACATTCATTTTAATACAAATCTATATATAATGATATATGAATCTTCTTCACTCTTCAAGCACTTTAATCATTCTCATCTTTAAGGTCATAATGCTAGAACGCTGGATCTGATGTATACTCCTGATATGTTATATGTACATATACAACAGAGCATATTTAAAAAGAAAAATCTTGTTGATTTTAAAAATATAATTACATTTTTTATTTTATGTTCTAATATTTTAGAATATCACACATTTAATTACAATTAACTTAAAAGTGAGAAAAATAGATTAGAATATTAAAGAAAAAAATGAAAATAGATAAAGTTGTGAATTATGTAATAAAACTTGTTGTATAAGTCATACAATATCTATTAAAAATAAAAGTAATATATACAAATGTGAATATAAACAGAAGAAATATACTAAATGAATATATTTAAGAGAAATAATGCATACCAAATTAAGAAAAATAATATACATAAATTTGATTGAAATAAACTAAATAATATGAAATGTAATTATAAATTTTAATTTAATTTATCTTGTTTTAATATGTTCTATGAGCATATACAGAATAAATGATGAGTTAGTCATGTTTGCTTAATTGCACGTAACGAAGTCTTTTATACAATTACATACTGCTTCTCTTGGATATGCATAATTTTTGATCTCTCCGTCAAAAGCACTTATTTATATTATTTAAATGTATTTAATTTTTTTAATTTTAATTGATCCACCCAATTATATTATCAATTTATTTATTTTTAATTTTTATTTATATAAGAGAACTATTAATAAAAAGAAAAAAAGCTAGGTATTAGGTCTCTTAGTTCGTTGCACGTGTTCACGTAGCGCCATCTGGGTAAAATATTTAGAAGCGTTGGGCCCGAAACCGTCATTTTGGATGATATCTGATCCACTCACTCCCCACAGCCAGTCACCGCCTCCCAAAAGTCAGCAGTTCTATCCGCCACGTCTGCGGGGTTTCTTCCTTAACGTACAACGTCGGTGACCCGATCCCGCATGACAGCTGGAAACAGCTTGTCTGTAACCAGGCAAACTTCCGATTCTCCATTTCTTCTTGGTTGCTTATTTTCTTGGTCCGATTCGCCTCTCTACTTCCTCTTCGCAAGAGGTTTTCATGTCCATTCTCTCAGCTCCGTAAGCCTCCGCTTAAGTCCTCCATCGTCTGTTTTGATCTCGTTCCTGGTTCCCATCAGTGCGGTGGTTAGGGCTTCCAATGAATGCACCCGTTCAGGACCAACCATTTGTTGTAAGCATCTTTTGCTCTTGATCTGGCTCGTTTCTTATGTTTGGTGGTCTTCACAATGTTGATGGCCTGCTTGTTTATGTGCAATATGACCGGTTAAGCAATTGTTGGTTTCTTCTTGGAGTCCTGCAAAATGAAGTTCATTTCATTCGTTGTTTCTTTTTTGCTGGATTAATAAAGTTGGAGTATGTATTTGTGGTTGCATTGTTTATTATTTTTGGTGCATATTTAAAATTTTCACTTCCTTGTCTTACTTGTTAGAATAAAGTGGAACACATGCTTATTCTGTACTTTTTTTTTATTGTTGCGCATTAATGAGAAAGGAGAGGTTGCAAAACTTTGATGAATCCTTTTAGGATATGAATCTCTTAAATAGCGGTGCTGGTGATGCACTACGTTGTCTTAACGTGGTAAAAAGTGTGTAAACGCAGCTATGTCGATGCCCAAGCGTAGTGTCAAATAAGTGATGATTCTAGCATTTTGAATTATATGAGCAAAGTAGCTAGTCAATGAGACTAAACTAAGACTATGTAGTTAACATTCTCACAGCAAGCTTTTTAAGTTGGTATATAATTTTGATAAAACGAGGATAAAAACTTTTATGTGTTCATAAAACAAAATGGATATAGCAAAAGTTAAGAATTTCCATAATAATGATGTAAAATTATTATTAATAAGAATTTGAAGAAATAATATAGTGAAAATTAAGAGAATAGGATATTAATAATATATAAAGATGATAGTTAATGAAATAATATTTAATATTATAAGTGTTTATGTCTCTCATAAAGAATTGAATATAACTATAAATAAATTTTGATATGATTTAAAGGAGTTGGTTCAAGAAATATTGCAAAAAGTGATAGTATTTATAGGCAAATTTAAAAGAGTGTGTTGGAAGAAGATTAAATAATTTAATAGTATTCATGATAATTTTGGTTTTCAAGTGATTAGGGAAATTAAAAATAATTTTGGAATTTGCTTTAGCTTATGAGTTCATGATTACTAATACTTTAAGAAATGAGAGAAATTTGTTATTCTTATAAAAATGGGATTTTAAAAACTTAAATTGATTATTTACTTAAAGAAAAGCGATCACTTGTATAGCAAGTCTTATAAGAGTATTCCGGATAATAGTTTGATGACTTAACAACAATTATTGATTTTGGATTTGAAAATGAGAAAGAAAAAATAAGAATAAATTTAAAATATATTCTAAAAGTAAATAGTGAAATGTTAAGAAAGGTAATATAAATATTATTGGGAGTTTAAAATTTAAAATTTGAATAGTAGGATTTTGATGATTATTCTAACTTTGTATGAATTAGAATGCTAATTATATTCACAAGATAACTAAAAATATATTTGGTGAATTAAGGGATCCCCAAATAGTAAAGATGCAGGATAGTTGAAATAAGTAGTCAAATAAGAATTATAGAAAAAGATATACTATAAAAATGATTTAAATATACAAATGATGAGAATTGAAAGCAATATAAACCGCTTTATTGTGGATTCAATCAATTAGTTATTTATGATGGTAACATTACATTAATTGTTGATTTATATGTTAAACTCCATCGTTGTCGGGTCCTAAGTTCTTAATGAGAAAGGAGGGTTGAGTTAGATAGTTGGCAGCCAACATAACTCTTTGTCGGATTTATTATATAATTAGTGCTTTAAATGATTGTGCTAGAGCTAGGGCAACCCTTGGAAGCGATGTGTTGCATTGCTTGAATGTAGTGAAAGTGTGCAAAGGTGTTACATTGATGCTCGGATGTAGTGTCAAATACATAAGCATTCTCATATTATGAATGAATGCAGGCAGGCAAATAAGCTAGCCAATGATTTTAAATTAAGATTATTTAGTTGGAATATAGACACTAGCAAAATTTTTGAGCTAGTTGATATTATGATAAATATTAGGATTAATATATTATGCATCAAGAAACTAAGTGGGCAAGTGTGACACTTTTAATTTCAAATTTATGCAAGTCCAATATTATGGCTATCTTCAAAGGATCCTATTAGGTATTTGATATAGTAATACATTCATCGCAGAATATTTAACACAGAAATCCATTTATTCAAAAGATAAACTTTATTATTACAAGGCTTTTATATTTCATACATAAATTTATATCATAACAAAATATAAGAAGCAAAATAAAAATAAAGTAAAGGGTGCAGCAGTTGTGTAACGATCCTAATAATTGGATAAGAGATTAATCCAAATATTAGGATGTTACCTTAGTACCCAACACTCGATTAGGAGAAAGCAAATCAAGTGTAGATGCTAAGTGGCCAAGTCACTTTGTGAGTAGTTGTTAAGTTAAAATAAATTTATAAAATTCAAATGCAATCAAAGATTATACATAATATGGAGATACATGCAAATACAATATTACAAGTATTTACAATACAAGTAATTAGAATAATCCACTCATTCATCCCAAACAGTTACAAAAATAAAAAATACAACACAGATTAATAAGTGTAGGCAAAAGTAACTTAAATAAACTCAAGCAGTTTATAATCTAATTTTACAAATATTTTAAAAGTTAGAATAGAGGATAGTAAATAGATCACTCTCTCATTTAAAACAAAATACAAGACAACATTCTAAAATTTAAGCGAAAGCAAAATTCTTTAAAAGCCCTTCAAGCACTTGGACCCGCATTACCTGAATCAAAGAGCTCTTGATCTATCATATTTTAGTATTTAAATATGATAGGGCAAAGCCAAAGAAAAGAAAAGTATAGTTAGACTAAACAGTCTATGCACATTTTAAGATTGGCTATGTATTTAAATTAATAAGATATCACAAATATAATTTATAATTTAAAGTAAGCAGCGGAGCTATAAAAGCTACAAGTATGGAAAAAGGAATTAAGCATAATTGTAAAGAAGACAGTATGTAATAAGTTGAGTAAAAATACTCATTTGCATATAAGTCCTAGCCTGTATCCAAAATTGGTAAGGGAAAGCATCATATAGGCTAGAAACTACTATGTGCACTTAAGTAAATTAAATGAAAGTGATATATGTTCAATGAAATTTATGCTGAGTAAGCAAATGTAATACAGTGAAGCATAAAATGAAATTAAGCAACATACACTGTATTTAAATTGAACTGAAGTAAGCAATACACAATACTGGAGATAGAGAGTGTAAAGCAAAGACAAACATAGCCTAGGATTATGAAAAATATGCATAACTAAACAGTTATGAAGAGATCTTACAATCAATAAGATTATAAAAGAACCCTTATATCTTTAGTTAAAGTTATATTTAGAAGCTACCTCATTCTGCATGAGTACACAACAGAATGAGGCGAGGAGTTAAGCACGTTTGCTTAACTAGATACAGTGGGGAGGTCGAACATTCACATTTACCATCTCTAAAATATGAAGTCCTATTATAAGCGCTATCTTTATTACTCAAATTTGCCATAAGGCATTCCCCTTAAAATTTTATGAAAATCTTTATTTATGCACAATGATCTTGAATGAATGTTCAAGGAAAGAGGTTCAAAGCTAGGCAAGCATTCAATGAATTTCAATAATTGTAAAGTATGTGATATCCTTTTATTATTTAAATTTTAATAATCTACTTAACTATTAGAGCTAATAAAAGAGATAGATTATAGCCTACATGAAACAATTCAACTTATGATTGTAGGGAATTAGAAATCTAAAAGCTTATCTAAAGCTTAAAAGGAAGCTATTACTCTCAATCTAATTGATTGAGAGCTAATGTTCTAAAATGAACAATTGAAGTGTCTACTTACAATTGAAGTGAATACTTACAATCCTAAATATGAAATTCTAGATATTTTATAAGTATATAACATGTGAAAATATCTATATTTCCTATAAATTTTTAAGTCCTAAAATTCTTAGAAATTTCGGCAGAATTTCCTTTGTATTTGTTCAAATAATCAATTACAAAAATCAACATATAAGTCAATCCATTGACTATTTTCAGTTCTAAAATAGAGTTTAATCTATTTTATAAGATTGTTCATTTCCAATTCTAATAGTTTTGACAATTATAAAGAACAGCAATTTATAAGTCAATCCATTGACTATTTTCAGTTCTACTAGTTTCAAGTTATAAAATCAAACAAAGCAGTTTACTAACCTATAATTCATACATCCTATATCAAACATATATGAAATTAATAAGAGATGCAGAAATTTATTTAGCAATTTATATGAGCAGCATTATTTGGCTTATTATGCCATAAGACAATAGCATTTAGTGCAGTATTTCATTTGTTATTAATTTATAACTCAACCTGCAAAGAACAACATCATTAAAGTTAGTATTTAAATATAAAAGAAACAAGAATCATTTGAATTTAAAGGCAGCATATGATTTCATTAAAAGAATGACAGCATTTGAATTTATTTATATGGTACATGACATCACTTAAACCTCATAACTAAATGGCAGCATTTGATCACATATAAGTTCAAAGGCAGCATTTGTATCTTACAAAATAAATGACAGCATTTGGATCTCCTAAAATACATAATAGCATATAAATTTCTCAACTCAAGCGGCAGCATTTGGAGTTCCTAAAACACATGGCAACATTTGTATCTTACAAAGTAAACTATAATATTTGAATCTCCTAAATACATGGCAGCATTTGTATTTTTTTTATAATATAATTGGCAACAATATGGATCTCCATTTAAATGGCAACATTTAGATTCTATAAATCATTGACAGCATTTGATTACATTGAATCACTTATGATCTTTTAAAATTAAAGATGATAGCATTTGATCATAAAATAAATGGCAACAATATGGATCTTACATATGAAAATGAAAGCATATAATTCTAATAAAAGAATGACAACATGCGAATCTCTTAACACAAATGGCAACATTTAAATCACTTAAATTAACTAACAGCATTTAGTCCACATAATTCAGTTGATAGCATTTGGTCATACAGATTAATTAATATCTTTTGATTCACAAAATGAATGGACAGCATGTGATTTTAATTAAAGAAATGATAGCATTTAATTTCATCAGCTTGACTAAAAGCATTTGTTTCAAGCAGTAGTTCTCTCATTTCTTTAGATGACGACATTTAGATCCTATAGAATACATAGCAGCATTTGATTCATACATATATACATGGTAGCATATGATAATTGAAGTTAAGGACAGCAATTGTAAAAAGAAAAGAAATAGGTTGAAAGTTAAATCTTATGTCCATACCTAAGAATAATACAAACCCCACTATTCTACAGTAATGTATAACTAAGAGAAATAGTTTTAGGAGTAAGGCCCGCAACAAGATGAGCCTGCATTTCAATCTCACTAAGGAGCCAATGAAACCCAAGCATAACTATTGTGTTAGCAAGTACAACAATGAAACATTAGCAGGTAATTCGTATTCTGTTAACAATATATATAAATGAAACATTTAATGTCATTGAATTATCAAACTATATAACAATGACAATGTTTACAAGTTTGGGAATAATTTCAAGCGGCTTTATCTTCATTAAACAAAAAGAATAATACATTTCATTTCAACTTCCTATAGTACGAGGAGGGACTTATATTTGATCATTCATAATAGAAATAAAAAGATTCATGTATGTGAACCCACTTAGTGAGACCAAGGCCTAGAGTTGTTGTTGTTATATTATCAACATAAATAAAAGTTAGTTCTAATTTTCCTAGTCACATTCTCAGCAAGAAGACTAAGAATACCTTTCCAGGTTCACACAATACCTATTTTCCATTATTCATTGAGTAATAATTCTAAAATAAACTAAAGACCGTGAGAAAAGTCATGCTCAAGTAAATCTTATTATTAGCTCGATTCGAGATGTAATATTCAACTTGAATTAAGACAAAGTCCACTATCTTAAACTAATTGTTAGAAATTAACAAGATGAAGAAGTTCCATCAATTCAGCTATTGCTAAAGCCGAATAAAGTTCAAGTTAGATCAATCGAAATACTGAGCTTCTTTAATGGAGTAGTTCAAGAGTATAAACAATAAACACCATTTCTTGAACATTCAAAGAAACCAATCGATTTTTCAGATTAACTTAAGGTTTCCAATACTTAATCGAGGGAAGGTGAAATGAAGAAGTACCTTGCTTCTAGAGTCGGATTTGCGAATGGAGATGGAGTAGCCGCTGCTTGAGTGCTCCTTTAAGCGTCCAAAGGCTCGGCTAGAAGAGGCGCTCGACTAGATGAAGACTCGGCGAGTGGAGGTTTCCTTCGGCTTCCTGCGGATGCCCTAGGATACGACAGTAGCTCCAGCCCTTAGCAGCAAATGCAGAGAACGGAATTGAAAAAGAAAACACCGATGGAAAGTTGTCTCCATATGCTGCTAAAGAGGCTCGGCTAGGCATCGCACGCCTCCTCATCTCCCGTGACCACGCGTGGTTATCAGGGTAGAGCACGTGAATGCGGAAGAAGATAAACAGCGCTTCTCTAATAGCCGATGGATTCCCACTATGATCCGACGGTCTGAGCAGCAGGATCACAAATATCAATGGTAAGGAGGGTTCTACAGCTCCTAAATCGGCACTAAGCTATCCTGTGTGCCGCCTTGCACACGGGATTCGTGCGTGAGAGGAAAGAGCGGCCGATAAAAATAAAAGTAGAATAAATAAATAAATAAATAAATAAATAAATAAATAAATAAATAAATATATATAATTATTTACTTTTAAAAACTTATTTAATTATTTCAAATTAAAAGAGTTGTTACAAGTTCATCTCAAAGTTGTTCCAACTCTTCCTTGTACTCTTAACTTTGACATTTTTTGAAGTAAAATGTTCGGGGGTAGAATCCTCTTGTTAGAATACTATAAGTACTTGGATATCACTGACTATATCATATATATAAATAGAATATATGAAAAGAAGAAAAGTTAACAACATTGGATAAGCAAATTTTGTCTGTTTAGAGGTTTTTAAAATATCTGTAAAACAAATGTTAAGCAATAAGAAGTAATCTATCACAAAATATGTTTTACTTTTTCAAAAATTGAGTGTTTCCAGCATTGAGGATTAGACTTTCATAATTTGTTCGGCCGGGCAAGTAACTCGAACTTTGAGGAATCAAAACATGTCTGTTTTATTATAATAATTAGGTACAATTTTCACATTTTATATCTATGTCTGCCCCCTCACAGACTTTATCATAATATATGTATTTCTTCCAAAGCAGAATGACAATTGAGTTATTTTATCCTAAAATATAAATACATTATGTACAAATTATAAAATAAACCTCCTTTTGGAACCCAATCATCTCAAGCATGTTGCCTATTTTTTATTGTTATGGTATGGAGCCTGGTTGAATAGCACAGGAGGTGTCGACGGAGTTTTGACGGGTTTTAGCACAAGGGGCCATTGGATGTTGCTGGGCGGGGCTTAGCCCAGGTGTGCCCCAATGCCCAGGAGGCCTTAGCCTAAGACCTGGGCACTCAGGTGCCTAAGACAGGTAAGTCCAGCCTAAGAATTGGGTGCCTAGGCGCCCTCAAGTGCTTGAGACAGGAAAGTTCAGCCCGAGAACTTGGAGACCAGGCACGCCTTGGCGCTTGCAGCGGTTATTATTCAAAGGGATGCGTCCCTTGGGAGATTGTGGGCGGTTTAGGGTGTTTATGGCTTGGTTTAAATAGGTTTTAAGCCTATTTTCTTGTAGGTGTGCTGTGTATCTTTGAGTAAAAAGAGAACAAAAAAGGAGGGTTGAGAGTGAAGATTAAGACTTGTGCAACGTCCACTTTGGAGACTGAAAAGTCGGGCCCCACTTTCTTCCTAAACCAATTATTTTTGTTTTTTGTAACTCTGCAAATTTTTTCTTCGTATAGTGGATTTTTTTTGATGGTGTGGCTTTGTGGTATTTTTCATTCTTAGGTTTTTTACAAAAAATATTGTGTTTGTGATGTGATTTTGTGGTTTAGCTTTTCATTTGTATTTGCATTTTGCTTCAGTGACTCCCAATGACAAACTTGGTGCTAATTTTTTCTTTACAAATGGGTATCATAGCGAGGTTCAGAGTTTGCTAGTTTGAGTGGGAGCAATGGTAGAAGAAATGAGACACAAGATTGAGAAGTTCAACGACACGAACTTTGCATGCTGGAAGATGCAAAATGAGGATTTGCTATATTAGAAAAAGTTGTACTTGCCACTGGGAGGAGTCGACAAGAAAATCAGAAACTATGAATAATGAGGATTGGGAGGTTCTTGACATAATAGTTCTTCCTTAATTCGCTTTTCATTGTCCTCTTTGGTAACTTTGAACATAGTCAATGAGGAGTACTATGGATCTTAAGGTAGCTCTAGCAATGATGTATGAGAAGCCTTTGGCTTTCAACAAAGTTTTTCTAATGACGAGGCTATTCAACATGAAAATGGTAGATGACGATTTAGTGGTAGAACATCTGAATGAGTTCAATATTGTGACAAGCTATTTAAGCTCCGTAAACATCAAGTTCAATGATGAAGTGAGAGCTTTGTTTCTACTATCTTCATTGTTGAAGAGCTAGGATTGATTAGTTACTGCATTAAGTGACTAATCAGGATATGCAAAATTGAAATTCGATGAAATTGTTGGGTTTGTGTTGAATGAAGAAGTTTGAAAGAGGGCCGATGGTGAAACATCAAGTTGATCCCTAAATGTAGAAAGTAGAGGAAGGAACTTAGACAAGAAGTTCAAAAAAAATAAGTCTAAGTCAATGTGAGGAAAATCAAAGGTTGGAAAAGGAAAATTGAATGCTCGAATTGTGGAAAGACAGGACATTTCAAGAATGATTGTTTTGCCTTAAAAAAGTTAGGAGATGGTAACAAGGATAAGAGCCACTCTGTGAATGTCTCGGTAGAAGATGATTAAGATGCATTGATCTTATCATTAGTTAGAATTGAATCCTGGGTTGTGGATTCAGAAGTATTTTTTCATGCAACTCCAAGTAAAGAGGCTTTCAGAAAATGTGCACTTAAGGTGATATGGGAAAAGTCTACCTAGGAGATGACAAGGCATGCAATATAGTTGGTAAAAGTGATGTGGATATTAGGTTATCAAATGGATTGGTGAGACAACTAAAGGATGTTAGATATGTTCCAAGTTTGAAGAGAAAACTAATTTTTGTCTGCTAGTTAGCCTGCAAAGGCTATGCTACATCCTATAGGAGACTCTTAGAAAGTGAGGAAAGGTGTAATGGTAATAGCTCGAAGAAATATGGAAGGAAAACTTTACCTGATCAATAAACAACAATAATAAGTGAGACTAATGCATGTCTCTGGCATCAGAGATTCGAACATTTGAGCGAGGAAGGGACACAGTCACCGTTAGCTAGAGGGAATATTCTAAGATTGAGGATTTATAGTTTTGTGAAGATTATGTTTATGACAAACATAAGAGAGTAAGTTTCTTAAAGAGGAGAGACTTGGAAGTTACTGAAACTGGAATTAGTACATATAGATGTATGGGCTCCAGTGCCCATCTCTTCTCTTGAAAGGGCCACCTACTTTATCACCTTTATTGATGATCATCCCAGGAAGGTATGGGTGTACTTCTTGAAACATAAGTCTGATGTATTTAGTATGTTCAAGAAGTGGCTAGCTCTGGTTGAGACTGAGACATATTTGAATCTCAAGTGCCCAAAATCTGACAATGGCGACTAGTATTGTGAGAAAGAGTTCAGAGAATTTTGTGTTTTGAATCAAATCAGATGGGAGTTCACTGTTTCAGGAATATCTCAATAGAAAGGTTGATAGGGGGTATGGTGGTAGGATTGTAAATATTTTGATGACTTTGGGAAGGCTTTTGGTGGATTAAATGATATATTGAATTGACATGAAACTTTAGGAGGATGTTTGGTGGATGTTAGAATTATGTAGGATATTCTTTTGATTGATTTGGTGGCTGTTTTGGAAAGTTATAGACAACGAAGTGAGATGACGTCGGATTGCATGCAGGTTTCGTATGAGGGACGTTTGAAGGCCGAAACGGGAGTGGATTTAAATGAAATGAAGTGGAAATGAGAGCTAACAGAGAATACTATGATTCCAAACAGAAAATAAAAAAATGAAAGAAAGATAGCTCCAAGATTATCTACACTCTGGGTTCTTGAAGGTAGTGCACACCTTCAAGGCCGTCGGCTACCACATTGAAGAATGTTTCCCTTGGTTTTCCACACTAAGCAAGCTTTCAAGCTAAAATTCTGTATTTTCATTCAATTCCTCGAAATTAGGGTTTATATGCTGCATGTATAGCAATCATTCCCTAATTATGCCCAGTGATGATAATAATGATAATAAGGTCTCATTATATCTTGGGAGATTTTTTACATTCCCAACACAAGTAAAGCATCATAAAAACATAAATGTTAAAATAACATAAAATCAAACATGAGCAAATAAAATATATCAGTATGATGAATTCATAAAAGCATCTTGTCATGACCCGAGAGCCTCCTTCAAGCTCTTTGAGTATTCCCTTGTCACCACACGCTCTTGTGCAGGCTTTCGTATTGCATCAAAGGTGTTGCATAGCACATGAATAGAACCATCACAGAACCTGCAAGGAGCATGAGACTGCATGTTGGATTACCAAAGCACTTCTAAATAGAGGCAACAAATACGACAGTGTATTTGATCAATAGGGGACCTTCAGTTCCTTTGAGAGAAGTAATACTTGAGGAAACTTGGAGTGGAAAAGAGGTGAAATTATCTCACATGAAGTTGTTTGGTTGTTTCTCATATAACACATTGATGTAGGTTCTAGGAGTAAATTTGATTCGCAATCAAAGGTACCTTTATAGGGTATGGTACATGTGAGTTTGTCTACAGATTTTGGGATTATCAAAATTAGAAGATCATCAAAAATAGAGACATCACATTCATTGATAATGAGATGTATAATGACAGGGATGGAGTCAAAGTTATGCAAAAGAAGCTTCAGATGATGTAGCCAAGTATATTGAGATAGATGACTACAATGAGTAGGATGTGCAGGTCCAAGAAGGTGCTCATGATGGTGGAGTGCAGATAGTTCTTCAGACACCTACTACTAAATTAAGGAGATCTACCAGAATCTCAAGACCCACGCAAAAATATTCTTCTTGTACTATCTATTGCTGACATATAATAGTGAATCAGAATATTATGAGGAGGTTCTACGGGTTGAAAATTCAAGCAAGTGGGAGTTAGTCATGGATGATGATATGAAATCACTCATGAAAAATCAGGCATGGGAGTTGGCTGAACTACCAGATGGAAAGAAAGCTCTCCATAACAAATGTGTTTGTAAACTAAATGAAGAACATGACGGCTGCAAGCGCTACAAGGCAAGGCTTGTAGTGAAAGGTTTTTAGCAGAAGCAAGAAGTGGACTACAGTGAGATTTTTGCACCAGTAATGAATATTGCTACTATCAGAGTAGTGTTGAGCATAGTAGCAGTGAAGGATCTACATTTGGAATAGATGAATGTGAAGAATGCTTTTTTGCATGACGATTTGGAGGAGGAATTGTAAATGATGAAGCCACAAGGATATGTAATCTTAGGAAAAGAAGAGCTAGTTTGCAAATTTAAGAAAAGCTTATATGCCTTGAAGCATGTGCTAATGCAGTGGTACAAGAGATTTGGTAGGTTTATGTCTAACACTGATTTAAAAGGTGCCAGGCGGATCATTGCAATTTTATAAAACAATTTGACACCTCATATATCATTCTATTGCTGTACGTAGATGATATGTTGATTGTCAGATCAAAAGATTGAATAAACAACTATCAAAGGTGGTTGGCATGAAGAACTTGGGTCAAGCGAAGCAGATACTCTAGATGAGGATCAGTAGGGAGAGGAATGCAGGTACACTAAAGCTATTTTAGACAGAATATCTTGAAAATGTGCTAAAGAGGTTCAACATGAGTGAGACAAAGCTCATATGCACCTCTCTAGCAAGTCACTTTAAATTGTCAAAGGAGCATACGCCTAAGTCAGAAGCGGAACGAGAACATATGGCAAGAGTTCTCTATGCTTCAGCAGTTGGTAGCTTGATGTATGCCATGATATGCACTAGGCCATATATAGCACATTCAATGGGCATAGTCAGTAGGATTATAAGAAATCCTGGGAAGCACCACTGGGAGTGGATTTTTAGATACCTGAGAGGTACAGTCGGCAAAGCACTTTGCTTTAAGAAGTCAAAGATTGAAGTAGATTCATATTTAGTTGAAGATGTTGATAGCAGGTAGAGCACAACCGGATATGTGTTTACTTTGGGTAGTGCTGCAGAAAGTTGGATCTTTAGACGACAAAAGAAATGCCACTCTCATTGAGGCGAGCAAGGAGATGATTTGGTTGAAGATTTTTTTGGTTGAGTTGGGCAAGGTGCAAAAGGATGGAAGACTACATAATGATAGCATGAGTGCCATTCATTTAACCAATAATGCAATTTTTAATGTTGGAACGAAGCACATCCCGTTGCGGTACCATTTCATCCATTTATTGTTAGAAGATGGCCATCTGTCATTGGAAAAGATTCACACGATGAAAAATCTAGCAAACATATTTACAAAAGTGGTGACGATGGAGAAACTGAAGCTGTGCACGGCTTCAGTTGACCTTGGAACATGATAAGAATGTGGGGTGAGCCACACCACAACCTTTGCAATGATTCAAGCCAAGGTGAAGTAATTTCAGAGTTGAAGATGAACCGATCACAATCAGTCTCAAGGTGGGAGATTGTTATGGTATGTAGCTTAATTGAACCAGCATAGGTGCCGACGGAGTTTCAACGGGTTTCATCGCAAGGGGCCGCTAGGTGTTGTTGGGCGGGGAAGAACCCAGGTGTTCAATTGCACCCCAGTGCCCAGGAGGCCTTAGTTCGAGGCCTGGGTGCCTAGGCGCTTGAGACAGGCAAGTACAGCCTGAGGACTGGGTGCTCAAGCACTTGAGACAAGCAAGTCCAACTTGAGGCATAATGGCGGTTATGACCCAAAGGGATGCATCTCTTGGGCTATTGTGGTTGGTTTAGGGTGTTTATGGCTTGCTTAAATATGTTTTAAATTTATTTTCTTGGAAGTGTGTTGTGTATCTTTGGGTAAAAAGAGAGAACACAAAAAGAGGGCTGAGAGTGAAGATTAGGGCTTATGCAGAGTCTAGTTTGGAGGCTGAAAAGGCAGCGTCACTTTCTTCCTCAACCAAAGGTTTTAGTTCTTTGCAACTTTGTAATTTTGTTCTTTATATAGTGGATCTTTCTATGGTGTGACTATTATTTTTTCCTTGGATTTTTCTTGTAAAATCTTGTGTGCTTGTGCATGTGATTTTGTGGTTTTTGTTTTTTATTTGTATTTGCATTTGTTTCGGTGACTCAACGAAAAACGCATTGTTAATTTTTTCTCTACACGTATAGTATATAAAATAGTGATAGAATAGTTAATTAGAAGCAGCAACATGAAAATATGATGCTAAAATTGAGATAATAAAAAAATATGATATATAAATATACTTTATGATATCTTTGTACCTGATTATGAGTTCTTCGTGTGTATTTGCTTGTGTTGATCTCTCATTAATATGAGAAGAAGGAGGAGGAGGTGTGAAGAGATTGGAGGGAGGGAGGGAGGGAGGGAGGGAGGGGAGTATTTATTGGGAAATTGGAGAAGAGAGTGAGGGCTGGACGCCAGGAGCATCAGCTGATGCGTGCGTGTGCCTACATCCATAGGCGAGATAGGGAGGAGAGGAAAGCAACAAAGGGGGAGAATTTTTTTTTTAAGGTAATGAAAATTTTAATATGAATAATAACTTTAATTGAAACTTATTCTTATTTTGTAAATTTTGTGCATTTTTTCATTGTACAATTTATGAAATTTGTAAAATTTGGACATGTGTAGTTTGACGTGCTCATGCTAAAATTTTTAATTTTGGATTTATATTTTATTTATATTAATTTTGAATATTAAAGCATTTAAAATTAATTTTGAATAATCTTGCGCTCCAAACTTGGCGAAATTTTAAGCATAATTTCTTCGCATTATATGCTTGATCTAATGATACCAAATTTCTAGATTTGATTTCTATTAAATTTACTAGTAATTTGTAAAGTTTAAAAATTTAAATATTAATTTAGTAGTATTCATTATTCAGATTATTCCCAAATTGTGCAGTATAATCTTAAAAATGTGCTCTATCTAGTGGTATCCTTAGTTTGATATGCTTTTAAACTAGCAAGATATCTTAATTTTGGCTTAATCAGGTATTAAGTGACTTTGGGTGTTACAGTGGGAGAGAATGCAAAAAGAAATTATAGTTTATGTTTAAGTTTTGGTATTCGAGCAAGAATCGCTATATGAATGGTGTGAGTATTACTATGGATAAGAATTTTAAGGATAATGTAGTGAAAGTTAAGAGATTGGAGATAAAATTATATCTTTAAAGTTTATAATTAATGAAATAATTTTAATATTACATGTGTATATCTCTCATAGGAATGGATGTATGTATAAAAGATAAATTTTAGCATAATTTGGATGAGTTAGTTTAAGAAATATCTCTAGAGGATAGGAAGAAATTTAAATAGACATATTTGAAAGGTACTTATAGAATTTAATAGCATTCATGGTAGTATTAATTTTGGAGAGATTAATGAATAAGTATGAATGATTTTGGAGTTTACTTGAGCTTTTGATCTTATGATTATTCACATTACTATCATGACAATTTCTTTTAAAACATAGATTAATTATTTTTACTTAAAAATGAAATAAGGGGTAATAGAATTGATTAAATCTAAAGTATATCCTATACTAAATAGTTGAATCATAAAAAGGGTTATATAAATAATTTTAAGAGTGAAGTTTAAAGTGTAGTGAGTGGATTTTGAGGGTGAGGCTAATTTATATGGAATTCGGTTGTTAGTTGTATTTGCAATATAGTAAATAGTTTACTTTATAAATTAAAATGGAAAGTACTGAATAATAAAGTTACATTGTGGCTAGAACAAGATGTTTTTGTGAAAATTAAAGATAAAAAAATATGTTATAAATAATGATTTAAATGTCAAGAAGAATTGGAAAATTATAAACTAGATTGATTTGATTTCAAAATAATAGTTCATAATGCTAAGAGGGCTGCATTCAATGATTTATATAATAAATTTTTAAATGTTCAGAGAGATATATATTTTTAAGTTAGAAAAATTAAGAAATAAAATAATAAAAAACTTGATTATGTAAAATATATTAATGATGATATATTTTTTTAGAATAAAAATATTCATTTTAGATGGATTTATTATTTTAAAAAGCTTTTTAATTAAGGTTGCACCAATACAATTAATGTAACGGATTTTATTAGTTATAATAATAGTATCAATTACACTTTCATTTGACATATTAGTAAAGTTGAGATTTGGAATGATTTAAAGCGGATGGAGAACATAAAAGTAGTAGGATCAGATATCATCCTTATTGAACTATAGAAATGTTTAGGTGAGGAAGGAACTTGTTTAGCTTACCAAGTTATTTATTATTTATTTTGAAGACTCAAAAATATATTAGATGAGTGAAGGAAGAAAGAAGAGTATTGTTATAACTTTTTACAAGAAAAAAAGGTGATATCAAGTTTGTGCAAATTATTGAGGAATTAGTTTTAAGTAATATGGTGAAGGTTTAAGAGAGATTAATTGAATACAAATTTTGAAGAGATATTTGTATTTTTCAAAATTAGATTGATTTTATACAGGTAGATTTACCATGGAATCTATCTATCTATCTATATATATATATATTTAATAGAGAAATTTAGAGAAAAAAAGAAGTTTTTTATTTAATTTTTGTTGATCTTGAAAAAGCTTATGATAAAGTACCAAGAGAAATTCTTTGGAGAATTATAGAAAGAAAAGGGATTTATATTTTGCCTATATTGATGTTATTAAACATATGTAAAATGTGATTGTAACATGTGTTCGATCACAAGACGGTTTATCTAATGATTTTTCTGTTACTATTAAAATACATCAAAGCTCCGGCTCTCAGTGCACATCTTCTTACTTTAATTATGGATGCTCTTATTCAGCACATTTAAGAGGAGGTTCCTTGATGCATGTAATTTGCAAATGATATTCTGTTAATTGATAATAAGAATGATGGAGTTAAAGAAAAACTTGAGTTGTGAAGGACTATCTTAGAATTTAAAGGTTTTCCTTAAACAAAATATATGGAATTTAAGTTCAATTGTATTAGAAGTGTTAATCTCGAGGACATAATTATTGAGGACCATGTAATTAAGAAGAGCTAGAGGTTCAAATTCCTTGGTTCAATTATTCAAAATAATGGAGAAATAGAGAGCAATGTGATCAACAAAATCCAAGCTTGTTGGATGAAATGAAGGAGCGTTTCTAGGGTATTGTGCGATCGGAAATGCCTACTCAAAATTAAAGAAAATATTTAT
This sequence comes from Gastrodia elata, assembly GCA_016760335.1. Taxonomy (NCBI): domain Eukaryota; kingdom Viridiplantae; phylum Streptophyta; class Magnoliopsida; order Asparagales; family Orchidaceae; genus Gastrodia; species Gastrodia elata. The sequence goes on from CM028681.1 coordinate 17,760,967, forward strand.
AGAGCAACTATACGGCAATCTATGTTATATAGGGATGAATGTTGGCCAACAAAGACGAAAATTATAGATAAAATAAGTGTTATAGAGATTATAATGCTTAGGTGGACAAATTGTTATACTTGTAAGGATAGAATGAGAAATGAGTTTACTGTAAAAACGTTGGGGTGGCTCCAATAGTGGATAAGATTAGAGAATGCCGCCTTAGATAAATCAGACATATTACGTGTAGATCGTTTAATGCTCTTGTTAGAAAAATTTTGTTTTTGAATTTTGCCCATATTTAAAAGGAAGTGGGAAGACCAAAAAGACATGGGAAGAAACTATTAGAAAAGATCTTATTTATTTGGAACTTAAGGAGGGGTTTCTATTTAATCTTGCACAATATAAACAAAGGATTCGTGTAGCCGACCACCCACCTAGTGGGATCAAGGTGTTGTTGTTATGATGTAGAGAAACACATAATTTAGCCAAATCAAGAGAAATGAGATCTAGGGGTTTTACTATATCAAAGATAATGATCAAATTTTTTTGGATGAAGATATTTAATGTAGATGGATTTATTTACCTAGTTTTTTAATGAATGTTGTATCGATATAATTAATATGAGTGAATTTAATGGTTATAAAATAAACATTAATTGCACTTTTATCTGACGAGTTAGTAAAATTGAGATTTGGAATATTTTAAAAAGTATAAAAATTGAATATATGTAAGATCACATTGCATCCTTATGCTAGGTTTTTCTTAAATTATTAACTAGTTTGTCTAGTATTGGAGATTGCATTGCTAAGTAGCTAGTTGGCGTCTAGTCACTTGGTTTCCTGGAGTTGGCCACTAAAAATTTTGGCGGCTTCTTAATTCTTGACCTTACTCTTTCTTCTTGCTGTCTTAAATACTCTGAAGCGATTGGTGGGGAAATAACTTAGTCGATGCCCAAGTTAAATTTGAAGATAACATCAATTGCACTTTCATTTTATGATTTGTAAAATTGAGATTTGGAATAATTTAAAAAATATAAAGAGTTGAAAAGATGTTAGGTATTTCTTAAGTTATTAACTAGCTCGTCTAGCATTGTAGATTGTATTGCTAAGTAGCTATTCAGCATCTAGCCACTAAAAATTTTAGCGGTTTCTTCATTTTTTGTCCTTCCCAACTCTTTTTTCCTTGCTGAACCTCAAGTACTTTGAAGCCATCGGTGCTGATTGATAATTCAAAAGCCCAAAGGAGCAAGTTAGAAAAAGACTCTGCCCAAATGTTTTCACTCGGGTCGCATGCCTGAGCTCAACTCATGCTAGTTTAGAGGGAATGGCATGTGAGGAAGCACGCCTAGAAGATTTCACATGTGCATGACAACTGAAGATAAAAAGAATGTATATTTGTCCACGTGCTACTGGCTTTGCCAACTGTCAAGCCTCTACCATAATGAACTCATTAACAAACCCAATCAATCGATGTCTCGTGCTTGAGTTTATTTTTCATGTTTATTTATAAATATCATGAATTTCATATAAACAAGATTTGACCCCTTGATGTCTCTGTTCTAGTTTTCTCCTTTATTATTTCCTTGTAATTTGATATTTATTAAAGTATTATAAAACTTCTTTTGGAATTTTCCCCATACTAGTATAGGAGTTCTTAGTCCAACTACAGGGGTCTAGATAGATTCAATGTCTAAGTTGGATTACGCCTCCATACCTTCTTGACAGTCATTGCACAGAAACATCCAATTAGCTAAGTGAATGCAAATCCTTCTTGTGCTAAATACATATCATATTCTTGGTGTTAGAAAGCTAGATTACATGGATCTTGTGTTTATTGGTGGTCATAACTCAAAGTGCTATAGAGTTCAAAGATTGGAGCGTCCACATTTCGAAGCTCAAGGACAAAAAATCCCCGATGCTGTTTCCACCAGGATCAAGTATTGGTGTGATGGAACAGAAGCCAAATTTGATCGGTATAACATTAAATACAAGGGATAGCTCAACATAGCCGTTTAAAGGGCTCAATATTGCAACAAGGTGATGAAAGTACAAGGAAAAAGTTCAAACTGAAATCGAATGACTTAGGGAAAGGAATGCGTAGATTCATTTCAGGGCAGAGACCAAGATCGACTTACTGATCTTATGACAGAGCTCCTAATGCGGAGTTAGTCGATGACTAGATCTATCAAATTGGCAACCACTGCGGGCTTCACTTGGATTTAACAAAGATAGTCTTAGTCAATTTAAGTTGACTGGATATGCCAAGGTTTGGTATAGTATCAGGAGGACAACTATACTTGATGAGGATTTAATCCCCCCTTCGAATAGCAGTTTTATTTTATGGGAATCGAGGATGATCAATGGAGAGAGTGGTTGGAGAGGGTGGCACATTCTCCGAAACACAAAGATTAGCTGGTACAGGCTAAATCATAGAGTTTACTAAAAATGGTTACGATGACAAACCACGCACTTGAGGATATGCACGTGCTATTAAAAATTAAGACGGGATTATGACATTTTTCAAACGAATGGCATCAATTTAACATAAGATTCTTTGAGGAGACTATCAGCTTTGCCACAGCCATAGAAAGGCAATTGAAGGGTAAGAATTATTCTGGAGTAGATTGTTGATCAGGCTATGGAGACACCAAAATGGTTGAAGCTTTGATATTTGGAAAGATCAGCCGAATGTACCTGACCTATCCAAGAAGCTTCACAACCAATGGATAATGTCGATTGGCAGGCAAGATATGCGATTATTGTGGTAAAACAGGGCATGACGAGTCTCAGTGTTGGAGAAAGCACCATAGAATACTAAGTCGAGTGACAAACATATCGCTGTTGCCGTTGAGCTAGATGATTTGGGAAGAGAAAATGATGTGAATATCAATCTTTCACTTTCACAACCAAAGGGGAAAGGATTGATTTGATAAGTTGACACTACTCATGAGGAGCTATTTACCCTAAAAATGCGGATAAATGGAGAGAAGATTATTGCAAAATTTGACTCAGGTAGTTTAAAGTACCTAATCTCCTTTACTAAACTATTGAATTTTCATTTATTTTTGTTTCAAATTTCAAATTTTTTTATTATGCATTGCTGTACAATAGCTGGTACAAGATTTATTTTTTAATATTCAGTAATCCTCCTGACTGCTGTATGCTTAATCTGATATATAATTTCATTATACACCTGAAATATAGCAAAAAAAGTATAGGTTGGCGAAACCTGAAGCATAAACTTTTGTGAGTACAGTTGCAAGAAGACGGTTGCAGAAAGGAAGAAACGCATTTTATGAAACAAGCTGACAAGAGATAAAGTATTATAAATATGGCCTGATGAGAATGTAAAGTGGGGAGCGACACTCAAATGGAAAGCCAAAAGGGCATGTTACAAAGTTCACAGGGAAAATGAAATAAATGAAGCGATGGTGAGTGGGATCTCCTACATCAGCAATTTTTTTGTCCCTAAACCTTTAGCACCTTTGCCAACCTTTAGCACACTTATTTTGTCAACTGTATAAACTAGAGTTGTTGGATTGCTTTGCTAAATAAATTAGGGCAATTCGAAAGGTAAGTGTTGGGATGCAGAAACCAATTAGATCATTCATGGATGTGCCAATGAAGTTTCGGTGGGTTTCTGGGAGGTCCCGGGGTGTTGCAGGACAAGTTGAGGGCAATTTGAGCGCGCCATGGCTGCGCCTGGGAATCGAGAGCGAGGCAAAACGGCTGTGCCTGGGAATTGAGAGCGAGGCGTCACGGTGCGCCCTGGCACCCGCAGAAACCTTGTCACGGTCTTTGGCGATGTCCTAAGTAATTTTAAGGGTATTTTGGGTCTTTTTGACTCCATCTAGGCCTTGCGTATTTAAAAGAACATGTGAGGGATAATTTAAGTGAGTTGAACCCTAGATTTCAAGTGTGGAGGCTGCTTTCTCCTTCCTTGCTCTAAAATGAGAGCAAAAATTTTGGAGGAGAAGAAGTCGATGAGGAGGCTTTTCAAAGCGGTCAATCCTTCTTATTCTTGAGAAGGTGACGCTCTCTGAAACTCTATAACATTCTCATTTTCTTTCTCTGGTGGCGTGGCTCCGTAGTTTTTCACATTCTTAGGTTTTTCATGTAAATCTCTGTTTTTGGATGTTTTGTGGTTTTGGTGTGATTAGTGTGTGTTGTGATTTTATTTCTTATTTGTGTTGATTTCTTTCTCGTGATTTTATTTTGGTAACACCAACGGAAACTGTCTATATAAATTTCTATCATGAAGTTGAGGAAATGTTATTTTTTGAAACTCCATAGTTTCTCACCAATGCGCTATGTTTTACTATGTATTTATATATTTTGATTTTTATTTGAATACAAAAATTCACAACAAAACCTCAAACTATCTATATATATTCCATTTCTATCAAATGCCAATAGTTTGGTCATGGGATTAATCAATATTACAGTCAATGGTTTATTTTTAAGTGGAACGTTAGAATTTGAATATGCAAGTTTTGGTACTAAAAAGCTTTGTATATATATATATCTATATATATTTCCGTATATTATTTCTGAGAATTTCCATTGCTTAGGTTTTGAAGAGCAACTTTGTTTCAGCAACTGATGAACTATTGGAATAAATCTTAGTTTCTTCTTTGGCTTGGCTGCCAGCGGGGTGTGTGAGCATGCTCAGAATCCGTGATTTGGGTGATGCCCCTGACAAGAGCTGCCACCGATGTAATCGGTGCTTTGACCATCACTGTTGTCGCACTGGCAGCCATCCTTGGACTTCTATGCATCCACCGCTGTATCTATTTTCAGCTGCAAATACGAAAAAGGGAATTTTCCCAGCTCAGCTACTTTAATGGTCCTTGGATCATTCGCATCTTCCTCATCATCATTTCGATTTGGTGCGGCTTTGGTGAGATTGTCAGGCTCAGTTTTGTGAGAGGCAGCGGAAGGCCCCTCTTCAGCACGGCTTCGCAGAAGAACAGCTGCAAGTTCTACATCCTCTCAAACCTCGGATTTGCAGAGCCCATCATCTTCCTCGTGCTTAGCTTCTTGCTCCATGCCGCGCTGCAGAAGAGAGAGTCCGACTCCCTGACCCGGAGATGGAATCCGAAGACATTTATGTGCGCTGTCCTCCTCTGCCTCCCATTATTTGTCCTTCAGCTGATCCTCATTTTACTAGGGCCAAAGTTCAAAAACGAGGAGAAAAGGATTGCCAAGTTCTTCATGACCTCATCATTTTCTGCCAGCAATCTGAGCGTCTGCACTTACCCTCTGCTGAGCACCATAATTCTGGGAATGTTCGATCTCGCTGTGATTGGCTATGTGGTCTATATTGGGGCCCGAATGCTGTTCTTGGTAATCAACAAGGGGCTGCGTCTGAGGGTATACCTCCTTTCCCTATCCATCATCCTCTTCCTGCCATTGCGGGTGCTTCTGCTCGGTTTTTCGGTGCTTCCTCCTGCAGGAAATATGGTGCATGAGGTGCTTGTGTTTGTGGCCTTCCTCATGCTTTTGTTATGCAGCGTGATGGGAATCTGCATGCTAGTTTATCTCCCAGTGACAGATTCCTTGGCGCTGCGAAACTTCCATCGGAATTCCGCCACCGGCCTGATTGCTGAAATGATCCCTTTTGATGACTACTACAACGAAGGGGTTTCGCTCATTGCCGCTGCTCAGAACCCGCGGAATGATTCTCCCGTCAGAATCGAGGAAAGGAGTCTCGTATTCCCCTTTGCGCCCTTGCATATTGTTTCTCTTGCGGGAGGATCTTCTTCCGAGTCATGAGAGTCCTCTGCTACCTAATCTCAACCTCTCAAAACAAAAGGCCATTTGTAATGTAGAATTGGTTAAACGCAATTTTAGCTTGTGGATTGTACCGGTTCTCTCCAAAATTAGATTTTTCTCTCTTATTTTTTTTGAGAGATTGTGATAAAATTTAAATGCATCATTGGTTTTCTAATTATACTACTTGGAGGCACCAAAAAATAGGCTATATTTTTTACTTTTTTGGGAAACATCGAACATTTGTTAAAGAATTATTTTCTTTCAAATCAGAATATATATATATATTTATTTATTTATTTATTATGTGTAGTAGGTGAGATTTGAATTCATAATTTAGAATAATAAATATTGAGCTTCAACTTTTTGGATTATAACAACATTCATCAGAATATCTATTAGTATATAATATGCATATAAGAGAGATAATAAATAAATGTACTGGATGCCTTATTTTTTCAAATCATGTAATTTTGTTAGGAGAGAAAGAATTAGTTTTTGTACATTCGGCTGTTAAGAAATAAATTTTCTTATGTGAATTTGGCTGTTCTTCGTCTCCTTCATATATATAGATCTTTTTTTGCCTCTTCGCCTCCTTCAGCCCCCACAAAAGGAGAAAACTGTCTGCCGACGAGAGTAAAGGCTCGGATGCACTCGCTACATACGCGGACGCTTTGCTTGGAATTAGTCATCATCCACGCACGGGTGCTTCGCTTGGAACTGGCCGTCATCTGCTCCATCTTCGATATTCTCACAGGGTTGCCCGATTCTCATAACACACCTCACTGCCGACCTCGCTTGCAAAAGGTAGGTAGAGATGGGGTTTATGCTATTTATCTTCCTGTTAGCAAAAATTATGATATTTTTTGCTTGAGCTTTTGGTTATTTTTAGTATTTTTTGCTTTAATTTTATTTGAATTTCTTTGGTATAAATCTAATTTTCGCATTCATTACTTTCACCCAAATTAAAATGGTGAAAGATGATTAATTAACAAAACTATTAATTATACTATATTAATTGATTCAAATTTTACAATTTTGTTAATTATTTGTCAAGTATTTTAAAATATTTAAAATACTCCATAAAATAGAAAAATTAAATACTCATCGAAATTGAAATTCGATGTCGCTATTACGTTCCTCACCCCTTAATTAGATAGAGATGAATTATTAAAAATTTTTAGAAGCCATTAATTATTTAATTTTAATTAAAAAAATTGAAAATAAAAATTAAATAATTATTAATTAAAATCCCTTAATTTGTCATTATATCGTATAGCTAGCTCATTTGGAGCCCACATGTCAGCTCGCCAATTTTGTAGCGTATCCATCCCTATCGGTGAGCAAGAATTTGAAGCTAAGCTCGTTGTCATTCTAATCACGAAATTTTGATGTAATCCTGGGAATGAATTGGCTAAGCATGCACAATGTCACAATTAACTGTCAGAAGAAGAAGATCATATTGGGCAGTGGCGATCAGGCCAAAACATTCGTTGTCTATAATTATCTGAAAAAGTGCATCGATGTTTAAGAGTTTCAGTTAATATTATCTAAGTGGGTCCTAACAATATACATATAATGTAAATGAGATATTTAAAGACTGAGAGTAGTAATCTGACTAAGATTCAAACATTGACATCTTCATGTGTCACGTTTGGAACAACCAGATAAGCAAGAGTTGATCTAAATAAAGAACAATTCCCACCGCTGCATAGAAATTGATATATGCAATATTTAGTTAAAAAAATTTAATTATTGCAAATGTGTCAAGTTTTAAAGCCATGTATTCTAATTTACTATATGTGTATATATATATATATATCTTATAATTTTAATTTAATTTGAATTGATGTTTTGGTTTTATCTAAACAAACTTTGAATATTTTTTTGCAATTTTTTATAAATTTGTTACTCTATTTAAATAACCCAATAAATTCCGAGGATCAAAGTTAATATATATGGTGTAAAACAATTTGGCATCGTATTACTACATAAACCATCTTAGGCATGCACCAATTAATACATGTATATATATATAATTATTATTTTTTACTTATTAATAACAATTATTTTGGAATAAAATTTGAGCAAAAAATCTGAAATTAAAGCTTACCATAATGATAAGTCAACTAAGAAAAATAAGGTGCAAGAATATTAAAATTAAAAAAATAAGAAAAAGAAAAAGAAAAATAAAGATGAAGGGTTCAATTTTTTTTGTTTAAAGAAATAAAATGAAAATTTTCTGGATGGCATTTAATTTCAATTATTTTGATTCAATTTTTTAAATAAAATACGTAGACTAAAGTAAATAGGAATTGCATGAGCACTAAGAAAAACCTCTTTTAAACTATTTACTAATACTATTTTCAGCAGTTTGAAGAATTTGCAATAGACTAAATGTGAAAAAGAACATGGATGGCACTTCAAAATGAAAATGATAATATCTCTCTTCATGCTTGATCACCAGAACGATTTATTTATATCCTGATACATCTTACCACTTCCGGGATGAACAATGTAACCAGAGTTATGGACTTCTAACAATATTTGTAACTATAGACTTTTAGGAATCCTAAGATATCAAGCTCTCGTTTTAGGGTTTTGGAGGCGATTCTGAAGGCGATCTCCGGGCTTCTCATCTCCGCCCGTCGGCTTGGCCGACCGTCCTTGAGCGGCCTGAGGCTGTTTTCTGGGCTTGTTTCCCCCTTCCCTGTCGATGCTGGCTCTCTTTCCTCTTCTGTCTTCACTGCTTCTCGCTCGGTAGCGTATTTCTTGCTGGTGTTTGTCTTTTTTTTTCTTTCGTGGATGGAGTTTGATGGCTGATTCTTCTGTCTCTCGCTCTTTTCGTGAGGCGTTGGAAGGCCCTCCTTCCAACTCCTTACCCATCAAACCTATCTCTTGTCGTAATGGTTTGCCGGCCATTTTTTTCTCAGACGCTGAGATAGATCTCTTGGCTGCCCCTTTTGATCGTACTTTGGTCGGCAAGTTCTCTCGAACGAAACCGAGCTTTGCCCTTGTCCAGAGCTTTATCAATAGATTAAAACTGAACGCCCCGGTCTCCATCCGATCCTTTGATTCTCTTCGTATTTTCTTTAATTTTACGTCTGATCTTGACTATGCTAGATGTTTCTCCAAAGGTTCATATGATATTAATGGTCACACGATGAAACTTTTCAAGTGATGCCCTCATACTGATATTAATTTTGATGCTCCGATTGCTCCTGTTTGGCTTAATTTCCCTGGCCTTCGACTGCAGTATACCTCTAAAGAAGTGATTTTCAACATTGCAAAAGTGTTTGGGAAACCCCTGCAATTAGACAAAAATATGGCTCTTCACTGTAATTTTGCTGATTCTCGTATTCTAGTTGAAATTGATCTGAAAAAATCTCCGAGTGATAAAATTTGGTTGGGGTCTGAGTCAAATGGCTACTTTCAAAAAGTGGTCTTTGAAAAATTACCTTCTTACTGCAGGCACTATAATACTTTTGGGCATATGGCGGCGGTTTGCCCACATTTGTGCGGACCCCCCGTAGCCGAAGCAGAAATTGCAGCGGGTTCTAACAATACTATTGTTTTAGCTGCAGATGAAAATTTGTTGATCGAAAACAATGTCACCAATGCTGACGTTATTCCAGAGGTTGTTCTTGAGATTGCTAGATCACAAAGTGAATCACAATTGACTTTTAATCAAATTATTGCTGCTGATATTGCTTCTAAAAATATTTTAGGCAATTCTAATTATTTTGATGCTCTTGCATCGCCTAATGTGGAGTTTTTAAACCATAAATCAATAGAGATTGCAAATGCAGGTTTAGTTGCAATTCCTCGGGAAAACTGTTCCAAGGAAACTGATATCATTATACGTGGTGTCTCTAATGTTGAATGTGATATTAATTTTCGATTTGAAAATATTGCTTCAAAATCTGCTAATATGGTCTTTGCTAATATTATAAAGTCTTCTGATACTAACAAAAATGTTAATCAAACTGTTGAAGTTGTTAATATAGAGAAGGATCTTGCCGGGCATTTGGAGGATGGCTGCTCTTAGTTGGGTGCTTCTCCCTCAGCTGCTTCTATGAATTTAACTAATGCTACTTTTTCGTATATATTGGAGGCTGGTGAAAACTTGGCTGTTCTGAAAAATCTGGCTGTTGGAAATATTGCTGAGGTTAGTCTTGATGATTTTCAATCTTTTAATAGTTGGCAAAAAGATTTGCAGTTGAATTCAATTAATACTGCTGCTGATTCTGCTTTTAAGTTTTTTGCTCCGATCTCATCTCCAAATGCTGTTGTATTGAATCAAAGTAGCGTTGAGTCTGCTAATGATTGTTTAGTGAAAAATGCTATTGTTGCTCAAATTTTGAATGATTTTGAGATGGTCCTGCCTGCTCTCGAGGTTAAGGTAAATGTTGATACTCAAGCTTCTAGCCCTTTTGTTAATTGTGCTAATTCGTCTGATAGCAGCAACCCTGCAGCTATTTGCGATGAGAGTTATATTAATATTATTGATGCTAATAATTTGTTGGAAACTATCAATAAAAATCCTGCTCGAATTGTTCATTCTTCGATTGCTGATACTGATGTTAATTTAGCGATTGATGTTAGTTCAAAGGTGAGTCAAGATGCTGAATGTCTCATTGTTAAAAATACTGAGAATAGTATTCCCTCTCTGATTAATGTTGGTTTAGCGGGTATTCATTCTGAGTTGCCTGCCTCTCCTTCCTCGAACGTTTTGATCGTGGGTAAAGTTAACTGTTCTCAATCTTCTTCAATTTCCGAATTAAATGGTCCAATTATTAAACGTAATGTGCCTTCCCCGACCATTAGCAACAATAAATTCAATCCTTTAGTGTGTTTAAATGATCTCTCGGGTATAACTAAAATGAAAGTCTTGATCAAATCACAAAAAAACTCTCTAAAGCTAATCTAAATACTCAGAAGGTTCAACACGGACCTTCTTCTGTTGATAAATGAATATTTTTTGCTGGAATATTAGGGGTATAGGTAACCTCTCCTCCAGACACCGTTTGAAGCATCTAATTTTGGATAATAAAATTGATATCGCTGCTATTTTTGAACTAAAACTTCAAAACACTGAATGTTCCAATATAATGAAACTCCTCAATATTGAAAATTGTATCTCGTCCTCTTCCAATAAGATTTGGATTTTTTGGAATAATTTGTGAACCGTGGATATTGTTAACCAATGTGATCAAGCTTTTAACTTAAAAGTTCATAACCAAGATTTTTCCTGCATTATCACTTTTGTTCATGCTAACAATCTTAGATCTGAGAGAATGCTCCTTTGAAATTTTCTGAGAAACAACTCGTTTAATAATATCCCTTGGTTGGTAGGTGGAGATTTTAATGCTGTCCTAAACGCTAATGAGTACAAAGGTTATACTTTAAATCATTCGACGGCTTCTTTTGATTTCATGTCCACCCTAATTGATTGTGGACTTGATGATTTTAACTATTCTGGAGCAGCTTTTACTTGGTCCAATGATTAGATTGCTTTACTTTTATTTTGTGAGGATGAGGGACTCTTATATTACAATTCTTTAAAACTTTAAATATTTGTAATAATTCAGAACTATTTGTACTTTATTTTTCTGCATTGTATATATTTTGAGCTGGATGTCTTTATTTTATAGTATGGATGTTTACTTCAGTTGATTCTTTTCTTCCGCACTCTGATACTCATTAAGTGATTGTTAATCTTCACCTTATTTAGAAAAGCACCTCTTTTCCTTGAGATTGGATTGGAGTCTTAAATTCCAACTTAATGTTAAGTATGAGATGTGCTTAGTGACGACCACTCCTTAAGCCTTATGACTAGAAGGGGCGGCCGCCACAGTTGGTATCAGAGAACTCCATAAGGTGTCAGATTGGAATTTGTATTCCTATCTACCTAATGGATAATTCTTCTGCCTTACAGTCACTAAATGAATACTAGAATGAACATCCATATTTTCATCATCCAATATTCAGAATAGTAGGAATAAAACATTTAGAATAAGAATACAAAAAGACTTAAACTTAGTAGGAACTCTAAGAACAAATTAACGTAGAAATATTTTCTAATATTACATGATTAGAATAACTAAATGAAACACCCTTTCATTCTTCTAAATAGAATGTTATTATCTAAATACATGTATAATAATGAACCCCGGTCAATCTTCATCAGCTCCAGCTGCGTCAAGCGGTCAATCATCCGAAATTAGTGCGTTATTAGAAATTGTCAAAACATTAGTAGAAACCAATGCCAGGCAGGCAGAGAAAATAGAAAGGCTATTGGCTATACAGAGCAATCCCTCTCCTACCTCAGTTAACCCAACATCTAATCTCCATTCTCAACAATATCAACAAACTACTGATGGACAGTTACATAATTTCATTAGATTAAGAACCCCAGTATTCAATGGGACTATGTCTGCAATGGATACAATTAATTGGATAAAAATAGTTGAAAAGAACCTTACAAGTTTGAACTGTCCAGAGTCAGAATCTGTTCGTTTAACTACACATATGTTTCAAGAAGAAGCAGAATTTTGGTGGGATCATGTCTGCCAGTCAGTATTCGCTGGGTACCGGATTGATACAATTCCCTGGAGTAAGTTTGTAGAAGCATTTATGGCTGAGTATGTGCCTCCCTCCGTACAAAATAATTTGGGGGATATGTTCCTAAATCTCAAACAAGGCAATTGGACTTTATCAGAATACGAGACAGAATTCAGAAAATTATCCAGATTTGCACCAATCATGGTACAAACAGAAGGATCTCGATGTCACCGATTTCTCAGCGGTCTTAAAGAATCAATAAGAGATCAAATTATCCCATTATGACTATCCAACTTAATGGAACTTATAAAAACAACTCGTGTAATTGATCGAAATCTAGCTCAAAAAGAAAGTAAGAGAAGTTTCAATATGTCTTCTCAAAGGAACAACGATCCCAGAAGAATTAGGCTTTCTTCAGGAAAAGTATATCAAATGAAAGCTGAGAGTCCACTAATAGATCCTTACAATGGATGTACTAGGCCACATCCATATGGAAGATGCTATCACAATAAGCAATATTGTTATACATGTGGTCGTAAAGGACACTTCTACCAGCAATGTAATTATGAGGAAACTATAGATGGAGTTCGTATTGATCATTCCAGATGCAAACAAATGTTAAATCCAACTCCAATCAATCAACGGGATCAACCACTGACCATTATGCCTACTCCACAAACTGAAAAAACTATCCAGAGGAATGATAAAGGAAGATCAAATCAACCCAGCACATCCTGAAATTCTCAAAAGCAGGTGGTTATTAAGAAGACTACAGGACCAGCTAAAGTATATACTCTTACTCCTGTGGAAGCTACAGAGGATAATAATGTGATATTAGAGGTATATATAATTCATATTGCATTTATTTTCAAGCTTTTAATAAGTTCAAAGTAATTATTATTTATAGGCACTATAAGTATTAATGATCATCTGTGCAAACTGCTATTTGATATGGGAGCAAGCCATTCATTTATATCTGAAAATTTTGTTAAAGATTTAAATTTGCCTCGTTACAACATGGCAAGATCTTTAGCAGTTGGGCTACCATTCGGAACTCAACTCAATACCACCCACTTCTGTAACCTTCAAGTGCCCTTAAATGAGCAAGTGTTTTAAGCCAAGTTAATAATTTTACCGATAGTAAACTTTGATATAATCTTGGGTATGAATTGACTCAGTTCTCCCAACGCTACTATTAACTGTCAACAAAAGAAGATATCACTTCGATCACCAGACACTACATCAACATTTATAGGGAAGTTCAGTACTTTAAGTTCACTAATTAATGCAATAACAATAATTAAGCTAGTGAACAAGGGTTGTGCAGCACACCTAGTTACTATGCTAGGAGAAAGTAAAAAGGAGATACCACTTTCTGAGATTAAGGTGATTAATGAATTTGTTGATGTTTTTCTTGAAGAGCTACCTGGGTTACCTCCACCAAGAGAAGTTGAAATAACAATAAATTTAGTACCAGGTACCCAACCAATTTCAAAAGCTCCTTACAGAATGGCTCCTAAGGAACTTCATGAACTTAGTGAGCAACTAAAAGAATTATTGGATAAAGGATTTATTAAGCCAAGTATGTCACCATGGGGTGCTTCGGTATTATTTGTAAAGAAGAAAGATGGGTCTATGCGAATGTGTATAGACTACAGAGAATTAAATAAAGTCACTATTAAGAATAAATACCCACTTCCCAGAATTGATGACTTATTCGATCAGTTATCCGGAGCAATAGTATTCTCAAAGATTGATTTAAGATCAGGATATCATCAACTTCAAGTAAAAGATTTTGATATGGAGAAGACCGCATTTAGAACCCGATATGGACACTACGAATTTCTTGTAATGTCCTTTGGACTCACAAATGCACCGTCTATTTTCATGGACTTAATGCAGCGAGTCCTAAAACCATTCTTAGATAAATTTGTAATTGTATTCATTGATGATATTCTCATTTATTCAAAGACTATGGAAGATCATGAAGATCATTTAAGAACTGTATTAGAAACCTTGTGGGAACATCAACTATACGCTAAATTTTCAAAATGTGAATTCTGGCTGAAGTCAGTAGCATTCTTGGGTCATATTGTAGATGCTCAGGGAATTCAAGTTGATCAACAGAAGATCTGTGCTATTCAAGAATGGAACCAGCCAAAGACAGTAACTGATATAAGAAGTTTCTTAGGTCTTGCTGGCTACTATAGAAAATTTGTCAAAGGATTCTCTCAGATAGCTGCTCCATTAACTAAGCTAACTCAGAAAGCTGTTCCATTTATCTGGGCTACTGAATGTGAAAAGGTATTCCAAACCTTAAAAGATGCTCTTTCTACTGCTCCAGTATTAGTGCTGCCAAAAGAAGGTATGAATTATCAGGTTTATATAGATGCCTCAGGAACTGGATTAGGTTGTGTGCTAATGCAAGAAAGAAAAGTGATTGCATATGCTTCAAGACAATTGAGGCCTCATGAAAGGAATTATCCAGTACACGATCTATAACTTGCTGCAGTAATTTTTGCATTAAAGATATGGCGTCATTATTTATATGTGTTCAATGTTCTATTTTCACTGATCACCAAAGCCTGAAATACATATTCACTCAACGTGAATTGAATTGTTGTCAAAGAAGATGGCTTGAGTTGTTAAGTGATTATGATGTAGAAATCCAATACCACCCAGGTAAAGCAAATGTGGTGGCAGATGCCCTTAGCCGTAGTGCAACTTTATCAGCATTGATCACTACAAGTTCATTAATAGAAGAATTTTAATATATGGAAATTATTCCTATTCGGAGTGATGTTATGAGTTCAATACTAACTAACATAAATGTAGAACCTACATTTCATAGGGATATTTCCATCTCTCAAACCAAAGATGAAGAATACTTAAAATTTAAGTTGGATATTGAAGGAGGACGCCGTCATGATTTACAATTACACGGGTCAGTGATTTATCAAGAAAATTGTATATGGGTTCCTAAATACATGCAACAGGAGGTATTAAATAAAGGACATAATTCTGGTTATCATATTCATCCCGAAAGCACAAAAATGTATCAAGATCTAAAACAGTCTTTCTGGTGGCCTGGGATGAAAAGAAGTGTGGCAGAGTTCGTTGAGAAATGCTATGCATGTAGCCTAGGTTAAAGCAGAACACAAAGACCTGGTGGCTCACTTTAACCACTTGAGGTACCTGAGTGGAAGTGGTTAGATATATCAATGGACTTTGTAATGGGACTGCCCCCATCTAAATCAGGATATGATGCAATTTGGGTGATTATTGATAGATTGACTAAATTTGCTCATTTTATTCCCATTCGTCAGACTGATTCTGTGGAGAAACTTGCCAAACTTTACATCAAAGAAGTGATCAGATTACATGGAATTTATAGATCAATAGTATCTGATAGAGATAATCGATTTACCTCCACATTCTGGCAGGCTGTACATCAAGATCTAGGCACAACTCTAGCATTAAGTACAGCTTTTTATCCACAAACAGATGGACACACAGAACGAGTAAATCAGGTTCTAGAAGATCTACTTAGATTATGTATTCTTGATTTTTCTGGATCTTGGGAAGATCATCTGCCGTTAGTAGAATTCGCCTATAACAATAGCTTCCAAGCTAGCATAAAAATGGCCCCATACGAAGCATTATATGGCAGGAAGTGTAATACGCCATTGGCATGGTCAGGGATTGGCAGTGTACAGCTGTACGAGTCTGAACTAGTAGAAGAAACAAATAAGAAGATTCAGTTAATTCAACAACGTATTCGTGCAGCTCAAGATCGCCAAAAGAAATATCATGATGGGCATCATCGTTTCTTAGAATTCAAAGCTGGAGATTTTGCATATTTGAAAGTAAGTCCTATAAAAGGAGTATTCAGGTTTGGTATAGCAGGAAAGCTAAGTCCTCGTTATGTTGGGCCATTTGAAATATTGGCAAAAATAGGTTTCTCTGCCTATCAATTAAATCTTCCAGATGACTTTTCAGCAGTTCATAATGTATTCCATGTGTCATCTTTAAGGAAGTGCCTCAGAGATCCCTCACATCTTGTTCAATTCTCAGAGGTTCAAATTCAGCCAGATCTGACATATACTGAAGAACCCATTCAGATTTTGACTCATGATCGCAAGCAACTAAGGAATCGAGTAATTAATATGATTAAAGTCCAATGGAAGAACCGATCATGCAATGAAGTCACTTGGGAAAAAAAATCTGATATGCGTCAAAAATACCCAAATCTCTTTACCTAAGGTACTTCTTAAACTCTATCCTCTTACAATTCAATGCTTTATAAGTATTTTGTTCATCCACTTGAGTGATGTCGAGGATGACATCAGTTCTTAAGTGGGGGAGTCTATAACAATATAAGTTGTTACTTAGGTCAATTAAGACTAATCTAAGTCTTAATTATGGTGTTAGTAGCTTAATTAAGTCATTTAGAACCTATCTTTAAGGTTTAGATCAAATCAGGGATCAAATAGATCAAAACCTGATTTCTGGAAAAATCCCAAACCCTAGAAATTTACTTTTTATCTAGACCTCAGATTAAAAATCTGACTTCACCATTGCGTTCACCACCCCCAAATTAGCTAGGGGTGAAGTTTTGGATGCATTTGGGAGTCGTTGAATTTTCGTCGAATATTTAATTATTATTTAAATATAATGAAAAATCAAGTAATTAAATACTCGTCGAAATAAAAATCCGATTGCGCCGTTGCGTTCCTCACCCCTCAATTTGCTAGGGGTGATTTATTAAGAAGTTTTGGAATGCATTTAAGCAATTAATTATAATAAATAAAATTTGTAGTAATATTTAATCTTTAATTTAATTATAATTTAACTTAACGTCTGCCGTTAAACCCTCACTCGTGCCGTTTCTTCCCTGTGACGCCGTTCCATTTGATGCAATTCCATCTGGAGCGTCCCATCAAATTTGATCGGACAGCTAAGGAACTGTCTCCTTCGTTCGTCTGGAGAGCTCTCCGCGTGTCCTCAGGCGTGCACGCGGCATCCTTCCCTCGCCGCGTGGGATGCTTCCGCCGCTTTAAGGATATGATAAGAGGGTTCTGCCGATCCTCTAAGTCAAAATTTTTGTAATACAACGGCCTTTGTTTGAAGTTGAACGAGTCATAGAATCTCAACCTAGGCCCGATCGGCCCTCCGTCGCCGATAGATGTACCCTCATGATCTTCCTTTTTCTTGTATAATTGCTATCAATTAATTTCGAATTGTAAGATTTCAGTCAATTGAATGATCAGACAAATTTAGGGTAAGACATTAAGCAAGTTTTATTATTTCATCGATAGAGAAAGGAATTAGGGTTCATTTTCTTCAACATCACCGGTCACCCTAGTCGACGATTTGATTGTTATTGTCTAGCCCTCGACGAGCTCTGTCCAGCACAGTGCGAATCAAGAACTGGCGCCATCAATAGAGTCGACGTAGCGCATGCCCTAATCGGCTCTGCGTCGGTCTAGCGAAGAAGGAAACGACCCATTCGGGGATGGTCCGGGTCAGCTGCGACCCGCGAAGTCAGGGGCAGGTCGTGTGCGATGGCATCGAGGACTGTGGGGCCCTCTCGCAGATCCTCACCCATTCCAGCGCTATCACGTGGCCTGCCTTGCCATTCTAGTCAGGATGTGGGCCCCGCTATCTCAGCACAGCAAATGCCAGGCCGACACGTGTTCTCCGCTGACCCTCGCTGTCGCTGTCGTAGTACCGGCTGTGGTTCCCACCGTTGTAACAAATAAATTAAATCGAATTTAATTAAAAATCAGGATTAAATTTAAATCTAATTAATTGATGTAAATTACTAAACTTCAAACATTAATAACTTTTAATCCTGAACTCTAAATATAGCAAATGAATATACAATTGAGATCAAAAAATTATAAGGAATTTATTGAAACTATCAGATTTTCATTTAAAGATATATTTGAGAAAGTGATATTTAGGGTTCATTTGATGTGACACAAATTGTTCAAATATTCAAATAAACATAACTCTATAATTTTTAATCCAAATATACCTAATATGGGTCTTAAAATACTCACAAAACCCTAAGGAACATTTTAATAGGGATAATCTTGCTGTTTGAATTAATCTGAGCCTAATGATATTTAGGACCTAACCCTAATTAGCCTAATTTGACCTAAAACTTCAAATGACCATAAGTTGGTCATCTTAGCTCCAAATTAGGTGATTCAAACACCAATCTAGATCAGCAAAACCTAATTTATAGAGATCTACAAAAATATTTAGGATCCAACGGTTAGATTTGCTAATCACCCCTAATTAACCTAAAACTTGATTAGTGAATATTAGTAAATTTAATAATCCAAATTGAATAAACTAAGTTTCAGAGAACTCCTAGAACCTACTAAAACTTAACTATAGGGTTGGATTAGTGATTGGGTGATTAATTTCAGTAATCACTCACTAATCACCCTAAACTTTAATTAGGCCATAACTTAGCCAAATGGAGTCCAAATTGAATCTACCACTAGTCATTAGAATCAGTGAATCAATTGTGATATACAGCCACTAAAATTATTCAATTTGGACAACAAA
Source organism: Gastrodia elata (assembly GCA_016760335.1). Classification (NCBI taxonomy): domain Eukaryota; kingdom Viridiplantae; phylum Streptophyta; class Magnoliopsida; order Asparagales; family Orchidaceae; genus Gastrodia; species Gastrodia elata. Next base: position 17,779,866 of record CM028681.1, read on the forward strand.
TAACAAAGTTAGGATTTTTGACCCTTAATTAAGAATCCTTTATTTCCCTTTTAAAACCTTAGAATTTGTATTGGCTATAACTTAGCCAATACACATCAGAATTCAATAAATTTAGATTCTATGAAAACCTTAGAGCATAAATTTTAATAAACTGACAGAAAAATTATATGTCATTAGGGTAAAATTACCAAAATGCCCTTATAGGTCAAATTCATTAATTTGACCCTATAAGGCTTAATACTTAACCAAAATTAATGAACTTACTGTCTAAACTCATGTTAGACAGTAAGTAATCATTCCACATTATTAAAATCCAAAATTTAGCCCTAAATCTTAAAGGTGAAATTTAGACCCTTAAGTAAGGGCAAAATAGTCATTTTTGCCCAAATTTAGGGTTTCATATTTCTAAGTCCTAATTTTATCTCTAAATCATATCAAATAGTAATTAAAGTGATTTAAACTATAATTTAAATAATTTTAAGCCTTAAATTAGATATTAGAAGGAAAATCCTAAATTTAGCCTTAAATAAAAATCTTAAGTAAAAATAAATTCTTCTCAATTCCTTTGAACTTCTTAGATCATCCTTTAGGTCTTATAACTTTAGTTAGGATGTGTGTCTGAGTGATACTCTTACTATTCAAGATTCTTAATTCCTAAGACTAAGATTAGATCTTAGGTTAGAATTCATCTAATGGGTAAAATGGGTTACTCATTATAGTGAAACCTTGGTCTTACTAGTTTATTAGATTTTTATAGTTTATTAAATGATTATTTGATCTTTTAACATTAAAATTAGGTTTAGAAATCTATCCTATTGAATTTGACTTAATTTAATAGGATTTGCCTTAACACTTAATTAGTGAGATAGGATTAAACCTTAGCCCATTAGGATAGCCTTGTGATTAAGAATTAAACTTCATTCTTTGGAATTTGATTCTTAATCCTTTAAATCTTGATTTGGCTAATCAGGATTTGAATGGGTTTATATAAAATAACAAGTTAGGATGATTGATTTACTTATTTAATCTTTTAGGCGATATTCGATTCATTTATAATTAAGACGTAGCTAATCCTAATTATGTTTAACTTATAGGTTTGTGATTTTAAGTTACAGATAGTGTAGGAATTATTGATTCTGAATCTTATGTAACTTAGAGTAGTTAGAACATCTAAATTAGAAAACAGGTGATATCACAAAGTTTGTATAGTGCTATTTGTTTCCTTGATTTGAAATATGCTATGCTTTCTGTATTATTTAAGCTTTTTTATACCTTTGGACATACTTAAATACATGATACTTACTTTATATTATACTTTGAGTTTCATTCACATTTCATTTGCATAATTTTGAAAGAAACATTAATAAACAACATTATACTTGTGATCTATATTTTACTTAGCCTGCCACTTAGTATGACTTTACTTTAGGATTACTTTTGCCTAGGGAATTTCCCCTATGGTACTTTACTTTAGTATTGGGATGTTTCTCCTATTTGCCCTTTAAATACTTTGTGGATTTACTTTAGGATCTGGGATGTTTCTCCTAGATGCCTCTTTTGGTGGAACTTTACTTTAATCTAGGTTGTTTTTCCTAGATTACCAGATGGACTTTACTTTTTGGCAGACTAAGTAAGAGTATCTCACATGTACATTAATTTAATCAACATTACTTATATTTACTTTTCAGACCTTTTACAGGTATTTTACATATTTCCTTATATTTCAGACTTACTTTACTTTACTATTTCAGTACGCTTTTCTTTCTTTCATATTTTTTCATTTTCTGCAGTTCCTTCACATTTCAGAACTTTTTGTACGTCAGCCATTTTACCTACTTGAAAGCATGTTAGGATGCTAGTGTTATACTTTCAGTACAATACTTTTACTTATACTATAATTGGCATGTTAATTGATCATATTACTTAGAAATTTTCTTTGTACTTAGTAGAATTGCTCTTATACTTTACTTATCTTATTTTGTAGCCTAAGTTGATGTATGTTTCTACCTCATAACTTGTTCTTGCCTTTCTTTGTGCTTTACCACTATACTATGCTTAATTTTAGTTGTGATGTCATTAAAATACATTAAAATTCATTACCTTAAAATGTACTTAGACTCTTTGTACTTAGTATAATTGCTCTTATACTTTACTTATCTTATTTTGTAGCCTAAGTTGAGGTATATTTCTACCTCATAACTTGTTCTTGCCTTTCCTTGTGCTTTACCACTATACTATGCTTAATTTTAGTTGTGATGTCATTAAAATACATTAAAATTTATTACCTTAAAATGTACTTAGATATTTTGTCCAACAAGATTTTTCTTTTGTTGACTGGGGCCCTACCTTTATGAAACTGATAATGGTAGATTCTGAGTTGTTTGAAGAGATTGAGCCTGCAGAGGAGCAGATCCATAAAGAGGTTCAGGCTACTGAGGGACCTTAGTCCACTGATTAGATTGCTTTACTTTTATTTTGTGAGGATGAGGGACTCTTACATTACAGTTCTTTAAAACTTTAAATGTTTGTAATAATTCAGAACTATTTATATTTTATTTTCCTGCATTATATATATTATGAGTTGGATGTCTTTATTTTAAGTATGGATGTTTACTTCAGTTGATTCTTTTCTTCATTACTCTGATACTCATTAAGTGATTGTTAATCTTCACATTATTTAGAAAAGCACATCTTTTCCTTAAGATTGGATTAGAGTCTTAAATTTCAACTTAATGTTAAGTATGAAATGTGCTTAGTGACGACCACTCCTTAAGCCTTATGACTAGAAGGGGCGGCCGCCACAAGGGGACCCTTTATCCCCAATTCTTTTTAATCTTGCTATCAATTACTGGTCCATAAATATTAACAAAGCCTTTAATTTAGACAATACTCTCTAATTCAAAGTAGGGAAAAATCTTTTCATATCGCATTTGGCCTACGAGGATGATCTGATCATTTTTACTAACGCAGACAAAATAAATATCTCCAAGATTAAGCTTTTACTAGACAATCTTTAGAAGGACTCCGGGCTTAAAATTAATTGTGCAAAATCTAATTTCTTTATTAATACCAAAGTCACTTCTAATCTCAAAGATTTTATACTCTCTAATTTGGGTTTCAAAGAGGGCAAATATCCTTGCACTTATCTAGGCATCCCAATTTTTAAAGGCCCTAATAAAATTAGTTTCTACCAAAAGCTTATTGAAAGTATCCTTAAAAAAATTAAGAGTTGGGAAAACAAATATCTCTCGCAAGGAGGTAGGCTTACTCTAATTAAATATATCCTCAACACAATTCCTCCTTACTGGCTTGAGGTCTTCTCTCCTCCCAAAGGGATTCTTTCAAAATTAAATATCATTTTTAATAAGTTCCTCTGGGTTAGTAATAAAGGTTCCAATCTGATTTGGTCTAAATGGGAAAACCTCACGTTCCCTACGGTTGAAGGCGGTCTTGGTATTAGAAACCTTGATGACATTCACAAAGCTTTCTCTGCCAAACTGCGGTGAAATTTTAGAACCAAAAATAACATTTGGGTTGATATTCTCAAAGCTAAATACTGCTTCAGCAACCACCCAGTTCTTGTCTCCAAGAAAATCAGCGATTCTTTAACTTGGAAAAGAATGATGGAGTCTAGAGATCTTGTGGAAAATTCGATTGATGTTTCTTCCTCTTTTTGGTGTGACTCTTGGAGTGATCTTGGTCCTCTTCATCTATTTTGTTCCCCTAAAAAGCCCAAGCTCTATATTGGGGATTGTTTAAATGAGGATAGATCTTGGAATATTAATCTGTTAACCGCAATAATTGAACCCATATTCCTTGATTTGATTTCAAAGATTAATCCAAGGTTGAGGGATGAAAAACTAGCCTCAGCTGATTTTATCTTCAAAAATAAATTTAATCTTCATATAGCTTGGAATATCCACCGAAAACATAAAGCCTCTACTTTTAAACCGTGGTTTTAGCATAACATTATCCCAACTTTTTTAAGTATATTTATTTGGAGATTGCACCTTAGATTCATAAGTGTGGATGAAATCCTTATTCTTAAGGGTATCCATCTGCCTTCTAAATGCCATTGCTGTAAGATCGCTTCAGCTTGCTTTGAAACCTTGGATCACGTTTTCTTTAACAGTGATTTTGCTCGCTCCTTATGGAACTCCTTCAATAATATTGGGGCTAATAGTAGGCTGATCGCGGATCTTCTTACCCTTATGTGTAATTGGAACGTTGGCCTCTCTAGTTTGAAAAAACTTCCGCTTATGAATTTAATTGACGCTTACATTATTTGGAATATTTGGTACGCGCGCAACCTCAAAAAATATCAAGATATCGAGTTGAATCATCATAAAGCAAGAAATTCAATTATAAATGACATCAACGTAATTATAAAAAATTCCCCAAAAAAATCTATTGGTTGGGCAAACATTAATAAAACTTCTTTTACTGATATGTTTGATGTTTGACACAATTTCAAGTTCTTTGTGGCCGGTCTGGTTTCTTTGTTTTCGGGTTTGGGAATGTTCCTCTTGGTACTTTGCTCAGATTTTGGTTTCCTTTGTGAATTTGGTTGGGAAGAAGTTGTTACTTTCAAGCTTTGTGCAGTTCTTTATTTGGATGGCTGTTTGCTCGATTGTTCAGGTGGTTATTAAATTAATTGTAAATTTTTTAAGATTTTGGAGGATGATGTGATTGGGGAAGTTCCATGCTGGGATTTACTTTTTCAGGTATAAATATCTCTATATATATATATATCTATATATTTATGTATATATAAATATATTTATAGATATATATATATATATATATATATATATATATATATATTTATAGTTATGGTACTCAGTGGAACTTCTTTTCTTTTGATTTATTTTATCTGTGGTGGGCAAAGATTGTGGTTTTCTTGTTCTGCATCCTGTTGTTTCAAGTTACGGAGATTAAGATTGCATCTATTAATTTTGTAATTGAGCAAAATTTTAGTTCAGGTGGGCATTTCATTTGGCTGGTGATGGCTTGTATGTCAGGTATTTATCCTTGGTGGTGGTTTCGTGGTTTAAATGCAAATCTGTTTCTGTTTTTGTTTTATGGGTTGGCTAAAAATAAGCTGGTTAAGGCTATAGGTTCTATGTTGAGCTCAGTGAGTAACAGATTTTACTTCCGGGTTAGTGCTCTCTTTTTCTCTCCTGATCCTAGTTTCGACGTAACGTGGTTGGCTTTGGAGGTAGGTGCTGCTGTGTCTGGGAAGATGATTTTGTGGTCTTTAAAAGTTAATATTTGGCTCATCTAGTTTTTGTCTCTCGAGCAGATAGATTCTTTGTACTGGACTGATATTATTTTGATGTTGGCTAACTCTTCCCTGATAATGGCTTTTTTTATTCAGTGGGGGAGGCCTAGTTGGCGTCTTTGTGATCCTTTGTTGTGGGCTTTAGAGATTGTTGGTTACATTATTTCTTATTTTTTGTATCTGGATGTGTGCACTTTGGATGGCGGTGCCTTGATTTTGATGCGAGGTTATGTTTCCACTACTCACGTTTGGCTGTGTTATGGTCATATGAGCACCTTTGGTGATTATTTTTTACTCGGAAAGATGGTTGCGGTTTTCAGTTTTGCAGTTTTGAGTGGTCTCTCAAACGGATGCTCGACCGTCTTCTTGCATGGCTACAAGGTACGCTCACCTTCTTGTTTGATCCAGTTTTGTTTTTGGAAGCTTCTTTTGCAGAGGTTTCAAGCCAGAGTTTCGGAGATCTCGAAAGTTGGCGCAGACCCGGTCGATTTTGACGATCCTTTTTGTACTTTGCTTATCTATTTTCTTTTTCGGAGGGACCTTTTAGGATACTCCCTGGGTCCCTCCCTTTTGGGGTTGGCTTTTGGATTTGTAGATTTAGGTTTTGTTTTGTAACCTCCCAACTATTTTCTGTAATTTTGGATTTTTTTCAATAAAATTTTCAGGTTTTCTTAAAAAAAAAAAAAAAAAGACTTTTAGGAATCCATAACTTTATTTTCTGAAAGATCACACCTTCAGTATCTAGATGTAATTCAGATCTCTTACCACTAATGATGTCGGAAACCAGAACAAATAAGAAAAATCTTCTTTTTGATCTCACGGATGATTCAGACTGAGCAGCAGATAATAAAGTGCACAAATCAGCAGATCTGATTGGCTCAATTTTAAGTCTTTCAAAGTCGTTGATCAAAGAATCATTGCAACAAAGGGAAGATAAAAATGCATTACTACTTAGGGCATCAACTACTACATTAGCTTTACCCGGATTGTACTGGATTTCTAAGTAGTAATCGCAACATAATTCAAGCCACCTATGTTGAGGGCAGTTAAGTTATTTCTGAGTGAAGTTGTACTTTAGACTTTGATGATCAGTAAATATCTCACACTTAATACCATACAAGTAGTGTCTCCAGATATTTAGAGCAAAAACTACCCCTACAAGTTCAAGATCATGCACATGATAATTCTTCTCATTTGGTTTGAGTTGTCTAGAGGCATAGGTTATTACATGACGATCTTGCATCAGAACACAACCAAGCCCTATCTTAGAGGCAACAGTATAAACCTGAAATCCTTATCCTCTTGAGATAGTACTAGAACAGGAGCAGAAGTTAACAACTACTTTAACTTTTGAAAAGATTTTTTACAGGCTGTGCTCCAGATGAATGGAACTTCCTTTCTAGTTAACTGAGTTACATCGAAGCGATTTGAGAAAATTTAGAAACGAACCTTCTGTAATAATCAGCGAGTCATAGGAAACTACAATCTCAATCATAGATTTAGGTTGGATTCACTATTGAACAGCTTGGATTTTCTCTTGGTCAACTCTAATACCTTCAGCATCAATCACGTGACCTAGAAAAGCCACAGATTTGAGCCAAAACTCGCACTTCGAAAACTTAGCGAACAACTTATACTCTCTTAACAATTCTAGAACGGCATGTAGATGCTCTTCATGAATAAGATCAAGCCATCTGCATTTAATTTCATTTATTTTGATGTAATTTTTAAAATAAAATACACAGACTTAAGTAAATAGGAATTGCAATAGCTCTAAGAAAAACCTCTTTTAAACTATTTACCCATACTATTTCCATCAATTTGAAGAATTTACAATAGACTAGATGTCAAAAAGAATTTACTATTACTGTGGCAAAAACAAGGTATAGGGGCAAGAATTTTTTTTTTGTAGGATAGAGCACAAGTATGAATATGCAAGGACTTGAACCAATGAATTATCAAAGGCTAAACATAGATGTTTAAAAGTTGCGAACAACCTCTAAATGAAATAAATTTAACAGAAGAAGCATCCATCCATTCACAAATTTTATCAATTAGCCCCACATGATAAATTGTTCTTGTTGAATGGCAAGAAATCAATAATCCTAAATATTTAGCGAGGAAAGCACTTATTTTGAATGACTAAAAATTGATAATTCATTTTGCACAGTCTGTGTATAGTCCATCATATAGTCCATCAATTATAAAATGCATGTTAATACGGTTGGGATCTCTTAGGGTTATGAATCAATGCAGAACAAAATTTTAGATGATGAGCAAACCAAAATAAAGCAAGAAAGCAACACATGCAAGCAATTACAGCCACAAGACAAAAATATTTACGTGGGTCGGTGCTCTTAGGGTTCACGAGAAGAGAGCAAAATATTTCACTATTTAGAGAAGGAGTTACAATGAGTTTTAGGGTTTACAAACCCTTTCAAGATTTATAGAAGCTTTTCTTCTTTTTTACAATGGAGCAACCACTACACAAAACTAATAGAGGTTGATAGGTTTCAACCTTGGAAACTCTTCCCACAGTAGCCAAAACCTCACAAACTGAAAATGCCAACTATGGAAACTCCTCCAACTTGTTCCCTTAAGTATCCAACACATTTTCGGACCCCAAATGGTCCAAAACACCCTCCAATTAACTAAAGCAAACCCTGAACGGAGCATAATTCTGCCAAGGGCTTCGGGTAGCTTGGCGCCAGGGCGTGCTGTAGCGCCATGGTCTCTATTTTCCTATCGTTGCGGCGTGCACCTCTCGGATGCCTGCCACTGCAGAGCGTACCTCTCGGGTGCCTACCACTGCAATGCGCTGTAGCACCCGCTTCTCAGGACAACTGCTGCTACGACGCGCCCAACGCTTACTTGGTTGCCTACATATCCCCCTCCCAAATGAATCAAGCCATCCGTAGTTCCAACAAATGAGAAGCCTATAGATGCTTTTCCAAATTCATCAAGATTTTACATTTGGCGAATTTTGAACACTGAGTACCTTTGTCATCATATCCGCTGGATTATCTTTAGAGTTGATCTTCTATAATAATATCTCAGCTTCTTCAATTACTTCTCGAACAAAATAGTTTCGGACATCAATATGCTTTATGCGAGAGTGACAGACCGGATTAGTAACTAAAAATATAGAGCTCTAGCTACACAATAGACTACTACCTCATTTTGCTAGCACCCAAGTCTTCTAGCAAGCCTTTCATCTAGATAGCTTCCTTGAATGCTTCAGTAACAACCATATATTTAACTTCTATCATAGACATGGAAACTATAGACTTTAGAGTTAACCCCCACCCGACTGGACCTCCAACTAGTGTGAATACATAACCAGTTGTTGATTGTCTTTGATCCAAATCTCCAGCATAGTCGGAGTCTATGTATCCAATGCATAAGTCATCTATTGAGGACTTCTTAAATGCTAGTCCAACACCAATTGTACCTTTCAGGTACAGAAAAATCCCATTAGTGCTTGCCAGTGATCTTTCCCCGGATGTGCATGTATCGGATCACAACCCAACGGCTTGAGCCAAGTCTGGTCTTGTAACAACCCAGGTTGTTACTTTGCTCAATTAAGACTAATCTAAGTCTTAATTAAGGTTCTAAGTTACTAATTAAGTAATTTAGAACTCGCTTCTGAAGCCTAGGTCAAACCAGAAGTCAACAAAGTCAAATCTGGAATTCTGGAAAATCCCAAACCCTAGGAAAATTGACTTTTTAATTAGACCTCAGATTGAAAATCTGACTTCACCATTGCGTTCAGAACACCCAAATTAGTTAGGGGTGCAATTTTGGAGGCATTTGGAAGTCGTTGATTTTTTGTCAAAAATTTTAATATTTTTAAATACCCCAAATAATCAAATAATTAAATACTCATCGGATCAAAAATCCGAGTGCGCCGTTGCGTTCCTCACCCCTCAATTAGCTAGGGGTGATTTATTGGAAATTTTTGGAATGCATTTTTATGGTTAATTTTAATTAATGAAATAGGTTGAGAATATTTAAATAATAATATTTAATATATTAATTAAGCGACGCCGTCTGCTTAAGTAACGCAGTCTAGGGTTTGCGTTAGATCTGACGGTCAGATCTCGACCGTCCGATCAAAGATCGGACGGTCATTCAGTCGTCTTCTTCATTCTTCCTCCGCGTGTCGAGCGGAGGCATTTTTGGCGCGCCAGGGATTCGACGCGCGTCAGCGTGGCCTCCAGATGGAGGTTTCCACCGACAATGGCTCTATCCAGGGCTAGTTTAAAACCTTTGTTTCACTTATTGCTCGAAAATTTTTGGAGATAAAAATTTTGGAAGGCGAAAGGATCGTGTTCAGAGCTGCGAATTCCCTCTGCCGTAGCCCTCCTTAAGATCAGGTACTCCACTTCAGTACCAATTTTTCATTTCATTAAGAGCATACAAATGCAATCGTATTACTTAACTCCTTTGATTTAATTGAAACTATATGAATTCGATCGTGTATTCCTTCATTTGCGAAAATTTTCTGCTATGAGGTTCATTATAGTCTAGTTAGGGCATTATGGTTTAGAGTGCTAGAATACTCCAAATGCTAGTATCTATGACTCCTTAGGAAGGCCAGGCTGTGCTCTTGAATTTTCCATGCGAACCATAACCGATCATCACCGGAAAGTCGCCGGAATTTCTTGCCCTAGAGCTTGACCTCGGGCGTCTGCGTGGATGGAGACGATCTGCAGTAACCGGTCCAGCCCGGACCGGTCTAGCATTGCACAAATTGTCCGGGTCGACTGAGCCGGACCGGGACCCCCCCTCTACGTGCCATGTGTTCGTTTAATGAGTGCGGTGGGACCCACTTGCGTCGCTTAGCCTGCGCAGCGGAAGCAGGTGGGACCGCCTTCGTACTGTCGACGAATCGCAGAGCTCCACGTGGCCTCGTTCAGCTGATTGTCTGATCCTGTGGGGCCCGCTATCTTCTGCTCAGCCAATGAAGACCTGCCACGTGTACCAGCAGTTTTAAATAAATGTTATAAATATATAACAGTTAATAAATAAATGAATTTATATATATATTAATAATAACATAATTATTAAATTTAATTAAAACAGAATTAATTAATTAATTAAATACGTTATATATTTAACAGTTTTAATAATAAACGAATTTATATATATATATACATATATATATATATATAAATATATATATAAATATTTAAATCAAATCAGAATAATTAAAATAATTAACAGAATTAATAAATCAATTAAATCAAATCTTTAAACCTCAATAACTTGCAAAATACGCATCCAAATTATATAAAATTATATATCATTGGATTCAAAAAAAATGGAGGAATATTTTGGTACTGTTAATTTTTCATTTGGACTAATATTTTGCAAAGTGATTATTTAGGATTTAATTTAAGTTAATTAAATGTTTCAAAACTTAATTAGCCTATAACTATGTACCCAATGATCCAAACATATTGAAAATGGGTCTTAAAGTAATCAGAAAACCCTAAGAATTAATTTAGTGGTGTTCACTTTGCTGTTTGGATTAGTTTTAGTCTAATGACATTTAGGACATAACCCTAATTAACCTAATTAACCCTAGAACTTCAATTGACCATAACTTGGTCAATTGAGCTCCAAATTTGATGATCCAAAGGTCCATTTAGATCAGAAGAACTTAATAAACAGTAATATGCAAAAATATTTAGGATCCAACAGTTAGATTTGTTAATCACCCTTAATTTCTTTAAATCTTAATTAGTAAATATTAGCCAAATTAATAATCCAAATTTAGTGATTTAAGTTTTAGAGGACTCATAGAACCATTTAGAATCAATCTTTAAGGTTGGATTAGTATTTGAGTGATTAATTTTGTTAATCACTCGCTAATCACCCTAAACCTTAATTAGGTCTTAACTTAGTCAAATTAGGTCCAAATTGAGCCTACCACATGTCATTATAGTCAGTGAGCTATTTGTAAACCATAGCCACTGATTTTGCTTAATTTGGACACTAATTGGCAAAGTTAGAATTTTTGACCTATAATTAAGGATCCCTTAATTAACCTTAAAACCCTAGATCTTGTATTGGCCATAACTTGGCCAATACTTATCAGAATTTAGCAAATTAAGATTCTATGGAAAGCTTAGACATTAAAGAACAATAATTTGACCGAAAGTTTAACTTTCACTTAGTCAAATTACTAAATTTCTCTTATAAGTCAAATTCACTAATTTGATCTCATATGGCTTAATAATTCCCCAAAATTAATTTAGTTACTGTCTAATCTTATATTAGACAGTAAGAATCACTTTCCAAAAGAAATTTTTAGACTTTAAGCCCTAGATCAAAATTTGATCTTTTGAACCCTTAAGTAGGGGCAAAATGGTCATTTTGCCCAAATTTAGGGTTTAGCCTTTAAAAGCACTAAATTCAGTTTCTAATCACTAAAATCAGTAATTAGAATGATTTAAAACTGAAATTAATCAAAGTTAAGTCTAAATTAAGATTTTGATTAAAATCTCAAAATTTGCTCCTTAAGAAAATTTCTAAGTTCTAAGTGAGTGTTCTCCTTCTTTAATTACTCTTAGATTATCCTTAGGTCTTATAACATTAGTTAGGATGTGTGTCTTGAGAGATACTCTTAGTAATTAAGAGTCTTAATTCTTAAGATTAGGAATAGATCTTAAAGTTAGAATTCATTTATTGAGTAAATTGGGTTACTCAATAGGTGAAACCTTGAGTTTACTAGTTTATAGATTTTTCTTAGTTTATTTAATGATTATTGATCTTTAAACTTTAGAACTAAGAATAGAGTTCTATCCTAATGAATTTGATTTATCATTAGGATTTGCCTTAACCTAATCTGTGAGATTTGGGTTCTAAACCTTAGACCCTTAGTTATACCTTTAGATTAAGTGATTAGACCCCATCATCTGGAGTCTAATTCTTAATCTATTCATCTTGATTTGGCTAATCAAGATGAGGTTGGGATGAATTAAATTACAAAACTAGGTCGATGATTTATTTATTTTAACCAAATAGTCGTCTTTTGATTAAGTTATAATTAGGCCTTGGCCAGTCCTAATTATCTTCAACAAGTAGGATTCGTGATTCTAAGTTACAGAATGTGTAAGAATTGATAATTCTGAAACTTATGTAACTTAGAGTAGATAGAACAAATAAAGTAGATAACAACAGATATCACCTGTGTTTTAGATAGAGTTCTTGCACTTTGATTTTGATGCTTCGCATTCCTTGATTTTGAGCCTTATACCTTGAACATATATTATGTACTTAAGATATTTGATAAATATCTTATGTCAATTTTGAACATTCATAAATAGCATTGTGTTTTGTTTCACAAGTGGTTTGTAAGGTGTAGCTTGATTAGTATACCTCTTCGATCAACTCGTTCGGGGTCGGCTTCTTGTAGGGGGTTTCAGTCCGATAGTCTATGCCATGCCTAGTCCATGGGATAGGATGGATAGACTCTTGCCCTACTGACTATATAGTCAGGATTTTGATATGGTTATACTAATTTAAGTACACTTTCATTCAGTTCTGTCTTAACTCATCAGGCTAAGAGTTTCAGTGATGATCAGTTCAGAGTTTCTTAGCTCATCAGGCTAAGAATTACTGAGTTCGTGTTCAGTTCAGATGACTTATATAGTTACTGTAGTTTCAGTTTGCAGTTACTGTTTTACTAGTATATTTCTGCATTTCAGCACTGTTTTACTTACAGTTTTCCTGCACATGTTTTTATATAGGATGCTAGTTTTACTTACTATTTTCATATGCTCACATAGTATGTTAGTATTTCAGTTCAAATTATGTATGTCACATAGCATATTTTGTTTGATTATAAGCATGTTTAGGTTGTACTTTTCTTATAGTTTTACTTTTCTTTTACTTACCTGTCTTTGTTGCAGTTGCTTGGAGGAGGTATGTATTACTTCCTAGTTGTTTTAGTTATAAACTGTTTGTTTATAACTTTATACTGTTCTTTTGTACGCTTTTCTGCACCCATTTTTGCTCAGTTCTGTTTTTATGGTGATATCTATTTAATTTAATAAAATTGTTTGCCCTAAAATGTGCTTAGACAATAGTCTAACCAGTTTTTCTTTTGTTGGCTGGGGCCCTACCATTATGAAACTGATAATGGTAGGTTCTGAGTTTGTTGGAGTAGCAGATCCAGTAGAGAGCTTGCCATTGGAGGAGGAGCCCGTTCCTGAAGAACTGTAGCTTTAGTTTTTCTTTCAGTGAGATTGAGAGTTCCTTTCAGTTCTTTTAAACTTATTAAAATGTTATAATAATACAGGTTTATATTTCTTTTTTAGTACTTTACTTATTCTGTATTGTTGTATTTATACTGTATTGGATGGATGTTATGTTTTATGCTTTCGCACTCTGAGTTCATGTATGATCATTTAGTGATAGTATTTTTGGGATGAATGGCAAAGTCCTTAATTAAATTGGATTAGAATGTGTGTCTAATCTAATCTTAAGTGGGGACCTTGTCATTTGGTAACCCCTCCACCGTAATCATGTTAACTTAAGGGTTAACAGGACCACGGCGGGGCAGGGCCGCCACAGGTCTAATGCAAACCATGGCATATATCAAACTTCCAACTGCACTAGCATATGGCACTGTGTACATTTCTTCTTTTTTAAAATTTGTTTTTGGACACTATTTTGCAGTTAAGTTAATGTGAGGTGCTAGAGGTATACTCATAGACTTTGTAGAGTCATTAATCATGAACCTCCTCATCACCTTTTCCAAATGCCCCTTTTGGGTCAACCAAAATTTTCCTGCTCTTTTATCCCTATAGATTTCCATCCCCAATATTTTCTTAATATCTCCCAAGTTCTTCATTTCAAAGTTCTTTGACAGTTGATCCTTCATGTGATTCATCTCTGTCTGATTTGAAGTAGCTATCAATATGCCATCGACCTACAATGTTAAGTAAATGATGTTACATTGAGGCAACCTCTTGTAATACTTATAATGGTCAAAATAGCTTATTTGGTACTCCTCCTTTTGCATAAACTGATCAAATTTTTTGTACCATTGTCTTGGTGATTGCTTTAGCCCATAGAGAGACTTGTTCAGTTTGCATACTAAATCTCCTTTTCCTAGATCATTGTCCCTAGGGGTTGCGCTATAAAGATCTCCTCTTCAAATTCTCCATGCAAGAACATCATTTTTGCATCAAGCTGCTCAAGCAACAAATCAAACTGTGCCACAAATGCTAGAAGCACACAGATCGATGAGTGTTTGATAACTGGGGAAAACAATTCATCATAGTCAATCCCTTCTTTCTGAGCAAAGCATTTAGCCACCAATCTAGCTTTGTAGTGCGCACCAGTTTCTTAGGATCATTTTTTATTTACATACACCCACTTGCACCTAATATCCTTTTTTTCCTAAAAGGAGTTTCTCCAACCTACATCCTTCATTCTTATAAATATATTCCATCTCTTCATCCATTATTTGCTTCCATAATTTTCTTTCTGAACCTGTCACTTCTTCTTTGTAATGGGAGGGAACATCTCTCTCCAATACGGGCAATACAAAAGTGATGTAATCTCTGAGCCAGGCTGGCTATTGAGTTGCATTCATTTTGTGTCTATTTCTAGAAATTAATTTTTGAATTGGAGCCTCACCTTCAATATCAGTTCACTTTTTATCATCACCAATGTGGTCTTCATCTGTAGGAGTATCCACGATGTGATGTGAATGTTTTTGTGGAACAAATGGGGTGGCATCAAATCCCAATATCTGTCTGTTTACTGGAGTCTCTGTATTTTTCTCCCCTTGATGCTAATTCCTCAATTTTAAGAAAAACTCTTCATCAAAGGTGACATCTTTGCTCACCACAATCATCTTGTCAATCGAATCATACAATTTGTAGCCTTTCACTCCATGTCGAAAGCCCATGAAAATTTCTTTCGTAGCTAGCAAATCAAGCTTATCCTTTCTGACATGATAATAAGCTGGGCTGCCGAGAATCTTCAGCTGGTCATAATCTGTGGCAGGATGTTCGGACCACAACTCAATTAAAGTTTTCTTATCAAGTGCTATAGATGGCAAATGGCTCACCAAGTAGCATGCATAGTCTAGGGTTTCCGCCTAATAGACTCTGTCCAACCTAGCATTGGACAATATAAACCGCACCTTTCGACTAAGGTACAGTTCATTCGCTTTGCTACCTCATTTGCTGCAGTGTTTCTCTTACTCTGAAGTGGCGTTCTATCCTCGAATCCTCTCAGTCTCTTACAAAAGAGTTAGATGTAAATTCTCCGCCATTGTCCGATCGGATCATCTTGATTCTTTTGCCCGTTTGATTTTCCATTATATTCTTCCAGTTTATGAAAACCTTCAGTACACATGCCTTGCTCTTCAAAGTATACACCCATACAAATCTGGAATAATAAAGAGCTTGCGTATTTTCTTACCAAAAATACAATGCTCACAAAATTGTAGTTTGTAAGAATTTATACCTTTTATGAGTCCTTCCTTCTCCAATACTCTCAGTGAAGGTTCTCTTGTATATGCTAGCCTCATATGCCACAATATCATGGAATAATTAGAGTCTTCAGCTACAGCTACTGAACCTATCACTATACTTCCCTACAGGTAGTTGAGGTTCTATTGTCGGACTCCTCTTAGATAAGTCATAACACTCTTGCTGATCATCAAGACCCATACTTCTATCACCACCTTAAAGCCCTTGACTTATAAGGCTCTAATAGACAGCATGTTCTTTTTGATCTCTGGCACATGTCTGACTTCTTTCAGTTCTTGTACTTTTTCTGCATGTGTTCTGATTAATACACTTCCAACTCCTACGATTCAACATGTGGCATTGTTCTCCATTGTGACGACACCGCTGTCCATTTCTCTATACGAACAAAACTAGTCCTTCTGGGAGCATATGTGATACATCACGTCGGTATCCATAATCCAACTGGAACTGTCAGCTACTACTCCCATTGAAATAGTAACAAGAGATATATCGGAGTTCGAAACCTCTACCATATTCTGAATCACATTAACCTTAGCCCACTGCTTGTCTTTCAACTTTGGAGAGTCCTTCTTCCAATGTCTTGTTTCTAAATAAAATGTGCAGTGGGGCCAATGCTTCGGCTTCTAGATTTCATTCTTTTCTGAAAGTCTGCATTTTTCTTTGTCCATTGCTTCTTTCTCTCTGATCTTTCTCTTTGGAGTGTAATAAAGAGCTATGAATAAACCCGTCACTTGTTTGGATCTTTTAGGGTTATAAATAAATGCGGAACAAAGTTTGAGATGATGAGCAAACCAAAACAAAGCAAGAAAATGACACATGCAAACAATCATAGTCATAAGACAGAAATTTATGTGGTTCGATACTAACAGCTATGTCCAAAGGAGGAGAGCAAAATATTTCACTATTTAGAGAAGGAGTGTAACAACCCAAGTTGTTACTTTGGTTAATTAAGATCAATTTAAGTCTTAATTAAGGTTTTAAGTCACTAATTAAGTAATTTAGAACTTATCTAAAAAACTTAGGTCAAATCAGAAGTCAACTGTGTCAAATTAGAAATTCTGGAAATTTCCAAACCCTAGAAATTTACTTTTTATCTAGATCTCAGATTGAAAATCTGACTTCACCATTGCATTCAGAACACCCAAATTAGCTAGGGGTGAAGTTTTGGAGGCATTTGGAAGTCGTTGGATTTTCGTCGAATATTTTAATAATATTTAAATACTTGAAAATTCAAATAAATAAATACTCGTCGAAACGAAAATCTGAGTGTGTCGTTGCGTTCCTCACCCCTCAAATAGCTAGGGGTGATTTATTGAGAATTTTTGGGATGCATTTAATAGGGTGAATTTGATTAATTAAATATGTATATTATGAATTAAATAATAATATTTTAAAATAGCATTTAACGGCGCCGTCCACTTTACCTTAACGGCGTTCCCTAAAATCTAATTTTACCGTTTGATCAGACGAATCCTACGATCCGTCCGATCGAATAATCCGACGGTCCGTAAACCGTCTTCTTCGTCCTCACGCGGAAGCCTCCGCGTGGCTGAGGGCTCGATACGCGGCATGCCCTCGCTCCATATGGCATAGGCCGACCGCTTTAGGAGTGGTTTAAGAACCCTGGTCCTCACTTTGGCTCGGTTTTCACAACCTACAGTCGAAGGAAGGCTGAATCGCGATCGTTTGGATTCCGGCATTTCTACCCGTCGAAATCAGGTACCTACTCTTCCTAGATCTATTCTTTTGATTGTCAAATTTCAATTTTGAGAAGCTATTCCATCTGTTAGATTAAACTTTGGTCGGGTTCGATCAAGTTAGATCGAACCCGATCGTGTTAATTTGAGTCTAACATGACAGTACTTACCGTTAATCGCGTAAGTGTCTCGACAAGGGTCTCTAGGGCTAGAGTTTGCCGAAGCTACGAATCTTCTCCGGTGACGTTTAGGGTACTAATCGAAAGGCCTCTCTGAGACCTTTCGATCGATATGCGGCTCGTGTAACAACCCAGGTTGTTACTTTTCTCAATTAAGACTAATCTAAGTCTTAATTAAGATTCTAAGTCACTAATTAAGTAATTTAGAACTCGCCTCTGAAACCTAGGTCAAATCTGAAGTCAGCAACGTCAAATCAGAAATTCTGGAAAATCCCAAACCCTAGAAAATTGACTTTTTATCTAGACCTCAGATTGAAAATCTGACTTCGCCATTGCGTTCAGAACACCCAAATTAGCTAGGGGTGAAAGTTTGGATGTATTTGGAAGTCGTTGATTTTTCATCAAATATTTTAATAATATTTAAATACCTGAAAATTCAAATAAATAAATACTCGTCGGATCAAAAATTCGAGTGCGCCGTTGCGTTCAGCACCCTTCATTTAGCTAAGGGTGATTTATTGGAAATTTTTGAATGCAATTATGCGATTAAAATTAATTCATAAAATGAATCTAAATTAATTAATAATAATATTAATTTAAAGCACTTAAACGACGCCGTCCATTAATGCTATCGCCGTCAACCATTCACGGTCAAATCAAACGGCTGATCTCGGACGTTTGATCGAAGATTGAACGGCCGAGCGCCTTTCTTCCTCGCGTGCCTTAATAGGGCAACGCGTGTCCCGTTCGCGATATACGCGACAGTCGCCCGTCGAGCTGCTGGCTTGCACCGCTCTTATCCACCGCCTAAAGCCTCGTATAAGACCATTAGAGCCCCTTCTTTGCTAAGTTTAAATTGTCAATCGTTCTTCCACCGTTCGTCGAGGTACTACCCTAATCCTCTTAGTTATTCATGCAAATATCAATCTGTATATTCGAATCTCTATTTCTAGTCTCCGATTGATTGTTAGCTTTACTTGATCAATTCATAGATGGCTTGATTTGTTCAATTTCGTAAAATATCTACAGCACATACCGTTATCCTCCTAAAAATCGCGACTAGTACAAACTAGGGTTTAGTTTTGTGCTCGACACTGACCACCTCAACTGCAGAGCCATATACCATTAGATAGCCAAGCTCTTTCTCTTTTCATAGCCATGCAGGTTGTGAGGTTTGGATGCCAGGAAGGACCTCCATTCGCGTGCCCTAGCTCGCCCCATCGGGAGATAGAGGAAGATGCCGAAGTAGCCGGGCTGGCACGAACCCGGTTCACGCTGCCATCGAGGACCGCTTTTCGGGAGGGGTACGTGGCGTGCATCCAGACGTTCCACGACTGTGGTGGGACCCACAGTCGAACAGCCGCGTCAGGCTGTCATAAACAAGACACCTGTGGGCCCCACTCATCTGTCCAGATGAACCTTAGGCTGCCACGTGTCTTCTGTGGGCCCAGTACCTGCAGAAAAAAATAAAAATAAATAAAAATAACTTATATATAAGTATTAGAAAAATATGTTAAATAAAATCTATTAAAATTAATCAATTAATCAAATATAATTTAATTAAACACATTTAATTAATTTAATTTCAGTATTTAAAACATTAATAAGTTAATAAATATAAATCCAAAAATAACAAATAAATATGTCAAATTGATTAGAAAAATATGAGAAATTTATTGATGCCAATAATTTTGCAAATTGGACCAATATTTAGCAAAATGATATTTAGGATTTAATTAAGTTCAAATTTATGTCAAAAAATTTTATTTAACCACAACTTTATGTAGCTTAATCCAAACATATCCAATATGGGTCTTAAAGTGATCAGAAAACCCTAAGGATCATTCTAGTAGCATTAACTTTGCTATTTGGATTAGCAATTGACTAATGACATTTAGGACCTAACCCTAATTAACCTAATTTGACCTAGAACTTCAAATGACCATAAGTTGGTCATTTTGGCTCCAAATTAGGTAATTCAAACACCAATTTAGATTAGCAAAACCTAATCTACAGAAATCTATAAAAATATTTAGGATCCAATGGTTAGATTTGCTAATCATCCCTAATTACTCTAAATCTTGCTTAGTGAATATTAGTAAATCTAGTAATCCAAATTGAGTGATTTAAGTTTCAGAGGACTCATAGAACCATTTAGAATCAATCTATAAGGTTGGATTAGTGTTTGAGTGATTAATTTTGCTAATCACTCACTAATCACCCTAAACCTTAATTAGGCCTTAACTTGGTCAATATGTCCAAATTGAGCCTACCACATGTCATTGTGATCAGTGGACTATTTGTAAACCATAGCTACTGATTTTACTCAATTTGGACAATAATTGACAAAGTTAGGTTTTTGACCCATAATTAAGGATTCCTTAATCACCCTTAAACCCTAAATCTTGTATTGGTCATAACTTGGCCAATACTTATCAGAATTTAGCAAATTTAGATTCTATGGAAAGCTTATATAGTAAAGAATAATAATTCGAAAGAAAAATTTAACTTTCACTTAGTCAAATTACTAATTTGCCGTTATGAGTCAAATTCACTAATTTGATCTCATAATCACCCAAAATAAATTTAGTTGCTGTCTAATCTTACATTAGACAGTAAGAAATACTTTCCAAAAGAAAATTTTAGAATTAAAGCCTTAGATCAAAATTTGATCTTTTGAACCCTTAAGTAGGGGCAAAATGGTCATTTTGCCCAAATTTAGGGTTTAAACCTTTAAAAGCCCTAAATTTAGTTTCTAATCACTAAAATCAATAAATAGAATGATTTAGAACTGAAATTAATCAAATTTAAGTATAAATTAGATTTTTGATTAAAATCTTAAAATTTGCTCCTTAAGAAAATTCGTAAGTCCTAAGTGAGTGTTCTCCTTCTTTAATTATTCTTAGACCCATCCTTAGGTCTTATAATATTAGTTAAGATGTGTGTCTTGAGAGATACTCTTAGTAATTAAGAGCCTTAATTCTTAAGATTAGGAATAGATCTTAAGTTAGAATTCATCTATTGAGTAAATTGGGTTACTCAATAGGTGAAACCTTGAGTTTTCTAGTTTATAGATTTTCTTAGTTTATTAAATGATTATTTGATCTTTAAACCCTAGAATTAAGAATAGAGATCTATCATAATGAATTGATTTATCATTAGGACTTGCCTTAACCTAATCTGTGAGATTTGGGTTCTAAACTTAGACCATTAGATTGCACCTTTAAGATTAAGTGATTAGACCCCATTATCTGGAGTCTAATTCTTAATTTTTTCATCTTGATTTGGCTAATCAAGATGAGGTTGGGATGAATTAAATTACAAAACTAGGTCGATGATTTATTCACTTTAACTAAATAGTCATTTTTTGATTAAATTATAATTAGGACTTGGCCAGTCCTAATTATCTTCAACTAGTAGGATTCATGATTCTAAGTTACAGAATATGTAAGAATTGATTCTGAAACTTATGTAACTTAGAGTAGATAGAACGAATAAAGTAGAAAATAATGAATATCACCTGTGTTTTAGATAGAGTTTCTTACTTACTTTGATTTTGATGCTTCACATTCCTTGATTTTGAGCCTTAGACCTTGAACATATATTATGTACTTAAGATATTTGATAAATATCTTATGTTATTTTGGAACATTCATAAGCAGCATTATGTTTTCGTTTCACAAATGGTTTGTAAGGTGTAGCTTGATTAGTATACCTCTTCGATCATCTCGTTCGGGGTCGGCAACCTTTCGAGGGTTTAATGTCCGACAGTCTATTGGCCATGCCTAGTTCGAGTGATAGGATGGATAGACTCTCCCCCTACTGACTATAGAATCAGGATTCTGATATGGATATACTAATTCAAGTACACTTACATTCAGTTCTGTCTTAGCTTATCAGGCTAAGAGTTTTTAGTGATGTGTTCAGAGTTTCTTAGCTCATCAGGCTAAGATTTGCTGAGTATGTTTTCAGTATGAGTGGCTTAGATGATCACTGCAATTTTCATTTTCAGTTACTGTTTTACTTGCATATTCTGCATTATAGCACTGTTTTACTTATAGTTTTCCTGCACTTGTTTCTATATAGGATGCTAGTTTTACTTACTATTTTCATATGTTCATATAGGATGTTAGTTGTTTTCAGTTTTATACTGTTCAAATTATGTATGTCACCTAGCTTATTCTGTTTGATCATAAGCATGTTTAGGTTGTACTTTTCTTACAATTTTGTTTAGTCTTTTGCTTACCTGTCTTTGTTGTAGTTGCTTGGTGGAGGTATGTATTACTTCCTAGTTACTTTAGTTATAAATTGTTTGTTTATAACTTTATACTGCTCTTTTTGTATGCTTTTCTGCACCTATTTGCTTCAGTTTCTGGTTGATGGTGATATTCAAGTAACTTAATAAAATTATTTGCCATAAAATGTACTTAGACATATTGTCTAACCAGTTTTTCTTTTGTTGGCTGGGGACCTACCATTATGAAACTGATAATGGTAAGTTCTGAGTTTGTTAGAGCAGCAGATCTAGTGGAGAGTTTGCCACTGGAGGAGGAGCCCATTCCTGAAGATCTGTAGTTTTAGTTTTCTTTCTTTCAGGGAGATTGAGAGTTTCATTTCAGTTCTTTTAAACTTATTAAATGTTATAATAATACAGGTTTATATTTCTCTTTCAGTACTTTACTTATTCTGTATTGTTGTATTTATACTGTATTGAATGGATGTTATGTTTTATGCTTCCGCACTCTGAGTTCTTGTATGATCATTTAGTGATAAATTCTAGGATGAATGGCAAAGTCCTTAGTTAAGATTGGATTAAAATATGTGTCTAATCCAATTCTAAGTGGGGACCTTGTCATTTGGTGACACCTCCACCGTAATCATGTTAACTTAAGGGTTAACAGGACCACGGTGGGGCAGGGCTGCCACAGTTGGTATCAGAGAATTCCATAAGGTGTCAGATTGGAATTTGCATTCCTTTCTACCTAATGGACTATTCTTATGCCACTCGATCACTAAATGAATACTTGAATTGACAACCATCACATTATGAGTATAACTCAGAATAAGTTAAGTTATTAAATAACTATAAAAGATGATAAACCATAAATATCAAATTTTGTATATATATATATGCTCAACAAATCTAAGTAGAATGTTATGATTGTAGGAATAAAAGATCATCTAGGAATGGCATTCATGACTTACTTAAAGGAGTTCGAGACTATTTGGAAATATGAACATAAATTAGGTAAGGAACAAGGAAGAACGATTGAAGGAGTATCAGAACAAGGATCACAAGTAATAAATAAATTACTGAAAGAAGGCGTCTATAGAGGCCTTGATTTTCTAGTACTAGCAAAGGAGTGGCTAGCGAGAGTTGACCATATATTTGGTGTTATGGAGTGGCCTAGTCACATCAAACTATAAGTGGTGCTATGTCTTCTGCGTATGCAAGCAAAAGAATGGTGGATTATGTCATACGAAGAATTATTTTGTAAAGCACAGGAGGAGCATCGTGAAGTAATTTATGAGGACTTTCGTAGAGCATTTTTCACTAAGTACATAGGGTGGGAATAGTATGTAATTCATGATGTAATAAGTATGATACATGTCACTATTACAATAAAAGTATGAATAAATAAGGAATTTAAATTTTTCGTATGATTCATTTTAAGTAAGCTAAGTATACATGTTTTAATTTCAGGAAAATGAATCCTGCTACTTCTCCAAATAATACTCCACTCAACCCTCAACCGTCTGTGAGCAACGCTCCAAACAATACCGTGGCCGCCTCTAATACTATTGATGAAATAACCTCTCTGAGAAATATGGTTACTGCAATGCTAGAGAATCAAAATCAGCAGGCTCTAGCTATTCAAAAGTTAGTATCTGTAATACCCGCCACTAATGCCAGCACCTCTTCAGCATCTCCCGCTCCTCAAGTTCCCAACACCTTTCGACAGTCCGCAGATGGGATACTTCACAGTTTCCTAAGACTAAGGCCTCCTACCTTTGAAGGATCTGAATCCCCGATGGATACTTTGGCATGGCTGAAGTCTATAGAGAAGAACATCACTAGTCTTGGTTGTTCAAGCAACCAATCTGTAAGACTAGCTACTCATCTTCTGCAAGGAGAAGCAGAACATTGGTGGGAACAAGAAAGGAATACGCATTTTGAGGAATTCGAATTAGATGAAATAGAATGGAGCTGGTTTGTCCAAGCATTCAAGGAATCATTTATTCCACC
The DNA here is from genome assembly GCA_016760335.1 of Gastrodia elata. Classification (NCBI taxonomy): domain Eukaryota; kingdom Viridiplantae; phylum Streptophyta; class Magnoliopsida; order Asparagales; family Orchidaceae; genus Gastrodia; species Gastrodia elata. Next base: position 17,803,787 of record CM028681.1, read on the forward strand.
ATCCACTAAGAACATAATTGGCGAATCATTATTGAAATTAACCCAAGGAAATCGATCAGTAGCTGAATATACTTCAGAATTTCGAAAGCTCATACGATTTTCACCTCACTTGGTTCCTACTAAAGCAGATAGATGTTTCAGATTTGAGAATGGACTTCGAGAATCCATTAAAGATCACGTAATTCCCCTACAACACACCCAGTTCGAGAAATTGGTTGAAACAGCACGAGTTATAGAGCATCATCAATCAGTCAAGGACATGAAGAGAAAGGCTTTCAACATGAATAAATACCCTCAGAACTTCAAGCAACAAAGAACAAACCAAGGAAGGGTATATCAGATGGAGACTACTGAAACATCAAGCCAAACTGCCGCTTGTAATATGCCACATCCTTATGGAAAATGTTATCATTTTGGCAGAGTATGTTTTACTTGTGGAAGGCAAGGTCATGCGTATAGGGACTGTCGATCAAATAAAACGATTGATGGAGTAACTATTGAACGGAATCGTACGAATAAAGTATTCCGTGCCACTCCCATCAATTTCAGAGAGCCTCAGAGGACTCTTATGCCACCTCCTGCTCAAGAGTGAACCCTTGCAAAGGTTCAATATGCTACAAAGCCTTCAAATCTAAATCAATCAACAGCCCAGACATCTGACAGCAGACCTGCTGGAAAGGCAAGAGTGTACAATCTCACTCCTGTAGAAGCAGCAGAAGACAACAACATAGTCTCAGGTACAATTCGTAACTTTTATCTTTCTTACTGAATTAGAACTTCCTAAAAATTTGTATTTTTATTAGGCACCCTATACTTTAAAGATGAGCCCTGCAGTATATTGTTTGATACTGGGGCTAGTCATTCATTTATCTCTGAAAATTTTGCTAAGAGATTATGATTACACTGCTACAAACTTGTGAAGATCTTAAGTGTTGGACTTCCTTCTGGAGCCCAACTTAGTGCGAACAAATTCTATGATGTTCAAATACCAATCAATAACCATACCTTCCAAGCCAAGTTAATTATGCTACCTATAGTAAATTTCGATATCATACTAGGCATGAATTAGCTTAGTATGCATAACACTACTATTAACTGCCAAAAGAAGAAGGTTATCTTGTAAACTCCAGGAGTTTCAACAACGTTTATTGGGAAGTTCAGCACTAGTAGCTCCTTGATCAACACAATTCAAGCAGAGAAAATGGTGTGCAAAGGCTATAGTTGTATTCTGATGGTAATGATGGGTAGCAGCAAAGAAATAATCCCAAAAAAGTTGTTAGAGATTTTGAAGATGTTTTCCCTGAAGATCTACCTGGTTTACCTCCAACCAGAGAAGTAGAATTTGAAATAAATGTAGTTCCGGGAACACAACCTCTATCAAAAGCACCATATAGAATGGCCCCGAAAGAACTGCAAGAGCTAAATGAGCAATTATAAGAACTGCTAAATAAGGGGTTTATTAAACCAAGTATGTCCCTGTGGGGAGCTCTAGTATTATTTATAAAGAAGAAAGATGGGTCTATGAGAATGTGCATAGACTACAGGGAGTTGAATAAAGTCACTATTAAAAATAGATACCCACTTCCTCGTATCGATGATCTGTTCGATCAACTTGCCGGTGCTGTAGTGTTCTCTAAAATTGATTTAAGGTCAGGGTATCATCAAGTAAAGGTAAAGGACTCAGATGTAGAGAAGACAGCGTTCAGAACACGATATGGGCATTTCGAGTTTCTTGTAATGTCATTTGGTCTCACTAATGCCCCATCTCTGTTCATGGACTTAATGCAGAGAGTTCTGAAACCTTATCTAGATAAATTTGTTATAGTTTTTATTGATGATATTTTAATTTACTCCAAGACAGTAAATGATCATGAAGAGCACTTGAGATTAGTTCTGGAGAAACTCAGAGAAAATGAGTTATATGCTAAATACTCTAAGTGTGAATTTTGGCTGGATTCTGTATCATTTCTTGGACATGTGGTTGATGCTCGTGGAATCCAAGTAGACCAGACCAAGATTAGTGCTATTCAGGATTGGGTTCAGCCCAAGACAGTTACTGAAATTCGTAGTTTTCTGGATCTAGCCGGATACTACAGAAAGTTTGTTAAAGGCTTCTCCCAGCTTGCCGCACCTCTTACAAAATTAACTCAGAAGGCAGTTCCATTTGTTTGGTTAGAAGAATGTGAAACTGCATTTCAGTCTATAAAGGACGCATTAACTTCTGCTCCAGTTTTAGTTCTTCCAAAAGAAGGAGTGAATTTTCAGGTATATACAGATGCATATGGAATTGGGTTAGGATGTGTATTAATGCAAGAAGGCAAAGTTATAGCGTACGCATCTCGCCAGCTTAAAACTCATGAAAGGAACTATGCTGTACATGATTTAGAATTGGCAGCATTAGTTTTTGCATTAAAAATCTGGCGCCATTATTTGTACGGAGTTCAATGCTCTATATTCACAGATCACCAAAGTTTGAAGTACATCTTTACCCAAAGAGAATTGAACTGTAGGCAAAGAAAATGGCTGGAATTAATTAGTGATTATGACTTAGATATCCAGTACCATCCAGGAAAAGCTAATGTGGTAGCTGATGCGTTAAGTCGTCACACTGTTCTTAATAGCTTAATTTCAGAAAGTCCGTTGATGAATGAGTTTCATAAAATGGAAATTTCTCTTGCTAAGGGAAATTTAGTCAGTACCATGATATCCATGAATAATATAGAACCCACATCCCATAGAGATGTATCAATCTCTCAAAGTAAGGATGATGAATATTTAAACCTTAAAGTGGCAATAGAAAGTGGTCGTCGTCCAGAATTGCAGTTTAAGAAAGGTGCTACCTACATGGATAATCGTCTCTGGATTCCTAAGTCCATGCAGAAAGGGATCTTGATTGAAAGTCACAATTCAGGATATCAAATTCATCCAGGAAATTCGAAGATGTATCAAGACCTAAAACAATCATTCTGGTGGCCAGGAATGAAGAAAAGTATTGCAGAATTTGTTGCAAAATGCCACGCTTGTTGCTTAATAAAAGCAGAGCATCAAAAGCCTGGTGGTTTATTGCACCCACTAGAAATCCCAGAATGGAAATGGACTGATGTATCCATGGATTTTGTCATGGGTTTGCATCGATCAAGATTTGGAGCTGATTCAATATGGGTTATAGTAGATCGCCTTACAAAATCTGCTCATTTTATTCCAATCCGTCAAACTGACTCGGTGGAGAAGTTGGCCAAATTGTATATTAAGGAAATAGTCATATTGCACGAAATTCCTAAAACAATTGTATCTGATAGAGACAGTCGTTTTACTTCTAAATTTTGGCAGGCTGTCCATCAAGATTTAGGCACAACTCTGGCCATGAGTACATCATTCAATCCCCAAACAGATGGCCAAACAGAATGAGTAAATCAAGTCTTAGAAGATCTCCTGCGATTATGTATGTTGGATTTTTCAGGATCCTGGGAAGAGCATATTCCTTTAGTGGAATTTGCATACAATAATAGTTTTTAGTCAAGTATTAAGATGGCACCATATGAAGCATTATATGGGAGAAAATATTCATCCCCACTAGCATGGTCTGAGACAGGAGATACCTAATTATATGGATCTGAGCTAGTGGAAGAAACAAATAAAAAAGTTAAACTTATTTAGCAAAGAATCAAAACAGCTCAAGATAGGTAGAGTAAATATCATAATAACAGTCATCGTCCTCTAGAATTCAGTGAAGGAGATTTTGTATACTTAAAAGTGAGCCCGATGAAAGGAGTCTATCATTTTGGAGTTTCTGGAAAGCTCAGTCCAAGGTACATTGGACCTTTCAAAATTTTGCATAAGATTGGTTCAGCAGCTTATAAATTAGAGCTACCAGAAGGCTTCGCTGCTGTTCATAATGTATTCCACATTTCATCACTAAGAAAGTGTCTTAGAGATCCTTCACATCTTATAGAACATCCTGCAATTGAAATTCAACCTGATCTTTCTTACACTGAAGAACCAGTTAAAATCCTAGATCGTGATCTGAAGAAGTTAAGGAATCGATCTATTCCAATGATAAAGATTCAGTGGAAGAACCGGTCTTGTAATGAAGCCACCTGGGAGAAAGAGGTAGATATGCGTCAAAAGTACCAAAATCTTTTTAATCAAGGTAATTCTTCAACTCTAGCCTATTATAATTTATTTCTTTAGATCTGCTTTACTTTTCTCACTTGAGTGATGTCGAGGACGACATCATTCTTAAGTGGGGGAGTTTGTAACAACCCAGGTTGTTACTTTGCTCAATTAAGACTAATCTAAGTCTTAATTAAGATTCTAAGTCACTAATTAAGTAATTTAGAACTCGCCTCAGAAACCTAGGTCAAATTTGAAGTCAGCAAAGTCAAATCAGAAATTCTGGAAAATCCCAAACCCTAGAAAATTGACTTTTCATCTAGATCTCAGATTGAAAATCTGACTTCGCCATTGCTTTCAGAACACCCAAATTAGCTAGGGGTGAAATTTTGGAGGTATTTGGAAGTCGTTGATTTTTTGTCAAATATTTTAATAATATTTAAATACCTGAAAATTCAAATAAATAAATACTCGTTGGATCAAAAATTCGAGTGCGCCGTTGCGTTCAGCACCCATCATTTAGCTAAGGGTGATTTATTGGAAATTTTTGAATGCAATTATGCGATTAAAATTAATTAATAAAATGAATCTAAATTAATTAATAATAATATTAATTTAAAGCACTTAAACGACACTGTCCATTAATGCTATCGTCGTCAACCATTCACGGTCAAATCAAACGGCTGATCTCGGACGTTCGATAGAAGATCGAACGGCCGAGCGCCTTTCTTCCTCGTGTGCCTGAATAGGGCAATGCGTGTCCCGTTCGCGATATATGCGGCAGTCGCCCGTCGAGCTACTGGCTTGCACCACTCTTATCCACCGCCTAAAGCCTCGTATAAGACCATTAGAGCCCCTTCTTTGCTAAGTTTCAAACTTGAAGCCCAGAAATTGTCAATCGTTCTTCCACCGTTCGTCGAGGTACTACCCTAATCCTCTTAGTTATTCATGCAAATATTAATCTGTATATTCGAATCTCTATTTCTAGTCTCCGATTGATTGTTAGCTTTACTTGATCAATTGATAAATGGCTTGATTTGTTCAATTTTGTAAAATATCTACAGCACATACCGTTATCCTCCTAAAAATCGCGACTAGTACAAACTAGGGTTTAGTTTTGTGCTCGACACTGACCACCTCAGCTGCAGAGCCATATACCATTAGATAGCCAAGCTCTTTCTATTTTCATAGCCATGCGGGTTGTGAGGTTTGGATTCCAGGAAGGACCTCCATTCGCGTGCCCTAGCTCGCCCCATCGGGAGATAGAGGAAGATGCCGAAGTAGCCGGGCGGGCCGGGCTGGCCCGAACCCGGTTCACGCTGCCATCGAGGTCCGCTTTTCGGGAGGGGTACGTGGCGTGCATCTAGATGTTCCACGACTGTGGTGGGACCCACAGTCGAACAGCCGTGTCAAGCTGTCATAAACAAGACACCTGTGGGCCCCACTCATCTGTCCAGATGAACCTTAGGCTGCCACGTGTCTTCTATGGGCCCGGTACCTGCAGAAAAAAATAAAATAAAAATAACTTATATATAAGTATTAGAAAAATCTGTTATATAAAATCTTTTAAAATTAATCAATTAATCAAATACAATTTAATTAAACACATTTAATTAATTTAATTTCAGTATTTAAAACATTAATAAGTTAATAAATATAAATCCAAAAATAACAAATAAATATATCAAATTGATCAGAAAAATATGAGGAATTTATTAATGCCAATAATTTTGCAAATTGGACCAGTATTTAGCAAAATGATATTTAGAATTTAATTAAGTTCAAATTTATGTCACAAAATTTCATTTAACCATAACTTTGTGTAGGTTAATCCAAACATATCCAATATGGGTCTTAAAGTGATCAGAAAACCCTAAGGATCATTCTAGTAGCATTAACATTGCTATTTGGATTAGCAATTGACTAATGACATTTAGGACCTAACCCTAATTAACCTAATTTGACCTAGAACTTCAAATGACCATAAGTTGGTCATCTTGGCTCCAAATTAGGTAATTCAAACACCAATTTAGATCAGCAAAACCTAATCTACAGAAATCTATAAAAATATTTAGGATCCAACGATTAGATTTGCCAATCATCCCTAATTACTCTAAATCTTGCTTAGTGAATATTAGTAAATCTAGTAATCCAAATTGAGTGATTTAAATTTCAGAAGACTCATAGAACCATTTAAAATCAATTTATAAGGTTGGATTAGTGTTTGAGTGATTAATTTTGCTAATCACTCACTAATCACCCTAAACCTTAATTAGGCCTTAACTTGGCCAAATTATGTCCAAATTGAGCCTACCACATGTCATTGTGATCAGTGGACTATTTGTAAACCATAGCCACTGATTTTATTTAATTTGGACACTAATTAACAAAGTTAGGTTTTTAACCCATAATTAAGGATTCCTTAATCACCCTTAAATCCTAAATCTTATATTGGTCATAACTTGGCCAATACTTATCAGAATTTAGCAAATTTAGATTTTATGGAAAGCTTAGACAATAAAGAACAATAATCTGAAATAAAATATAACTTTTACTTAGTTAAATTATTAATTTGCCCTTATGAGTCAAATTCACTAATTTGATCTCATAATCACCCAAAATAAATTTAGTTGCTGTTTAATCTTACATTAGACAGTAAGAAATACTTTTCAAAAGAAAATTTCAGAATTAAAGCCTTAGATCAAAATTTGATCTTTTGAACCCTTAAGTAGGGGCAAAATGGTCATTTTGCCCAAATTTAGGGTTTAAACCTTTAAAAGCCCTAAATTCAGTTTCTAATCACTAAAATCAGTAAATAGAATGATTTAGAACTGAAATTAATCAAATTTAAGTCTAAATTAGATTTTTGATTAAAATCTCAAAATTTGCTCCTTAAGAAAATTTGTAAGTCCTAAGTGAGTGTTCTCCTTCTTTAATCATTCTTAGACCCATCCTTAGGTCTTATAACATTAGTTAGGATGTGTGTCTTGAGAGATACTCTTAGTAATTAAGATCCTTAATTCTTAAGATTAGGAATAGATCTTAAGTTAGAATTCATCTATTGAGTAAATTGAGTTACTCAATAGGTGAAACCTTGAGTTTTTTAGTTTATAGATTTTCTTAGTTTATTAAATGATTATTTGATCTTTAAACCCTAGAATTAAGAATAGAGATCTATCATAATGAATTGATTTATCATTAGAACTTGCCTTAACCTAATCTGTGAGATTTGGGTTCTAAACTTAGACCATTAGATTGCACCTTTAAGATTAAGTGATTAGACCCCATTATCTGGAGTCTAATTCTTAATCTTTTCATCTTGATTTGGCTAATCAAGATGAGGTTGGGATGAATTAAATTACAAAACTAGGTCGATGATTTATTCACTTTAACCAAATAATCGTCTTTTGATTAAGTTATAATTAGGACTTGGCCAGTCCTAATTATCTTCAACTAGTAGGATTTGTGATTCTAAGTTACAGAATGTGTAAGAATTGATTCTGAAACTTATGTAACTTAGAGTAGATAGAACGAATAAAGTAGAAAACAACGGATATCACCTGTGTTTTAGATAGTGTTTCTTGCTTACTTTGATTTTGATGCTTCGCATTCCTTTATTTTGAGCCTTAGACCTTGAACATATATTATGTACTTAAGATATTTGATAAATATTTTATGTTATTTTGGAACATTCATAAGCAGCATTATGTTTTTGTTTCACAAATGGTTTGTAAGGTGTAGCTTGATTAGTATACCTCTTCGATCAACTCGTTCGGGGTCGGCAACCTTTCTAGGGTTAATGTCCGACAGTCTATTGGCCATGCCTAGTCCGAGTGATAGGATGGATAAACTCTCGCCCTACTGACTATAGAGTCAAGATTCTGATATGGATATACTAATTCAAGTACACTTACATTCAGTTCTGTCTTAGCTTATCAGGCTAAGAGTTTTCAGTGATGTTCAGTTCAGAGTTTCTTAGCTCATCAGGCTAAGATTTACTGAGTATGTTTTTAGTATGAGTGACTTAGATGATCACTGCAGTTTCCATTTTTAGTTACTGTTTTACTTGCATATTGTGCATTGTAGCACTATTTTACTTACAGTTTTCCTGCACTTGTTTCTATATAGGATACTAGTTTTACTTACTGTTTTCATATGTTCATATAGGATGTTAGTTATTTTCAGTTTTATACTGTTCAAATTATGTATGTCACCTAGCTTATTCTGTTTGATCATAAGCATGTTTAGGTTGTACTTTTCTTACAGTTTTGTTTAGTCTTTTGCTTACCTATCTTTGTTACAGTTGCTTGATGGAGGTATGTATTACTTCATAGTTGCTTTAGTTATAAACTGTTTGTTTATAACTTTATACTACTCTTTTTGTACGCTTTTCTGCACCTATTTGCTTCAGTTTCTGGTTGATGGTGATATTCAAGTAACTTAATAAAATTATTTGCCCTAAAATGTACTTAGACATATTATCTAGCCAGTTTTTCTTTTGTTGGCTGGGGCCCTACCATTATGAAACTGATAATACTAGGTTCTAAGTTTGTTGGAGCAGCAGATCTAGTGGAGAGCTTGCCACTGGAGGAGGAGCCCGTTCCTGAAGATCTGTAGTTTTAGTTTTCTTTCTTTCAGTGAGATTGAGAGTTTCATTTCAGTTCTTTTAAACTTATTAAATGTTATAATAATACAGGTTTATATTTCTCTTTCAGTACTTTACTTATTATGTATTGTTGTATTTATATTGTATTGAATGGATGTTATGTTTTATGCTTCCGCACTCTGAGTTCTTGTATGATCATTTAGTGATAAATTCTGGGATGAATGGCAAAGTCCTTAGTTAAGATTGGATTATAATATGTGTCTAATCCAATTCTAAGTGGGGACCTTGTCATTTGGTGACCCGTCCATCGTAATCATGTTAACTTAAGGGTTAACAGGACCACGGCGGTGCAGGGCTGCCACAACTCGTCCTCCGGTGCTGGCATTTTCACTGCCATTTTCGAAGCCCTTTTTCCCCGCTGTCGGGTCGATCGCGTGAAGACGAAGACCCCTTCGGGTTGGGCCGGGTCAACCCGGGCCTGACCCATGGCCCATTGCATTTCGGCTGCCTCAGCGGGGCCAGCCTCACAGCGCTCCAGCCAACTGCAATGCGACGCGTGGTCTACGAGTCTGGTGTCTGAACCAGTGGGGCCCACCGCTTTCTGCCCTGCCAATGGTTGCACGCCATGTGTACCTGCAGAAATTTAATATCAAAAATCATATATATACATATATAACAGATTAATTAATATAAACGAAATTATATATATTAATAATAATCAAATTAACTAAATTAATTAAAACAGAATTATTTAATTAATTAAATACAAATATTTAAACCCTAATATCTTGCAAAATATAAGTTTAATCATAGCAAATAAACATATTATTTTGATCAGCAAAAATAGAGGAATATTTTGGTACTGTCAATTTTATAATTGGACCTATATTTAGCATAGTGACATTTAGGGTATTAATTAAGTCTAAATAACGTTACAAAATTTTATTTGCTCATAACTTTGTGTATGTACATCCAAACATACCCAATATGGGTCTTAAAATATTCAGAAAACCCTAAGAGTTATTTTAGTAGTATTAATTTTGCTGTTTGGATTAGATTTAGACTAATCACTTTTAGAACTTGACCCTAATTACCCTAATTAGACCTAGAACTTCAATTGACCATAACTTGGTCAATTGAGCTCCAAATTGAATGATCTAAATATCAAATTAGATTAGAAAAATATAATTAATAGTAATCTATAAAAATATTTAGGATCCAACATTTTGATTTGCTAATCACTCTTAATTACCCTGAATCTTGATTAGTGAATATTAGCAAATCTAGTAATCCAAATTGAGTGATTTAAGTTTCAGAAAACTCATAGAGTCATTTAAAATCTATCTATAAGGTTGGATTAGTGTTTGAGTGCTTAATTTCACTAATCACTCACTAATCACCCTAAACTATAATTAGGTCATAACTTAATCAAATTATGTCTAAATTGAGCCTACCAAATGTCATTGTGATCAGTGGGCTATTCATAAATCATAGCCACTAATTTTACTCAATTTGGACACTAATTGACAAAGTTAGGATTTTTGAGCTTAATTAAGGATCCCTTAATTACCCTTCATTTAGCCAAATTACTAAATTGCCCCTATGAGTCAAATTCATTAATTTAATCTCATAAGGCTTATTAATCACTCAAATTTAGTTTAATTGCTGTCTAATCTTACATTAGGCAGTAAGAAACTTATTCCAGTAGAAAATTTCAGATTTAAATCTCTAGATCAAAATTTAATCTTTTGAACCCTTAAGTAGGGGAAAAATAGTAATTTTGCCCATATTTAGGGTTTAGCTTTCTAAAGTTCTAAAATCAGTTTATAATCATTAGAATCAGTAAATAGAATGATTTATAATAGAAATTAATTAAGTTCAAGCCTAAGTTAAATTTTGATTAAAATTTCAATCTTAACTTTTAAGGAAAATCCTAAGTAAAATTATGAGTGTTTCTTCTTCCTTAATTCATTCTTAGATTTTTTCCTTAAGTCTAATAACATTAGTTAGGATGTGTGTCTTGAGAGATACTCTTAAAAATTAAGAGCCTTAATTCCTAGGATTAGGAATAGATCTTAAGATAGAATTCATTTGTTGAGTAAATTGGGTTACTCAATAGATGAAACTTTGAGTTTACTAGTTTGTAGATTTTTCTTAGTTTATTTAAATGATTATTCTATCTTTAAATTTTAGAACTAAGAATAAAAATCTATCCTAATGAATTGATTTATCATTAGAATTTGCCTTAACTTAATCTGTGAGATTTGGGTTCTAAACCTTAGACCCTTAGTTGTACCTTTGGATTAAGTCATTTGGAGTCTAATTCTTAATATTTTCATCTTGATTTGGTTAATCAAGATGAGTTTGGGGTAATTTAAATTATAAAATTAAGTCGATGATTTATTCATTTAAACCAAGTAGTCGCCTTTTTATTTGTATATAGTTAGGACTTGGCTAGTCCTAATTATCTCTTAACTTGTAGGATTCGTGATTCTAAGTTACAGAATGTGTAAGAATTGATGATTTTGAAACTTATGTAACTTAGAGTAGATAGAACGAATAAGTAGACAACAATGGATATCACCTGTGTTTTAAATAGAGTCTCTTGCCCAATTTGTTTTGATGCTTCGCTTACCTTGATTTTTGAGCTTTAAACCTTGAGCATATTTAAAGTACATAAGATAATTGATAATTATCTTATGTCAACTTTGATCATTCATAAGTAGCATTTTTGTTTTCTTCTAGTACTTTTGTAAGGTGTAGCTTGATTAGTATACCTCTTCAATCATCCTGTTCGGGGTCAGCTTCATTATTTGGGTCAGTCCGATAGTCTATACCATGCCTAGTTAGTGGGATAGGATGGATAGACTCTTGCCCGTACTAACTGAATAGTCAGGATTTGATATGGTTATACTAATTCAAGTACATTTACAATTGGTTTCTGCCTTAGCTCATCAGGCTAAGAGGTTTCAGTGATACCCAGTTCAGAGCTTCTTTCTTAGCCCATCAGGCTAAGTATTACTGAATGTGCTTTTAGTTTGAGTGGCTTGATTAGCCAATGTAGTTTTTAGTTTTGTAGTTACTGTTTTACTTTTTATATTCTACATTTCAGTACTATTTTTACTTACAATCTTTCTGTACTTTCTTAGCCTTATTTCTATATAGGATATTAGTCTTACTTACTGTTTTCATATGCATATATAGGATGTTAGTTATATTTTCAGTTTTATAATGTTTTACATGTTCAATTACTATTATGTCACTTAGCATAAGCCTGTTTTGATCATAAGCATATTTATGATATATTTTCTTTACAGTTTTGTTTAATCTTTCTTTTTGCTTACCTGACTTTGTTGCAGTTGTTTGGAGAAGGTATGTGCTTACTTTCTAGTTGATTTAGTTATAAACTGTTGTTTATAGCTTATTACCATTCTTTTCTTATGCTTTTCTGCACCTACTTGCTTTTGTATTGGTTTATGGTGATATCTAAATAACATAATCAATTATTTACCCTAAAATGTGCTTAGACAATAGTCTAACCAGTTTTTTTTTTGTTGGCTGGAGCCATACCATTATGAAACTGATAATGGTAGGTTCTGAGTTTCTTGGTGCTGTAGATCCAGAGGAGGCCTTGCCATTGGAGGAGGAGCTTGTTCCTGAAGACCATTAGTTTTATTTTCTGTCTTATGAGGATGAGAGTTTATTTTCAGTTCTTAAAAGTATTTTAAATGTTGTAATAATTCAGGGTTAATATTTCTTTTCAGCACTTTACTTATTCTAGATTATTGTATTGTATGGATGGATGTTGTATTTTATGCTTCCGCGCTCTCTGCATTTTCTTGTATGTTCATTTAGTGAGATATTTACCTTATGAATGACAAAGTCCTTAGTTAAGTTGGATTAGAGTATATGTCTAATTCAATTATAAGTGGAGACCTTGTCATTTGGTGACCCATCCACCGTAATCATGTTAATTTAAGAGTTAACAGGACCACGGCTGGGTAGGGCCGCCACAAGGAGTTACAATGAATTTTAGGATTTACAAACCCTTTCTAGATCTCTAGGAACTTTTCTTCTTTTTGACAATAGAACAGTCACCATACAAAATTAATGGAGGCTGATAGAACCTTGGAAACTCTTCCACATCTGTCAAAATCTCACAAGCTGAAAATAACAACTTTGGAAACTCCTCTAACTTGTTCCCTTAAGTATCCGATTTATTTTCGGACCCCAAATAGTTCAAAATACTCCTCATTTACTTAGGGTGAAACTTAAACGGGAGCAGAATTTCGCCAGGCCTACGGCGCGCCGTAGCGTCTGGACTTCAGGTAGCCAGGCGCCAGGTCGCGTTATAGTGCATTGATATCTGTTTTTCTGCCGCTGTAGCGAGCACCTCTGGGGTGTCTGCCGCTGTGGTGCGCTGCAGTGCCCGCTTCTCGGGACGACTGTCACCGGGGGGTGCTGGAGCGCCCGCTTCCGCTGTGGTGTGCGACAGCACCTGCATTCGCTGCGGCGCGCTATATCTGCTGGAGCACCTGCATCCTTGCGCGGCAACATCTGCTCCCTGTTAACAAATACTATAAAAAGCTTTCTTTTAGATTCATTTTCGCACAATTTTTTTTCTTTTTGCTTTGATGCTCATCTCATTTGTTAGAATCATATTATGAGAACATTGTCCATCTTTTAAGTAGAACGTTTGTGCCAAGTTAATAAAATCATGAAAAACAGACATGAATCTATCAGCTAAGATTTTGGAGAGTGTTGTATATGGTATTACAAAGAGAGGTTGGAGATGAAGATCCCCCAAAGTATTTGCATTTTTGCTCTTGAGAATTAAAGTAATAATTGAGTGATTTAGCCGTCTTAGCATGGAAAAGTGAGCGAAAACACGAGTTTCTGACCCCGAAGAAAAAAAGAGTGATTAATTTCATGGAAGCATGGCTTGAGGTTGGGAGTAGATACCCCACACGCCCACAGGCATTATATAGAGAAGTTTCCACCTGCATTCTTCAAAAAAAATGAAAGCATCCGTATACAATAAAGAATGGCATGGAAGCCCCGAATCCAGGCATCGAGTGGAGAGGGGGCACTACTGTCTCCTGTCATCATCCCACTTGCTCTGTCCACCTACTATGACACCTTCCTTATAGCTCCAGCTTTTGTCTCATTCCAAAATCTATCATCTTTTTTATTCCCCTTCGTCTCCTTCCAAGAAGCAGCTGAACGAATTTGTCTTTTTTGAAAAACATATGAATATTTCAATACCTTTTGAATGTATTATTGCTGGCTAATTTCAACTATTATGATGAATTAGATGTTTTAATGAGTATAAATTTATGAATACCTAAAGTTTGGGTGTTGAGCATCCCATCTTCTTTTAGTTAGGAATTTATAAAAAAGAAGAGATAAATCTAAGATAGCAAAATAGGTAAGAATAAATCATAGTAACTGATGAGGTAGGATCTTCTTCCACCTATAAGAACAAACTATGTTGCTCGAATCACTTAAGCTCAGAGCTAAAACCCATAGAATTTCATTTTTACAATGGAATGGATGTATTAGGCACGGCCAATGCAGATTCAGAGCTGCCACCAATGAACCCTCATGGTAGCTCTGGGATCAGAAAATAAATTTTATTTGCATCTACAGGGTCTATACTGGAAGTAGTTGCAGGCTTTCATCCCTTGTGTTATATTTACAGAACAAGCTGAGCCTGCAATTCAGCTCTAGTTTCGTTCCGAATTATCACTGCCTGATATTGTCGTCTTAGCTCTATATTTCATAATATTTCATTTTTCAAATTAAGAGGACACTTAGCTCTACACTCGAAGATTCTTTGTTTTCTTTCAATGCAGATACAATAGGCCACTATACTAATAAGCATATGTTTAGTATACCAAACTTCAATAAGGTTAATATTCCAAGCTCCCAAAAATTGATTCAAGGTAGGTGGGAACAAGAAAGAATACGTTAGGTTTAGGACCTTAATTATCTTGAATGAGTAATTGTAAGAGAAGAATGTTTAGGACCTTAATTATCTTGAATGAGTAATTGTAAGAGAAGAATGTGTTCTAGAGTTTTTTTGTATTCCTCACAAAGCATATAGAGAGCAAGGCATGGAATACCTCTTTTAATTATTTTATTCGACATTTTGATACATCATGCATACTCTTCCACATGAAACCATCATATTTGATTTTCTTACTCTTGAACGACACCCACTTGTGCTAACTCATTTTTGGAATATCACCCACAACTAAGATTTTGCAACAACTAGAGAGATCATACTCGATATCGAGCCAATATTTTAACTACTAAGTGATGAACAAATAGACAGAAGGAATGATTTTAATTCCTTCGAGTAGATCAAATTATGAAGACCCCCCCCTCCCAAATCCCATATGGTGTATAGGGTTCCACCATTGGTTGAGCATAGTATTAGTGCAAACAACACACCAAGAACCTATAAATTTACCAAGCCCATAATACCATTAATTTTGGGTAAAGTCGCTTTCTGCCATTTAAATCAATCTTAGTTTTTTAACATTATCACCATCAAATAAGAATCTAGAACAGAGCGTGACAATAGAGTGAATGACGGCTTTGGGAATATGAATACATTCTCTGTTGTGTTGTGGAGACCATTTAATCAATCATGGAAATGCTGATGGTGCTCCGGGGAGCTTCCGGGAGGTTCCGAGGTAATTCAGAATAAGGTGTGAAGTCCAAGAACAACACAAACGCTGTCGTGCGCCACAACGCGCCCTGGCGGTCCCTCACCCGAGACGGAGGCACTATCGCGTGCCGCAGCGGTTAGCAGACAGAAAAGCAGACGTTACAGCGCGCCACAACGAAAATTAGCGTTGTAGCACGCCATGGCGGATCCATCCCAAGACGCAGACAATTCAAAAGGAGGGCGCTACCGTACGCCGCAGCGCCTGGCTGCCCGAGACCCAAGCGCTACAGCGCGCTATAGCGCCTGGCAAAGTTCTGCTCCAATTCAGGTTACGCCCTAAGTAAATTTGAGGGCATTTTGGACCTTTTAGGGTTCAAAATTGAATTGGATACTTAAGCAAACAAGTTGGGAGGAGTTTATAATATTGGCATTTCAGATTGGAGGCTGATTGCTGTTGTGGGGAGGAGATTTCAAGGTGGAGCCTTAAGGAAGCTGCAGTACAAGAAACCTCTTGCATGTTGGAGAAGACACTCCAAAGTGGTTACTGAAGCATTCAAGGAAGCTATTTGGATGAAAGACTTGCGAGAAAATTGACACTAATGAGGGTGTGATCTTATTGAATAATATTGACACTAAAGACAATCCTGCGAACATGTTGACATAGCGCTCCGCAGCACATAGACTCAAAAAAAGCGAGTGTCATAGTGCGATGCAGTGCCTGGACGCCAGAGACGCGGGTACCATAGCGCGCTGCTGCGTAACATAGCGGGTAAATCGAGCTTTAAGTTATGAGTGATGTGACATAAACTCATTTAGCTTCGCCGCTCATTTACTTAGTTAAATTAAAAATAGATGCGTGTGACCCATAGATGGAATCAAGATCATGTGATGCTTAACTAAAGTTGTAGATTTTATCACTTAGACGTAAGAGATGATTTCATTCGCTAAAAGATCACATGCTTATCTAAGTGCCGAGATTGAACCTTTTAGTGTTCATCTCATAGCACTAGAAAAGATTTAGTACATTTAGTGTAATAATTAGATAATACTAAATCGGCCCCGACTGGAGAGTCGGGAGCTCCGGCGCGCCGCAGCAGCCCCGACTCGAGAGTCGGGCGCTCTGGCTTAGGCGCTCTAGCTCTTACTCTAAGAAAATTGGGGTTTAGGCGTGTGAGACAAATTTCTAGGCGGGTGCTCTCTTTCTCTTCCTCTAAAGTTTTGTGTATTATTTAAACCTTATTTTCTTCCTAGAGGGATATTTAGAGCTCTAAAGAGTAAGTAAGCACCAAATGTAGCACTAATAATGCTGGTTCGAAGGCTAATCTCTCTCATTTATACAAAGTTTAGTTTTCTTTGGTAATTTTGCTTGGCGTTTCCATGTATTTATGCTTTTGTTCTTGAAATCAGTTATGAAGGAAAATGAATCTATGCATTTTTTTTTGTTAATAAGTAATATCAATTTGTTGCATCTTATCATTTTCAAATAATATTAAAATCCTAAGACTTCTTACAATAATGGGGACTTGCGTGCAATGCCCGCTGAATAAATAAATAAATATGCATCCATCTATAAATACAATCTGCAATGCCGTTCTATCAATCAAGCATTCAGACACTAATTGAGATGGCCAAAAAACTGTTTCTGTCTATCTTATTGGGAATGCTTGCATCAGCCTTAAAAACTTCCGGGATTCCTGCAGGCTTCGAGGTTAAAACCTACGCTCAAACATTGGACCATTTCAACTACGGGCCGAAGAGCAGCACTACATTTCCTCAGAGGTATGCCATCAACTCCCAGCACTGGGGAGGCGCCAGCACGAATTCGCCCATATTTTACTACCTCGGAGGCGATTCGTCTCTCGAAGGAGATTTATGGGCTAGATTCATTATCGAAAATGCTCAGCGCTTCAAAGCCCTCTTGGTTTTTGTGGAGGTAATGTGGATGCATATGCGCACACTTTCGCTTCTACTGCAGCTTATTAAGAATGCTTATATTATATGAGCAGCATAGGTGCTATGGGGAATCCTTTCCATTCGGTTCAAAGAAGGAGGCATTAAGAGATTCGAGCACGCTTCAGTACTTGAGCTCAGTGCAGGCTCTTGCTGATTATGCGCAGTTCCTTGGAGATTTGAAGAACGATCTGTCTGCGGAGCACTGCCCAGTGATCGCCGTTGGATCGTCTTACAGTGGAAGTAAGTGCTGATGCACTAGTTATTAACTACTTTAAATTTAATTACGACTTGCAAATTAGACATTAACAAGCTTTGTTGTTCTCTCAATTAATTCAAGTGCTTGCCGCTTGATTCCGACTGAAATACCCGCATATGGTAATGGGAGCCCTTGCTTCATCTGCCCCTATCCTGTCTTTTGACAATCTCACACCACAAGATGCATACTACTTAGCTGCTACGAAAATTTATAAGGTATGTTTTTCTTAAGTTATTATTTTCATTTTAAAATTATGTATATATTTTAAAATAAATTAATAAAAATATCTCCACTCATAAGTCATTTTGAATAAATTATATATTTTTAAATAAATTAATTAATTCATTTTGAATTATCTCCACTCATAAACAGCATAATGGATTGCGAATTCTACTCCTCTAACAAGTTCGCAGCTGTTTGTGTATATAGATTTTATTTTTAAGGATATTTAAAGATGGAAAAATATATTGATGTTTTAATCAGGAAACCAGTGAGCAACTATTAAGAGTTCATGGTCTGAGATTGATAAAGTAGCAAATCAGGTGAACGGTTTAGCAACATTGAACCAAGTGTTCAACTCATGCAGGTATTCTGTACTTGAAAATTAATTAGAAATTTTTCTTTCATATATATATATATATATATATTTATATTAATAAAAGTTTTTGTTGCCTTTGGAACCACAAAGCCCTGTGAGCAGTGCCGATAAAGTCAAAGCTCATCTGGAGTCAGTGTATTTTTACTTTGCGCAATTTGACCTTCCTAAAATAAATCGTGTGAAAAGATTCTGTGATGGAATTGACAGAGCAGCACAGAGTAAGAATGTGCTACAAAAGCTAGTTTCAGGGTTTCATTCATATGTAGGTTTTCCTCATTGCATTGAGTTTAAAAGTTCCGAATATAGAGAATGGAATTGGCAGGTGAATTTTTTTTCCTTTATTCATTGAAAATTCTTTTTTAAGTAAGCAAATAATAAAAACATAAATATTTTTATCAAAGTTTTTCAGCTTTTATATTTTTGGATTCTTATTTTAAACTTGTACCGAGCTAATAACTCCTCAAGGCACTTTGGGAGAAAATACAATGTTTGAGGCACCCCCGTTCGATATCAAGAATTTTTCTCTAAGATGTGCAAAACTATACGGTGATACACCAACACATCCTCGTTGGGCAACTACAGAATTTGGCGGATATGTAGGGTTTATTACTATTTCCTTTTTGTTTCTAAATGTTAAGCCTATTTTAAAATAAATTATTTAAAATAAATTAGTTAAATGGTTCTAAGAGTATTCCAATTAATTTGTACAGAATATTAAGAAGGTGCTTCAAAATTTTGGAAGCAACATTATATTTTCTAATGGTCTAAGAGATCCATACAGCAGTGCAGGGTAAATACATTTAATTGTATTTAATTGTATGTATGTGATTATTTTTATTTTTACTAAATTATAAAATAATATCGATGCTCATTTATGTGCATATAATGATATTAATACAGAGTTCTACAAAATATATCCAATAATATTATGGCACTGGTTACAGAAAAAGGTAAGCCAATTAAATATTTTGTGCATTTCAATTTTTAAAATAAATAATTAATATTATTTTTTATTTACCTTTCAGGATCTTGTTGTTTAGATTTATGGGAATCAGATGATTCAGATCCGGAGTGGCTAATTTCACAAAGAGAAGTAGAAATTGAAATCTTACGAAAATGGATAGAGGCATATAATGCAAAATAAAACATACTGCAAGAAGAATCAGTTCAAATCTTTTGTAAGAAAAATAAGTGACAATTCACGAAAATGCATAAGAAAAATAAGTGACAATTTATGAAAATGTGTTCTATGATAAATTGTATTACTTCTTATTTTGGTGATAAATCTTCTTAATTTCTGTAATACACATTAACCTATCGAAATATGTGTCCATTAATAAAAAACATCTTTAATCTTTGAAAGATTAATAATAGAACTATCTAATTTTGATGATAAATCTTCTTATACAATGCGAAATAAAATATGAAAGGAAAATAAGTAACAATTCACCAAAATATGTCATATGATAAAATGCATTACTATTTAAATATGAAAAAATATGTCATATGATAAATATGTCATGTGATAAAATATGTCCAATAATAAACAGAAAAACACATTGACCTATTTAAATGTGTCCTATAATAAAATAAATCCTTAATCATTCAAAAAAATTAAATAAAAAAGCACACATTGAACTATCTAAGTATTGAATGCACTCATTGCTTTTATAAAACATGCTCTAATTATTAAATATATTGATAAAAAATATATGTTACTACTACTACTATATTATATATTTATATATATATACTAACATAAATTTGCAAATTTTGTTGATAATCAAAATAAAGATACAGAGGGGATCAGGAGGTTTACAAAGCTCCTAAAACTGAAAGCCTAAAACTAACTCCAAAAAAAGATTTAGGGAATAAACTAAAAGATCCTTGCAAAAGAAAAAAAATTAAAACCAAAATTGAACAACAAACTAGAAAAATTAAACTAAAAGCTAAGCAGCCTTCACGAAGATACAAGCACGAAAAAAGTGCAAGGAAAAGTCCACATGGCTTACAACAAGAAACAAAGACATACAAATACCACCACTAAAAAGAAGACATCTGCAAAAGTAATTCCAATAGAACAAATAAAATAGCAGCACCTGCAAAACCAATGCAAATGGTGCTAACAAATCAGCAATCAGTACATGCAGTAACAACCATCTCTGTAGCACAAACAACTAGATCCAAAAATACTGCAATGCCAACAACAACAAGAACAAACTTACGACCCATCAGGCGAACAAAACTTTCAGTAGCACTTGCCGAAATAACTCCAGCAACACAAAAGATAAGAATATAGAAGTATGACATGTAAAAATCAAAAACTCTCCAATAGTGCTACTAAAAGTTAGCAACAACCGCACAACCCACCAAATAATACTGAAAAATAAACCAACAACAATCCAACATACATAGCCAGAAAACAAACAAGGCAAATTGCAAACTACACCAAGAAGATCAAAAATCAGCATCAGTAGCAGACAACAACAAGATAAAATGATTAAATACAAATCAGATAACATACTAAACCCAAACATTACTGACATCTACGCCCACCTATCAAAATGCCAACCCAAACAAAACCACCAAACCAAACATAGAAAATAAGCAACATCACAACTAAAAATAATACATCTAAATTAACTAATGTCATAAGCATAATATTGAATTAGCATGTTATAATTTTCATTATTAATATGCTTCCAGTTGAAATTCTTGAGACGACACACCTTCAGCCTCTGATCGACATCCCTCAAAATGTGTTTTGTTATAGACATTTGATTAAAAGTAATATTATAATGCTTAGCTTTGTTTCTCACATCTTAGATGTAGCAAAGAGGGTAACCATCCATAAGGTTACCGACACGAAGTTTGCTTTGTTTAGTAGAGGAGTAGTTCCATCTTTCAAGAAGATTGTGGATGCCAAAAGGGTATAAACATTATCAGAATTTAGGTTTAGATTTTTCCAAATGATGTAGCATCTGATCATTATTAATGATCAGATGATCGATAGTTTCAATTTTTGAATTATCAATGCTGCAGCAGTGTCATTTGGAAGGTAAGTAAAAACCTTTTTTGGCAAGCTCAACATCAACACTAATTAAATTATAATGAAGCCTCCAATTGAAAATACTAATGAGAGTTGGGAAATCTTTATACCAAAACCATGGTTTACATGGGGAGTGTCTGTGTATCCAAGATATTTTCCAAGCTAAATGAAGGTTGAATTTATTATTGATGATAAGGACTATTGAGCACTGAACATGTGGCCTGAATTTGGTTGTGAAGATGAGAAGGATTAAACGTTTAACTAGATTAGAGTCCCAAGCAATATTGGCAGTTACACAATCTCCCAAAGAAAGTTTCTGTAGAGTGGAACTACAAAGATCATGAAGGATATCTAATTCACTCCACATATCACACTAAAAGGAGTTAGAAGTATCAATTTTATCCTAGGAGATTAAACTTTCCATGTCTCCTAATTGACAAGCATCTGCTTCCAAGTAGAAGAGTCAGTTATTTTGTTAGAAACTAACGCAAGATGATTAGTCGCACAATATTTAACATTTAATATAGAGACAAAATGGAATTGGTGGTCCAAATTTTCCACCACAATTTTAAATTAAAAAGCAGTGTGAAGCGCATCTATACTTCTTAGCCTAAGCCCCCCTTCATTAACTGTGAAGGTGATGTCTTACCAATTAGACCAAATCATATTGGAGTCATTTTGTGCTCCACAAGAATATGTTAAAAATAGACTTAATTTTTTTTAAGATGCTTTCCATCCAAAAGACAGGAATGGTATTTAAAATGCAATTGATAAGAGTAACTCTACCTTGAGAGGTAAATCTGTGCTCCCACTCTAATCTACTTATAAATATCCTGAATCAAATCATTGAATCAATGATTTTATTTTTCTTTGGACCCCTAATAAGAGGAATCCCAAGATATTTGTTAGGGAATTTACCAGCTTTAAAACCTAATTTTGAAATGATAAAGTTTTTTTTTAGTAAATGGAGGCTTTATAGTTGAGAAAAAAATAAGGATTTATTGCCATTAACCTTAAGACCAGAATCATGCTCTAAAGAGTCAAGAAGTGATTTCAATTTGTTAACGTTACATTTTTCCTCGTTGGTAAAATTAATAATGTCATCAGAATATGTTAAATGAGAAACTAATAATTTCCTTCCCAAATTGTAATGCTAAATTTGATCTAAAGAGAATTTGGCATTGATAATATAGGACTAATAGTTCAAAGCTAAGTTAAATAGAATGTGGGAAATTGGATCACCTTGCCTTAGACCCCTTGATGAATTGAAGAAACTGCAAGGGGTAGCAATTATCATTATTGAGAACCAAATATTAAAAATGAGATTCCTAATTTTGCTAATGAAGAATTCATTGAATACTTAAGAGAACAACATTCGATAAAAAAGAGACCAATCAACTTTATCAACGACTTTTTCAATATTCAGCTTCAAAGTAAGGTTGTGTCCTCTCCTTTTTCTTAGACTATGGATCATTTCTTGAGTAGCAATAATGTGTCTTGAATATGCCTCCCTAGAATAAACATAGATTGGTATGGCTCAATAATTTGAGGAAGGAAATTCTTAAGCCTACTAGCAATAATTTTTGTGGTGCTTTTGTTTAATGTGAAGCATAAGCTTATAGGTCTAAATTGAGTCAACCAATTGCAAAATTTAACATTGGAAATGAGGGTGATTGTGGAGTGGCAAAAAAATTTACATTATAATGTGGAGTGGCAAGTACTCTTAGAACTTTGAGGAAGGTTGTACATCCCAAAATAAGCTTGGTTGTTCCGAGAGAAAAGTTGATAGAATGAGAAATCAAGAATATTGCTTTTAGTAATGAAGAGTTTCAAAGAAAATCAAAGGTAGAGGAAATTTCCCATAGGTGGTAGAAGTGTATATGTATGGAATCGTAGCCTTAGAATCAGTTAAGGGGATCAAGGGTTGGGTTCAAGTGCAAGGGAAAAAAAAGGGAATTAAATATTTATAGGATAAATTCAACAGTTGATAAATTTAATACTTCTTTTGAATTATGGGCTCTTAAGAAATGAATAAGGATATATAAGGAATAAATTTATGGTCAAGATTTATCTAACTTGGGCTTAAATGGATGTTTATAATCTGCCAAAATTCATCATTTTTCTACCATTAAATGTTAAATTAAATGGTTTATTATTTATCTATTTTCATTATAATTCTATAGACACAAAAATCATTGAATGGTTGAGCATTTGAAAGAAATAACCTTACCTAGAAATACACATCTCAGTTTTACGATCCATCGAGGAGATGAACAGTGTCGAATCCCCGATTGGATCCAAAATGACATATTGGAACCCAGCCATTTTATTTTAATGTGAAATGGGCGGTGGATGATAGACTGTAAATACATGTCTACGCTTGCACGCAAGTGTACGTAGTCTGATGTAATAAGTGGAAAGTATTAATTTCCGGGAATTTATCGATTCTTAGAGAATTGGTTGATTTGTCATTAAGGTGTATCTATTCTCATTAATGTTTAAGCTACAATGTATTTGGATGAGTTGGTCTAAAAATTAACACAATAATCACTAAGCAAAAAGAGCAAGATGAGAGAAAGATGAGAGTTGGGACCATCCCACATGCCATGATATAACAACTATATATATTAATTTCTTAAGCTTTATCATTCATTTTTATTAAAATCAAGTGCACATTATTTTCCTTGAGTTTAACTCAAGGTCTACTTTGGCACAAAGATTCTTGTAAGATTCTTTGGATTTAAATTTTATTCTTATTCTCTTGATCAATGATAGCTTGATTTTTAAATCTTATGATCTTACAAGCATTGATTTCCACTACGAGAATCATTCGCATCTCACATAGTTGAGATGAGGGATTCATATGTTGGGCTCAACGACTATGTCACTTAGTTCATGTGCACTCAACACTTCCTTCCTCTACCTTAATTATGTTGAGCTAAGGAGCTAATTTAGTGGATCTTAGCATCACTTGCATCAACACTTTTGTTGAGCTTAGATTTAGGTGCATTGAGCTCAAGAACTTTGTCACATAGTTCCAAGCATTCATGCACTCAAAACCTAGCATCCAACCTAAGGTGAGCTAAGGAGCACAAGACGATTAGTTCTTGAGCTTTTAATTATTTACTCTTATTTCACATTCAAGACTAAATTAGATAAAATATTTCTTAGCAATATATTAAGATCACAAAATAAATTATGCTTAAGAAAAATATTTACACATTAATATTACATCATGCATATGAGACTTCACCCCAATCATCCCCAAGAGAGTTTAGCTACTCATTACAAAAGAAAAGAAGAAAAACACATACATGGATAAAGACCATTTCATGATCGACTAAAAAGAAAATATAAGAATAGAGTTTAGAAGATACTAGGAATGCTCCTTTGGAAGTTCTCTAGAATCATTCTTCTCCTTCTCAATGTTCCCTTCTTAGGTCGCTAGTGATGCCTTCTTCCTTCTTCTCTAAAGCAAGAGCTTGGTTTGCTACCCTTGGGGAGTTCTTCTCTTCCTTGGCATTTCTTCTTACTTAGTGGAATTTTTTGGCTAAAATTTTGAACCCTCCTCAAGTCAAGAGGAGGGGTATTTATAGGAGAGGGGCTGCTTTCTTCTTCTTCATTTCAAAACCAACATTTCCATTTAAAATTCTGAACTCATGATAGCAAAATCCTCTATTGATGGTGAGGTGACAAATATCTTTATTTGTTTACCCAAAACATCACCTCAATACCTTCTTTTTCAAATAAAACGTAGCAGCTGCAGGGAATGATGACTGGGGACAAAGTTCATGATAGAGGTCATGTCCCCAGTTGCAATAAATGCTGTCTAGAGAAAAATTGCGGCGGGCAGCGGCAGCGCGCTGTGGCGTACAGATGTACATACCAATATTGCTAAGTCACCCGTTGCCGCGCGCTACCGTGTTTTAACAAGGGAAGATGACCAGCTGCAGCGCGCTATAGCGGGCCATTTTGCAAATCTACTGTTCAATTACTTTGTTTTTTCCATTTAAAGTGAAAATATTTATGCTGCAGACTGCTGCAGCGCGCGACCGCGCGCTGTAGCGGCTTGTTTTACAAAACACTGTTCAATTAGTTTATTTTCCCGTTTTTATATAGTCTGAAATATTTTCGCTGCAGACCGCTGCAGCGCGCGACCGCACGCTGTAACGGCTTGTTTTGCAAAACACTGTTCAATTAGTTGAGCCTCGTTTTCATATGGTTATAAATAATTTCGCTGTAGGCCACTGCAGCGCGCGACCGCACGCTGTAGCGGTTCATTTTGCAGAAATCACTGTTCAATTAGTTGAGCCCCCCTGTTATATAGTTTAAACAATTCCGTTGCAGCCCGCTGTAGGGCGCGCAGCGCGCTGTAGCGGATTTCCTTTAATAAATTTTAAATCTTTCCAGAAATGCCTCAAAACTCCCTTGGATGCCTTTTTCCTAAAAAGATAGAAAAAATTGATTTTTGGAGCATCATAAAGATCTAAAAAGAAAGAAATTCCCCTTTATTTTAGATATAATTTATGGATTCATCAGTGGATATCATTTCTGTAATTACACTATAATTGCAAACTATTGGATTTGATCAAACAATTTAAATTATAACACATTTAAAGTTGTATGTGAAATCAAGGTTGTTCAAACTCTATTTAGATCTATTGGCATATTTTGTTTATGCAATTTCTTTGATCATGACAATCAAATTTAATTAGATTAATTGAATGAAGGCACGCTAATTTAGTAGAAGAAGGAAGGAGCATAAGCATTATATGCACATCCCTGCGGCCCATCCAATGGTTTGGATCCCGCCAAAATATTGTTGAAAAGCATCGGCACACCAACAAATTGGCAATATGTATCTCATGTTCGATCTGACGGACGTTATTTTGCCCGTCGTTTTGAGATAAATTTTATTTTTCTTAATTGTTGAAATAAAAAACTATCAATTCATAAAAAATTAATCAGTGCCTAAGAGAGCCAAATTTTCACAAAAAATCAAATTCATATCCTTTTAATTAATAAAAAATGTATTTTAATTATTTTTTTAATATTCAAAAATATGTTAAAATTTTACCTTTCTAAAAATTAAAAAGCTTTAGTTTAAAATTTGTTTTAATGTAAGATTCATTGGATATTTCGGTGAAACTTGTTGATTTCATGCTAACACACACTATCATATAATACGTTTTATTTTGTAATTATCACTTATAATCATTTGAAGCTCACTCACATAGATCTAGGAACCTACCATCGCCTCACCAATGTGTATCACCTTTGGCCTAACCAAATTCATAAACATGTAACCTTACTAAAATCTTGTATCCTACCATATTTAAATGAATTATCTATTTATTTATTTAGATATCACTAATCACCCATAATATTAATCCATTGTCTACTTAAGTAGATGGCATCGTATGCTAAGCATAGTGCAAGGATCTAGCTTTTGATCACTTAAGCTCCATTTGGTTTTGAGGGTGTGTTGGCTGCTCCATCAAATAAAGAAGAGGGCTTCTAGGGTTTGTGTAAGGATTTTTTAATCCTAGCTCATTGTAATCTCCTCTCTATATTGTGAAATCTCTCTATTTCCTCCCCGTGGATGTAGGTGTTAGCACCAAACCACATAAATCTCTTACATTGTGCTATGATTATCTTTGCATGTTGTTTTTCTTTGGTTTATTTTAATTTTCTCAACATTTAGAATCTTTTGTTCCACATTATTTTGAAACCCTACACCCATCATAGATCCCAAAAACACGCCCATACGCATGCTATGAAGATGTTGGGGCTCCTGTGAAAGGCACCAGACAAAGGTTGGGGTGCCTAGGCATCTGTAGCATTTAAGCCGTGAACAGGCACATCTTTTTCTCACCAAACATCATGCCTCAATCTCACTTGAAACTTTAATATCATATGATCCATGTATGTAAAACTAGTGACACCTTGCAAGATGAGCCATCCCAAGCCTCCTAAGTTAACCAAGTGGTGCTCAAACCCTCAACCCTAATTATAAATAATAAATATAAATTTAATTAGAAGCTTAATTTTGTCTTGATACTATTCCATGTCAACATTTGAAGTCACTTAATGCTAGAAGGGTCACTTCTCTCACCTAGCACTCAATACTTATACATATGCTTATCCTTATAGATTTTACATAAGCCTCAAATAAAGAGCATTTATTTACCTATCTCTCATCTTTTAAAGATAATAGATCTTCAATAATCTTGAGGATTTACTCATTTAGCAACTAAAGTATGATGTATTTTAATTCAATTAGGCCTTTATTACCTTTCCTTACTTGATTAAATAAAGACAAGGATCTAAGTATGTATCATTATTTAATCTTGATTCTTTAATTTTTATACTATTTATTCATATTTATAAATTAGAGATGATATTTCATAATTATTTCATTAGTGTTTAATGGCATCATTAAGATGCATAATTTTATGGTTTGTTATGGCATTATCTAATGAGTTGTGATGCAAGGGTTTAAGGGTCCCAATTTGAAGTATATTTAGGTTGGTTTGAGAAATTTGAGTCCATTATTGTGGCGGCCCTGCCCCGCCGTGGTCCTGTTAGCTCTTAAGTTAACATGATTATGGTGGAGGGGTCACCAAATGACAAGGTCCCCACTTAGGATTGGATTAGACACACATTCTAATCCAACTTAACTAAGGACTTTGCCATTCATCCAAAAATACTATCACTAAATGATCATACAAGAACCCAGAGTGTGGAAGCAATAAAAGTATAACATCCATCCATACAGTATAAATACAACAATACAGAATAATTAAAGAGCTGAAAAGAAAAGTTAAACCTGTATTATTACAACATTTAATAAGTTTAAGAGAAACTGAAAAAGGAAACTCTCAATTTCACAAGCAAAAGAAACTAAAGCTACAGATCTTCAGGAACGGGCTCCTCCTCCACCGCCTTAGGATTCTTTCCTATCCATATACCAAATCCTCAATCTTATTTTCACAACTTATCCTTGCTAAAGCCGATTGAGCAGCTGGAGCCCTATCCCGAGCAAGCGCCAGTTCTTTCTTCGTCGACCAAAAGGTACTGCTCGTACTCTTCAATCTCATTCTTATTCACATACTCAATTGAAATATTATTCATTTCTGACTGTGATCTCGTTAGGAAAAGCTATGTTTATGCATTTGATTATTCTCAACTCCACCCAATTTTACCTAATCAATCCATATACATAGTGAAGCAAAGATCAATTAATTAAAACCCTACCTGTGTATCGTATGTTATAAATGAATAAATATTTAAATTAGAAATGGAATGATACGCCAATTTTGTATTTCAAATTGCGAAATTTTCAGTTCATCGCTTTCGTCTTGGCGTATAGGGCATCAATTTATTCTCAGTTTAGCTTACCTCCATATTTGATCCATATACCCATAGCTAGGTCTTTGAATCCTCTTCGATTTGGCGTATGGACCGAGCCTTCCACTGCCGGCGTGCCACTCTAAATCCGCGGCCCTAATTGCTCTGGTGCCGAAAACCCTCAGGACGAAGGCATGCCTTCGATCCCAGAAAGTTCGAAACGGTGCTGGAATCATCGAGTGGGCCCCTCGACAGTCGCAGCCTCCAGTCAAACGATGGATCTCAGCATGTGGGTCCCGCCAGTGGATGCACCGCCCGCCACGTGTTTAAGTATCTGTTGTGGTTGGAATTTTACAAAACTGCCATCAGATAAAATCAACAATTGAAATATAATTTTATGATTTGATTAAAATAATAAATTAATTATATTAAACTTTAAACACTCATAAAATTAAATATATAAATTCAATATTAGTAAAATTATATATCCCTGAAATCAGAAAAATATAAGGAATGTATTGATGCCAAAAATAACACAAGCATAACTACATGCCGTGATGCGCCACAGTGCGCTCTAGCGGTCCCAACCTAAGACAGAGGCGCTATTACACACTTCAGTGTTCAGAAAATAGAGAAGCGGGTGCTACAGTGCACCGTAGCAGAAATCAGTGCTGCAGTGCGCCAGCGGGAGCCAACCCGAGACACAGGCGCTACCGTGCGCTGCAGCGGGAGCCAACTCGAGATGCGGGTGCTATCACGCACTACAGCTAGATCTAACCTAAGATTCGGGTGCTATTGTGTGCTGCAGCGGGTGCCAACCCGAGACGCGGATGCTACCACGTGCTGTGGCGGGTTCCAACCCAAGGCGTGGGCGCTACGGTGCACCGTAGTGCCTGGCGGAATTCTACTTCAGTCCAGGTTTCGCCCTAAGCAAATTGGAGGGCATTTTAAACCTTTTAGGGTCCAAATTTTAGCTAGATACTTAGGCAAATAAGTTGGTAGGAGAATTTAGTGTTGACATTTCAGTTTGGAGGCTGAGTTTTATTGTGAGGAATAGATTCCAAGGAAAATCCCTAAGGAAGATGCTGTGCAAGATATCCCTTGCATGTTGGAGAAGAGACTCTTAGTGGTGGCTGCTTCATCTCCTCTTCATATTAGAGTAAGAGCTGATGTATTTTAGCTAAGGAGATAAGCTATTTGAAACTCTATAATCTTCAAATCTTTATATTGGAATTTTCTGTGGTGTGGCTCCGTAGTCTTTCCCGTTCTTAGGTTTTCCTTGTAATTTTTGGCATTTGGATGTTTTGTGTGTTGTGATCACTTGCATGTATGTGTTGTGATTTTGTTCTTGTAGTTTTATAATTTCCAAATTACTTGGTAACCATCAATGCAACCCCGATCCTCAAATATGAGTGTGTTCTCCTTGTAAATCTGCTTCTGCTACATGATAGGGTGTGCTGGAAGTGCTCAGAGGTTCTCATCTTATTCCCGACAGTAACAACTTTAGGTTGTTACAGACTTCTCCACTTATGAATGATGTTGTTCTTGAAATCACTTAAGTAGGAACACGAATGCAGGTATAAAGATGATAAAGAATAAGCAAGAAGAGTTGAGGAAGTACCATAATTCTCAAATAACTTTGGGTACTTTAATTGCATATATAATTTCTTTTCTCAAGTGGCTTTTCTGGAGATTGATTCTTCCACTGAACTTTATCCATAGTGATTGATCAACTTCTGAGCTATTTTTGATCTTTACGTAGAATTTTGACTGGCTCTTCGATGAAAGACATACCTGGCTGGATATTCATGAAAGGAATGGAGATAAGATGATGTGGTTCTCTTAAGCACTTCCTGAGCGATGAAACATGGAACACACTGTGCACTGCAGAGAAGCCATCAAAAAATTCCTGCTTTAACGCATTCGATCCAACCTTGGATAGAATTTTGAAAGGCCCAACATATCTTGTACTAGGCTTTCTAGCTATGCCAAAATGGTAGATACCTTTTATTGGGCTTAATTTTAAGTAGATGAGATCACCATCTTGGAATTCGAGAGGACGATGACGAGAGTCATGATGCTTACTCTATTGGTCTTGAGCTATCTGAATCCTTTGCTAAATGAGTCTAACTTTCTTATTAGTTTCTTCTACTAATTCAGACCCATATAACTGGACATCTCCAGTTTCTGTCCAAGATAATGGAGTAGAGCATTTCCTCCCATACAATGCTTCATATTGAGCCATTTTGATCTTGAACACCAAGTGGAGTTTGGATCCAGAATACTTAAGTCTTGATTTACTTAATAAATATTTGGGTTAAGAGAGAAAAATAATAGTAATTAAGTCATTGATTTATTTACTTTAAATCTTTATAGTTATCATATGATTCTAAATTAGAAATTATTAAGTTCTAATGTTAACAATAAGGTCGTAAATCTGAGATTATACTCGATAGCTGGATATTGGAGATCATAAACTTGTATTTTCTCAGAATAATTAGTTGGATAAAGTAGACAACAACAGATATCACATAAGTCTAGATTGAGTCTCTTGCTTACTTTGACTTGGTTGCTCTGCACACCTAGAATATTGAGCCTTGTTCCTTGAGCATAATAAGAGAACTTAGGATATGGAAGATATATCCTAAGTTAGTATTTAAAAAGCATAGCATTCAAATAGTTCTTTCAGTGTTTTCACTGAGTAAATTATGTCCTAGCTTAGTCTACCTCTTCAATTCTAAATTTGTTATAGAATAGATTCGGACCTAGCTCTACGGATGTCTAGGACGGACACATATCTTATTCTATAAGTTCAACTCGGACCTAGCTCTGTGGATGTGTAACAACCCAGGTTGTTACTTACATTAATTAAGACTAATCTTAGTCTTAATTAAAGTTCTAATTCACAAATTAAGTAATTTATAATTCATCCCTAAAACCTAGGTTAAACTAGGAGTCAACTATATTAAAAATCAGAAATTCTAGAAAATCCTAAACCCTAGATATTTACTTTTTATTTAAACCTCAGAATGAAAATCTGACTTTGTCATTGCATTCAGAACCCCCAAATTAGCTAGGGGTGAAATTTTGGATGCATTTGGAAGTCGTTGGTTTTTCGTCGAATATTTTAATATTATTTAAATACCTGAAAATTCAAATAATTAAATACTCATCAAAACAAAAATCCAAGTGCGCCGTTGCATTCCTCACCCCTCAATTAGCTAGGGGTGATATATTGTTAAATTTTGGAATGAGTTTAATTATCTAAATTTGATGTATAAAATTTAAATGAATTTTTATAATAATATTATTATTTAAACAAAGTTAACGGCATCATCTCCTCCTTCTCACGTCGTTGCCCCGCAAAAGCTGTGTGCCGTTCCATTTGACGGATCACTCGGATCCGTCCGATCGAACGATCGGACGGCCTCAGGATCGTCATCGTCGTTCAATAACCGAAACCCTCTGCGTGTCGAGGGAGCTCTGCACGCGTCAATTTCTTTCGCCGCGTGGTATCCTCCCACCGCTGTAAGACTCGATTTAATGTTTAGGATGATTTTTAGTCCCCAATTCCTTTCACTCGAACTCAAGAATCAATTGGATCATCTTCTCGAGTTCAATCCATCTCCAGCCGTTCATCGAGGTACCCTTCTACCTTCACTTCATTTCTATGTACCATTTTAAATTCAACTCGTAAGCTTATTCCAATGCATTGATTGATACAATATTACGTTTGATCAACGAATCAACAGTTTGATTTTTCCAATTTTGCGATCTCTATACAGTGCTTTCCGTTAAAAATGGTTGTCCCAAATCGTAGCTATTAGGGTAGGATCCAGTCTGAGCTATACTCATCCTCCGATCTCAATTCAGGTACCAATCGAAAGGTCTCTCCGAGACCTTTTGATCGATATGCGGGCCGGCCATTAAAGATGCTGGAATGGCCTTCGTCTTGGCTGCCCTAGCCGAAGGTGTCCCGAAGTTTGCCGAGCCCCTTTTTGAGACCTGTGTAATGACAAGTCGGGCTTATCCCAACCCGATTATCCATTTCGGGTTCGCGTGATGATGTCGAGCCGTAGTGGTGGGCCTGGGCAGTTGCGTTGTCAATTCCGAAAGGTGCCGCGTGTTGCCTTCTGCGCTAGTGGGACCTACTGCTGAATATGTTTAGCGGATATGCCTCATTTGAGGCAAGTGTGGGACCCACTCGCCTGTCCCGGCCAACCAGGCGCCGACAGGTGTCCTTTGTGGGCCCACTTCCTGCAGCAAATGAAATATTAAATATATATATATATATTAGTTATTAATAAAATAATAAAATCTATTAATTAAAATTAAATTTAACAGATTTATCTTAATTAATTAAATACCAAATCTTTAAATACTCATATCTTAATAAATATGAGTCCAAATTATGCAAATAAATATACCATTGCAATCAAAAAAATATGAGGATTAACTTGGAACTATCAAATTGTTATTTGGAGCAAGATTTAACTTAATGACATTTAGAACCCCTAATTAAGACTTAATTGTCACAAAACTTCATTAGCTCATAATTTTGTGTGTGTTCACCCAAACATACCCAATATGGGTCTTAAAATACTCAGAAAACCATAAGGAGCATTTTAGTAGGGTTAATCTTGCTGTTTGGATTAGTTTGAGCCTAATCACATTTAGGACCTAATCTTAATTACACTAATTAAACCTAGAACTTCAATTGGCCATAACTTAGTCAATTGAGCTCCAAATTTGGTAATCCAAATATCAATTTCGATCAAAAAAACTTAATTAATAGTAATCTACAAAAATATTTAGGATCCAACAGTTAGATTTACTAATCAACCCTAATTACTCTAAGAACTTAATTAGTATAAATTAGCAAATCTAATGATCCAAATTAAATAATTCAAGTTTTAGAGAACTCCTAGAGTAAATTAAAATCTAGCTATGTGATTTGTTTAGTGATCTTGTGAATAATTTCACTAATCACTGACTAATTACATTAAACCCTAACTAATAGCCCTAAATCTTGTATTGGCTATAACTTAGCCAATACTTATCAGAATTTGATGATTTTAGACTCTATAGAAACCTTAGAACATAACCTACAGTAAACTAACATAAAATTTAGGTTTCATTAGTGTAAAATTACCAATTTTCCCTTATAGATCAAATCCCTTAATTTGATCTTATAAGACTTAATCCTTAACCAAAATTTATAAATTTACTGTCTAAACTCATATTAGATAGTAAGTAATTATTCCACTTTAAGAAGTTTTAAATTTGAGCCCAAATTTATAAAGATGAAATTTAGATCCTTAAGTAAAGGGCAAAATAGTCATTTTGCCAAAATTTAGGTTTAAGTATTTTAAAATCTTAAATACATTCCTAAACTCCTAAAATCAGTAAAATAACTAATTTAAACTCATTCTGGAATATTTAAACTTAAATAAGTAATAATATATGAGAAACCCTAAAAATGGCTTAAATTTCTCTAAGTCATAAAGTATGTCTCATAGGGTAATTTAGTTTACCTTATGCCTCCTTTAAATTAAATTCATCATTTTAAATGGTTAAATAATATCAAACCTAAAGTTCAATTATTCTCTTAAATTTTCCCTTCAAACTTTAAGATCTTAGTTCCTTAGGATTTAGCTTAGAAATTAGGTTAGAATTCATCTATTAAGTAATTGGGTATTTAATAGATGAAACCTTGGTTTTATAGTTTTCTAGATTTTATCCTTTATTTATGATTATTTTGTATTTAAACTTTAGATTTAAGATTAAAGATCAATCTTCTTAGGCTTAATTTTGCTTAATAAGATAACCTGAATTTTAGCTCGTGAGATGTGGGTTTAACTTTATACCATTAGGATTAGAACTTATTGAATTAAGAAGTTAAAATCCAATACTTAGATATTAACATCTTAATCCCCCAATTTTGATTCATATTAATCAAGATTGGTTTGGAATTCGTAAAATCATTAATTATGACGTTTGATTTATTCTTTAACTTAATTAAGTGACATGTGATTTATAAGTGTTAGAACTTGATTAGTTCTAATATTCTTTTGACTTGTATGCATGATATTTTGGATTTATACTCGATAACTGGATATTAGAGATCCTAAACTTGTATAAGTTCAGATTAGTTAGAATGTCTTAACTAGAAAACAAAGTGATATCACAATTATTGTTTAGTGCTATTTTATATACATTAAAAATTGTATGCTATGCTTTCCTTTTTGCTTTGGACTTTCTTTATATTTGGATACATTACATTAAACATAGAATATTGGATGATTATTTCTATGTTGATTTTGATTATATTCATATGGCATTTCATATTGTTAGAAGGAAATTTGATGGAAAACAATTTTATCAAACTTAAGGAGACATGTCTCTTTAGTCTGCCATGTAGTATGACTTTACTTCAGAATGGTTTTGGGCTAGGACTACTTTCCTAGTGCCTGTAGGATAACTTTTGGGGCTAGGACTACTTTCCTAGTGCCGGTGTTTTGGACTAGGACTACTTTTCTAGTGCTTGTGATCTGGACTAGGACTACTTTCTTAGTGCCTACTGTTTCTAACTATAACTACTTTCCTAGTATATCTGGGACTACTTTTCCAGATACTGATAGTTTCTGACTATGACTACTTTCCTAGTATATCTGGGACTACTTTTCTAGATACTGGCAGTTTCTGACTAGGACTACTTTCCTAGTGTATCTGGGACTACTTTTCCAGATGAGCAGATGGACTTTACTAGTGGCAGGACTAAGTAGGAATATCTCATTTCTGGCAGTTATTTTCAGTTACTTCAGTTGTATTACAGTTACTTTGCAGTTGTCTTTTGTTGCTTTACAGTTTTGGCTCACTTTTACCTTACAGTTCAGTTCATTTTTGCTATATTTTCATTTTCTGCAGTTCTTACTTATTTTATAGTTCAGTACGCATTCTGCTATATTTTCATTTTCTACAGTTCTTACTTGTCTTATAGTTCAGTACGCATTCTGCTATATTTTCATTTTTTGCAGTTCCTTTGTACTCACAATTTTGAATATTCATTTTTACCCTTCATTAGTCACTTTTACTTTTGGCATGTTAGGATGTTAGATCTTTACTTTCAGCTCTGTACTTTCAGATTAGTATAAAAGCAGCATGTTTTATATTGATCATATACTTAGAAATTTCACTTGTGTTTAGTAGATTTTTTATGCATTACTTGACCTTTTCTGCAGCTTGAGTTGAGGTATGTGCTTATCTCATATTTGTTAAAGTTATAATTATGTTAATTATAAATTTGTTACCTTTCTTTGAAGCTTACAGCTCTAATGTTGCTTAGTATTGTGATATCATTAAAAACTTAATAATTTACATCCTAAAATGTACTTAGACATTTTGTCTAACTAGATTTTTCTTTTGTTGGCTGGGGCCCTACTATTGTGAAACTGACAATGGTAGATTCTGAGCTGTTCGAAGTTGTAGGACCTTCTGGAGATCTGGTGCAGGAGGAGGAGCATACAAGAGAAGATCATTAGCCACTACCAGATATTGTGAGGATATGAGAGACTTTACTTTCATTATTGCATAAACTTTAATATTATTTTGTAATAATACAGAGTTGAACTGCTTTACTTTTCATGCTTATGTATTCTGAGTTGTACAGTTTTTATCTGGATTGTATGGATGATACATTTGGTTTTTCTTCCGTACTCTGATAAATTATAGTATACTCATTTAAGTGATTGTTTCTGTTACCGCTCTTTGCTTATTAAGGCACATCCTCCATTGAAATTTGATTAAGAAGGTCTGTTCCTTAATCTAAATGTTAAGTGAGGATTTGCTAAGTGACGACCACTTCCTAATCCGGATGATTTGGGGGCGGCCACCACAGGATGCCTAGGATGGATACATGCTGAACTTTCTATTCAGAGGCTCGGTAAGGCCTATTTGTGTTATGGCAGTACTAAGTATTAGGCTTACTTCTACTTTAGTTCAGTTTTTAATATTTATTTTGCTTTTCCACATGTTTCAATAGCCTTACTGTAGTGCTTGTCTTGCCTTACCACATGTCTCAATGCTTTACTTTTTAGCCCATTCTTTACTTAGCTTGTTTTTACCACATGCTTCAGTGGCCTTTTACATATTAAATCTGCATGTAATATATATGCTCTTATTGATTAGTTATTAAATATTGGCATGTTTAGGATGCTAGAATTGTATGTTATTTCATTACTTGTGTTCTTTATATACTCAGCATGTACTCATGTGATTATAAGCATATTATGATTAGATTTATTTCAGTAGTTGTAGTTACTTTTGCTTTTAGCTTCACCTTGTTTAGCTTCATGATTTGTATATTATTTTTACATACTTGTTGATTAGCTATAGATGATTAGTTTATAGCTAACCCATTCTTTGTAACTTGTTTGCACCTTATAATGCTTGCATGTTTAAAACTTTAAATGTGATATCTTAAATATTCAGTTCACTTAAATAGCCTAAAATGTACTTAGATAATTTGTCTAACTGTAACATTTTTCTTTTGTTGGCTGGGGCCATGGCATTTATGATACTGACAAATGTTAAATTCATAGTTATTCGTTGGTAGTGCTGCAGGAGAGGAGCCGGTGCAGGAGGAGGATCTTCTTACTAGAGAATACCATAAGGTTTCAGAATGGGAATCTGTGATTCCTTTCTACCTAATGGATTGTTCCACTAAAATACCAATATCAATATGTAACATCCATAACTTGGTAGTATCAGTAACTCTACAAAAATATAGAATGAGAGTACTTATATCCTAAAAACCTAGTTATCTTGAGTTTAACAAAGTTTATAAAATTCTTTCCTTATAATCAAATGGACTCTGAAGAGTCTGATTGGAGCTACTATCTGCGAACCTACGAGTTAGCTTGGGGCTACACTTTCAAGTGGAGGCAAGAGAGCAATTGGCAAATAGAAGGAGTTTCAGCAAGAGGAATCTTAGTCTTAGACAAGCTCATACGTCAACCGGCGTATCGAGACCTATACTTTCTGATCTACGCAAAGGAATGGTTGAGTAGAGTAGAGTCAGTTCTGAAACATATAGTGTCCTGAGTCTCTCTATGTTGATATTGTGACACTACAGATAGTAGGTAGACTATTGGGGAGTCTGTTGGTCTGACACCATCAGAATGCTCGAGAGGAAGCGCAAGAGGAAGCGTTTGGAAGTGACTTTTGAGGACTTTTGTGTGGCCTTTAGGGCTAAATGCATTGAGGACATCTGATTGTTAGTTAGAACAAATATTATCTTTTGATTTAAATGGTTTTAGTAGAGTTATAATTTTTGGCATTTTATAAATCTTATGTAATCCCTTATTTCAACGAGTAATGAAATTTTTTGATATCTATCACAATTTAAATAACTGTCTTCCTTAGAGTAATTCTGAAATTTGGTTTGTATTGCTTAATTAGAATGGATATAGGATCACCTCTTGCTGTCACCCCTATCAAGAATACTATTCCATCAACTAGTTCTACCGACAAAGTGGCTCATCTGCGAGCAATGGTAGCAACCCTACTAGAAAACCAAACCCAACAAGCGATAGTCATGCAAAAGATGCTGAATGATCATCCTATTCCAACCGCTGTTGCTGTTCCTGCTGTGCCTGTATAGAAAAACTCTTTTCCATCCCATCATTCGATAGATGGTCTCCTTCATAACTTTTTGAGACTACGACTGCCTACCTTTAGAGGGAACCTATCTCCCATGGACACAGCTGACTGGCTGAAATTAGTTGAGAAGGATCTTATTAGTCTCAAGATCCCGAATTCTGAAGCCGTCTAACTCACAACGCATCTGTTTTATGCCGAAGTAGAATATTGGTAGGAAGATGTCCAGAACACTAGATTCGTGGACTATGAACTAGAAGACATCCCTTAGGATGAGTTCGTGGAAGCATTCAAGTTTGAATTCATCCCTCCGTCCGCGCAGAATATAATAACGGATACCATTCTGAGATTGGCGCAAGGAAGTCGTTCCATCGCCGAATACAAAAGAGAGTTTCATCGATTGATCTGTTTTGCCCCGGAGATCATCCAAACTGAATTGGCCAAATGCCATCATTTTCTTAGCGGACTAAAAGATTCACTGAAGAATATAATTATTCCACTCCACCTAACAGGTTTCTTTGAACTCATAGAGACCGCAAAGGTGCTTGAGCACCACCATTTAGAAAGAGATCTAAAAAGAAAGATGCAATTGCACCCGCACCGTCATGAAGCCTTCAAGATGCTCAGGCCTAACTCTACGAAAGTATATCAATTGGAAGCTGCACAACTGCTGAACCCATTCAAGGTGGTAATAGGCCTCACCCATATGGCAAATGTTACCACTTTGGCCATAAGTGTTACAATTATGGATGACCAAGCCACAGGTTTTATCACTATACACATACAGAAATAGTGGATGGAGTTCCGATGAAGCCATCTCAAAGAAACCAAGTATTTAGAGAAACTCCGCTGAACAGTAGAGAACCAAATTTGGCAATAATGCTAGCACCTGCACCTGAAGTTGCTCCAGCACAGCCATCAGCTCCTAACTCCCAGAACCATCCCAGGA
This sequence comes from Gastrodia elata, assembly GCA_016760335.1. NCBI lineage: Eukaryota > Viridiplantae > Streptophyta > Magnoliopsida > Asparagales > Orchidaceae > Gastrodia > Gastrodia elata. Next base: position 17,842,994 of record CM028681.1, read on the forward strand.
AGCAGACAAACAACCGTCCTGCTGGTCCTGCATGATTTTATGCTTTAATGTCTCTCGAAGCCGCAAAGGACAACAATGTGGTTTCAGGTACACATTTCTGAACTTCTCTTTTGTTAATTGCATTCTTGTGCCTTAATTATTGCAATTATTAATGCAATTTGTATGAATAAATTAGGCACACTTTATTTTAATAACTAGCCCTACAATGTGTTATTTGACACTGGTGCTAGTCATTCATTTATTTCTGAATATTTTGCCAACATCCTTAAACCACACTCGTACAACTTAGCAAAAATTTTGAGTGTTGGACTTCCATCTGGAGCCTAACTAAGTGCCCATAAGTTTTGTAACATCAAAATTCCATTAAATGGTTAGGAGTTTTACTCCGAATTTATAATCTTGCCATTAGCAAACTTCGGTATCATCGTTGGAATGAACTGGCTCAGTGATAATAATGCTGTGATAAATTGTTTGAAAAAGAAGGTCACGCTCCATTCCTAGGGAAAGTCTAAAACTTTTATAGGAAAAACTAGTACACATTCATCATTAATAAATGCTATTAAAGCTGAATAGTTGATCAGTAAGGGTTGTGATGCTTATCTAGTCACTGTGATGGGTGAAGCAAAAGAAAGTATCCCTCTCTCTGATTGTAAAGTAGTTAAAGAATTCATCGATATATTCCCGAAAGATCTGCCTGGTGTACCTCCTCCCAGAGAAGTGGAGTTCTCTATTGAATTGATTCCAGGTACCCAGCCTATATCTAAAGCACTATATCGAATGGCACCTAAGGAATTGCAAGAATTCAATGAACAATTACAAGAGCTCTTGAATAAATGCTTTATTAGGCCATGTATGTCTCCTTGGGGAGCACCTGTTCTGTTTGTAAAGAAGAAGAATGGATCTATGCGTATGTGCATAGATTATCGTAAACTAAATAAAGTCATCATAAAGAACAAATACCCATTGCCTAGAATTGATGATTTATTTGACCAGTTATGTGGAGCTGTCATATTTTCTAAGATTGACTTAAGGTCTGGATATCATCAATTGCGAGTAAAAAAAGATGATGTAGGGAAGACCATTTTTTGTACTTGTTATGGTCATTTTGAATTATTAGTGATGTCTTTTAGACTCACTAATGTGCCATCAATCTTTATGGATTTGATGCAGCAAGTTCTAAAGCCATATTTAGACAAATTTGTAATCATCTTTATTGACAATATCCTCATTTATTCTCGAACCTTAAGAGATCATGAAGAACATCTGAGGTTAGTATTAGCAACTCTGCATGAATATCAGCTGTATGCCAAGTTCTCCAAGTTTGAATTCTAGCTTAAATCCATTGCGTTCTTAGGACATGTAGTCAATGCCCAGAGTATTCATGTAGATCAGAGTAAAGTGAGCGCTATTCAGGACTAGGTTCAGCCTAAGTCTGTTACTGATATTAAAAGTTTCTTGGGATTAGCTGGATATTATAAAAAATTTGTTAAAGGCTTTTCCCAGATTTTGACTAAGTTGACTCAGAAGGTCCTTCTGTTCATTTGGAGTCCTGAATGCGAGGAAGCATATCATACTCTGAAGAATGCACTCTCTACCGCTTCAGTTCTTATTCTGCCCAAGGAAGGCTTGAACTATCAGGTATACACTGATACCTTTAGAATTGGTCTAGATTGTATGCTAATGCAAGAGGGTAAGGTAATCACTTGTGCCTCTCGTCAGTTAAAACCCCACGAGAAAAATCATCCAGTTCATGATCTTGAACTTGCCGCTGTTATATTCGCTCTAAAAATTTGGCATCACTATTTATATGGAGTGCAGTGTTTGATTTTCACTGATCATCAAAGCTTGAAGTATATCTTCACTCAAAGAGAACTAAATTATCATCAAAGAAGATGGTTAGAACTCATCAGTGATTATGACCTCAGTATTCATTATCATCCAGAAAAAGCAAATGTAGTGGCGATTCTCTTAGCCGTCGTGCTACTTTATCCTCTATGATCGCATCCAGTTCTTTAGAACAAGAATTTTGTAAACTTGAAATTTCTCCAGTTAGTGGCGATATGCTAAGTTTGCTTCTGTAAATATCAATGTGAAACCTACCTTCCACAGAGATGTTTCTATCTCGCAGACCAAAGACGATGATTATCTGAAGTTCAAAGCAGATATTGAAGGTGGTCAACGACATGATCTGCAGTTACAGAAGGATGTAATTTATCAAGGTAATCATTTGTGGATTCCTAAATCCATGCATCGTTAAGTGTTGGTTGAAGGCCATAATTCTGGGTATCATATTCACCCAGGAAGTACTAATATGTACCAGGATTTAAAGCAATCATTCTGGTGGCCCGGTATGAAGAAAGACGTAGCTGACTTTGTGGCTAAGTGTCATGCCTACAATTTGGTAAAGGCCAAGCACCAAAGACCTGGTGGTATTCTGCATCCATTAGAAATTCTTGAGTGGAAATGGTTCGATATATCTATGGATTTCATCATGGGATTGCCTCGTGCAAAATCTTGTGCCGATGCAATCTGGGTTATAGTAGATCATTTGACTAAATCAACGTACTTTCTTCCTATCAATCAGACAGACACTGTGGAGAAGCTAGCGAAGCTCTCTATCAAAGAAATTGTTAGACTACATGGATTCTGAAATCAATCATATCTGACAGAGATAACAAATTTACTTCTAAGTTTTGGCAAGCTGTGCATCAAGATCTGGGTACTACTCTAGCCATGAGTACATCTGTTCATCCTCAAACGGATGGTCAGACTGAAAGAGTGAATCAATTCTAGAGGATTTGCTTAGGCTTTGTGTTCTAGATTTTGCCGGTTCCTGGGAAGATCATATCCCGTTAGTGGAGTTTGCCTATAATAACAGTTTTCAAGCCAGTATTAAAATGGCTCCATATGAGGCATTATTAGAAAATGCAATACTCCGCTAGCTTGGTCAGAAATAGGAAGCGTTCAACTTTTTTGTTCAGAGTTAGTTGAATAAACTAACAAAAAGATTCATTTAATTTAGCAGAGAATTCGTTCAGCTCAAGATCGTAAGAGCAAATATCATGATGCTCATCATTGTCTCCTAGAATTCAATGTAGGAGATTCTGCTTATTTAAAAGTCAGTCCAATGAAGGGTGTCTACAGATTCGACGTAGCAGGGAAACTCAGTCCCCGCTATGTTCGACCTTTTGAGGTTTTGGCCAAAGTAGGATCATCTGCCTACCGGTTAAATCTTTTTGATAACTTTGCAGCTATCCATAATGTGTTTCATGTATCATCATTAAAAAGATGTCTCAGAGACCCCTCTCATCTCGTTCAACTTTCGGCAGCAGAAATCTAACCTGATCTTTCTTATGTTGAAGAACTAATCAAAGTCTTAGCTCATAATCAGAAGCAGCTAAGAACTCGTGCAATTCCTATGGTCAAGATCCAGTGGAAGAATCGATCCTTAGAAGAATTTAATTGGGAAAAAGAAGTAGATATGTGCAATAAATATCCATAGCTCTTTGCAAGTCCAGGTACTGTTCTTTTTTTTCCTTCCTGTTTTATTTAAAAATTTCAGTCCCTGTAGTACTTTCTTCACGAAGTGATGTCGGGGACGACATCGTTCTTAAGTGGGAGAGTCTGTAACGACCCTAGTTGTTACAATAGCTAAGTTCAGATTAATTAAGCTAAACCAAGTTCTAATTTTGATTCCATTAGACTTAATGGGTCATTTAAACCTAACCCTAGAAGTAAGAAATCAATTGGAGCTAAATTGAGAATTTTAATATTTTTGCCTATTTTTGAGCCCTGAAAAATACCTAAATTAATTTGATCTCCAAATTAAAATCTGAATTTATTTTTGAATTCCTCATAACCTAATTAGCTAAGGGTGAATTTTTGGGAATTTTTGGAGCTCATTTGGTTCTAAATAGGATTTATAATTAGTTAGAATTAATTATATATTATTTAATTGATTTTATTATATTTAAATTAAATTATTAATTAAATTAATATGCGTGATTTACTGTCGGGATCGCAGCAGATCCGTTGCGGGGTCCCGATAGCAGCGCATAAGTTTAAGCCACTCGATGCGATAGCACGCATCTTAGCATAAACCATCTAACGGTGGGATCTCCTCTGTGGTAAGATCTAATCCTAAGCATCAGATTTGTTGCTCGCATCTGATGGCTACTATATACTTCGTTTAAGTAGTCCATCAGGATCGTCCAGAGCCAACGGTCTATCCATTCGACGGCTCTAAAGTCCCCAAACACTGTGGACCTTCGTCCACCTCTCGACCTCTCCCACGTGCGCTGGTCCCCCAACACCCAGATCCTCCCCAGCCCCGTGGCAATACGGGGAATATTCTGTTCTTCCTCCTTTGCCCTCTGGTGCAATGGTCTGTCGATAATGCTCTCCCCATTCTGCCCTCAAATGGTTAAACCCATCCTGCCCCTCGGGCCGAACGACACGCTGGTGCCCGAGCCTCAGCGTCTACCCCCATTTCTCCTAAGGTCTATAAATATCTCCCGGGAATCACAGTGAGTCCCTTTGCTTACTATGATCCCCTCATTTCCCTGATGCTTACCTTGAAGCTCTCGGTGATCCCGGCATCTGAACCTGCTAAGTACCGCTGATCGAGGGTGAGATCCGGAGTTCAAACCACCTTGCCAAGCTCCTGTAACCATTTGGAGTGATTTGAGCTGCCCGCATTGCCTCAGTCACCTCTGCCATCCTCAGGTATAACCTCCAACACCGTCTCTTCCGTCAAGCTGGTTCCATCTTGATTTACTTCTAATTGAGCCCTAGATGCTGTGTTAGGTCCTCACCTTAGCTCCCTAGTAAGCGTCTAGTCCTCTGGCAAGGCCTAGAAGTGGATCAGACGGTGAATTCTCCATCTGAGTGTGCACTACCCATTCAACCTCTAGCTCACTGAAACCTACATTTCCTTCGAGTGTTTAGCCAGCCAATTAGTGCTAGGAGCTCTCGTCAATGATTGTAGACCCGTATCAAAGGTTTGGTTCGATTAGATCGATCGTTTTGACTAGGAATCAATTAACCAGTGGAGAGCTCCTGTCTGCGTTCCACCATGAGTAGCACCCCAATGATCTAGACCTCCCTATAACCTCATGACTCACCCAATCATTTCCCCTTCAATCACTGAACATGTTGGGTTAGACCTTAGCTCGTGGCGTCAAGCAGTAAGGAGAATTTGCCCTCCCAATTTTTGTCTTAGAAGACGCCTCGGCCGAGTAGCACCTCAGCAATCCGGCGCCTCCCAGACAAGGCTTCTTAGTCCATTCGATGAGCCTCCAGTCCCTAAAGGTGTAGCCATCGAGTTCTTGGCGTGGCATGGTCGGAGCGCGGAGAATTTGATGATGGAAGGTCACCCTAGGGTTCGGGCGTCAGGCATCCCTGCGAGGAATACGACGGATATTGGGTCGGGCACCTATTGTTTTTATTTAAATTAATTCAGAAAATCAAACCTATAGTTTTTATTTAAATAAAAATACATATTAAATTATTTAAATAACTTTAGCTATACTTGTCCAAATGGTATGATCCGATATATCATTTTAATCAGAAAAATGTAAGGAACATTAATATATAATAAAATCAATGATCCAATGGTTAGATTTTAAATTATTATCTAATCCTTATCTATTTTTAATTAAATCATAATAAATTCAATTAATGTCCAAAAATATTGATTAAGGTCTCTGATTGCTCATGAGACCCTAATGAATCTATGTAGACCATTAAAAGTAATTTAAGAACCCTAATTTTATTAAACATCTCTTAATTACCATAATTAAGAATTAGTGAATTAAACCATGACTAATCCTCTGATTTTGGTGAACTATGTTCCTAATACCTTCTTAAGTGTATTAGAGTCTATGAATGAGATTGGATCACCCTTGTATGCCCTAACTTCCTTAATCACCTCAATTGGCCTTAAATGGTGATTAGTGTTAATTAGGCTGATTAGGTTACCAAAACCTAAGATAAGTGTGTATCCTACTTCACTATCCAATATGGAACTCATTAAAATAGATTTAAATCAATTTAGATGGTTAAATCCTAAAACCCCATTTCTTGCCTTAAGAGGGGTATTTTGGTCATTTTGACCAAAATATGTTTAAACACCCCTTAAACCTTGAAAATTTAGTAAAATATTCCTAGTTAATATGTTTCGCACCTTCTGAAACCCTATATTAATAATATTCATGTTATGTGAAGAATCTTAAATTAACTCTTAGTAAGATCTTAAAACCTTAAGTGTTCTTAAAAGAATCACCTTATCTTAAGAGTTAAGTCTAACTATCTCAAAATGCTAGATCCTTAGTTAATAGCTTAATTAAGTTGATCTATAAGCTTGAAATCTAAAAGAAAAACTCTTGTAAAAAGTCAAAATCTTAGCTTAAATCTAAAGTGATCAATTCTTAGATCTTAGATTTTAGATCTTCAACTTGTATTGGATTACCTTTATTTGGAATTCCTTACTTAATTTAATTGCTTAAATCTTTTGAAACCTTCCTTATGGGTGTAGGTTGATTTAATCTATAGGATAATGTAATTATCCTAAAGATTGAATATAGATCTTAGATTCTTATTTATTAATGATTATTTTATCTTATAACATTAGCACAACCTTTCATTAAGATCATAGTTCCTAAATCCTTCAACTTATAAGATATTGCTCATTTAGATTATGTTTGGGTGTGAACTTTAGATCCTTTTTAGGACATTACCTTGGAACCAGGATCTTGAACACCAAGTGGGGTTTGGATCCAAAATCCTTAAGTCTTGATTTACTTAATCAAGATTTGGGTTAAGAGAGGAAAATAATAATAATTAAGTCATTGATTTATTTACTTTAAATCTTTATAGTTGTCATATGATTATGAATTAGAACTTGTTAAGTTTTAATGTTAACATTAAGGTCATAAATCTGAGATTATACTCAATAGCTGGATATTGGAGATCCTAAACTTGTATCTTCTCAAAATAGTTAGTTGGATAAAGTAGACAACAACGAATATCACATAAGTCTAGATTGAGTCTCTTGCTTACTTTGACTTGATTGCTCTTGTGGCGACCGGGGATCAAAGTTCGAGAGTCTTTAAAGAACAATTCATCTCAATTAAAAATTTATACATTTTTATAATACAAAAGGGACATAATAAAATAATAATAGAGATCCACAGTCCTTTTATACAAAGAGCCAAAACATATATGAAAAGTTACAACAGTTTGAATTTTTATAAAATATGAAATAGAAATTTCTACATTCTTCTACTTCTTCTTCTTTTAAATTTGGCAGATCTTCTAAGTTCTTTTAATTATCAAAACCTGAAAAATTCAGTTTACCAGTCAGGTAGGAGTACGTAAATTATTCTTATAAGAATAAATCTAGCATCCTATAATAGGTATGAATCAGATATGAAAATAACTGAAAATCTGCATGTAAATAAAGCAATTGCTAAATTTAATTTTTGCCCTGCAAAATAGTTGTGAAAATCAACATATATGAAATAAATTTTATCAAAAGCATTTGTAACAATAAGGCGAGTCCGGAGACTCCTAAGCCCAAATGGGTAAGCCCATAGGCATAACTTGTAGGAAGCTTATCTCGCCACCCGTCGGTAGCTTATTCAAATAATAATTCTTGGTGTGTCTTTCCTCTGGATTTGCCTACTTCCTACAAGAGGCTAAATCCCTCCATATAACTCCCAGGGGCTGCTAGCTGGCTCAATCTGTACAGATTCTCAGTGTTGTGTTCCACCCTCCAAAAACAAACACCACAATAATATATTCATTGTTTCATCTTTTTGTTACATGCTATTCGATATCATTCTTTTTATAGATTATAAAGCGGTAAGCAGTGTAAATAATATTCAAATGGAAAATGGCTCAAATATAAGAATACTGAAATGAAACTTATAAGTAGATTTGCGTACCTGACTTGTTTTGATTCAAAATCAACCAATTTTAATTTGTTTGATCTGCCAAAAGTAGTTTGAGTTATTAATTTAATGCTTCATGATTTGTAATTATAGGTTTTTATGATATTAATATTTGAATTTTTCTAATTGATTGTTTTATGACTAATACTTTCAAATGAAGTAAATATTTAAAATTCTCTATATGAAACTTTTAGAAACATGTAAAAACATCTATATTTCTTATAAATTTTCTAAGTCCTAAAATTCTTAAAAATTTTGGCAGAGTCTCCTTTGTTTTTGTTCAAATTTTCTAATTTACACAAACAATCTCCAATTCTAAATATAGAGTTCAGTCCTTTTTACAGGACTGCTCATTTCCAGTTCTAAAAATAGAGTTTAATTCTATTTCTAAAATAGAGTTCAATCCTTTTCATAGGATTGCTCATTTCCAGCTCTAAAATATATAAAACTGAGCTAAGCAGTTTACTCATCTTATAAAACATCTAATAAAAAGGAAATGGAGAAGTAGAATTTGGATTTATAAGAGCAAATTTTATGTGGTATTTCACACATAGTATTTATTTTAGCATTCATGTATTAATTTTACAATTTAACCTGCAAAGAATAACATCATTAAGGTTAACATTTAAATATAAAAAAAATAAGAATTAATTTAAATTTAAAGGTAGTATTTGATTTAAAATGAATGGCAGCCCATAAATTGAAATCTGCATTATATAATTTCATCTAGAGGAAATGACAACATTCATGAGTAAATCTGAAATATCATTACTTAATTCTAAACAAAATTTCAGTTTTACACAAAACCAAAAACTAAACATTAAAGAAAATACACTGCAAAAACAACAAATCTTATTTTTAACAGAATTATTATCTAAGAAGCCTAGATCTAAGTAAATAATATTTTATATGTCTTGCAAATCTAATTAAAATAACCATATCTTTCCAAATGCCATGATAAGAGTTTAAATATAGCGATTTAAATGTATAGCAGGAAAAATTCAAAGGAGTGTAAAATAAGAGATTAAGTAAATGCATTATATATTAAGTAAATGAATTATAAGAGTTTAACTATGGCAAATTTTCATTTTAAGGGTATAAAATTTATGTTGTAGCATATAAGAAATCATTAAATTGACAAATTAATTCATTAGTAAATGGATATTTTCTTAGCAATTAACAATAAGTGGACTAAAAGTAATATGTTTACAACACAAATGATAGTCATTGTTCAAGATTTGAATTACAGAATTTTGTTAAAGCTTTTTGAATTATATAAATAAAAAAAAAATAGTCGTATACAAATAAATAAAGAGGTATCCATTAAGTGCACTAGTTTACTTATAGCATACTTCCACTACTTTCATTGTATGGGTGTCTTTAAGGATGATGACTCTATTAAGTACTAGTATAATTATGATTTATTTTATTTTATGATCCATAATTTAAAACTATCTTGCTTTCAAGCTCTCTTGATGGAACCATGCAACTGAAAACTGATGACTTATATTGCAACTAGATGTAAGTATAGTTTAGAATGATAAAGCAAGCATGCTATTAAAATAAATTTCATAATACTGAATTTTAGTAATATTGAAATAAAAATTTAGACCTATAGGTATTCTAAAGAAGATTAGATTCTGATATTAAATTTTATAATGTGGAATTGAGACTGTTCCACATTACCAAAGTAACTCAGGAATATATGAACCCAATAAGGCTTATAATGTTTCAATATGACTTATAAAGGATCTCAAATTTGCTTTAATGTGCTGCGTTAATAGCTTCTTCATAATTAACAATATCAAATATTTAAATTAAATAGGATAGGGTAAACCTATTCTGCATATATCTATTAAAAGGTCTAACATTTCATAGGTGTCTTTAACTAAACTAAATTCTATAGTCTTAAATAATCTCAGCAAAACTAAAGTACAGCATTTAATGTGGAAACATACATAGATCTATAGGTTTAAATGGATTTGGTCACTGATTTTCTCCTTACATCTTTAATTTGACTAAAACATTTGATCACACATAGAAGATGGTAATAAAGGAAACGGTAGCATTTTATCTCAAAATAAAAATTTACAACTAAATGCAAGAGGTATTTATTTGTCATTGAATTTTTTTATATTCTTCAAGTGTTACTCAAGTATCCTTATTTGAAACTGGATTATGCATAAATAAAACTTTTTATCCATATAATGATGACATGTTTATAATTTAAAATCAGCATCGCAGCATTTAACAGGGATATGGGCAATCTTGCGTCAAATTTTTTATTGGATTAAACGTAAATACAAATTAGACTCATTTAAACTTAATTTAGTTCCATCCTTATGTAATCATACCCGCATGTGATATACACCTATTATAGTCGGACCCCTTCAATATCTCTTAGAATAGAATTCAAAATAAATAGTTAATGCATTTCCAAAATAATACATAGAAAATTCAGACAGTGTATATCCCATAAAAAAAAATTCTCAAACTACTCATGCTGACTATATATACACAAGTGGGTTATGTTAACTTCCTTTGGTGGAACTAACTAATTAAACAAACAGTATACGCATTTAGACATTTGAGAAAAAGATGTTTTGTCCATATAATTAATAAAAATATCAAAAGTTTTATACTGAAGAAATACAACTGCATCTCTATATATAAGCTGAAATATACATCTTGTATAGACACTAAGAAATTCATCAATGTTTTCATAATAAATTGGCCATCGAAAACTTCTCTAAAGAGGTTGTTAAAATAAGAAGTAAAAGATAGCTCTAGAAAGATTGAAAGTAGATGCCCACCTTAAATAATATCCTTTAAATATGCTATTTTAACAATGTTGTTTGAACATTCTAAAATTAACTATAATAAAGTATGATATTAAATCCTTTAGTATTTTCATAAATTTTAGTATATGAATTACATTCAGCATGCTATACTCAATTAATGATGTTGTATTAAACATAATTTCTTTAATAAAATTGAAAATCTTCATATCAAACTTCTCAACAATACAACTTCTTATTCAATCATTTTCTTATAAGTAAGAAATTATTTGCAACTTAATTCTTTTGTTCTTTCATACTGAAAACAAATCCTAATAAATCTCTCATTTGATAGCTTAAAGTCCTAATTTAACATTGATTTTAACATTGATTTTATATAATTAATACTGATGGAGAATCGGGAGAAATACATTTAGTTCATATGTATTCCATTGGTACCTTTGATGCTTTCAGTATTAGCATAATAGCAACTATATAAGTTATAGTAATGATAATTATTTTGACAGTAAATCAGAATATTCAGTTTAAATCTATGGTGTGACCAACCACTATATATTGTTCTTATTTTGACAAAGGTTATATGTGATTAGGTCTAACTAATTATAGATTAGAGCTTAATACAAAATAATATCGTATGAATCTTTTGACTACAGTTAAGAAGATAGTCACATCTATATAAAAAAAAATGAGTTAGCTTTATATAAATGCATCCTTACATCACAAAAGTATCTGTGAACCCTATTAATCATTCAAGTTATTTTCATATAAACAATACTTAATAGGAGAATTAGATAGAGTACCTTGATCTTTAATATGCGGCTAGAAGGAGCTCTTGATGAGATGGAAAGGGTTCGGCCAAATGAAGAGGAAGGCGTCGGCGAGTGAAAGAACTTGGCGAGTGGAAGGGTTCGGCAAGATGAAGATAAGCAGTCGGCGATGAGGGAGCAGAGAGAAGAGGCGAGGATGAGGGATTCGGCTACCTTGTGAAACGACACAAGCTCTTCCTTCTCCCGATTTGGCTTGCGTTACCTTAGGGATTAAGAACCGGAGATAACAAGAGTAGAGGAGGACGCGTGCCGAGAGATGCGAGCCACGCGTCAAGAGGTTCGAGAGCTTGATAGGGACTGTCGGCCGATCCATTTCGCGTGCGATCGAAGGGGAGTCGGGGATTAGGGTAAGAGGCGATTTTGAAAGATAAGAATGAAGAAAGATAAGAATGAATAAATTTATATATATATATATATATATATATATATATATATATATTAGAATTTAAATAATTTCCAATTTTGAATGATTTTCAAAAATCACCGAAATAATTACCCCTAGCTAATTGAGGGCTTTTGAACACAATGGTGCACTCGAATTTTCGATCCGACGAGTAATTAATTACTCGAATTTTCAGGTATTTAAATAATATTAAATATTCATCTAAAAATAACGTCTTCCAAATACGTTCAAAACTTCACCCCTAGCTAATTTGGGGGTGGTGAACACAATGGCGGAGTCAGATTTTTAATCTGAAGTCAAAATTATTTAAATATTAATAAACAATTGAGAATAATATTTTGGTATTTTACAGCTCTGCACACCTTGAACATTGTGCCTTATTCCTTGAGCATAATAGGAGAACTTAGGATATAGAAGATACATCCTAAGTTAGTGTTTAAAAAGCATATCATTCAATCACTTCTTTCAGTGTTTTCAGTGAGTAGAGTATTTCCTAGCTTAGTCTGCCTCTTCAGTTCTAGTTTTATTATAGAATAGACTCGGACCTAGCTCTGCGAAGGTCTAGGATGGACACATGTCTTATTCTATAAGTTCAACTCGGACATAGCTCTGCGGATGCCTAGGATGAACACATATTGAACTTTCAGTTTAGAGGCTCGGTATAACCTGTTTCTGTTATGGCAATACTAGGTCTTATGCTTACTTCTACTTTAGTTCAGTTTTCAGTATTTGTTTTGCTTTGCCACATGCTTCAGTGGCCTTACTATAGTGCTTGGCTTGCCTTACCACATGCCTTAGTGGCTTTACTTTTTTTGCCACATGCTTTAGTGGCCTTTTACCTATTAAATCTGCATATTGTATATATGCTCTTATTGATTAGTTATTAAATATTGGCATGTTTAGGATGCTAGAATTGTATATTATTTTAGTACTTATGTTCTTTATATACTCAGCATATACCCATGTGATCATAAGTATGTTATGGTCAAATTTATTTCAGTAGTTACAGTTACTTTTGGTTTTCGCTTTACCTTGTTTAGCTTCATGCATTGTATGTTATTCTTACATACTTATTGATTAGCTATAGATGATTAGTTTATAGCTAACCCTTTCTTTGTAGTTTGTTGCACCTTATAATGCTTGCATGTTTAAAATATTTAAATGTGATATCTTAAATATTCAGTTCACTTAAATAGCATAAAATGTACTTAGACAATTTGTCTAACTATAACATTTTTCTTTTGTTGGCTGGGGCCCTGGCATTTATGATACTAATAAATGTCAGATTCAGAGTTGTTCATTGGCAGTGCTGTAGGAGAGGAGCCAGTGCAGGAGGAGGATCTTCTTACTGCTGCTTAGATAAATTTTCTCTTTTTGTAGTGAGATTGAGAGATCTTTACTTTTATTTAATTCAGTTTGTAATAATTAAACTCTGGATGTATTTACTTTCTGCACTTGAGCTGAGTTTTTATTTCCTTTTCTTCTTTGATATTATGTTATGTCTGTGGATGTTACATTCTATTTCTGCTTCCGCTACTTTGATATGTATTGATGTATATCTATAGTTCTAGGTGACAAGTCCTTGGCTTAAGGCGAGTTGGGTCCTATCTAACACTACTTGAGTTAGGGATTTGTCGCAATTGGAGCACCGTGCTCCTTACGATCAGGCTAATATAAGTATTAGCATGGCCGCATAGGGCATGGGGCCCCACAGATGCCCTATAACAACCCAAGTTATTATCGTAGTTAATTAGGACTAATCCTAAGTCTTAATATTATAATTATAAGTGCTAATTAGGTTAATTGGAGTCAACCTTTAGACCTAGTCCAAATCAGGAGTCAAATGAATCGAGTCCTGATTTCTAGAAATCTAGAAACCCTAAAATTTGACCTATCTAAATTGATCTCGAATCAAAAAATGGACACCGTCATTGCGTTCATTGACCCCAAATTAGCTTGGGGTGAAGTTTTCGTGTCTATCGGAAGTCGTCGAAATTTCGATGAATATTTTAATAATAAAAATACTCCGGAAATCGAGGAATCAAAATACTCGTCGGATCGAAAATCCAACCTCGCCATTGCGTTCCTCACCCTTCAAATAGCTAGGAAAAATATGTTCAAAATTTTTGGAAAAAAATATTATTTTAATACTTAACGGCATGCCGTTAAGTATTTAACTTGCCATCAACTGTAGCCGACGGCGCCATCGCAGACGTTGGATCGGACCCGGATCCAACGGCTACGGAGCCGTCGAGGACGACGGCTCTGTCCCGCGTGCTACGCGGCGCCCCGCCGCCTCCCGCAGCCAACCGGCGCCCTCCCCGGCCTTGTCGAGGTCGTCGACGCGCCTATAAGGCCTGGGCCGAGCTCTAGGCTCCGAGTTTTGCGAACCCGAGCCCAGATCGAGCAAACCCGTGTTGAGCCAGCCGTTGCCGTCCGTTCAGGTACCCCCTCCTAACCTTCCCTCGCGCTAATTTGATCGGCGTTTTGATACCCAATTATTGTAGGATTTAGGATGGATCGACGATCCATCGGACCTGATCGAGTTCGATCAGGTCCGATCGACCCAGATCGGGGTTTGAACCCTACGGGTTCCTCGTCTCGCGCCCTCCGCCGAACCCTAAGACTTAGGGTTAGAGATTGCCGCCGCCTCCGGCCACCTCCGGCGAAGGTCCGCCCACCGACGTGTAGGCCCCGACCGGGGCTACCAGTCATCCGTGCGGGCCGAGGTGGTCCGGCGCCGGCAAAAGCCGTGCCCTAGCCCGGTGCCCTCGGGACATCTCCGCGAAAGGGACGAAGTCCGGGCCGGGCCGGGTCGACCCGAGCCCGACCCGGTCGCGCTCGGGTCCGCGTAGGCCAGGTGGGGCCACCGAGCTACGTGGCGCCTTCAGGGCCTGCCACGTGTCCAATGGAACCCACCAGCCGAGCCCGCGTCGTTTCGGCTTCGGTCGTGGGGCCCACAGAGCCACGTGGCAGCCATCCGGCGCGCCACGTGTCACGTGGGGCCCATAGCCCGAGCCCCGTGACTCTTCGGCTTTGGCCGTGGGGCCACTACGCCACGTGGCAGCCAGCCGGCACGCCACGTGTCATGTGGGGCCCACTGCCCAGTCACCCGAGCCGACTCAGCCTTCCTATGGGGCCACAGTGCCACGTGTCTGGTAGGGCCCACTGTATGTTAATTAAAATTAGTTAATTACTGTTAGTGATTAATTAAATGCAGTTAGTAGTTAATTAAATTATTATTAGTGTTAATAACTTTTGAACAGTAATGTTATAAATAATTAACTATAATTAAGTAATTAAGAGATTAATTAGGATTATTTTAATATTAATTAAACCTTAATAGTAATTAGAATAATTAATTATTATTAAATAGTAAAATATAATTACTTATTCTTAAGTAGATATTAACAAGTGATTAAGATTAATTAAACAGTAATTAGTACTAATGACTTTGCTACAGTAAAATAATAATAAATATAATTTAATTAATTAATTAATGGATTAATTAATGTTAATTAATAATTAAGCCTAATTAATCACAGATTAATTAAAGATTAATAAATTCAGAAAACATATATATAAATTTTAGGAATGAACAATAAAATTATTTAATTTGAATAATGAATAGTAAATTAATTCAAATTGTATTTTTAAATAGTAAATCTTAAAAGTTTAATAACTTTTTATAGGATGATCCAAATATAGCCAATATAGGTCTCAAAATACTCAGAAAAATATAATGAATCAAATAACGTAATGTAAAAATTAATTTCGGGGTACGTATAATGAGGTAGCATTTTAGGACCTCTTTAGGACCTCATAACTTTTTACCCTATTATCGGAACATAGTCAATATGGGTCTTAAAATGCTCAGGAGAGCAGCTCCATCACTGTAGTAGTATTAGTTTTCTCATTTGGACACCAGGACAAAAAGTGAACTCTAGAATTCTTAGTGAAAAATAATAAAAATGCCCCTATACTTCAAATAGTCATAACTTAGTCGAATTAACTCCAAATTTAAAAATTCAAGATGCTAACCAGTCTAAAATTTTAATGTCATCAATAAACTGAAATAATATTTAGGATTTGTACCCTAAAATTTAGGTAAAAGACCAAACTATCCCTGACCTCATTTTGGTCATAGCTTGACCATTTGGAGTCCAATTTAGACATACTTACTGTTTATCTTCAAGTTAGACAGTAAGGAATCACTTGGAATTAAGAAAATTCAGTTTGGACCCTTAAGTCAAAAGTTGACTTTTAAACCCTTAAAGTAGAGGCAAAATAGTTATTTTGCCCTAAGATTGGATTAAGAGATCTTAACCTCTATGTAACATTCCAAAATATTAAAACCAATGTTATAATTGTGTTAGTGGCATTTAAGTGAGTGAAATCAACCATTAAGTCAGATTCTTGAATTCTTCTAAATCTTAACACTACACCTTAAGGACCTTTCCTGAGATTATGACTAGATCATAGGTTAGAGTTCATTCATTGGGTAAATGGGTTACTCAATGGGTGGAATCTTGGTTTTATTAGTTTTTAAACTTTTCTTTTCTTTTACAACTTGTTTTGATTATTTTGTCTTTTAACCTTATATTTAAGATAGGAGATTCATCCTATTAAGCTTGATTACTTAATAGGATTTACCTTAACTAGTAGAACACTTGTAGAATAAAACTTAAAACTTAGTCTTACCCATCTCAGATTATGTGATTAAACATAATTCTCGTAGTGTTCAATCCATAATCTATAGGTTTAGAAGATCTTGATCATATCTTAGTTAGAACGTCAAAAATCACAAAACTAGGATGTATGATTTATTGATTCAACTCGTAGTCGTCTATCTGATTGAACTAGATTAAAACCTGATCATTTCTAATCATTTTTAACTGATAAGGACGAGTTTTTAAGTTACACTTGATAGTAGGAAAATGGAGATCCTGAAGTTGTGTAACTTGGAATAGTTAGAATGGTTAAGTAGAAAATAAATGATATCACCATATTTAGTATAGTCCCTTGCTTACTTTGATGATTGTTGCTTACGCATTCCTTGATTTTTGTGCCATAATTCCTTGAGCATATCATATAAGATTTTGATGCATTAATAAAATGTTAGGAAAATACGGAGACTCCTTAGATTCTTTATGAAAATATTAAAGTGATTAACAAGAAGATAATAATTTGATGTGTTTGAGCTGCCTCTCAGTATTGCCTTCTGACTGCCTAGTCAACTTATGTCACTAGGGGAAGGCCCCTATTTTGTTGTGTTGTTTGTCTAGTTTCCTTATTGACACTAGGGGTACACCGTTGGTGCCCTAGCCGTACTGGTGCTAGGACCCGCCCTAGCCGTACTGGTGCTAGGATCCTTCGATTACGACTATTGGTGCTAAGATTTTTTAGCCTTTTTGGTGGGCTAGATTAGCTCTATTATGTATGGCAGATTGTACACGGATGTTTGTATATAGTTATCATATTTTGTTTACCTTTCAGTACTTCTATTCAGTTAGCTATTTCTTTGTACTACTTTTACATATATTATGATGTTAGAATCTTACCGCTATTTATATGTACCACTGCTGAGTTATTTTATTCTAATTGGCATGTTTCTTTTGATCACCGGCATATTTAGGATGTAGTATTTTTCTTACTGCACTTGTTTGATTATTTATATGCCTTACCTTGTTAGCTCGCATGTAAGGCATGTCTTAGCCTCTCCTTTTTGCTTAAGTTATAAATGATGATTTATAGCTTTTCCTT
This sequence comes from Gastrodia elata, assembly GCA_016760335.1. Taxonomy (NCBI): domain Eukaryota; kingdom Viridiplantae; phylum Streptophyta; class Magnoliopsida; order Asparagales; family Orchidaceae; genus Gastrodia; species Gastrodia elata. Next base: position 17,860,737 of record CM028681.1, read on the forward strand.
TCCTTTGTACTACTTGTTACTCCCTTATACATATGTTGCTTAGATGTTATAGAATGGTGATATTACATAATATATATAAAACTTATCAGCTTAAAATATACTTAGACAATTTTTTAATCATATTTTTCTTTTTTGGCTGGGGCCCTACATTGTGAAATCGATAATGGCAGATCCTATTCAGTTAGATGAGCAGGAGTTAGGAGTGGAGCCCTACCCAGAGGAGGAGCCCTTGGAGGAAGTAGCTGTTTAGTTCTATATGTGATGATGAGTATGTTTGCACTTTCTTTTATTGAAATTGTTAAATGATGTTATAATACAGGTACTGATGACTGCGTATTTAGATTTTATGCTTATGTTCTGAGATACGTTTCCTTATACTCATGTTGTGATGCTTGGATGTTATGTATATTGAAAATCGCTTCCGCACTCTGTATGTTTACTTAGATAGTGACTGCATATTTGATTCTATGCTACTCCTTCCCTTATTAGGTGGATTGTGAATTTCATCCTAATCCAATTATAAGTGAAGGATTAGCTAGAGTGACACGTCATCCCTTAACTTAATTCTTATATATTAAGGGGTGGGGCGCCACATGCCCCGCCCCCTAATCCATAAGATCAGGTTAGGGGAGGTGTGCCACTCTAGCAAATCCCTCACTTATCATTAGATTAAGGTGAAATTCTCAATCCACTAATAAAAATAAAATCAACAGAATTATTTACTAAGTACATACATTTCAACAAAGTACAGAAGTAAGGAAATAGGAATGCATCTCAGAATAAAATAGTATAGTGAAAATAAAAATATATGAGGTACCTGTATTATTACATCAATTTTAAATAAGTTTAAATGAAATAAAATATCATTATTCCTCACTAAAGTAAAAGACAAGCTATACTAAAGCTCTGCATCTCTGAACTGATGATCCTCCTGAATTGGCTCCTCTTCGGGTACTAGATCCTCAAATTGCTCAAACCTGACATTGTTGGTTTCACAATGCCAGGGCCCCAGCCAAGAAAATAAAATCTTATTAGACATATTCTCTAAGTACATTTTAGCTTAATTATTACATATATTTAATGATATCACGACACCTTAAGCAAATCTAAACAATTTACTCATACTAGTTATATAATAAAATGTTGAAAGAACAAAATTGAAATAGGTCTAGCATCATAACATGCTTATATATAGATGAATCAAGAACTGCTAAAACATATAAAAATAAATGCTGAACTACAGAAATCACAGGAGTGCTAAAGAAATACTAAGGAAAATACCAAACTAAATGTATAAAAATGCTGCTGAAACATGTAAAGTAAATGTGAAATATAGTATTTGCAAAGAAAATTCTACGTAAAATACTAGAGCAATATAGGAATAAAGTGTAAACATGTTGTATCAAATGGGCATGTGTCTTCTTAACTCTGCCATTACGGAAAGTATTGTCCAAAATCTTTTGAAGCATACAGGAGACATTTCCCAGATCAACAGATATACATAATATAAGTCATCTAGGAGACATTCTCTAGATTATCAAGAATACAGAATATAAGTCATATAGGAGATATTCCCTAGATCATCATGAATACAGGATATAAGCAACAATACTGGGGTGGCAGATTAAGTATGACACATCCCACAAATAAGTGCAATAATTCATTTAGTTCATTTCACATCTTTTACTTATGAACATGCAAGTTTTAATCTAATAAGGAACATTCCATAAACATTATACATCAACTAATGTGGCAAAGTAAATAAAGTAATCCTACATCATCTAATGTGGTAAAGTAAATAATGTCCAAGAAATTTAAGGAAGCAAAGTAACAAAACATGGTGTAAATAACTCTACACAAACTTTGTGATATCATTTGTTTTCTTATTTAATCTGTTCTAACTATCTAAAATTATACAAGCTCAGGATGTCCAACATCCTACTATCCAGAATAACCTCAGCACTACGGTCCTAAAAGGTAAAAAGCAAATATAATCAGTGTCACCTACTTAGGTTTAATAAGTAAATCAATCATCCTAATTAATGAATTTAGATGATCCAAACTAGAATTTAAATGCAACTAATCACACTAAAGGATGAAATCAACAAACTACTAAAAACTAAGATTTTATTCATTGAATAACTCATTTAGCTAATGAATGAAGTTTAACCTAATTTTATATTCCTAATCCCTAAAGAAAGATCTCAAAGTGTTAAGAAAAGTTCTTAAGAATAAATGATGAATACTTCAAGCTTGATGTTAATTAACCTTAACTATCTTCATTTACTGACCTAATTAACTTAAGGAAGATATAATGCAGTTTTATGAGGTTTATTAATCTATATAGGAATCCTTAAGCTATAAATAAGAGTTTTCTTGAAATATCAAATTAATGAGCCTAGAGTTCTTAATTTGATTCCAAATCATGCATATTATTAATTTTAGTATTTTACTTGATATTCTGGAGGTTAACGACACTTAAAGCTAATTTTTGGGCAAAATGGCCATTTTGCCCCTACTTAAGGGTCCAAAATGCTACTTTTTGATTTAAGGCTCCAAATTGAATTTTTGTTAATACTCAATGGTTTCCTACTGTCTAATATGAAGATAGATAGCGGGTACATCAAATTTGGATAAGCATTAAGCCTGGTGGGTTCTAATTAAAAATTTTAACCTAAAAGAGAAATATAATAATTTTACCTAGTGAAGTCTAAAAATTTAGTCAGTTTATTATTCTTACTATATAAGGATTCCATATAATTTAAGAAAACCAAATTCTGATGTCTAATGGTTAAGTTATGGCCAAAACTATTTTAGGGGTCTAAAAGTAAAATTTTAGGATTTATTACATGCCCTTTATAATAAATCATAGATTTCCATATTCAAAATCACCTTTAAATTTGGTATATTTTGGCCCCATTAGGGTCCTAGAGTCATTAAAATGCAAAAAAAATGAAGTTTAGACCATTCCTAACAATTCTGTGAATTGAGTAATAATCTACTTAAATATTGAATTGACACATAATTTATATATTTTGATGCATACCATTGTGTAAGTGTAGTCAAAGAATAATCAATGTTTTAGTTTCCTAGGGTTCCCTTTCGCTTGAAGTGCTCTGTCAATTTTTCTCTCAACGGCCTTATGGGGTCGCCACGATCAATCTATGTCCCCTCCCAAATATTGTTTTTCTCTTTAACAAGGTACGTCATGGAAATCTCTCTTCTCGACTTTTCATTTCGAAAACAAGGGTATGATTCTCCCTTAGCCTTCCGAGACTGGTGATTTTTTCCTGATGAAGAAAGGGGGAAAAGAAGTGGTCTAATTGCCTTGTTGGGTTTAGTTTAGGGAAGAAACACACCACAAAGCATTGTTGGATATTATGATCAAAGCCTTGGAGCTTAAGGCTTCTATGTCTCTATTTTTTCTTTCGAATAATTGCTACCTTCTTAAGCTTTATTGTGAAGATCTGCAACTCATTTTACAAAGGGGATCATGGTTTTTCTTTAATTGTCCATTCTTAATCAAGCCATGGACCAAAAAGTTTCTTCAATCATCGATAGCCTTCTCGCCTATCCCTGTCTGGGTTAAGCTCCCTAGTTTACCTCTCTGCTTTGGACTAAAACGGTTATTTCCAAAACGGTTATTTCTAAAATTGCAAGTGCAATGGGTCTCTCGATTATGGCTAATTCTTTAATCTTTAATAAGTCTCAATTATATTTTACTAGAGTTTGTGTTGAAATGAAATCACATATTTCTTTTATAGAAAGTGTTGAGGTTCATAGTAATAGTGAATCTCTTACACAACAGGAGGAGTATGATTGGGTTCTTAAAGTTTTTTTGCAATTATAGCAGTTTATTAATGTTGGTTGTTCATGTAAAAAGATAAATAAAATACATGCTATTAACTATAGAAGAAGCTTATCTAGGCTACTTAGATGATGCAATAGAAGAAATTAATCTGTGACTCCCACAACTGAGATTCCCTCTTCTTATACTTTTCTACCTACTATATATGAAGTTTCCTTTGTCATCAACGATACCCATGTGGCGACCTGCCACTGGGCCAGCATAGCTAATCTAGTAATAGGTGCTCACTCCCTAGGATCATATTGGAGTTTAATAAAATAGTGTACTTAGAGGTGTATAAAATACACACTTCTATATTCATTGTAATATTCAAAAATACTAGAATAATAAAGAAAATATATTCATTACAAAGATAATAATTATTTTATAAAATTTGTTACACACTAAGTAAAAATTTAAAACTTTAAGAAAATCAATATCTAAGTTGTTCTATCATGTATCAACTCCTTCACAAAGGCTTGATCCACAGATTGTTCCTGAACTACCATATTATATATATATATATATATATATATATATATATATATATATATATACACATGCCTAGTCATTGATCGTCTTCGATTCAAGTCTCCAGCATAGTTAAAATCCACGTATCCAACATACAAACTAGCTATTGAAGACTGCTTCTGAAATAGTAAATCAACACCAATAGTACCTTTCGAGTATCAAAATATCCCCATCACTGCTTGCCAGTGATCCTTCCCAAATTTTGCATATATCAGCTCACGACTCCAACTACTTGAGCTAAATTTGGTCTAAGGAAAACCATGGCATACATCAAGCTTCCAACTGCACTAACAAAAGGCACATAATACATTTCTAAAAATATATATGTATATGATAGGGTGAACCAAAAAAAAATATTGAATTAGAAACAAAAGTTTAAGTAAAGTTTGTAGGATATCAAAATTTGTATTTAAGCGGCATAATTATGCATGAGAAGTATGTACAAATAAAATGTGATAGTTAAGTATGATATGCTTATGATTAAGAAAGCAATATATATATTTAAGATATGTGTTTATTATGAAAGAAAATACAGCAATATATAATATTTATTATGTTGGACAAACTTATAAAATAATCGATGAGTTATATACGTCTATCTAAATATCTGAGATGTGGGTTCTTAACTAACTACACATTCCCCTTTAAAGGTTATGTGTAGTCTCCTTATATAATAACCCAAGTTGTTACCCTAGTCAATTAGGACTAATCTCAGTCTTAATCTTGATCCTAAGTGTTAATTCAAATTATTAGGGTCATCCACTAAGACCTAGTCTAAATCAAGAGTCAAATGGATCAAATATGATCTTTGGAAAATCTAGAAACCCTAAAATTTGACTTGTTTAAATTGAACTTAAATCAAAAAATAGACTTCACCATTGCACTCGTTGCCCCCAAATTAAATAGGGGTAATATTTTTGTGTTAATCGGAAGTTGTCAAAATTTTGACAAATATTTTAATAATATTCAAATACTCCGAAAATTGGGAAAAATAAAATACTCATTGAATCAAAAATCTGACCTCGCCGTTGTGTTCTTCACCCCTCAATTAGCTAGGGGTTAATATTTGGGATTTTTCTTAAGTCATTTTATTTATTAGAATTAATTAATTAAATAAGAAATATTAATTAAATTAAATATTATTATTTTAATGCCTTAACGGGTCGGCTCGGCCATTCTTAACGGGTCGGATCCACCCTGTTATCGGTTTCGGATCTGTGGTTAGTGGGTCGGATCCGATATCCGGATCCGCGTCCCGCTTCGCCTGATCCATTTGATCAGATCAAGATCAGACGGTCATGAGTCATCGTCCCCTTGCCCGTGTCACCCGCGAGCCACGCGACGTGTTCACCACAGCCCAAGCCAATCTGTGCCCTCCCGCCCTCGCCGACTCCGCCCGAGGGCCCATAAGGTCCCTCCCGTGCGCCAAGTTCTCATAGTGATATTTTCTGTGGTATGGCTCCATGGTTTTTCTCGTTATCATATTTTCCACGTTAATTTTTGTGTTTGAATGTTTGTGTGCTTGTGCTTATCTTGCGTGCATGTGCTATGTGATTTTTTACATATAATTTTGTGATTTTGGATTTTTTTTGTGTTCCGTCAACGTAACCCCGATCCTCAATCAAGAGCGTACTAAGTATTCGCTTTCGAGACAGAGAGTGTGTTGAATTTCCAACAAATGGTATCAGAGCGAGAGGTTACCTTATTGGTCCTAGGGTTTGCTATTTGAGTGGGAGAAATGGCCAACAAGATGAGACACAAAATAAAGAAATTCAACAGAACAAACTTTGTGCTCTCAAAAATATAGATGGAAGATCTGCTTTATCAAAAGAAGTTATATCTTCCATTGAAAGGAGCTGGCAGAAAACATGCAACTATGACTGACAAAGAGTGGGAAGTTCTCGATAGAATTGCACTGGGTTTGATTTATTTATCATTGTCTTCTTTTGTTGCCTTTAACATTTTTAATGAGAGAACTACTGTATATCTCATGAATGCTCTGATGAGAATGTATGAGAAGCCTTCGGCTACGAATAAAATTTTCTTAATGTATGGGAAGCTCCAAGAACTGAAGCCAGTGGACATGAATTTCTATAAGGATTGTGTGTTGGGCAAACAGAAGAAAGTTCATTCTCCAAAGTTGAAAGAGAGCTAAAAGGTAAGAAACTTATGTTGGTACATACATATATATGGGGGACAGCTCCTACTTTTTCCATAGATGGAGCCACATATTTCATCACCTTCATGGATGACCATACGAGGAAGGTATTGTAACAACCCTAATGTTGTTACCCATTAATTAGTTGCTTAGTCAACTTAATTTCTTTTCCATTACCCTTATAATAGTATTAAGAGCCTCTATTTTAATTTTTGTGCGATTTGAAGATCATTTGATAATTTCCACTATTTCATGATTTCCCAATAATTCTGAGAATACATAATTTATTTAGACATTAGAATTAAAAATGGAGTCCATCATTGGACTCATCACCCCCAAATTAACTTGGGGTAGTATTTTGGAAGTGTTTGGATGTCGTCAAATTTTTTCGATTATTTTAATAATATTTTAATACTCAGAAAATTAGAATAATTAAATTGACCTCCAATCAAAAATCAGATTGCATTTTTTATTTCCTCACCCCTCGATTAAGTAAGAGTAAATTTTTGGGATTTTTTGGAGTCCGTTTAATTATTTTATTTTGAGTAATAAATGATGTGTAATTAATTAATTAATTAAATATATTAAATTATAAATATATATATATATATATATATATATTATTTTAAATATCCCGATGGCTAATTTCCAAACCACGGAGATCCGATGCGCAAGCCTGAACAAGGCGCAGCGGATCAGTGAAATCCTGGCCATTGGGCATTTTGGGATTAGATCTAGCAGCTTAGGATTAATCAATCGCATATAACCGTCGGATCAGCACCTTGATACGACGGGCTAGATGCGTTCCCTATACGTTGTCTCTGCCAGATGATCGTGCGCCTGCCGACGCTCAGTCCGTGCAGTGATTCCCTCCAGCTGGCCTCCACGAGGGTAATTAACCCTTCTATTCCACTCCTTGCCACTTTTCGCAATCTCTGAGGGATTTAGCTGAAGCCGGGAGCGGCTAAGGAGCTATCTAGGGCACTTCGAGCGACCACCAGACTTTGAGTTTCCTCCACAGGTACCCATCCATTACTCCTCTGAAATTGATTATGCATGTATCTATTCCATGCGACGAGCTATCGATCCAAACTTTGATCGGGCTCGATTGAGTAAGATCGAGCCTGAATGGATCGAACAATCCGTAATAGTCTCTAAGGTTCCATTGGTGAGATCTTGGGCATCATCTATTTCCCCCCATACTTATCGTATGGTTCCAACTTTAGTCTTAGATGAACGGCTTCGGTGAGATCTTCTCACCGGTGTGCGGGCCGCATCCAGAGACCGTCAGAGTCGAGCGAAACGAATAACCCTAATTTTGTCAATTCATGTGCTATGTGTGGACGAAGCGGTCTGCCGTAGATTGGTTCTCAGTCCGAGTTTTCTTCCTGAGCCGAACCGGTCCAATCTTCAGACCGCGGGCTGTGGATTTTACGATGCCGGTCCCACCTTTGTCACGTGGCCCTCCCAAGAGCTGCCGCGTGTCAAGGCGGACGCTGTTTTCTGCGCCGCGTTAAATTTTGTGCTGCGGATTTCCGTGCCATCGCCAGCCCCCATTTTTCGTGCTGCCTTTAATTCCGCGCTATCATCTGTTAATGATTAGTGGATTGAATGTAATAAAGAAAATTGTATTTACTTTATGTTTAATTAATTCAAATTTCATTTAATCATAATTTTAAAAATACTTAGTCAAATAATACAAAATTATATATCATTTAGATCAAAAAAATGACATGAATATAATGGTATAATTAGATTTAGTATTTAAACCCTAAATTTTATAACTACTTTTTAACCCTAATTAGGTATCCCAAAAATCCTAAAATATCAACATTGTCCAATTTAACATACTTAGTGCCATTTTACTCCTTACGCTATAAGAATTTCATATTAATTTGTATTATTTTATTTGGACAATATTTAATAATTTTAGATTTTTGGCTCTTAAATTAAGGTAATTTTATGAATTTTCTAGTTTCATTAATTGCATATTTTATATATTTAAACTTTAGGACAACAAACATATCATATTATTTATTTCCCATGTTATTTTAATTATATGTTTAGAGATTAATTTTCATATGTTGATGCTTGTATATTTAACAAAGTGATTGATTTCAATCTATAAACCTAGGAGAGATACTTTAGAAATTATGTTATAAGATGGTTTACTTGAGAACTTAGAAGTTGTGAGATATCCAAATTAATGTAGTTAACCTTAATACGTATGTAATTGCAGGTTGTGAATCAATTAAGATTAGTTCTAAGTAATTAGATTGGATCCTAACTTACTTAACCCGTAGCTCTTAAATCCTCATTTAAATCCTTTTTGGAATTAATTAGGTATCCTAAATTCATTAGTATAGTTTAGGAGCCCTATTAATTTCATTAACCTTTAACTTATAGTATTTGTAGAACTTGTTGCTTTCAATCCTCTCTCTCATATTCTCTAAGTCTTTTCTATTATCTTAACTTAGCTAGATTAGTATTTGATTGAATAAATCCTTCTAACTACAACTTAGCTTGAGAAGTTTAGTTATTAGAACTTTAACTTCCATCTTATCCCAATATGATAATTCCATAACTGCACCCTTTCCTAACTTGTTTCCTATGCCATGATTTAGTTAACCAATTTCAATCTTATGGTTTAGGATAAGGATATGATTAATTTCAATTATAAACCTCTTCGGCACCTTTTCTAAATATCCCTCTTGGTAAGCTAGATATTTCCTGCCTTTCTTTCCCTACAAATTTGTATTCCCAATATTTTCTTTGTCTCTCCTAAGCTCCTCATTTCAAAGTTCCTCGATAATTACTCCTTCATGTGATCCTGTAATGCCCCATTATTAGATCCAATATAATAATCCAATAATGAGTGTTACAGTTGTACTTAATACTAGATTTGAAATTTCTAATTCACTATTGAGTACTACCTTTATAATGTGGATCTATGACTAAAATAAAACTCGAATATTCTAATCAAACATTCATCATTCATAATATGAAAAATATACAATATGAAAGAATAGTTTTAAACATCGCAGAAACATTAATATATAAGTTTTAGAATGTAATCACTCATCCTCACATATATAAAAATAAAAGACAAGTAAAAGAGTCTTTAGCACACAGCCAGTTTATGCTCTACTTTAGGCACCAAGTATAATCAAATCTCCTGATCTACCATATTTGATTTATAATTAATCTGCACATCTAATAAAAAGAAACAAGTGGTTAGACTTAAGAAATCAAAGTACAATTAAAGGGTATTAAATATATTAATTTATACGGATATCATGTTAGTCATTTACAATTTTAATATAAGCAAAGCTTCCCATTTAAAATTTGTTTTTGGACATAGCTCTATAGATAAATGAAAGTGAGGTGCTAGAGGTATACTCATAGACTTTGTAAGCAGGAGATTCAGTTGGGTGGATATCAACTCTATAGTCTATAGTTGCCTTATCTACAACAAAAGCTAAATATCCACGAGGTTATTTCAGGCCCTTGGATTGTCTATGGGGATTTCAATTGCATCAGATACTCTTACGAAAAGTTTGGTGGTTCTCAAGCTTATTATGCTTATAAATTATTTTGTCATCTTATAGAATAAAAATAAATTACTATTTTTCAAAACTCCAACTACTCATATTATTAATAATTAACTTGAGATCAATATCTCTAAGTTAATTAGGAGCTCAATTAGCTCTAATTATTAAGTAGATCATTAAAATTAGATAATTATGGATATCACATAGTTTGCAATTATTGAATTTTTCCTTGAATGCTTGCTTAGCTTTGAGCCAATTTTATTTGACACATTCATATATGTAGTGCCCTGCCCCGTCGTCGTGTGCAAATGAAATGGTCATAATTAAGTTCGGCGACGGACCGGTACGCCACTCGAGGAGGAATGACCTGTCTCTCCAAAATAGCTGAAAACACCAAAACCCTATCTGAAGGGCTGCTGACTCAACCTCAAGGAGAGTTGAGAGCTAATACTTAAGATAAGAGTAGTACCCTTATCCTAAGTATTAGACAAATACATATATTGGATTTAGAATATAATAGAAATCCAATATATATATAAGATATCATTATTTTCAGTATACTGATCACATCACAATACTAAGTATAAGTAGTATATAATAGAGTGTGGAAGCTTAAAGCAAACATCCAGAAACATTTATCACAGAAGCTGTATAAAAATATTCATCTCAGAAAAGAAAGAAAATACATCTAGAATTATTACAAATATTTACTGAATAAAAGGCAAAGAGCTAAGTACTGAACTGAAATAAACTAAGCAAAAAGATAGAAAAACTGGAGGAGAGTCCACTAGTGCTCCACGGGCTCCTTCTGAATCTCCTGGGTGTCCTCCCGACCTGGCTCAATTTACTACTGCTCGAGATCTAGCAAATTGCTGGATCCCAAAAGTACCCCATATTAGATAATAAGTCTAACATATTGAAACTAATCTAACAATTCTAATTATTCATTCAACATTTACATAATAAGTAAGTCTGCATGAAAAAAACTATAAAGGTAATTGAAAGCATAAAACTATATAAAACCTTACAAAACTGAACTAAAGTAAAGTAAAATTGAACTGTAAATTGAATACTAAAAATAAACCAAAATAGTAATGAATCTGAGACTGAGTAATCATATATGAAACTATATTGTATATCACTGAAATTGTGCATCTAAATATGCCACAACACTGTATGCTACTGATATGCAACCAAAATATCACTGAATTGCTATGAGTAGTACAGTCCAATGTATACATACATCCAGTTGGGAATACTGCTTACTGATGATGCCGATATATCCTGAAATTCCCCAGTCAATAAATGCAACATTCAGTAACTCATAAATCATCACTGATACTCATACATCATTCTAATACTCACACATCATGCTTATGCGCATGCTCATGTTTATGAGATAAATCCAGAAAAATGCTTTGAAATCTAATAATGAATTCGATGTCTCCATTGTGCAGAATCCTGCTAAAATGATTCTGGCTACTAAAAACCTAACTTCGATAATTGGTTAAAGTTGAGAGTTTACTTGAAAATCATTAGCTGGGATGATTGTATACACAAATTTAGCATGTTTGCAAAAAAAGGTGGATTTAACCCTTAGCTTGTTTAAACTGCACTTATCGAAGCACACTATGATAGGAGGCAGAACCCTGTCACAGTTTACATCTAAAGCTAAGCTGTTAAAAGACCTACTTACAAGCATACTTAGTGTTCTATGCAAAGTGACTTGGGATACTTAGTTTACATAAACTACACTTATCAAAGCACACTACGACAGGAGGCAAAACCCTATCATAGTTTATATCTCAAACTAAGTATCTTGTTCACTAATTGTAACACTCTTAGTCTTAAAGGATTTATTCTAACGAGACTGTATTTATCTAATCCCTCAGGATAGCACATGGTCATAAGTCTATATTGGAGTGAATCAACCAATCCTGAATATTACTAAAATAATCCAATACTATGGGTATACCCTACTATACCCAACCAATAATTTGGGTTCAGAAGGTTCTATTTAATCAAGAATTTATCAAAGCTATTAATCCTTATTCTAAATAGGTGTGTCCTATACAAGGCTCTATGGATGTGATCAAAAGATCACTCAATATTGAATTTTACCACAAGAGAGAAGTTCCATTCTAACTGCTTTAAGTGATTTCTACCACAATATATCAAGTTCAACTTCTAAAGTTATGAAGGATCGTCTAAGTTTCTACCTCAATAAATTACAAAAGCTCTTCCTACCTCAAGGTATCAATAATTAAGGCCTTTAAATATTTCAAGAATGATCCTAAAGCAATACCCTTAATATCTCACTTTTCTACTTCTTAAGGTTTACTTGTTAGACTTAGATTAAAGTGATCAGATCAGATGATTAAAATTTATGTGATCCTTTTCTATTCTACAATTATGGGATGAAATTAAAGATCTCATTAGAGTTAGATCATTTTGTAAATCATTACAATTTTATTACTCATTTTATGCTAATAGTCTTATATAAGAGAAAATTAAAGATCTAAAGTTTAGATTCAGATGGTTCAATCACACAGATTTGATATTAACCTTAGCACTTCTAATTTAATGATTTAAGATCAATACTAAATCATATGCATTATTGGAACAATGTCAATTAAATTATCTTTCAATCAAGTTAATTGATTAAGTGATTAAGGTTTAGATCTTAATCAAGATAAGTTAGAGTTTAACCCCTAACCCTTCTACTATTAAGACCAAGGGTTAATTTTAAATATCAATGACAAATCAATGTATTATTAGCATATTATTAATGTCAAATTTTAAGTTTTGATTAAGTATCATCTATTTAATCAAGTTATCCAGATTCTTATGTTTAATTATAGTTTAATGTCAACTAAGCATATTTAAGTGTCCAAATAATGTTAAAGTTTTCTAACATACATCCCAATATTATGAAAGCATATAATTGTAAAGATGCCATAGGGCAAAAAGGTAATTAATGCTAATTAAATTCTAAATCAACCCAAAAAGATTAGCACTTAATCACAAATCTAAAGGACTTAGGTTTCATGCCATTTAGTTGTTGAGATATACATATTCGATACAAGCACTTAAGATTCTATTACTTAGCATTTAGCATAACATATATTTCAAGTACATAGTAAATTTTGAGCACTTGATAAAAATAATAAAGTTTCAAACTTAATTTCCATATAAAATTTTATGCAAATTTTCATATGCCTATTTAATATTATTTAGTCCCACTAGGGTCCTAGGGCCCTTAAAATATAAAAACAGTGAAGTTTTGGTCATTTCAGCTAAAACTGGGCAGTATTAAAGAAATTCTATGCATTTGCAAATTTTGGGCATTGTGGCGCTTCTACCGCTGCAGCGCGCTGTGGCGCTTCTGCCGCTGTGGGCGTCTGCCGCGGCAGCGCGCTGGGGCGTTTATAGCATTGTGGCGTGCTGTGGCGCGCGACAGTGGCCCAACTTGCGAAAATCCTGTTCAATTAATTTATTTTCCTGATTTCCTAAAGTTTTCCCGAAATTCCGCTACAGCCCGCTTCAGCGCGCTGCAGCGGTCCATTTGCAATTTTTATTGTTTAATTAATCGTTTAATTGACTTCCCAAGATTTTTTCAAAATGCTGCTACAGCCCGCTCCAGCGCGCTACAGCGGCCCGGTTTGCAACTTGGGCGCTGCAGCGCCAGACGGTAATTTTGCCAGGTGTGAAACCCGTAAGGGTCTACTTTTGAGCTCAAATACTCTCAATATAGAGTATTCCATGAGTTGTGCTATATATCGATGGAATGGTCCTTTTGATACCTTTCCATCGACACCAAAATCGGCACAAACGAAGTATCCTAACTATACAAAAAATGTAGATAAAGAACAGGTATACAAAATAGACGAAAACAAAGTATGCATTTTTCAAAGAAATGAGATGCCTCAATAAGCCTCAATGGCTTCCTTACTTCATTATGAGTTTCTAGAGCTACAAACACGCATAGTAGCAATATGAAGAAGATAAAGGAGAGGAGCAAGCGGGTACCTTAGACCTTGCAAGAGGAAGAAGAGGACCTTTACTTTCTTCAAGACCTTGGAGGTGGAGAGCTGCACTTCTTCTTCTTCAGCAAGCACCCAAAGAAGGAGCAAGGAGGGAGAAGGAGCTTAGTTTTTTGCAAAGGGAAAGAAGAAGGATTTGAGCTCCTTCTTAAAGGAGAGAAGAGAAGAGGTGAGGACATGGCCTAAGGGGAGGGGTGGCATGGCCTAAGGAGATGGAGCTCTGCTCCATTGCATGGGAGGTGCCGAATAATAAGTATGGCCAACTAAATAAAAAAATTAGGAAAGAGGAAAATTGCAAATTAAGGACTAGATAATCACTTATTTATTTTCTTTAATTATTAAAAAATTCTGATTTTAAAAACTTGCTTCGAAAATTCTCAAAAATTTACCCCTAGCTAATTTGGGGGTAAGAAATTCAATGGCAAAGTCAGAATTCGATTCTGACGATTATTTAATTATTCCATTTTCCGGTGCATTTAATTATATTAGAATATTCGTGAAAAATTCGACGACTTCCAAACGCATTTAAAACATCACCCCTACCTAATTTGAGGGTGACGATCGCAACGACGAAGTCAAATTTTGATTTTTATGACAAATTAAATACCTCAATTTCTTAATTAAGTAAATATTAAAATAATCTAAAATATTAGATTGAGCTTCGAATTGCTCCAAACCTTCAAGGTTTGGTTCTAATGACTATATGAACTTAATGAAATGATAATTATGATACGATTATGCTCAAATCAAGCTAGGTAACAACCTTGGGTTGTTACAATATAAGATATTGTGCATAAGTAAAACTTTCACATTTAAAATTATAAGAGTTTACAATATTGGTTAAGCTAAGGACAAGCTAATTATGAGTAATATTGTGGCACCCCAGCCCCATCGTAGTCTTATTAACTCTTAAGTTAATAAGATTGCGATAGAGTGGTCACCAAATGATAAGTTCCTCACTTATGACTAGATTAGATATTTATTCTAATCCAATATAATTAAGAAAATTGTCATTTATAAAAGAATTTCACTAAATGATTAATATAAGAAATGTAAACAGAGTGCAAAAGCAAAATATAACATCAATTCAATCATAATACAATAAAAAATATATACAACTCAGAATTAGTAAGAGAAAATTAAAGATAAAAGCTGAAAATAAAATAAACACTCGTCCTCACAAGCAACAGAAGTAAGAGAATTAGGAATCTTTAGTAGCTCAATCCTCCTCCTGAATCTGGTCTTCAGAAGGCTTCATAACTTCAAATAGCTCAGAATCTATCATTATCGGCTATGGGCCAACATAAAAAAAATCTTATTAGATAAAATGTCTAAATATATTTTAGGCTACAAATTATTCAATTTATTTTAAGATATCACCATTAAAATATAACATCTAAACAAGCAAGTATATGAGTAGAATGCGTATGAAAAGAAAAGATAGTTATAAACAATAAGTTTATAACTAAAATAAAATAGGAAGTAAGCACATACCTCCAAATATAGTTACAATAAGGTTAAGTATAAAATAAAGAATAATTATTAATAACTAGAAGAAAAACTCATCCTAAATATACTTATGATTAATATAAACTTATGCTAATTAACATGAAATAAAAGAACATGATAATACATTTAAATAACTAAAAATAAGATTAGCATCATATATATATAAACAGCGAGTAAGATTAGCATCCTATAAGTAAATAAGACTAGTAAATGCAGTAAGGCAATAAATAAGGAAATGCTGAAATACAGTAAAGTAAGCTAAAAATAGTAAATATAAAACTGAAAACTGCTATGGCTGAACAGTCATTCAAACTGAAAGTATACATCAATCTCACTTAGTCTGCTGGGCTAAGGCAAAAACACTAAGAAGAAGTGTACTTAAAACTAGTAATGCCATATCAGATCCCAACTGATAAATTCAGTGGGGCAAGAGTCTATTACGCACCATCCTAGGCTGTCGTATAGGGCTAGGCATGGTATAGATTACCAGAACTAGCAACTAAGTCTAGACTGATCACTATCAAATGAAATGAAGAGGCAAACTACTTAAGCTACATTTTACTGAACTGGAAGTCAAAAAACTGAAAATATCGATAAAATTGCAAATGTTGTTTATGCAATTTCAAAAGTTGATATAAGATACTTATCAAATATCTTATATCCATAATATATATCCAAGGTATGAAGCTCAATTACAATATAAGCAAAGCATCAAATATCAAAGTGAGCACTTATAATGATATTTTCTATGGTATGGCTCCGTAGTTTTTCATGTTCTTGGGTTTTCCACGTAAATTTTTATGTTTGGATGTTTGTGTACTTGTACTTATCTTGCATGTATGTGCTGTGTGATTTTCTACTTGTGGTTTTCTAATTTTAGATCTGCTTAGTAACCGTCAACGCAACCCCGGTACTCAATCGAGAACGCACAAAGTCTCCGCTTCTGAGATGGAGAGTTTGTTTGATTTCCAACATTCCCTTAGTAAGTAAATTTCAAATTGAAAATTTTAGAAGTTGAAATCTACTCACAAAAGAAAGAAGCTTCTTAGCCCAACCTATAAGCCCAACCTATAAGTCAAATTCAAAAAGTGAAACTTTCTAAAAATGACAGCATGATGATTTTGAGTTAAAAGCTAAATAGTTAAATACAAAATTATGCAGATACACTTGATATTTGATTTTTGACTTGTTCAACAAAAAAATAGAGAGAATGTACATTAGATACTACATTTTGCACTTATTACTTTTTTGTTGCTTTTAATAATGTTATGCTCTAGTTTTATATGAATATTAAATTACAATTAGTCAATAAATATCACAAAATAAAATGCTTAATATCTTGTGGATGTTGCAAATATTTTAAAAAGCTGGTGTTATTAGGTATAGATGGGACTAATCCATCGAGAGTTATAAAGGTATCATTTGGAGCTTTTGAGAGGGCCTAGTTGATGATTATGCTTATTTGAACTAACATCTCATGGTTTTGAATTTGTCCATCAAAATTGCTAAAGTTGTTTTTTCACATTTAAAAAAATATACGTGCTACAATTAATAAGTTTTTGAACATGTGTTATATTATAAATATGTTAGTATATTCGTGAAAAGTAATGTATTTCTTATGTTATCATTTTTCCTACACTTTATTTATACCTTGCTTTTGTTTATTGTACTTGAGTCTTGAAAAAGTGTAATATTATTATTCAACGATACTTAAAAAGTATTTTCTAATTTTATGAATTTAAATATTGACATTTTTGTTATTTATATATATATATATATATATATATATAATGTTAAATCAGGAGCTAGAATGTTAATTTAATATGAATGGATGGCTGCTAAAATTTCTTATGAAATTGAATGGCAATATTCCTTCGTATCATTTCACTTAAATGTTCTATAGAGTTAAGCGATTCCGAGAGCGCAATGATGATTTAGTTCGAGCTAACCTGGCAAAGAGTTCTCACAAGAATAAAAAGAATTCAAAGAAAATGTTAAAACTAATCTCAAAAATATATAATAACTTATTATGTGAGTTTTAAGCCAAATAATGCCCTAATAAAAGAAAAAAAATGGAAGTTTTGCAAATTCATTAATAAAATATTACTATTTTATCTAGAATATAAAAGTAAAAATTTGGTTAGTCAAATCAATTCAGAACTTAACAAAAATTTCAGAATAGTTATTTAACATCATAAGTTTAAACATTAGATATAATCTTTAAATTTAGACAATGTTTAAATTTTTATGGTGCATATATCTAATGTATTATACTTAGTAAATCTAAATACGAATTATGGAACATGCTTAAAAATTAAATTCGGTTGGTTGTATGTGAAACTCAAAAATCTCTGAATGAATGATACTAAGTAATTATTATGTAAAACTTAGTAAAATTAGAGAAAGGCTATTTATTCTTGTTAATATGGTACTTAAAAAAATTTATTAAATGAGATTTGAGCATTATTTCAATAAAAATTTAAAAAATAATATTTATATTATTTTAATATAAATAAATAAATATTAATAAAATAATATCTAAATTCTATCCAATAAATTTTTTTAAGTATCATATCTCTAAATAATATTTCTCTTAAAATTAAGATACTCAGTTAATTTGTCTTATCAATTTTTAAGATTAGGCTAAATTAAACAAATAATAAATATATATAAAAAAATAAAAATTATTTCCTCATCATATATTGACAAAAAATATATATTCAAATTCAAAAAAAAATTAATTCTATTGTATGAGCAATGATAAAAGAAGGCTAAATTTAAAGTATTGTTAAAATTTGAGCACGGAATTGCCCGTAATTAATTTTTGAAGCTTTAGACATAAAACTTAATATAAAATAAAATATAGTTTCAGACTCAAAAGATTTTGTGAATATGTTTTCATCTCATCAATATGCACCGTCAAAGATGAAGGGGTCTTCAACCTCTCTTTGATTTCCCTGTAAGAAAAATTCACAGAAAACTCAATAAAATAATAGACAATTACAAACCCAATGAATTACATGGTTTCAATGTAAAATAATTATGTTCATGAAGAGAAGATGACAAGAATTTTATAATATGGGCAAACTTTGGAACGGCTCTCGGAGAAATTACCCAAACGTCAAATCGGGTCAATTCGTGCGAACCCCAAATGCACCAATTCGCGACGATTACAAAATGCTGATCTTACCGATTACGAAATGCGGGCACTAGTTTCCAAAACCCTTGAGTCACTGCCCAAAAAAAATTCAACACATTTGATATCATAAACCCCTCTATCAATCACCTTTTATTAATTAAGATTTATTAAAGAATCAGAAGATAACATTACATTATTGTAATGTTTCAGATCTATGGTGCCTATTGCTTCTAACTGGCAAATGAACACCAAAAGCAGCCCCAACATAGGTTGATTATAGTTAAACTTCCTCATAAGTGTAAATCAAAATCTTTTAAGAGGGAATCAATTTCCACCTGACAACGCTGAATCGCAAAATAATTACGCAAGCCCGGTGTGTCTTTAATTGTCAGTCGATGGGTTCTCACATGCACAACGGCCTCTCTAAACGATCTATATTTAGAAGGACTTGTCATGAAATCTCAAGATCAAGAAAGCTCAAAAGGCATGATGAGCCTCCACAAGAAAGAGAGAGAGAGAGAGTTTATATACTTATTTAAGCTTTGTAATATCATGTATAGAGATCTTTACCCTTTCATCTCGGGAGAGGAACCATGCAAAGCCGGATCATGTCAACACATTAGGCTCAACTCGAGCTGGACCGGGTAAATTGAGCTCAGACTCTCCGGGCCAAGCAGAGCCCAAGCCTTGCCAATATTTATGTTTGTGCTATAGCTCTTCAAAATATTCTTAAAAAATTAAATATTGTCAAATAATATATTATTTTCTCTTATATAAATACTATTTTCTTAAGACTTGGAAAAATTTGAAAATAATTCAGAGCATTTTTATTGTTGTTTAGCCAAAATAGGCCCCGGCCCGGTCTGCTGGCTACTGCCAAGTGCTATTCTTCTCTTTAAATGCAAATATGAGCTAAATGACCGTCCTACCCAAAAAGAATGTCAAGATTTTAAAGGCCTGCAAAAGAGCCGGTCGCAGCGGCCAAGCTTGCCCTTTTTCTTAACAATATATAATAAACGTATTTCTCCTCTGTTATATAAATCACATTCTCTTCTGTCATCGATCGATCGATCCCATTACCAGAACTATTTTTTGGAAGCTCTTCCTCTCCCGAACTACTTGGGGCAAGGAAAAAAGTCCGGATTTGCTCCGACACTGCTCAGAGCTGAATCTCGTAAGCAATTCTGAGTTGTTGTTGTTGTTTTGAAGAAAATGCGCTGATTTGTGATAATGATTCTAAATTCTTAATCACCGAGCTCTGAATTTTCTCTTAGATACACTCTGTTTTCTTAAACCTTCATTTTTTATTGGTTCTGCTTCTTAAATTTTGAGTGATGTTAAAGTGCATTCTTTGGGGAAGCTGAAGGGACAGTTCCCGCCCGCATGTCAAAGCGTTTCCTTTTTTTTTTACACTGATAAGAGGCAGCGCTGTGAGGGGAAGCAGATTTCTCGAAGCGGTGCGGTCACCGGCTGAGGAGACATGCTGGCGTGCATCGCGTGCGCGAAGCCGGAGCTGGAGGATGGTGGGGAAGATACGGCGCGTGCGGGGACACCGAGCAGAAAAGACAACGTCAAAAGCCTCAGTTCTCAGGTTCGGCCCGCCCCAAGCTCTGTCTGCTCCTCTCTTCTGTTATTTTTTCTCAGCGCAGTCTAAGATTTTAAATCATAACTTTGATTACCACTAATCATATATTTTATTTCTTTTAAGAATCCCATACTCTCTTAAAAAGATAAAATAAACTGCAACAATTGCAAAAACAACAACAGTGAGCATTAATCTCATTAAAAGGCTAAAATGCACATAAGAAATGCAAGATCTTCAGAAAAACATGAATTTTCTTAGGGTTTTTTAATCTGTTTCTTATTAAAGAGAGATGAGATGAAGTCATGGCCGGGGACCACCATCGGACCCATTAAATTGGAAAGGGCAAATTTGTTGCATGTCGCTAACATTGTCGATTTTCCAATCTACGGCTCTGTTTTGATATTTTAATAAGAAAAATGTTATTTTGCTCCTTAATAATTCATTAAAGTATTTTTATTCTTAAGAGCTGTTGAGATTACTCCTAAATCATCTAATTTATAATTATTACTCATATAATACTCAAATCTTTATAATTAATACATCACCTGGAAGCTATTCAACGAACTTCCGATCAATCAATGCTTCTTCTTTGCAAACGCTGTGATTCGATTTTCTGATCTGAGATTGAGTGATATTTAAAAATAAGATATTTTAGGAGCAATTTTTGTTGATATAGGAATAAAAATCTCTTTATTAAATGAATACCAAAACACTCAGTAATACCAAGAAAATTGCTTGATTAGAGAGCTTAATTAAGTTTGCATAATACTGAGTCGTAATTACAGTGCGTGCCACTGATTCAACAGAGACAAAAGATGGTCAAGAGGAGAGAGGCTTGCTGTCATTCTCTCTCAGAGAGAGAAAGAGAGAGACAGGGAGAAGAGAGGACTCAACACTACAGCTACTCTTTTAGTTGCTTTTGTCTGTTCGTCCAAAAAGGGCCCAATCGTTCCTTTGTCTCTCTTTAATATGCTATCTTTATATATACCAAATGCATGCCTTTTTTAGTTTCATCATCTTCTTTTTCTTCTTTTGCGTTAAAGATAGGAGAGGTCTTGTAGATAGAACAGGAGCAGCTAGCTCTTTAGGATCCGACTTGATTTCTTCTTCTTTTTTTTTTTTTTTTCTTCTTTATTTTTTTTTTTTTTTTTTTTTGTTAAAAGGAGTGCTCTGTAAAAGAGAGCTCTGTTTTGCTTCACGGAAAGAATAAAGTTAAGAGAAATGCTAAATCATTTTAAT
This sequence comes from Gastrodia elata, assembly GCA_016760335.1. Classification (NCBI taxonomy): domain Eukaryota; kingdom Viridiplantae; phylum Streptophyta; class Magnoliopsida; order Asparagales; family Orchidaceae; genus Gastrodia; species Gastrodia elata. The sequence continues at coordinate 17,882,339 of CM028681.1, forward strand.
ACAAAATTTAAAAATAATATTTTTATTGTTTAATTTTATTTTATTAAATTAGATGAACTTCAAACAAAATATATATATATATATATATATATATATTATATGTGAGATATAAATTCAAGATTAGATGAACTCAAACACCACCCTTAATTAATTGGGCACTAGTGTTTAGATATCTTAAAATTGCATAATTCATTGCCCAGCAAAAGCAGCTAAACTCAATATAAATATTGTTAATGTTAGAATTCAATTGCAAGCCTAACAAAAACAAGGAAATGCATCATCTATTGTGCTCAGTTATAGCCGCCGCCTGTGTTGGAGCGCATTGGAAAAGTATAGTCTCTCCGTCGGCCATTTACTGCGGGTGCTGTGTTGTGTCCCCTCCGTTTGGCCGCTGCTTTCATATTTACTGCTCTTTATGGCTTTGAGCTATCATAGGGTGCTGTTTTCTTAGAAGTAGATGTAGAAATCGAAGTTAGTGGACATTTAAAGCTCCTTCATCTATCTCTATCTTTTCTATACTTTATTGTTAATAATATATGAACTTGATAGAGCACTGTTGGAGAACTTATAATAGTGTAGCCATTTTCATCACTCTAAATGGCAGGCGATAAGTGCATATTCTACCAAACTGGCGTACTCATCCAATTACAGTATTTTATGATTTTAATTTTAATAAGAAGAAAATATGATATGTGATGGATGAAAATGAATTAATGGTAACTATTTTGCTAAAACATGCAGTTGAAGGATATGGTGCTGAAGTTTTCGGGGGCGTACCGCCAATGCAGGGGAGGCAGCGCGGCCTACTTCCGCCCCAGGTCCCATCAGCGCGACCCCGTCTTCGACGAAGATGAGGCGAGCGGCCGCTACGCATTTCTCCGCGCAGCCGCCGCCGCCTCGTCGTCATCGGCGGGGGACGCCTGGGACCTGCCAATGAGTGAGAGGGCGCCGCCTCCTTGTTCGGACACGGTTACGCAAGACGAAGGGGAGCCGGCCAGCAAGGAGTGGGTCGCCCAAGTGGAGCCCGGTGTCCACATTACCTTCCTCTCCCTGCCGGGCGGCTTCGGCAACGACCTCAAGCGCATTCGCTTCAGGTTCTTCCCTCCCTTGCAGTTGGAGTCTGAATTAGTGTATAAATTTTGGGGTTTAGTATCTCAATTGAGTTATTGTAGTGATAAGAAAATGGATGAGCTAATGATGAATAGAACATTGATGAATGTGTTGTGTAATAAAAAAGCCGGGAGATGTTCAACAAGTGGCAGGCGCAGAGGTGGTGGGGAGAGAACTACGACAGGATAATGGAGCTTTACAACGTCCAGAAATTCAGTCGACAGGCACTTCCCACTCCGCCCAGATCCGACGATGGCTGTACTGAGGTACTTTCCTTTCTATGCATTTTAAGAATTTTTTTTTTTTTTTTTTTTTTTTGTAAATTTAGTTTTGATTGCTTTGAGATTGTTATCTAATTATGATATGTTATGATTGCACAAAAATATATATCAAAAAAATATTTATGATTAGTTAGAAAATTTTTTTTTTTTTGTAATTTTTGAATATAATTACATATTAGATTCATCTATGTATTTTAAATAGGAATGATGGTTCTAACAAAAACATTTTTTAAGAGATCTTTTTATGTTAAAAAAATTATTTAAAAATATATATTTGCTTAATTGTTTTTTCAAATAATATAAAAAGGTTAATTTTTTAATGCAAAAATATGTTTTTTAATTCTGTTTACAGTGGACTTTTTTTTTAGATGATTAAGGATTTTTAATATGTGAGAAATGTTATTTAGAATTTTTAATTTTGCATCTAAAAATATCCATTGGATTTGCATATTTTTATAAGTATTTATTTATTTATATTATTTTATCTAAATTCGATTGAATTAGTTTTTTTAGTTGTATTTCTCTTTAAGAATTAGTTTTTTTTTTTTTTTTTTTTATACAAAACATCTTAAATTTTATTTTAAAATATATAAAATAATTAAAAAACCTTTTATAATAAAAAAAACGTGTTTTCTGTTTTTTTTAAAAAAAAAAACTCGTTTTTAATACAAACTATATTTTTTGTTTTGAGTTCTGCTGTAGGATCATCGCTTCCACGGCCAAAAACTCTTTTTTCTTCTTAAATTAATTAAAAGAAAGCATATTTTTGTATGGGAACAGAGCATTTCTGCTTCTGTTCTTACTATTTTCTTTAGCTCATCAGCCTCTTCTATCGGGCAACCAATAATAAAGCATATGAATTTCTTCAGATTCGAAAATGAGCTTTGTTATAGTAAAAACAGACCCTTGAACTTATAATACTGTAATTCTATTTATGCGCATAAAATCTGCATGGAAAAGTTCATCTGAGATCATCACATGGTGTGTGAGGGCAAACATTATCTGATAGTTGATACAAATGGTAATGAATTGATCGTGCCATGCAGCACAGGGAATCATTCTACTCGAGAACAGGTTCAACAAGAGAGAGCCCTGTGACTCGAGCTGGGTTTTTCAGGCCAGGTTCGACGGCGTCGGCGGGCCGGGCTTGTTACTTTCCGTCATCGTCGGCGCCGCCGGACCTGCCGGAGCACGTGACAGCGCACCAGATGCGGCCGAGCGGCGGCGTGGCTGCGGGGTCGTCGGTGGATGCCTCGAGGACGACGACGTCCTCGAGGGATGAGGCGGCCTCCGTCTCTGCCAGCAATGCCAGCGATCTGGAGGCGGCGGAGTGGGTGGAGCAGGACGATCCCGGCGTCTATATCACCATCCGGGAGTTGCCCGATGGCTCCAGAGAGCTCCGCCGCGTCAGATTCAGGTTTGTTTTTATGCAATGCGCGTGTGTATACATTGCTTGTGCACTGAAATATGAGGGGGGAAATCACTTAACATTTGTTTTAAATCAAGTATTAATTTCTAAAATGTGTTGGTTCATTTTCACATGTGTATCAGACCGATAGTTCATTTTGTTCAAGCAGTAGCACCCGGTCATTGTTCCCACGTTGCCTCCTGTGGAGAAGAAATGCATGTGCGTATCATAGCTCGTGGCCGGAAATTTGAGGGGGCTGCTCATTGCTTTTGAGTCAAATATTAGTTTTATGAACTGTAATGGGTCGTTCTCTCATGTGTATCAGAGTTGATAGTTTATTTTTGTCAAGCAAAATCGTAGTGGCTTATTGCTCCCACGCTGCCTCTATGGAGAAGCCTGTGCTAGTGATGCACCTGCAAGTTCGCATAAAGTCGCATGATTTTGGCGGTTTCCTGTACTTGAATTTGCTTGGCTTTGGAGCGGAATTCTTGAGAGGGGAGATTGGTTTAATAATGGAGAATATTTTTAAAAATGAGTAATTAGTGTTTCCTTTTTAGCGTATTTCTATGGGAGCATATGAGCTGATGTTTTGTTTATTTTTCCTGATTGATTTGGCAGCCGAGAAAGGTTCGGAGAAGTGCACGCGAAGCTGTGGTGGGAGGAGAACAGGGAGAGGATACAGACTCAATATCTATAAAAAGGCAGTATTTTTTTCTTTCATATTTTCACTAATTTGACCTCTTAGTGTCTAAAGGATAGTAATTAATCTATTAAGTAGTATCTCTGCAGGAAAAGGATTAAAAAAAAGATAAGTTTTGTAGCAATATTAACAGAAATTTGCCAAAATGATTCTTTAATTCTTGCAATTTGTTCTATTAGTCCTTAACTATAATAAAAAAGTAACTATAAATGATTAACATGAGCAAATTGCCAGAGTTAAGAGATCATTTTGAAAATTTCTTCAGTATTAACTATGTTTGCTAGTTAGGTCTTATCCTTGTAACGCAGGTTGTGAGCTTGCTTCATTATGTTTGCATCAAACTAATTGGAGCTCTTTTTGTGTATTTTGTCAACAAGTAAAGGGTGTACAGTTCAATCATTGCTCAAAAGGAGATACTGAAATGCAGAATAGAATCAAAATTAATAGAAATAATCTAATTGAGATATCAGATTCACCACCCATTAATTTGAGAAAGAGGCACATATTATAGAAATTGTATGCCTATTTCTATCCATCCAACAGTCGAAGTCATTATACTTGTGCTGATAAACAAATAGTGATGAGCCCATTCATCAGATTAGTATGTATTTTTCTATATATATATATAACATAACTTGTCTTTCAAAATCCTATGTCCCAGTTTTGTTGTGCTCCCCCTGAATTCTTTTTTGAAAAGGGCCGTCTAAAATCAAAAGTTTTTTTTTTTTTGAAATTTGTGAAGCTCGTATATATATCAAAATAAAACAATAACGAAACCAACAGCAAAGAAAAGTTAATACTTCCAAAATTAAAGAAAAAAATAAGACTCAGGATTCAGGTCCTCCACGATGCGGTCCGCCGAAGACTAAAGATCTGTCGGGGCATCAATCCTGTAAGATCAAGGTAGTATCTGTGTAGTATCCAGGCAAAAAGAAAACTGCCAGACCGGCAAATGAGGTCTAAAAAAATCCTCATTATCCTCCGTTGTCTTTAAAAACCAATAGTTAAGAACCCATAAAGGAACCAAAGGAAAGCCCGCCTGACTGAAGCCACCCGAAGAAAAAAAAAGCTGCTCGAGAAAAAAATTGAAACAGCAAAATCTGAAAGATTAGGAACTTAAAGATTAGGGACTTAAACTACCAAAACCATAAGAAAAAAAAAAAAAAACAGAAAAACCGAACAATGCATTAAACTTCTATAAGATGCTTTTTCCAGATGGTAATTAACTTTGCTTTTATAGTAGAAAGAATTAAATGGGGGCTGGCGCGGCAAGTTTTAAAGATTCGAGCATTTCGTTCTTTTCTAAATACCGTCAATTGTCATGCCAATAGCAGTAATATAAGCTCTCTTATATCACTTATCAAGTTCCTGAATGTCGCACAGAATTTGGGGAAGGGAGGGGGGAGCATGTAGATAAGGCCCTGAGGTAAGATATTTGTAAGCAAGAAAAAAGAAAATTCACAGTAAAAAAACAGATGTGAGTGTGACTCATCACTGTATAAACAAAGCGAGCAAAATAGAGAGCAAGCAATTCCCCTATGAATAAGAATGTCCGCAGTTTTAAGGCCAACAATAATCACTTTCCATAGGATGCATTTTAAATTAAGCGTTATACCTCTCAACCATAAAGTTCTAGCAGCCCTATACACATCCGGCAAATCAGTAAGAATTAAGGCATGAGCATCTTTAAAACGGAACCTTGAACGGTTCTTAAAATAACAAGTAGGCCCGTGAGGATCATAAGAAATATGAGGAGCAAGAATACTGTACACTTTAGACAGATACTTCCAAAAAGGGGAAGCCAATCTATTACTTACAGCATAATGATCTATTACTTACAGCATAAAAATCAAAAGTTTCAGTAGATAAATTTTTGAAATTTTTTTAGTCGGCAAATGATTGATTGAAATTAAGAAAAAGGTGTTTATAAGATTCCGTCTTCATGCCACATAAAGTATATGACTAAGTATTAGCTTATTAGTTGGTGTCTCAATATCATTTGGTATGCACATTCAACTTAAACAAACAAATTTCAATTTGTGAATTTTAAACCAAACCTAATTTGCTCATGAGATAAAGAGAGAGCTGTTAGAAGGGTTAAACTTAGCCTCTACCAAAGGGAGCAATGAGAGCCGCACGGGCTCGGCTCACAAGTGAGGAAGCTATTGGCTTTCCACCATACGTACAATAGCCAAAAATGACATTCTAAAACATAAAATAAATAATTTAGGCTAGCCAGCCCAAGACCCCAACCTCCTTAGAAAGAACAACAATATCTTAGATATTTAGATGCATTCCTTGCTTTAATTTTCATTACATAGATATATTGTACAAATAGAAGAAACAATTCTAGATATAGAGCAAAGAACATGAATAGATCATTGAAAGCTAGAGGGCTTTAGCACAATATTTAACCAGCTAAAGTTATTTATTTACCACATCTATAAAGTGTCATCAGATGTATCAAAGTTGTTGAACAAGAGTTACATAGTTGAATGATTTTTATTAGAAAAATGCTTTCTTCTGAAAAAGAAGATGGGTGCTTTTGAGCTATTATTCATAAGAACAAATATGAATGGGATCACCATGGAAACTCAGTATTCCAGATATTTTTAACAATATTCACAAAGTCTTCCTCATATTTTTCAGATATTTTATGCATAATTCGCTGACTATGTATAGTAAGGTGAGAGTAAGAAAGTGATTCGAGATCAATGTTGTGTGCAGTGATATAAATGTCCTTTAATTGACTACAAAGAGCTCTGTCAAACTTACCAAATAAAGGTTGGCCACTTAATGGTTTTTGTGCTAAGAATAAGAGAGGTTAAAAGAAGAAATCTCATCAAGTTTGGCTCCAAAAATAAAATTTTCATGAACTTTCAATTTCCTAAGCTAAATGTCTGAGAACAACTTTTTTAATGATAGTAGTTATGATATTCAGCATTTGAGAAAAAAGAGCAAATTTGAGAAATTTTGATTTAAAATAATTTTGTAGATTATCAGGATTCTAATGGATTTTTAAAGCGTTTTGTAATTTATTTATTTTTTTTTATTTGAAGACTCTTAAAAGTAATACAATATAAAAGTTCAATCATAAAACTCCAATAAATATATATATATATATATATTAAATATATATGCATATACGCATGTAGGAGAGAAAAAAATTCAAATGAACTAGAGGCTCCCATTTGCGAACCCTTCGCTCTTCTTCTTCGCATTCTTTTAACAACACTCTTCTTCGCTCGCGCTGGATAGCTATGGTCATTATCCGAAAGAATAAGAAGAGCATCTCCAAAAGGAACGTCGTGAGGGCATTCAAGCAAAGGCGTTCATGATCTTTGTGATTGGCTCCACCAGCTAAATAGGTCGGCTTCTCCTCTCTCTCGTGTGTGTGTGTGTGTGTATATATATATATATATATATATATGAGATCCGACTTGTTTTATTTGTCCCATAGAACTAAATTCCTTCTAAAATCATCTCGACTTGTTTTATTGTCCCATCATCTCAAAAACTTCGGGCTAAACAATAGATATTGTGGCAGTTCGCACAAACAACAAAAAAGACTTAACTAAATTCCAATAGAACCGAACTCAATACATCATCCGTAGGTTCAAAAAATGGAATACTTATTCTTTCTTCATTACAAAAAAAATGCTACGGTATTCAAAGACATCTTAATCTCTTCAAATGTAAAGGTACACAAGAGGAAATATAAAAAGAAAAAAATGTAAGAGAGAACCAGAGCTTCTTCCGGCATATCAATATTGGGTGATACTTGAGAACCAGAGCTTCTTGTGGCAAATCAAAAGTTTCTCCTTCCCAGCGCCATACTCGGCGTCTCTCGCCTCGCAATTCCATTTCATACCTCTTCCTATTGTCAAGATTGCATCCACAAAGTACTCCGACTCCCTAATGATCGCATGACCACTCGGCCGAAGTATCCTATCCATCTCAACTAGGACGTACTTCATTTCACACCTACAACAACAACAACAGCAACAAATGAGCCCTTCAATCAATTAATGTTCAATAGAAGAGTTATCTAACCTGTGGCTTTCGGCGGTAAACAAGCCATCCAGATGCAGAAGATCGTACGTTCGAGGGTACGTTGAGAAAGGCTCGCACCTGCAGTAAGACAACAAATCACAGTTTTAATAACTGAAGTGAGAGTTCTATATAAACCTCTCTCTGATACCATGTAAAAGCCGAGAGACGAAGAAGAAGAATTTCTATATACTTCATATCAAGTATTTTACAGTGACATATTTATATATAGAGTGACGTACATTGCAGCATAACCGAATTAGGTAGTTTGCAGATAGTTTCTAGGAAATTTCTAGGACTACTGTATTATTAATAATATGCACGTTTAAATGAAATTGAATTGCATCATGCAGTTAGCTGTTTATATAAGCTACAAGCTGAAAGCATTCTTTGGAATCAATAATTTTTAAAAGCTAATAGCTGAAAGCAGCTGCAGCATTCTATGAAAACTGCTTCCTAAAAGTTGTTTTCTATACAAATAAGGCAGAAAGCAGCCTTAAATCAATCAGAAGACAGCCCCAAACGGAGCCATATCTAGTATAAAAATGCAGGTTTAACGAATGATTTTGTTTTTGTAGATTATTAAATAACTGCCGTTGCCAACAGAAACAACATCCATATGAATAGACCATTCTGAATAAAAATGAGCCACTGACCAGTCATGATAAGTCCCAATCAATCCCCTGTCATATATCATGCCAAGCGAATTCGTGCCATAGGACGACACGACATTCATTACCCACAAGGGCGACTTTATCAGTGCCCCCGCAAATCCCCCGTAAAGGGTGTTCATATCCATGACATTTCTGATCTTATCACTGCCTAGAACTGGAAGCAGTCTGTGATAGTGTTTCATCCTGACCACCCATTTCGCTTGGTCGTGCTTTAACATGCTATTTCCCGCATGGAGCTGGACAACATTTATACGCTCCGGCCATTTTGGAATTGATTTCAGGTCCAACTTCTTCGAATTGGGGTTCGGTACAGTTACGCAGGGCCGAAGCGGAACGTACCATGCAGAGTCAGGATCCCTGCTATCGTCGCATTTAGGAGGATAGGAAGTTAGAGTTAAACTATTGTAGCAGATGTGATCTTCTGAGAGCTTCTGCCAAACAGCAATATCATCCATGGTATTATACAATTTGAAGCACATGCTCGTCAGCAGCTTTTTTAACTTGATAAAATCTGCTTTCTGCTCGGCTGTCGTTGTGTTCCACCCTCGCCAACGATTTTGATAGTTCACAGGAGGTCCAGAGAGCACCCAGAATCCTCCGGGCCGGAGAATTCTGTGTATTTCCAGAAGATAAAGCCCATCTGCAAACACAAAGCACTTAATCTTCAAGTAATGAATTTAAGAAATACTTTGGATTCAAATGCAATTCTATTATTTTCAGTTAAAAAGAGGATCTCTTTTTATATTTTTTAGACCAAATTTTCATAATATACATATCCAACACACCCAAACTTAATATGATTAAAAAGGCCACAATTGACTCATCAATCTTAGAATTCTTCTGATTTCAAGTAAATATGAAATACCATGCGCTTTAGAAATGAGAAAATGAAGATACTCTCTTATTAAATATTAAAATTTTAGAGTCGATTGTGTATTTTATAAAGTTTGGTTGTTATATAGGTATAAATCCCTTTTTTTACTAAAAAGGGGAAAGGAGGTATCTTCTGCTTGAAAGTAAATACCATCGTTTTTCTCCTAAACTTTTTTAAGAAATCTACAATGCCAATGCTGTCTAACATGATATTCTTTACCTGTTTATCGGCACAGCCTACTCCAACAAATCTTAAGAAAATCACAACAAACTAATAAAGAAGCTCAAAAGGATATCTAATGATAAGATTTTAATGCATGAAATTAAAATTTGTATGCAAAACATCCATTTATAAAGCAAAAATGATGAGAGCATTCAATAAAGAAGAACATTATAAAATCTGTTGAAGTTCCAAAAAGGAAATATAAAGAAATCTTCCAATTTAAACATGCTTCAATCATAATGTTCAGGTTGTGGCTACTAATATAATTTAAATATATATTTTTCATTCGATAATTTCCAGAGAAATCACAAAGATAATAAAATTCTAAAAGGCTGCGCTTGATTTCTAACAGCTAAAACTCACTTCCCAGTTCCCAACATACAAATGAGTAGTAGGTGGTTGATCTCACTAATTAAGCTACAATAACAAAAAATAGCTTGCCAAAGTACACAATTTGAGGCAAGTACAATAGGATTGGTTCAACTCACTTTAGTTTGTGGGTCTCATCAATATTCTAAATGTTCTAGATGGTTTGTTTTCATACAACTGTATTATTTTTGCAAATAATTGGGAATTCATAACATATTCCAATTGAAAAACAGGCGAGATATTTACCAAATTCAGTCCACGGGATAAGACACCTGGAGCAGTGAGCCATATCAAAAGAATTGGATGGAAAAGGTAATCTCTGTGTAGATATGATCCCTAAAATAGCTGGGATTCCACGTTCAAGGGCAAACTGCACTTGAGCTTCATGATTATCTCTAGGCGCAAGTGAAAGAGTCAAAATTCCTCGGCCTAGCAAATCACCACCCCAACTTGCAACCTGCAAAAAGTTCAATAGAAGAAACTTAAAAAATTTGATTCAATTATTTTCAATGCAGATTGATACATTGTGCCATTATTAAGCCACGCATCAGTTAAAAGAAAAAAATATTATTAAAATGCAACTAGATTCAAAATCAAAAGTTTAGGAATTAATCTAAGAAAACCAAGCAACAATTTGTTAAAAACTTGTTGAAAGTACGTCAAATTTTTAAATGAGATGCTTATCATTCATATAAAATAGTATTTCAAGTCATTGACTGCAGAATGCACACTTATGATTCTCATTTTATTTGGTTAGCTAATGCTGTTGAAGTGAGAGAACTTTTAAAACTACTCCTAAATTTAGGAAGAGGTGAGGCCATTGATATCTGACTTTGTTTCTTTAATCAGTTCAAATGCTGGTTTCAGATGAGGCTCTAATGTCAGGGGATGGAGGTTGTTCCTATCTAATATAGCATATAACCGCATATAACCACCCACTACATATAATTGAATGTTGAGTAACCATCCAATAATTGACCATCCAATAACCGTCTATCTGGTAACCTCCAGTAACCGTCTGTTCTACTAAATATATATACATATATATATATATATATATATACCAATCTTGTATTTACGAATATAATGAAAAACACATTCTAATGTGAAACTTATTTCTTCTCATTCCGCTTTCATAGTATCTGAGCGAATTCTTGTTCACGCTCATCTGAGGCATCATCCCTTTTTTCTTCTTCTACGCCGACCCTCAACCAGATTTCTGATGGCCTCTCTCGGTGCAATCCAATCAAACACAGCAATCATATTTCCAATGATCAAGACTTCCCGGTGCAGCCAATAATCTCCCCAAATCTCAAGTTTTTGATAAGCAATATCAAGAACCTCATCAGCAATCCTCTCACCTCCTACAAATACTCCATTTGGAGGGTTCATATTTTTTAGTTGTTTAAGGCAAATGCACTACAACTGGAAGCCAATCACTTGGAAGTACAACTGCACGTCATAATATATGGGTTGGCTCAAAATGTTTAGATAAGTAGCTGAGATTATTCACAAATTCAATAAAAAGTTCTGATGATTGAATATGCAACAACTCGTCTGATGATTGAATATGCAACTACAGTGATTCAAAAAAGTACATAAATTACTAAACTTTGTCAATTTGTAGAAGTGCAAGACAAATCATATCCTGTAAAGACAACCAAAATGAGCGATGAATATAAACTGCCATTTGTAAATCGCACTAATCCTTGTAATGGTTGATAAAGGACTCAAGTCAAATATTAGAAGTGCTGGGGTATGAGAGACTCACATATTTCTAAGGCATCATAAATAGCCTGTAGTGCTGTAGGGACAAGTGGTTCAATAACAAATTTCTCAAATGCAGGTGAAGACTCAATTTTAGGAAGAACTTCCACTTATGGAAGGAGTCGTTTAATGAAAGGTGTATATAGAGATGGAGATAGTGGGTCCACTAAATCCTCATTTTAAGTACAGATCAGTTTTAATTTGAGTCAAGTTTTGAAGAGTCTCAAAATAATTGTAGTCTTACAGTGTGCCAAAGTTAAAGAGTGAAGTGGAAGGTGTTATAAAATCATAGTCATAATATGAATATGGGGTTGACATCATAAGCATTGTAAACATTATCTTAATAAATTATCTTAAATATTGTGGCGGAATGGCTTGATGAAGACAAAGCAAAGCATCCTCATTTTTAGTTAAGGTTGTCGGATTCTTGTGCAATGATGCTTAATCCGCCATGTTTTAATCACTAATATGATTCAAATTCAGATAAAATGAGGAATTAAAGCCATTGTTGGCGCATGATTTGGATGGAAACACATCACTTAGTAGCAAAGTTATACCGAGCCTCAGTGAAACCAGTTGCAGCCGGGCACGACACAGGCAAGTATTGATTACCAGTATGTGGCTCGGTGCTGACAGGACAATGAGTAAGTTAAACCAGAAAGGATGGGCATGCTTCACGTCAGTTGGGCTGGATCTTGGATCAGCAAAGCTTGATGAGCCTACATGTTTCGCATGGGGTAATCTCCTTACTGATATAATAGCTCAGAAATCTGTCTCAAGGAGGCATAGTAACCGTTTACTTGAACGAATAATAGTATGAGAGCAAGTGAGAACTCAATTCTTACAATCAGTTTATTCTTCTTCACCATCCCATAATACAAGGATGAAGAGGCCTATTTATAAGCTAGAAAATAAAAACCAAAAGACTAAGATAATCTTACTTTTAGCATAAATAATCCCTACATATTGCGCTCATGACAAATCTAAATATGCTTTATAATTACCAACTACCTTTTAAATCAAAATTACAATACTACTCTTAGTTAACTAATGCCCAAAATACCCTTGAAATAAAATGCAACACAATATGTGACAAACAATAAACACAACTCACCACCCATTGCTCATAAAAATACCAAGATATTACATATGCTACAAAATATATTTATTGAATTTCTTTCGCTTTTAAAAAAAATTATGCTTATTTTACTCTTCTATTTTATGCAATATAATTAAAATATATGTATATTTAATAATTGGATATATATATATACATGATGCATATTTAATAATTGGATATATATATATATATGGTGCATGTATTTAAGAATTCTTATATATGTGGTAATATATATATATATGATGCATATTTAATAATTGGATATATATATATATGGTGCATGTATTTAAGAATTCTTATATATGTGGTAATATATATATATATATATATATGTTATTTAATAATTTACATGTTAAACTAATAGATACACATTGGTTTAATGGTCAATGCATGTTTTATAAAAGTAAATGTTGCGGATTGAATACTTGGATGTGCCAATGCGTGTTCTTTTTATTGTGCCCCACTGATTTTTTTGAGTCTGCCACTGTCGACAAAAGTAAATGGAACTATAGTGGGTCAAGAGTTGGGCACGCTCAGGCACTCGCTCTGATTTATGAAGCAGCCAAAAAGTCATAAGCGCATCACTTGGGAACCCCAAAGCGCTTGCCTTATATGAAGCTGGCCAAAGGCACTTAAGTCTGGGAAAGGCCAAGCGCTCTGAGCTTATCATTAAAGTTCAATATTTAGCCAGAGGTAGAACCATCGACACTTAGGCGTGCCCAAACGCTAGCAAAATGTGACGCTTGCAAGAGTCACCCCAAACATTATTTCTAGCCTAATTTGGGATGCTTAAGTGGGGTATAGTACTTAATTGGGCTGTAAATGTTGAAAATTCATGCAAGTGTGGCAAGAGTGAGTACTTATCTTCTTTCTCATAGTGTTTTGTTTTGTTGCAAAGAAAATTGTTGTAAGTTATGTAATACTTCTTTGATTATAATGAAATTTTTTTGTGGTGACGGCTCTGTAGCTTTTCCCGCATGAGATTTTCCATGTAAATTTGTCTCTGTGTTTGGATTTTCTATGTGTGATATGTGAAGTATTCATTTTTTCATATTCTTATTTTCTTGCAATCGTTATGTCACTGTGTAACAAACCTCGAATCCTATTAAATGCTACAAAGAGGGACTCAATCCAAAGCACTTGCCATAGGGATCAGTTCAATTGGGAGTAATAGAGGAGGAAGCAAGATATAATATCGAGAAGTTAAATAGAACCAACTTCTTGCTGTGGAAGATGCCAATTGAGGTCTTTCTTTACCAAAGATATTATATATGTCGTTGGAAGGAGAAGTAAAGAAATAAGGAAATATGAGCAATGAAAAGTCAAAGGTGCTTGGTAGAATAGCTCTGGATTTGATTCATAGCATCTTCAATTGCCTTCAACATATCGATGAAAAGACCAAGATATATCTCATGAACGTTATGAGATGCCCTCAGCATCCAACAATGTTTTCCTAATAAATTGACTTTTTAATTTGAAGATGGTAAACGGTAGCTCAATGGTGGAGCATCTAAACAATTTCAATACTATTACAAGCCGATTAAGCTCGATCAGTATTAATTTCGAGGGTGAAATCAGGGTGTTGTTGCTATCCTCATTACAGAACAACTGGGATAGTTTTGTCATGGCAGTGAGTAATTCATCTGAAATTGCTACATTAAATTTTGATGATTTTATTGGATTGATTCTCAATGAGGAGATCAAGAGAAATGAGGAAGCATCTACCTCAACATTGAGTGCTGGAGGCAGAGAAAGAAATATGAGTGAAATGTGAACTGAAATCAATCCAAGTCCAGAAGGGAAAAGTCAAAATTGAAGGTCCGCATTGAATGTTAGACTTGCAATGAGAATAGTGACTTAAAGGATTGCATATCTCCAAAGACTTAAAGGATTGCATATCTCCAAAGAAAAGTGCAGCAAATAACATTGCGAACTAGCTCTTGGATGCACTAATTTTGTTTTTGAGCAACACCGAGTCTTAGGTGGTACTCAGGCATGCCATTTCATGCCACACACCTAATAAATGCATGTTCAAACACTATGTCGCGAGTAACTTTGGGATAGTGTAGTTGAGGGTTGATAAAGCATAAAATATTGTCGGCAAGGAATATTTTGACATTAGATTGTCGAATGGTTCAATATGGTTGCTAAAGGAGGCCTAACACATTCCATCACTAAAGAGAACAATTGGCTTGAGCTAGGAACAACACTACCTTCACCGGAGATTATTGGAAGGTTATTAAGGGAGCGCTAGGAAGTTGTGAAATGAATCTTTAGATACTTGAGAAGAACAAATAAATTTGCACTTTGAAGGATATGAAGTCGAGTTACAAGGCTATGTAGACTTGAACTTAGCAGCAGATGAGGACAGCAAAAGAAACATCACGTGATATGCTTTCACGAGAGGCACTACTGTGAGCTGGGTTTAATGTTACAAAGATTGTGGCACTTTTAACCTCAGAGCATTATGTTGTGATCACATAGATGAGCAAGAAGGTAATTTGGTTTCAAATTTTTATGGAGAAATTGGGCAAGAGACAAAAGAATAGCAAGCAGCATAATGATAGTTAGCGTTATTCATGTAGTCAAGAATGATGCATTCCAGGTCAGGACGAAGCACATTCAGCTTCAATATCACTTTATACGAATGCTTCTAGATAAGGCATGTCTTATGCTGGAAAGATCGACACCTTTCATAATATGACATAAGTTCACGAAGACGACATTTGATAAACTAAAGCTATGCCAAGCTACAATGAGCTTTGGTATGTTATGAAAAAGCTAAAAGATTAAGCCACCCAACGCCACTATGAAATGAACATCACTAAGACGAGAAGAAGGAAACCAAGACTCACACTCAATCTCCAAATGAGAGATTGTTATGTGGGTGGAGCCAAGAGTTTTTTAGAGCAACCACAAGATGGTCAAAGATTAATCGAAGGGGAACCGAACGCGAGACAAACTTGGAAGTTCAATTTAATGAATATTGTGTGCTTATGAGCACCTAAGTGCCAGTTCATTTGCAAAACATAGAAGGTCGAGCGCTTGGGCATGCTCAGAAAAACCCATGGAAATTCAAGAAGTCGAGCCTTGGGTGCATGGGCATGCTTAGGCATCAACAAAAGTATAGAACTACAACAGGCCAAGCGTTGAACGCCCATGCATTCAATGTTATTTGTGAAACAATCAGGAAGTTGTGAACAGCCCAAATGCCTTCCTTATGTAAAGTCGGCTAGAGGCGCTAGCACCTGAATGCTCCCAAGCACCCTAAGTTGTATCGTTATAGCCCAGTTTCCAACTAGAGACAAAACCGTCAATGTTTGGGAGTGCCCAAGCACTATGTGAAGCGTGACTCTAGCAAGAGTAGTGTCAGGCATTAATTCTAGCCTAATTTGGAATGTTTTGGGGGCAGGATTGTGTGGGATATGATGCTCATACTTAATTAGGCTGTATGCTGAAAATTAAGAATTCAGGCAAGTGTACCTACTATGAGGGTAATCTCATCTCCTTTCTTATAGAGCTTTGTTTTGCTACAAGAGAATTGATATAAGATATGTAGCCCTTCTTGGATTATAGTGGAATAACTTTCATGGTGATAATTCCATGGTTTTCTCTCGTCTTGCAGTTTTCTACGTAATGTCTTATCTATATTTGAATTTTCAGTGTAAGTTGTTCGAAGTTTTATTCGTTTTTGCGATTTCTTGTTTGCTTGCGACCCTTGTCACTATGTAACAAACTTCGGATACTAATGGAGTGCTGCAGAGAGGGACTCAACCCATAGCAGTTCATAAATTGTATTTCAAATTGTTACCATTTTTAGGCAACTTTGTGAATACAAGTCACACTGCTTCAAAGAATGAATAACCAGTAACGATCAACACGGGAAAGAGAATTAAGAACTCTAACTGTTACAAAGTAAAGTTTTTGCCCTCATGCAGCCATTGAAGTACTTGCATGACAATTTCAGCAGAAGCACAACATCGTACAAAAATGCTACTGCTTACCCAAATGAATCACACATTCTTATTCTTTGATTGAAATTAAATAGAAATATTTATATGAATCACTTGAATCATGTATGATGTAGCATGTTTTATACTAAATCCTACAATGTAATTAGCATGAAAACAGAATTTTATTCAGGTGGTAGTAAACAAAGAAAAGCTATAAAAAAGTGCATGGTTAGCAGGATTGCAAATTTCTCTTTAAAGAGAATTATATGTCAGCAATATAACTTGCATAACAAGTAAATAAAGCAATGGGTGTGATTTCAAATAACTTTGAATTCAAGCACAAAAAGAAAAGAAAAAATAGAAGATAGTTTTTGGAAAAAGACTCACCCCACAACCCGTATCAATGGCAGTTCGGACAGTCCCATCCTTCATTTCAGGAATGAGATTTTCCATTAAGTCAACATACTCACTAACCCCGTTTGGGAACATAGTGCCTCCGCCAGGGAAAAGAAACTTCTCACCATCTTTTCTTAGCCAGTGTTGGTTTGATTTCTGATTGTTTATCCAATCATATGGCACATTTCTAAACCAAGTATAATAGATGAAATATTCTCAGGTGCATGTCTATCAAGAATATGAAAATATTATATGAACTTGGATGTATCCAGAGTTGGTGATTAAATATAACACATAAAAATGTTATACCTATACCAACATTCATTTTTGCTTTGTGGCCATCTGATTGGAATTTTATAACCAGATGGTGGGGGAACCAGGCAGTCTGTCCTTTCATTCATTGGTGGGCAATGGCGTTCCATGAAGTTGAGTCTGTAATTACCATATCTCCTCCATCTCTGTGAAAAACGAAACAAATTATTTAAGAGCAGAACAATCATAAAAAGCAGTTCAATTTATTACTAGGCATAGGAAAGGACTTCAGCATTTTAATTTTGAAGTCATAAACTATCTCAAAAACCAAGAAAAAGACTAGTGAGATTATGGGTCTATGGTGCCCAGGTTTTAGCATGACAATTGAAGATACCATGTTAAGCCATTCATCCACTGAAAAAGGAACTGTAAACAAGTCCAGCATTACAAATTTCCAAAATTTCAAACATCATCAGAGAACACAGAACTGGCATAAGAATTTTTTCAACAATAGCAAGCCTTAGTTCTACTTGGTGCATTCAGCATTAACACTTATAATCATTCTTTAATGCTTTACAACGGTTTACCTGTTAACCAATCTCGCTGTAAACTCTCCGAAGAATAAATGCTTACAGATCTTGAATTACCTTTGGATCCGTGCATGGTGTGTAATCTTGGTAGTCAATTCCACATTCGCGCAAAGAAAGAGCCTCAGTTTGAAGGGGAGCAACTGCACTTCCTTTTAGATTCACTACTGTTCTAATTGAACGACTTGAGAGGAAGCTATTTTTCTCCAAATTAAAGAGGCCACCAAGATAAAATGAAAATCCACATGACACTACAAAGATTATAATTATAGGAACTGGCTTGGAATTTTTTTCAGCAATACTTCCTGACTTTGCATCTTTACCCTTCATCTTTTATATAACCCTATCACCTACAAAGCATGAAGCCAATGAACATGAAATAAATTTACAAAATCAGAAATTCAGAAGTCAACCCATCTAAAAATACAAACAATATTGGGATTAACACAAATGAGATAAAACAATTGCTAAACTGAAAAATTTTCAAGACAGGCATTCAAATACATGCTCCATGGAAGAAAAGCCACAAGAAAAACAAACTATAGGAGTTTTTGAGCTTTAGGAAAAACATGACAACTTTTATCCAAATTGCAATTATGGGAAGTGCACTTGTGGCAGTTTTAAAAATCTTTTTAATTACTTTCAAATAGAGCAAGTGATGATCATTTTCATGGGCTTATAGATGATTTGTATTCTCAAATAAAAAATTCAGCTATACAATTAGTAACTCTTCCTTCAATTAATAAAGTGTATTCTTTGATACTACAAAAGAAAAACAAAAAAATGTAACTTCAAACCAGCAAGCAGACAATTCAAACAACAATGTTGCCTTTGCAACTAGTATCACAAGAACATTAGTCATGGTTTTGGAGAAAATAACAGAGCCGAGTGATAGGTCATTTTGTAACAATTGTATTCTTCTTTGACAATCAAGAAATTCTATAAGATTCATAGCTACCCTCCATATTATTAAACAAGACAACCAAAAATACAATCAAAGCCTATCCAGCCTCCACCATAGGAAAAAAAATTCTACCATTTAGACAAAGGCTAGGTTTTAATAAACCAAGCCACTGTTTCATTGAATCAAATTACAGGAAGCTACAAACGAAAACTGAAGAAATTAAAATGCGTGATTTCTTGAAGACCCTTACCAATGATCAATATAATCAACTTCTCTTGCCACTATCATGCATCTAATTGTTAAAGCTACTGCTCATTCCTCAGTCAGCGGAGGCATCACATGGTGAAAATGGTCAAAGTACGTGTTACCTTTGTTCATTGATATTTGAAACTTTTAGTTTGATATATAAATAATTGATTCTGGAGCAAAGACTCATGTTGCAATGCAAAATTAATTACCTCTTTGAGACCAATGGGTTATATTATAGTCACTCTACCGCATAGTTGCAATATAGTCCTTTTATGATGTTCATTTAAGTGATGTTTATTGAATATAAGGTTCTGATTTGTGTATCCCCCCTAGCTATATTTTAATGATCACAAAATATAATTTTAATTTTGTATAAATCTAACAATATTGATCAAGTATATAGTTTAAAAAGTGATCTAAATCATAGCTTCAATTCAGATAATTCAGATTAAAAAGAAGTTTTCATAAGATTGAAGTCTTTATTTATTATTTATTATACTTGATGTAATTATATAATATTAATTGATAGACTTAGGTTTTACTTGCTACAGTTTGAGAAAGGATAATCACTTGGGGGTTGTTTGGCACAAAGAAATTTGAAAAATCTGAGTGTAAAATAATCTGATTACAGTGTAATCACATTATTTACTGTTGTTTGGTGGCTTTTTAGGAAACTAATGATTTTTTTGTTTGGAATGAAGTAATCTGAGAGTATGGTATTTCGAGCAATATGGGAGTTAAAATTACCAAAAAAAAAATTAATTTTTTTAGGGTTGATCTGAACAAAATGAATGAAATCGATTTTAATCGAAATCCATTTCATTCGAAATCGAATTCGTTCGAAATCAGAAATCGATTTCATTCAAAATATTAAATCGATTTCATTTAGTTCAATGACGAAATGCAAAGCCATGGACAAAGAAGATGGAGTTGAGCGAGGAGATGTTATCGTTTAGGGTTAAAGCGTTAGCTCATTCGAACAAAAGTTTTCGTTCATGAGCGAACCTCCACTGCATGCTTTACTTCGTGCATTCTCAGGATTCATCTGAACCAGTCGAATTCTTTTACTCCATTCCTATATATATTAATGCAAAATCAATATTCCGTGTAAAAATTTTTCGCCCATTTTATTTTATGTCAAATGTCGGTAATCTCAGTTTGCCTAAAAAAATTTTACTTTACACTACTGTTACATCATACCAAACAGCCCCTTAGAAACTTAACATATCGCAGCATTTTCTCTACTTGTGTGTCCACACACCTAGACAAACTCATGCGGTCAGGCACAACTGCCTAATTTCCCAAAATCACACAACAAGACACACTCCTAATTTAGGTGGGCCAAATTCATTTGGCAGGCTAGCACCAAACGTTCCACTCAAACAGTGTTACGGTGAGCCCCAACCCACACCTAGACAAGCTTGAAAAAGAACAAATCAGGCCGACAATTCACTGATCATATGCCCATGCACGTATTGGCACCAAAAATTTGCATCCTACCAAAACTAACTCCTCTCAGCAACTATATAGAGTGGTCAAAACTTCAGATATTCTAAGCATTGAAAATAGATTCTAAGGCGCTTTTAAAGTATTTAAAGCTCTCTCTCAAAGTTTAGAAACAATCTAATATTGAAGACTTCATATCAACATTACAAATGCTTTTGTTTTCTGTAATTTTTTTTGTTTGTTATTTTTATTGGTTATGCGAGAAAAATTTTTAAACAACTCCGCCAAGATAAGCTTTAGAAATGAGAGTAGTTTCTGCAGAGCCAAACTTTTAAAGAAGGAAATGTGCTAGTTTCACACAAAATATAGCTTTTAGGGAGGGTGAACTCCACAACTTCATGACCAAAATGTGTGACGGAGGAATCTTGGCAGCTCCACTTAGGCATGGATTTGAGATGAAAGATAAATTCTGTAGCTAAGCAATCAAAGCATGCGGAGGGGTTTGTATGGGTTCTTCGCTTGCTTGGAAAAAGCAAGCTAGTAATTTTTTGTAGTAAAACCCAAAGGTGATGAACCTTCAAAGAGTTAATATAGAATCTCAAGTTGATCCGCATAACTATAAAATTCAAGTGTGCTCTTCTACTTCGCATTTTATTTATAATTTGTGGTTTAATTTTCCTTTAGCTAAAATTAAGATATATCAATCTTGTTTTAAATAAGAATTTCTTAAGATCAATTTTATTAAATTAAAATCTAATTCCCCCTCTTAGATAAGTTACTTAGGTTTCCTAAAACCCAACAAGTGGTATCAAAATAATGTCTCTACACTATTGTGATCTTACCGTCTAGTGGAGTAAAAAATCTTATCCATACGGCACTATTCGAGAATATAAATAAGCATATGATAAAGGGTACATCTTATACCCGACCACCTCTGTTAGATAGGATTGACTTAAACTTTTAGAAAATAAAAACGATAAATTTTCATCAATCTGTAAATTATCATATTCAAATGATGATAGAACTAGATTATTATAGACGTCCCATCCCATATAAAGAATGGCAGAACAAAATTTCAAAAAAGCACAATTAGATGCTAAGGCAATCACTTGCTTCCAATGTTACACAAAAACAAAAAAATTATATGCATATTTAATTGTGCACAATTGGTTAAAAGATATAGGAAACTTTAACTATAACATATGAAGGAACTAGTGGTGTAAAGTAAGTTTTCATTAACACTTTCACTAGTGGATATAAACTTTTTTGAATGAAATAAAAAAGAGCATATCGAAAATATCTACAAGACTGACGAAACTGATTATGGCTTTTTGTTGGTCAAAAAAACTTTACTAACAAAGAAAAGATAAACAAAGTTCTTTTGAGTTTACCACTTAGCTGGGACTCTAAGATTCAACATATAATATAAGTCAAAGATCTTAAAATTTACTTTTTAACTAACTTTTAAATTCCTTTGTAGCCTATAAAAAAATAGTAAGTCATAAAACAGCCCAGGAAGTAGCTGACGATTCTTCAAGGTGAAAGAAGCCTAGAGGATGAGCAGATAAGATCAATAATGAAAAGCTCAAGAAATTGTTGAAGAAGAATGAACATCATCACAACCACAAGTTAGGTATTTTAACTTCAATTAAAAATGATTTTAACACCCTTGCTTGCTTTGAATGCAATGAAAAAAGACACAAGACATAATTGTACATAGCTAAAATATAAGAAGAACAAAAAAAGCACAAAAAATGCTTGTTAGGCAAATTCAGACTCATAAAGTTCAAAATGAAGCAAACAAAAGAAACAACTTATATGTAATGATAGATGAAAGAGAGGCTTCAATAGCAAGCATTAAAATATAAAGTAATAATTATTCAGACAAAGAATTATTATTTTTTTAAAAAGAACTTCATACTTCGTATATAATAATATTAAAGAATAAGCATAAAAATTAAAAGAATTATATAATAAAATAGAAACAGTAAATATATCTACTAAGGGAGAGTCTGACTGTTTAAAAGAACAATTTAATGATTTAGCTTCATATAAAAGGATTGAACCAAAGAGAATGTCCATAAGAAAAACCTCATGTTTGTTACAAAAATAAAGAACTTAAGTTTAATATGAATTTATTAAAAATAAATTTAAAAAATATAAAACTATAAATTTTTTAATTCTTCTATGCATAGGAGAAAAAAAGGGAGATTTAATCCTTCTAAAGATCCATTCTCCGTAAGAATGTGATGTACTTACGCCAAATTATGATATATTTCACTTATATGTTAGGTAAATATAAAATACTTGAGTTCCTAGAATTACCATTCCTTTTAGAAAAAAGATCCAACCGAGGGTAGGTCATCCATCATAAATGTTAGTCTATTTTGTAAATAACATATCTTCAAAGAGAGCAAATGCAGGCATGTGAAAGAACAGCTTGTTCCAGTTAAAGCATTGTACTTGTTATTTTTTGGCATTTATAAATCTTTATTATTTGCATTAACTTATAGGGGGAGCTTATTCTTGAATTTATTGTTTTGTTCTAATGATCTAACTTTGCTCTTAGTATTTGCTATTACTTTAAACTATTTTTGTAATGACCCTAGGTCATTTATAAGGTAAACATTGAATTCCCGTAATATTCAGATTCGTTAAATCCTCCCGCAAATTTCAGTTTCTTGTTAAAACTCCCGCTAAAATTTGATTTTTCAGTTTCAATCTTTAACATAGAAAGCTTTCAAATTCATTTAAGCTGAAATAGGAAGTTTAAAGTTTCCATCAAGCGCGAAAGATCAAAATAGGAAACAAAAATCTCAGAAAAATCGTCGGCAATTAAGGTTGGCAGTTCGATTAGGAAAGGAATTTGGAAACATACGTACACTCATTAATTTCTTTTAGAACCGCTCGGCTCCATGATTACGCCATTTCCAAACCCGTCGGATGCCTCCAGCGCGTTTCAGTGCAACGTGGCAGGCATGCGTTACGTACGCACGCCTTATTTAAGCACTAGAAAACCGCTCGATTTCCTCACAGCCTCCTCTCGCTCCTCTCTCCTTTCCGCTCAACGGTAAAAGGCGTACCTGAGCAGACGGGAGCGCACAGCAAACGACGGCAAAGGCGACTTGATCCTTGCGACCGACGACGAACGCAGGCGGGAGCGCAGTCGACGTCCCAACGCGCACGATCCGGTCTTCCCGCTACTGCGTCGATCCTTCTTCGCTCAATTCCGCGCCCGACCCTTGCCGCTCGGTCCCTCTCTGCGTACGCTCGACTCTGCGCTCGGCATAAGGTAAGATCTCCTCTGTCGAGCCTCTTAAAAGGATAAAATATATATGTATAAATATATATATATGTATATATATTTATATATGTATATGTATATATAGTAACAATAATAATAATAATGATGATAATTTAGGATTAAAATTTTGGTAACTTTGTATAATGAAATTTAGCATGTGTTAGATGTTGAACTTAATCATAAAGTTTCTAAACCTTACTGATGAACGAAATATTAAGACAGGCAATTTATATTCAGACCATTTGAAATATTATTGTGGGGTGTTTATGAAACTCATCTCATTCATGTTGATTACATCTAATATCCTATGCTTGGAAAATGTTCCTCTACTTCTTAGTGTTTTAAAGCATTATAATAGAATATATTGGCAAACTATCATCTCATTGCAAATTGCAATCCCTATATAATGAATTAGGCGCACGTTAAGTTACTTAGGATTCTGACGCATATCGAATGAGGAATTATGAAATCATTATAGTCACAATTGGATTCGTTAGTCTTTATCCTATTCACTAATGTATTAAATGAATTATAAGGGCCTATAAGATTAAACTATAGGCTTAGTTGTGCATGTATTCATATGAGAGACTAATTATTCATTAGAGTCTAATAAAGATTATAAATACAACTTCTGCAGACACAAACTTTGTGAGTGATTCATCTTCTTAAAGTCAAACTCAATGGTACACTGGATATTATTTTTATACTTATTACTATTATTTGTTGTTTATACATCGCTTTGAGCCTATTTTGTATTGCTACTTAATACGTTATTCTTACTACTAATAATGTAAGAGAAATTGAATGATATTTATGTATCTTGTGAATGTTGCAAGAAGGGTTCCGAAACGGAACATGAATATTTTAGGGACGGGCTAGTCCTCGGGAGCTATAAGGGTGTTATTTGGAGCCTTTGAGGGAGGCACAAGTGAAGGTTATGCTTAAATGCATGTTTATTGCCATCTGAGACTCTTAAGTTCAGATGAAGGTTTATGTTTAAATGCACATGAACCCAGCCTCATGGTTCTGACTTTGCTCATCAGAACTGCTATTATTGTTTCATAATATCATAGACATAAACATAATCATGAATTTTTACGCTATTATTGCTTTTCCATTTGAAAACTTGGCATGTGAAAAGGAAATTTATGTTGTAGGAGACATGATCGTCTTTTATTTGCAATAAACTATATTTTTCCTACAATTGTTATCATTTTTGCATTCCGCTTTGCTTTAAGTATATTTTTAATATCCTTTGTATTTAGAATGTGCACTAAGGCATTATTTTTATAATACCAGATCAGATACAGCTGGAGGAAGCTGATATAGTTTAAAGACATGACGCGACAAATTAACGGATTCTAACTATCCCTTCAAGGGATAATTATTTTTGTATAATGAAAGCTATATAATAAATTCTGGATATTGTTTTACTTTAAATTGAATGAATATTGTTTCTTATACTTGAATGGCTCTGGATGTGTTTAACTGCTATTTTACCTAACTGCCAATATGATCCTGCGAAAAGATGCATCCGATGTTAAATTGGTTGTTACTAACCTAACATGGGTCATCATAATTTTAGTTAATAGCTCTTGGAATTTCCATACATTTTTAACTCTTATATTAACTTGCTTATTGTTCCAACAACTGGTACCTTGCTAGGTTCATGTTTTGCTTAATATTGTATAGTATTATCTATTTATAATTCTTAGCATTATTCTTGTATGTATTCTATCAAGTGGTAATAATTATTGAATTTTTTCTAAACATATTCATTAAATTCAACAAGTACTTATTTTTTAGTCTTACCTCTTATTAGCTTTCTCTTTTTTACCTTATTATTTCTTAACAAGTGATATTCATTTGTCAATTTTTATTCTTATTAATTGTTGCATTTACTATATTTTTCAAACAAGTGATATCGTTGTTCTTTTTAAGTGGTATCTATCCTTTGCCTCTACTCTAGCGGATCATCAAACTAAATTTGTTCCATATGCAAGAATTTGAGTATTTTTTAAGTTACCTTGTTGGGTAAAGGTTACAAGTTTTATAATCTTGAAACCAAGTAGGTGATTATTTGACATTATGATACATTCCTTGAAACATTTTTTTCCTAAAAATCCAATGAAAATAGAAAAATTATATCACATTCTTGCCCAAAAAAAAACAAAACTCAAAATACCTTGATTGATGTCACAATCCAAACAATCAAAAAGATAGTGCACTAGTCAATACAAGTGTTGTGGGTCCTAAAGCTCCAACTACTTCCAACAGAAGAAAATATATGGTCCAGATGTATTCTAGGTAGATTATTCAAAATAGCAAAACTGATCGTGCCAACCTGAATGGGTCAGCTATAATTATAGATGATCCAAAACCCATTTAACAGAATCAAATTCTATGACTGCATTCAATCAAAAAATAAAATGAAAATCTTTAGACGGAAGACAACCACCAAAAAAATTTGAATGGGGCATAAAACCTCTTACCTATTTGAAAAATTTTTCATTGTAACCTTACTACTCACCAAGATCAAAGTTCTATTCAATATCTCATTTCCATTTATATTTTGTATGTTAAAAATTCAAATTATTACAAATATTTTATCATGGCTATTTCTTCCCTTAATGAACTATACTATTATCATTAAGTTATTCAATCTCCTAAGAGAAGCAAAGAAATGAAAACAGAACAAAAAGCATTAGAAGATAACAAGACTTGGTTCATAGTTCATTTACCTCCAAACAAGCATAGTATTGAGTGCAATTGGATCCATAAGATTAAGTATAAAAATGATGGATAAATTGATTGATATAAGGCCAGCCTCAATACAAAAAGGTAAACACAACAAGATGAGGATGATTTCATTAACACCTTCTCACCGGTAGCAAAGGTTGACCCTGTAAAGGAATTAATAGCCTTATTTGCCATTCAAGGTTGGCATTTATCCCAATTTGATGTAAATAATGCTTTCTAAATGGAGGTGTGTATGAAGAAGTCTACATAGACATGCCTACAGGGTGCGATGAAATGTACAAAAACTAATAAGCAAGAACTTGTTTGCAAACTTAGCAAGTCAGTTTATGGTCTTAAACAAGTTCACATCAATGATGTTCAAAATTTACCCAAATTTTGCATCAAAATGATTTTGTGCAATTAAAATCATATTACTTTTTTTTATTAGAGGCCCACAATCTAACTTTGTGATATTATTGGTCTATGCATATGGCATTAATGGTTATTTTCTTAAGCATGAAATAATATTATAGCGAGGGATTTAATGAAATTTTATTAACATTTTCTTAAAGATTCAAATTTGTATTATCTCTCAGAAGTCAGAATCAATAAATGATTATTAGTGCTCTAATGTATGAAAATTTAAGAATTCTTTTATTATGAATTAGATGAAATGAATTTACTTATGATACCTAATTTCATAATCTAATCCTTAGGTCATTACACCAAATCTATTTCAAATCCCATACATTTGCAAGTTTGACTTTAAACTTTAACTTATGATCTTATGATTGCTAACGCTTACTTTAAGAAAAGAGATATATATATTATCACTTATAAAAATAGAGCTTCTAAAACTTAGATTAATTATTCTCTTAAATCAAAATGGACCATTTATATTGTAAGGATTGTAAAATTTTTTAAGTGATTGTTTGACAATTCAATATCATTTATTGGTTTTGGATTTGGAAAAATGGAAAAATAAAAGTAATATTAAATCTAAAATACGTAATAAAATTAGATGGTGAAATCTTAAGAATGATAAAACAAATATATTTAAGAATGAAGTTTTAAAACTTAAGCAATGGAGCAAATAATTTACTTAGTGAATCAAAAGGGAGAGTAATAATAAAGATTGGTGGTGAAAATAAAGTTAAGATTAAAGATGTATCGCCATGGAAACAAGATGCTCAAGCTAAAATTAAAGATAAAAAAAATGTACTATAAGAAATGGTTTAAACGTTGAATTAAGGAGAACTGAAAGAAATATAAACAAATTTGTTAAGAATCCAAAATAGCAGTTCGTGATACTAAGAGTGTAGCATTCAAGGATTTATTTAATAATTAAATATTGTCAAGGGAGAGAAAAGCATTTGTAAACTAGCCAAATTAAGAGATAAAAGAAATAAAGATTTAGCTCGTGTTAAATATATCAACGATGATCAAAAAATACTTTTTAGGGATGAAGATATTTAATATGGATGGATGAATTATTTTATAAAGCTTTTTAATGAAAATTGTATCAATACAATTAATATAAGTAAGTTTATTAATTATAAAAGTCTCAAATACACTTTCATTCGTCATATAAAGCGATGCTCCAAAATGTGCCAATTATAGAGGAATCAAGTTAATGTCATACATTAAACTTTGAGAAAGAGTAATTGAATATAGATTACGTAAAAATACTTGAATTTCTCAAAATGAATTTAGTTTTATGCCAGGTAGATCTACCATGAAAATCATACATATATTAAGAGGTTTGATAAAAAAATTTAAAGAAAAAAAAAGATCTTCATTTATATTTTTATTGATCTTGAAAAGACTTATACTAAAGTACTAAGAGAAATTCTTTGGAAAGCTTTGGAGAGAAAATGGATTTGTGTTGCATATATTAATATTATTAAAGATAAGAATAATGGAGCTGTAGCTCGTGTTCGATCGCAAGATGGCTTATTCAATGATTTTTATGTTACTATTGGATTTGTGTTGCATATATTAAGAGGAAATTCCTTGTGCTTGTTAATTGCAGATGATATGCTTTTAATCAAAAAGACTGGGGATGGAGTTAAAGAAAAACTTGATTTATGGAGGACTACTTTAGAGTCTATAAG
This sequence comes from Gastrodia elata, assembly GCA_016760335.1. Taxonomy (NCBI): domain Eukaryota; kingdom Viridiplantae; phylum Streptophyta; class Magnoliopsida; order Asparagales; family Orchidaceae; genus Gastrodia; species Gastrodia elata. Next base: position 17,910,858 of record CM028681.1, read on the forward strand.
TTTTCATCTTAAGAAATATAAAATAGAGTATATGGCTATATTAAAAGCCATATTCTCAATGACATAATTATTGAGGACAACGCGATCAAGAAGGGTAAGAGGTTCAAGTATCTTGGTTTAATTATTCAAAAGAATGGAGAAATAGAGAGCAATGTGATTAATAGGATCCAAGCTAATTGGCTGAAATGGAGGGCGCTTCTTAAGTGTTGTGTGGTCCAAAAATCCCACTCAAAATTAAAGAAAAATTTTATATAGTTATACGACCATCTATGTTATGTTGGATTGAATGTTAGCCAATAAAGAAAAAACTTACTAATAAAAAAAGTATTACAGAAATGAAGATGCTTAGGTGGATGAGTGGGCATACTCATAAGGAAGAAATGAGAAATGAGTTTATCCATAGCAAGTTGGAGTGGCTTCAATAGTGGAGATGATAAGAGAATGCCACCTTTAAATTATTTGGGCATATTAAGCATAGACCGTGCAATGCCCCTGTTAGAAAATTTGAGTTTATGAATTTCACCTATATTAATAGAGGAAGAGGAAGACCAAAAAAGACATGGGAAGAGATTATTATGAAAGATCCTCTCTATTTGGAGCTTAGTGAGGAGCTTCAATTTGATCGTTGCACAATGAAAATAAAAGATTCATGTAGTTGACTCCACCTAGTGAGATTAATGCTTAGTGTTGTTGTATCTCAGTCGATATCACATTTGTTGTTCATTGTCTCAATCGATACATGGCGCATCCTCGGATCCCACATCTTCAGGCTACGCATCATCTTCTCTACGATATTTCAAGAAAGAACTTGGGCAATGAAAATTTCTTTTCAGCCACATCTTCTATTCAATTAAGAACTTTCACAAATGTGAATTGGGCACTTGTATTGATTACAAAAAAACCTATGATGAACTTTTGTATTTTTATCGATGATTCTCTAATTATAAGGAAATCTACGAAGCAAACAATCATCTTGAGATCCTTCACAAAAGTTGAACATCGGGTATTGGCTATTATTACCGGTAAACAAATGTGAATTCAATAATTACTCCTTGACTTTGGTATTTCAACTCCTTGATATATTCTGCTCTTTTGAGACTATCAAGTGCTATTCACGTTGTTTATAATCCTCCTTTTTCACGAAAGCACGAAACACACATAGATTGATTGTCACTTCCTTTGAGATATATTTTGAAAAGATAAAGCCTTGGCATATGTAAATTGGCTACTAAAAACATATATAGACCATCTCGAGGGGTTGTATAAAAATAGAATACAATTATTAAATAGTTATCTAGTAGACAATTTAATTATAACTAGGTATATCGGTTAAGGCTTCTTCTCCAATACTTCTCCCTAGCTTTGACATTCCTAAATAAAAAATTGTATGTGTGTGTATATACATATTGAATTTTTTTAGTGCTGGTATTAAGGGGATTATCTATGTATGCATATATATATATATATATATATATATATATATATATATATATATATATATACACACACATATATACATATATGTGTAATATATGTTTTGTGTGTGTGTATATATATATATATATACACACACATACACAAACTAGTAAAAGAGAGTCTTCTCACGCTTCTAATATTTCATTAACTTTTAACGACTAGATCTAATTGCTGGATTCAGTAGAATTACAGCCTTAGTAGGAGGATCTAAGTTGAACGAACGCATACGCCTGATGACAATTTTACAAATCTTTTAGATTCCTTTTCAGCATAACAAAAAAAAAAATTCAAGATAAAGGCACTTGATGGGTGCAAACATATATGACATCATTAATCCAAAGCCAAAATTGAAATTCGATGAACAGCGACCAGAAAAAAATTTATAATACAAGCTAAATTTTATATGGTATCGTTATTAAATTATGGATCTGCGTCTTGATGAATAAACACCAGCATAACAGTACAAAGCAAAATTCACACCGCAATTAAAAAGCTTGAAGAATCTAAATTTTAAATTGAAAAAAAAAAATGGAATTGTAATAAATATATTTTAAAAACTAAAAATATTAAACAACTTTCTACATCCAATGTATATTAGGAATATACGGAAACAAAACACCCTTCATATTTTCGAACTATATATGCTTATCGATAGAACACGGTCTAAAATAAGAACTGCAACATAAGTACCTCCACAGCTCCAAATCCAAATCGCAACAAGAAGAAACCAGTTAAAAGCGAACTCAAGTGGATGAAATCTCTTCGGGAAGAAATTTCAACTTAAAACAACCAAAGATTTGCCTCCATAAGTAGAAATGAAGCGGGATTACTTAGGAAACGTAAACGCTGGCAAAATCACAAACAGGGGACACTCAATCGATTAAAATGCATAGCTTAACTCCGGCACAGATCCGTTAGATAATGCTACAACAGAAACCCGCTAAAAGGCATCATCGATCATCGAACAAAAAGAATAAACAGTCAAGTCGTAGTATGGAAGTACCTGCCTGGATCTCCCCTTCTAGCACCGACAAATGGATTTCAGAATGATGGAGAACTGGATCTCAGGACAGCCAGTTCGAGTCCCTGACTGGCATTTATAGTTCGCCTACCATTTATAGCCCTCCTAGTTAGCAGCTGCTCTGGTCTTTGCTCCACGCCGCATCGTTGAATGTGGTAATATAAACAAGTAGTCGGTCGGTTTTGAAGGGTTTGATTGGAATTTTCTATGATTTAGCAATAAAATTTGGATTGGTTCTCACTAATTACCTATTCCATATATAAGAAGGAGAATCACAAATAAGAATATGATAGATACATATAGTTCAAACTTATTTTATGTCCTAATGCTATGCTAATGGAATAATATGAGATATAGACCAATTGATTTATATTGCATTTTTGGTCAATAATGTTCAATTCTTTTATATTTTATATATATTCACTTGTATTAATAGTTCAGATGATCAGATATTTAATAGTTTAGTACAATTAAATATAACAACAACAACAAATATTGATCCCACTATGTGGGATTGGCTACATGAATTTTTTATTATTGAGAAGACTCCGTATAATAGTTAATTATCTTATTTTATTGGTCTTACTTCGAATGATCTATGCTTAATATGCTACGAATAAGCTCATTTCTCATCATATAGAAAGAGTATATTGTATTTCTTATATATTTTTTTCTCTGGTTGCAATTGATTCCAATTCTTACCAATAAAAAAGCTTTTCATATCAATTTTTAATAAAATGAAGAATTAATTTTTTCTTAAAATATTTTTATTTGAATAAAAATATTACATAGCTCTTAAATATTTCTCAAAAAGTATGGATGACTATGATTTAAGATTTAAAAAATATATATTTATGAGTCTCACAAGCAAAAGTGAATTTAATAATATTTTTTTATTCTACTTAATTTTCTAAATTCTAATCATCCATATTTTTTAGAAGATATTTGAGAACTATGTATCAATACTCTTTAACAATTTTATCAAAATATTTATAAAAATTGTGGAGAGGAAAATTTTAATATTAATTAAAAAATTTAAATGCGCAGCTTTAATAAAATATACTTTTTATTAATTATAAATTTATAATATAAAATAAAAATAAAATTCACAAAAATAATCATATATTGTTATTATAAAAAATATATTTTTTTTTATTATAAACAGATAAAAATAAAAATACATTACGTAAAACTCTATATATTTTATTAAAACGTCAATAATCAATAAATTTTATTTTATTTATAGATATGATTATATTTTTAATTGTTCTTAATGATTCTTAAAACTGCAGCACAGCCAGACTCCGCGTGGGCCAATTTCGCTTCGTATTTGATTTACGAAGACACCCCTGACACAGAAGCGCTGTCGGTGGCGTGATTAATTCATCAACAATTACCAAAAGACCCCCAATTACATCTGTATTTACGGCATAATCGCTACATTTTTTATAAATAAAAAAATTATGAGAATAAAAACGACCGATGAATCCTACAATTTTTATAAATAAAAAAATACAAAATTTTGAGAAAAATTTATTATTATTTTCTAAGTTTCTAAACATTTTACATTTCTTAACTTTGATTTCTCTCTCATATATATATATATATATATATATATATATATATATATATATATATATAAAAGCATGATGCACTCGACAAAATTTAAAAAATTGCAGAGTTATTCTACTTAAATAATTCAAACAATTCAAAAGTGGATGAATACAATTTATATATATATTTAATACTTATAAATTACTAAAACTAAGTAATTGATTGTGAGATTTCATCATAGTTTTTAAGCTATGTTTTCTTTGCATAGTCTTAGACTATGCATTCTTAGCCATTACTTGTGGCACCCCATCCCTACCGTGGTCCTGTTAACTCTTAAGTTAACATGATTACGGTGATGTGCTCACCAAATGACAAGTCCCTCGCTTATAAATAGATTAGACAATCATTCTAATCCAATATAATTTAGGAAATTGTCATTTACAAGAATATTTTACTAAATGATAAATACAAGAATTATATTCAGAGTGCGGAAGTAAAATATGAACCTACATTCTATCACAATATAGAATTGAAAACATTCAACTCAGAATATGTAAAGACCCACTTAAGTAGTAATAAGTGAAACTCTTAAACATCGAGGCGCCTTTTCAGATAATTGTGGAGTTCTTGATAAGAACTCAAAAGTTAAGTGTGCTCATATGGGAGCACTCCTAGGATGGGTGACCTACTGGAAAGTTATGTTCTGATGGTAAAACCGTGAGGTCTTTTAGGTCAAAGCGGACAATACCTTAGTGCTTAAGAGTTTGGGCTATTACAAATGGTATCAGAGCAGGCTATAAGGTGTCAGATAGGAGCTAAGTGCCATATAGGACAAAGTATCATGAGAATAAAAACAACCAGTGAATCCTATATTTTTTATAAATAAAAAAACACAAAAATTTGAGAAAAATTTATAATTATTTTCTAAGTTTTTTGCACATTTGACATTTCTTATCTTTGGTATATATATATATATATACAAGCATGATACCCTGCAAATTGCACGGGACAAAATTTAAAAAATTGCACAGTTATTCTACTTAAATAATGCAAACAACTCAAAAGTGGATGAATACAATTTATATATACATTTAATCCTTATAAATTACTAAAACTAAGTACAAATGTTAATTACATTTGTCAAAAAAAATGACTTGTATGATACTCTAACAGCTATTTATAGTTAAAATATGTCAAAAAATAAAAAAGTAGACGGATTGCTAAAATCTCAGTGCCCTCGCTGGCTCGAGAATTGAGAGATGTTACATCCTTCTTTCATCTAACATCGCTCCGATAAGTTGCCCCCTCCTTCTAAGTTCTTTGACAGTTAATTGCTTTGAACCAGCTAACCAGTGACTTCTCAATTGACCCGTCTCGAACTACCCTTGGTTGCCTATCAATGATTTGGACTTATCTAATTTCCCGCTTTCTTTTTCATCCTTCTCTGTCACCTCTCTTTCTCAAATTATTTCTTCCCCATCTCTTAAGCTTTATTAAAAAAAAAAAAAAAAAAAAAAAAAAATATATATATATATATATATATATATATATATATATATATATATATATGAACATTATAATTTAGTGCTAAACTTATGAATAAACTATTTAAAATATTTTAAGTTATACGGTTAATTACATTAATTGCTTAATTATTAGCAAGTTGATAACTTTAATTATCTTATTTATTAACATAAATTATATTTATTAAATCAATTTATTATTTAATATTTTTATTTACTTTAATTGAATTGAATTATATTAATTAACTTATAATAATAACCATTTAACTATAATATAAAATTTGTTAATAACTCTTATTGATAATTATTATACTATGCATTTATTAATTATAAAATTAATAATGTGATAATTGTTAATTATAATTAATTTAAGTAATTAGTTGTAAGCTTTTGAAGACTTGAAAAATCGACCAAAAATATAGGGAAAATTCGAAATTCATTTCTTAGCAATAATTTTGTTCACGAGGAATTATTCGGAGGAGGATTTAATGAAAGAGAAATATTTTAATATCCAATAAAATACTTTAATATTTTTTTTAGTTAATTATTTATTTTGATAGATTATATATTTTGATAGATTAAAAATATAATATATTTTTTAATTTTTGTCATGCTAAAGTAGAATCATAGCAAGCATCTTTTTAGGCATTTATTAAAAATTATTTTGATTATATATACTCATAACTAAAAACCAAAATGATATTTCATTTTTATACACAAAACAATATTATTTAAATCTATAGTTTTTATTATATATAATTAGATAATTAAGATTTACATTTAAAATGTATAATTTTTGTTTATATTTTATTCAATGAACGAAAATCATAATAAAAAGATAAATAAATCAATAATCAATTTTTGTTATAAGGAACTTTATTTTTGTTATGATCATTTACTTGAATAGAAATGGCAGAAAGAAATAATTAAAAAATTAATTATGAGATAATAAATTCAGAGGTTTAATTAATTATTGAATTATAACATCATTTAAATTTAATTAAATAATATCATCTTTGATCTTAAGATTGCATAAAGTTTTTAAAGTCAACTTTATAGGTAACCATTAGGCCAACTGGCCAACCTTCTTGCCAAAGCACCAACTCTCTCATTTTCAACATGAAATTTCATATATTTTGACTACTAAATAATTAAAAATGATTCGAACTCAATACGAAGTATACTATGAGATAATTTAATACTATTTATAAATTTAACTGTTAATTTAAATACCACAAAGTTAATCTTAAGAAAAAATTTACTCTTAATATTTGTTAAAATAATAAAATAAATAAATAAATTAATATATATATATATATAAATAAAATTAAATATAGAAATCTCTGCTTGGTGCGTCGCATTTCTAGTAAATCCCTAATTTGGATAAGCGGAAAGGAAAAAATTACCATCCGTCGTCTTCCCCCTCTCCGGCCATTCATCGTGTTACGTGAGATGTTTATTTATTTATTTATTTATTACTTGGTCCCTCTTTTATGATTAAATCACGACCGTTGGATTATATCACTGGCCGAAACAGCTCGGCTGACCGGTTGACTTCTCCCGGTTAGAAAAAGAGTGACCGGGCGTGTTCTCCACACGATTTTTGATATTCCTTGCTGCTTCGGCGATATTCTTCGGTTGGGAGGTGAGTTCATGCTTTTTGATCTCTTCTTGTGGTTTTGACGGACAAATCGATTGTTTTATCTTCATATTTTCCTTCTTCCCCAGATCAGTTTTTTTTTTTTTTTTTTTTTTTTTTGTTCTCTTTGAAGAACTCTTCAATCTTGCAACATCTTTGCTCTCCTCGTGGGCTATGTTTTTCTAATCAGTCGTTAAATCCTACAAAAATGGGGATTTCTGAATTTGCGCGATTTAGCCCTGTTGCTCGCATTTGCGGAATTTGAGGTCCCAAGGGATTTGGATTTATGTTAAACTCTCCTTTATTCATATACGCCGTTTGGAGGATTTGAGGATTATTCAAGCAAATCCTGCTACCAAACAGGCATTTCATTTAGTTTTCTTGCCGCCATCGTTGCCACCGTCGCTGCCAGACGCACGGAAGGTCGCATACGTCGCCCGACTCCCTCTCGCCGCTCGCCGAGTCCGCTGCGTCCATCGTTGCCTTCGCCGAGCAGCGAGCCTTTGAAGAGAGTTCAACTCCATCGTCCTGAGCAAGCGATTTTGCGTATTGGGACAGGGACAGGGGCCTGCTGCTTTCCTTCTTTACTGCTGTAAACACAAAGCAGCGTAAGTCTCTTATCCGGAGATCTGGGTGATGGCTTTCTGCGGTTCTCTTAACTTTTTCAGATCTGCATATAAGCTCTATCTATCCATTTGAGACTGAATGAAAAGTTATAAAAAGCTATAACCGTACCTGTTATTTATTTTTCTTTTTCATCCATTTAAGCTCTAACGCATTGGATCTGTTTTAAAATTGAGATCATATTCATTAAGGGAAGTTGTTGATTTGAGTTAACATACTTCATAAGTAATTCATTATTTTTTTCTTAGGGTTCAGTTCAAATCAATATTTTTAGAATGCTATTATGTTACTTAGGAAAACTTGATTCAAAGCATTATGAGATTGTTCTTCGAGCCAATTCAAATTAAACCTCAGGATATCCTGAAACGATCAACCCGTTAATGCAATTGCAATATACTTGTTAAAATAAATTTGAAAGCGTTTTAAAGCTTTTCTCATGAGTTGCTAATCAAGCACGCTTTAAATTCGATAGTAGTAGTTTTTGAAAAGGTTTATTAATGCGCCGAGTGACACTGAGTTTCTTTACTCAGTTGTTCCATGTGCTTGTTACTTGCGTTTTTTTTCTGTCTTCAGCTGGTTTTTTTGCTCTGATCATTTGTTTTTTTTTGTATGTTTGCCTTTTTTATTTATTTAGGGTGGTTAATCATCATTACAATGGACCCTCAGATTGGCAATTTATTTATGGAATCTTTGTGGTCAGCAAATTCATTTGAACAGGAGGATGTAGAGAGATGCCCATTTTTGAGAAACATTAACGAAACTACTCAATTTTCGTTCTCATCGGTCAATTTTCTTGTACCTGTATGTTCTTCTTTGTCTCATTTGTTTATCAGTGCCTGCCTACATTTAGGGTATCTGATGTGAAATAGTTACTTATTTGCCCATCTCTTAATGGTCAGGCTCGAGGAACAAAAGGTCCTATCTTTGAGGATGGACCCAATTTTGAAATGGCATTCAGGCTTTTCCATGGCCATGATGGGGTTGTCCCTCTTTCAGGAAGGTATCTTGTCCCCAATAGTGTTCAAGAACCAGCAACAGAACCTTCACCTGTATTCAATCCTTTGGCTGCTAAAGCAGCAAGCATTAGCCTCTCAGCTTATGGATTTGGTGGGCCGTTTGGATTTGACTTCTTTGCCAAAAAGTTGTGGAAACAAAACAAGAATTCTTCCAAGAAGCCTTCTCAGGTAACTTGAAGTTATTTCAGTGCAGGTGTGCGAGTCGTGCATTGACTTGTATTTTGTATCATTGATTCATTGTATATTAAAATATGACTGAATGTTTGCTTGTTACTGTATCAAGTATGCTATATTGATATTATCATCATCTTTAACTTAATCGTAAACATAGTTCAAGTTAACTTTATATAAAATACTTATTCTCCTTTGGCTCTTCTCGATGAGTGAAACATGAATTGAAGCATTTTATGTTTAAAAATAGTAGCTTCTGTTCCGATGGTTCTGTTAAACCCACCCACTAGGATAACAATTGTTGTGGAACTAGAATTGGAGAGGAAGGATGAGATGAATCAACAAAACTATTGCTTTGTTTGGGACAACTTTCTGGGTATTGTGCTTTGCTTAAATTTATTTTTATTTAGCTTCCGCTGTTTGGGGGTGTTGTTTTTTATTTTATTTCTATAGTCTCTCAAAAAACAGTTTTTTGCTGTTTAGCATATAAAATTAGTGTTTTGCTTCTTGCCTTCCAGCACCACCAATGCTTTCCTGCTCCGCCTGCTTGCCTAATAATTTGGCCACAATCCTCCTCCTGCAGCCATTGTTGAGAATGGGTACAACATTATGGGCGCAGCAGGGCTTTCAAATAGCAACAGCAGCAACTTCCTCTATAGTAATTTCATAGCATATTTTTCTTTGCATCAATTTCACAGCAACTTTTTCACACAGATGCAGTTTTCGGATGCGAAGCCTATTTACAAGTACATGGCTATTTTAAATCTAACCGGTTTTATTGAGCCGTCCAAATCTTCCTTTTTCCAAAAGAAAAAGCTAGGAAAGACTGTCTCAACCAAACATTCATGCCCTTTTTTTCTTTATATCACACTTTTTTAGTAAAATTGTAGAGTAAATAGAAAATTGCTCCACACTTTCTGACTTTCATCTTCTTTCCAGAGGAGACATGATTCATCAACCCATGAATCTCAAAGCAATGATTGGCTAGAAACCGGGCAATGCCCGCTAGCCAAATCCTACAGGGCTGTCAGCGGCATTCTTCCTATTGTTGCCAAGGCTCTTCAACCTCCGCCCGGCATGAAGTTTCGGTGCCCGCCTGCAGTAGTCGCCGTCCGTGCCGCATTATCCCGAACGGCCCTTATAAAGAACCTCCGTCCTCAGCCCTTACCCGCAAAGATGCTAGCCATCGGAATGTTGGGAATGGCAGCCAATGTTCCCCTTGGAGTTTGGAGGGAGCACACTAAAAAATTCTCCCCTCAGTGGTTTGCTGCCGTCCATGCTGCTGTGCCGTTTGTCGCCATGCTGAGAAAGTCCGTTTTGATGCCGAAGACTGCAATGGCTTTCACGATTGCTGCATCGATTCTCGGGCAAACTATTGGGTCAAGGGCCGAGCGTCTCCGGCTGAAAGCAAAAGCAGAAGCAGAGGCGGCCACTGCAGGTCAATTTGCGGTCAAAAGCATTGAAATTAACAATCTGGTTTACTCGTCAGCGATGAAGGCAGGGAATTGCAGTCAGGAGGAAGCTGCACTTTGGGAGGCTTTCCCAGTTCTTAATAAAGAGAATGTTGCAGCATGTGCTTCTGCTGGTGTTCCAGCAACTGTTAGCATATGCTATTGACAGAGATGATCCAGGTTTGATTTGCTTAGTGTTAATTGTGTATTCTTTGGGTGTTTATTGTGTGTTGAAAATCTGTTTGCCTAGTTTGGTATCTTGGTGCTTTAATCCCCCTCGTACTGGTGAAAGAGGGGTTCATAGATGAATAAAGATTTTGGTTTGTATGTATCTGTTACTGCTAAAGGTTGCAACTTTGAAATAATACTGGCATGTTTGTAGTTGAACGATGTTTAATTTATATAATTCTGTATGCCTTTTTTTTATATTAATCCCCATCATCAGATAAAGTTTTACAAAAAATTATATCATACATTGAATGTATCAATTATGTTACAAAAAAAAAAACAATGTGCGGAAAAGTACGTAGTCACATAATAGCAGAGCCATGAACTAATGCTTTCCGAGTCCAATATACTGATAGAAATCTATTATAGTATGCATGCAAGGAAGTTTTGCCATATTCCATACATTAAAATTTGCTCTCCCCGGGGCTGAATCTTGCCTTACACTGTAATGGTGGTTAAACTTCTTCTTCCCGCCTGAGGAGAGGATCGGCGCCCGGAAGCGCATCTCTCGTGAAGTAGCGGCACCTGCGCTACCCGCCTGAGCATGCCTGCGCCTAGGTTCAAGGAGGAGCTCTTATGAATAAAGTGAAGATATTAATATTAGCAATATTTGATTTAATGAAATTGATTCCTTGATGAGATTTGATATGCTAGAGCCCCATAAATCATTGGGTTAAAATATAATTCATAATATTATTATGCAAAATATGAAACTAAATTAATTGTAGATTAAACAGTTCTAAAGTTCAAACTTAGTTGGTCATGTACTTACTGCCTTTTAATAAGGCACAACTCTTTAAAAAACAACAACAAATGCTTAAATTTTAAGCTCATGATTAGCCAGCCATACATAAATTATTTTGAGTTCAATGCATACAAATTTTAATAAAATTCCAAAAATATATATTTCTGCTGAATCTTTCAACCCTTGAAATTTGTTGAACTTTTGAATGCGATTGCACCAAAGTAGCATTCAAAAATGAATTGCTCATCTATCTGAGAATAAGAAACCATCTCTTACAAGGAATTTGGCTCATTGTCTAAATTCTTCCCTTTTTTTTTTTTTTTTTTCTTTTTTTTTTTTGCATTCTAATAATTAATATAATAAATGACAAAAAGAGAGAAAAACAAGAGAATGAAAATATTAGTATAATAAAATTCGTAGATTATATTCAATTATTCAGTTACATAATTATCTCATTTAGTCTTAATTTCTTTCAAATAAATCTCATTATAAAGATTTTTTAAAGTAAGATGAAATCTTAAGAAATATGAAAGAATTTTAAAGATTTTGACCCAAATAAAAAATAAAAATTAAATTTGTATGTAAGAAATATTGTTTTGAAACCAAATTAGAACATTTTGTATAATACCTTGTCTTACATATAGTAAAATTAACAGGACTGTGAATATTCATACTTTATAATATTTATTATTTTTAAAATTATTATTTAATAAATCAAAAAAAAAAGTCCTTAGAATTTTATTTTTATCAAATAAGTTATTGAAATCATTACAAATCTATCAATAAGTTTAATTTTATTTATATATATATCAAATTGATCAATAATTTTTTTTAATACTTAATAAAAAAAATCTTTTTTTTTTTTATCTCTTTGATGTAGCAAAACTCTAGCCACAATATTTCCTATGACTTTAAATTTAAGGTGATAGTACTTTATTTGTAAATATTAGAATTTAAGGGCAGAAAATATAGTATTTAAAGAATTTAGTAAGCAGCTTTATTAAATAATTATGTGTGAGCATTGGAAGAAGAAAACAGATGCTATTCTGCCTGCTTCTGTTCCTTTTTGTAGTGTTAGAATTAGGCAAAACTGAGCTCAAAATATAACCCCCCACGCTTTGGGCTGTGTGGCAGCAAAACATTTCCCATTTATTCACTAGTTTACAAATACACCACTTTGATAAATTATATTATAGATAAAATTTAGCTAATTATTAAAAACTTTAGTTAATTATTAAAATTTAGCTAATTCTAAGACGACACAACTGAAAATATGAAATTGATATAATTAAAATTTACACTACCATATATATATATATATATAAATATATAATTGATCACTTTTTATTTAAACCAAAAGAAACAAAAAAAAAAAGGAAAACTTTTTTTTTATTAGTGATAAATATAATTGTGTATATAATGATATAAAAATATCCATTTTTTAAAAAATAATTATAGTAATTCTTTGATTTATGGTTAAGATTTTAAACTAATAACTAAACAGTCGTGCATTTTTTTCTTAATTCTGAAGATCACATCTGATCATAAACTAACTGATATATGTACACGAGTCTCTTCAGCATATATCTATATATATACACTGCAGTGACCTTACATGATTTGGTCTCTCAGATCTGGGTTAAAGTAGAGCTGTTTGAGCCCCACGTTTTCGATGCTGCGAAAGAAGCCGACCGACAACAGAAAAATACGAAACGAGAAGGCAAGCACGGCGAGATATCGAATCAGATGCTTCATTGAATTCCAATGCTTGAAGATGGAAGATATCGCCGACCAAACCATCTTGATCAGTATGATGCAGCACACGGAAGCAAGCATTCCGACCACAATGCCTGCCACAGCATAGCCTATCCATCTACCTGCTGCATTCTTTTCGGACAGCAGTGGTCTTGAAAGCCTGGAACATTGAAATATAGCACTGAAATGAGAGAACCTTGATGTAGTAATCATCTAAAGAAGTTGGCAAAAGAACTTCATCTAGTTCATTTTGAAATGCAGTTGAGCTTTTAGCTTAAGCTTGGCAAATTAGTTGTGGCTCATAAGATGAGCTTATTGAGCTTGAGAATCCAGTTCGAGTTTTAAATGAGCTTTTAATTCAGCTCGAGAAGGTTCCGAAAGAGCCCTGTCCAAAGCGCGTGATTTTTCTCGAAACTCGCTCAATATTTTAATTCTAACTTGTAATCAAATAGAAACAATTCAAGTTTAAAATTTAAAATTCAATATAATTTTAAGAAGATTTGGAGTTAATGTCAGCTTCGAGTCAGCTTGAAATTTATAATAAAAATTTATGCATGATTATAGCAAGAAAATTGCCGGCTAAATTAAACTATAAACGTTGCCCAAGAAGAAGTAAGCAATTTGCCCAAATTTTTTTTGTTATATAATATAATGGTCATCATTCATCTCTTAAAAACACTAAGATAAATAACTGCAACTCTTTATAATTGTTCGTTGTATACCTCAAATTTAGATTGGACCTAGTACTTGTAACGCATAAGGTCCCATGAGGCCAAGCCCCCTTGCGGAGATCAACATATTTAGGGGAATATGTACCTTTGTTTTGTTTTTCCAACACCCTAACTCACCTCTTTATATTAGATAATTGAGGGAATTAGAAGAGGTTCAAAGCTTGAAATTTTTTCTTCTTTCGTTTTCCTATAGTGCAGCACCGTCCTCTCCTATTGTTTTTTCGGCAAGAATTCTCCACTTAAATTTGCGTTCTTTTGCTACGATTCATTATTTGTGCAGGGCTACTTTGTGTTGATTGCACGCCTTGCCCCTTACAATGCCCAAATAGTAATAACTCTTTCTATTGATTGTGTGTTTTGATTATGTGCGATTTCCTAATGTAAAAAGACCTTACTATTATTTGTTGGGATTGTAAATGAATGCTGTCCATTCTAACATGCTTTCTATGCATGTGGTTTGTATAAATGGCCTTCAAAGTAGAGCCTTTTGCTTGGCTTGTTTACATGAAACAACTAGTAAAATTTTCTTGCATCACCCTCAATTTTACATAAAATATCTATAATTTTGCTTAAAACTGCAATTTCTACGCTTTTAATTTTAAGAACACGATTACAACAATTTGCAATATATAGTTTCTAGGTTAATTTAGTTTAAACTTTTATAGTCACTTGCCTTTACATAACTTGTTCATTTAAAGCAAGATAAGAAAAAAGAAGTTTGTAACAATTTGAAATAATGCAGTAAAGAATGATAACTATAAAACAAAAAATGGCAATGTATGCCTTGTCAAAGGGTTTACTAGAACTTTTCCTTTAGTCACAGTAGTGCAATTGCACAAAATTAAAAAAAAATTAACTCAAATACTATAAATATGTTTAAAATGGATAAATACAGAATTCTTGCATGTCAATATTCGTGTTAGTATTTGTAGACTCGATGTATCTTTTGTTTAATATTTTAATTTTGTATAAGAGGAATTGCAATAATAAATAAAACTTAATTTTACTAAGCTTTTTAATGAATGTCATACAAATACATTTAATATAAATGAGTTTAATGGTTAAAAAAAAAGTCTTAATTAAACTTTTATTCATAGTATTAGTAAATCTGATATTTGGAATGTTTTAAAGATAATGAAGAGAGAAAAAAACTGAAGAATCGGATGACATCCTTATTGACGTAAAGAAATATGAGGATGTAATTTCTTATCTCACAAAGTTATTTAATATTTGATAAAGACTAAGAAAATGCCTGAAGAGTGAAGAAATAATATTTAAGAGAATAAAGATAATGCGCAATGCTACATTAAAAATAGAAGAATCAAGTTAAAGTGTCATACGTTGAAACTTTGGGATAGAGTAATTGAATACATATTACAAATGGATACTTGTATTTCTCAAAATCAATTTGATTTTATGCCAAATAGATCTACCATGAAAGTTATACATATATTAAAATATTTGATGAAGAAATTTAAAGAAAGAAAAAATTTCTTAATTTAATTTTTATTGATATTGAAAAAGCTTATAATAAAGTACCAGAGAAATACTTTAGAGAACTTTAAAGAAAACAGGGATTAGTGTTGCATATATTGAAATGCATAATAGGGATGTAACATGTGTTTGATCGCAAGATAGCTAGTCTAATGACTTTTTGGCTGCTATTGATTGCATCAAGGCTCAAATCTTAGCCTATATATTTTTACTTTAATTATAGATGTTCTTACTGAGCACATTCAAAAGAAAATTCCTTGGTGCATGTTATTTGCAGATGACATTCTTTTAATTGATAAGATTAGGGATGGAGTTAAAGAAAAATTTGAATTATGGAGAACTAATTTAGAATCTAAGGATTCTCTCCTTAGTGGATCTAAAATAGAATATATGAAGTATAAATTTAATTATTTAAGAAGCCTTTTAATCTCAAGGACATAACATTGAGGACCATGTGATCAAGAAAAACGAGAGGCTCAAATACCTTGATTCAATTATTCAAAATAATAAAAAAAATAGAGAGCAATGTAATTAATAAGATCCATGTTGGTTAGATGAAATGAAAGAGCCGCGTGATCGAAAACCTCATTTAAAATTGAAGAAAATTTTTATAGAGTAGCTATACGACCAGCTATATTATATGAGGTTGAATGTTGGCCGACCAAGAAAAAATTTGCTAATAAAATAAGTGTGCAAGGATGAGTATTATTAGATGAGTGGATATATACTCAAGCCGTAAAGCATAGGAGGCATTATCTAGTTGCACTTGGATCATTAGCCTTAGAGAAGGATAGGATGACAAATGAGTTTATCTGTAGCAAGGTTGGAGTGGCTCCAAAGTGGATGAGATTAGAGAACGTACCTTAGATGGTTTGAGCATATTAAGCGTAGACAATTCAAAGCCCCTAGAAAATCGAGTTTATAAATTATGTTAATATTAAAAGAGGAAGATGAAAACCAAAAAGACATCGGAAGAAACTTGTAATGACCCTAGGTCATTTATAAAAGACGTTAATTGCCCGCAAATTTTGAATTTTCATTTACTACCCGCGAGTTTCAGTTTTCAGTTGAAACTCCCGCTAAAACCCGTTATAATTCTCAATTTAGAAAGTTTTCAAACTCAATGCTGAAATAGGAATTAATATTCGTCATTAAGCCATAATCAAATTAAGTACAAGATAAATTACCTCATTTAAGGCAAGAATCGGCTATCCATATTGAAATTGTCGGCAAATAAGCTTTTTTCGATTTTGATTTCCGTAACATACGGGCATTAGCTGTTGAAATGGGCGTGTGTTACATACACACGCCCTATTTAATCGCAAAGGGATCGAACGACTTATACCACTCGAACCAGCCTTCTCACTCCATTAGTCAGTCGAACCCTTCCGCTCGACTCTCTCCTGCACGAAAGATGACTGCGCAGCAACCGACGAGAGCGCTCCTTGTAGCAGGCGAGCAGGCGACGACGACTTGATCCCTTGCAGCCAGCGACGAAAGCCTACAGAAGTGTGGCCGACGTCTCAGCAAGCACGCACGACTCTCCTCGCTCTACCTTCTTCTCCTTCCGCTCGATCTTCTGCGCTAGACAGGAGATTCTTTTCTCCCAATCCCTGCCGCTAATCCTTCTAAGGCTCTGCTATTTTCCTTAGGGCCGATGAACTCAAGATATGTTATTCCTTTTAAATTTTGCTATTAAAATCCTTAATAATAATAATTTAGGATTAAATTTATTTCACTATTTAATAACTTAGCATAATGGAATTGAGCATTGTTAAATGATGGGATTAATCATGAAATGTCTAGACTCTACTAATGATCTAAATTGTTAGTAAAATATCATGTTCCAACCATTTGAAATATTTATCATGTACAAGATACTATTCTTAAAACCTATTATTAGAAATATGAAATGCTTGTTGTATATCTATATTAATTCCTAATGATCTATGCTCTGAAAGTCTGAGTCTAAACCTAAATTGAGTTGTACGAAAATATTTATGCTTAGTCTACCTACACTTTAGAACTCTTAAGTGAATTTATTGTAATGAGATTTAAACCAATCACTTGATGCACTTACTTTACTATACTTATGACTGACTGATTCATATGAATTAGTTGTTTCTATTTTTATTTGCATGGTTTAATACTTAATTTACATCTCTTATTAATTAATAAAAATGTCAGTCTTTTTTAATTTATTTGAGTAAGAGAGATGTATGCATAGATTAACCAAGGTAGAGCGCGGTATTGAAATGCTATCTAAGGCTTTCTATACATGAATTCATCACAGTATGACTATGATTAACTAACCTCTAGAATTATATTCACTTAAATGCACAAATGTTATGTAGCAGATATTATGATGAAAGAATATTCTTGACATTGGCATATGAATAGTTTCTATCACATTTTGCAAGTAAGGTGTTTAGATTTTAACATAAGTGCTCCAAATTGTATTATTTTATTTCAAGAAAGAAATGTCCTATTGTCCTGCACTAGTATTGCTGAGCTTGCTGTCTTGCTAATGAAAGTTGAAAGAACTTAGAATCATTGTTATACATAATTAAGATTCATATCAAGAGGGTTGGGGAAGATATAAGAACGAAAGGTTAAGATAAGTAATATATCGAGTAAATAGGATTCGTTGAAACACAAAACATTACTTTCAAAATTTAATAGAATTCAAATTATAATTTTTGCATATACATCAAGTTTGTGAGTAAATCGTCTTATTAAGTCAAACAAAAAAGGTACACTGAATATTACTTTTATGGTTTTTACTTTTATTTGTTGCGTAAGCATCGCTTTGAGCCTGTTTTGTACTGCTACTTAATACGTTATTCTTACTATTAATGATGTAAGAGAAACAAAATAATGTTTATGTATCTTGTGACTGTTGCTAAAGGGTTCCGAAATGGAGCATGAATAGGTTAGGGACATGGCTAGTCATCGGAAGCTATAAGGGTGTCATCTGGAGCTTTTGAGGGGGCCCAAGTGAAGGTTATGCTTAAATGCATGTTTGTTGCTATTTGGAGCCTTTAAAGAAGCCTAGGTGAAGGGCTATGCTTAAATGCATTTTTATGAACCCAGCCTCATGATTCTGACTTTTTGCCTATCAGAACTGCTAACGTAACTTCAGAATATCAAGTCATAAACATAAACATGAATTTTTATGCGATTATTGCTTTATCGTTTGAAAATTTGGCATATGACAAAAGAACATTTACTTTGCAGAAGTCATAATTATCTTTTGATTGCAATAAACTATATCTCCTAACAATTATTATCATTTTTGCTTTTTCACTTTTGCTTAAAGTATATGTTTAATACCCTTTGTATTTGGATTGTACACTAAGGCATTATTTTTATAATGTTAGATCAGATACAGCTGGAGGAGGCTGATATAGTTTAAAGTCATTAGAGAGAGGCATGGCGCGGGAAAATAATGAATTTTAATTACCCTTCGATGAATAATTAATTTTGTATAATGACATTTATGTAATAAATTCTGAATGTTATTTACTTTAAATTGAATGAATGTTATTTTTTTACACTTAAATGGCCCTGGATGTTGTTTAACTGTTATTTTACTTAACCGTCAATATGATCATGCGGGAAGATCACCCGATGTTAGATTGGTTGTTACCAACCTAACATGAGTCATCACAAAACCTCTAAAAAGATCTTCTCTATTTAAAACTTGAGGGGCTTCTACTTAATCATGCACAAAGGAAACAAATGATTCATGTAGCCACCCTAGTGGGATTAAGGCTGTGTTGTTGTTTCCGCAGTGAAATGTTAAATGTTTCTGAAATGACTAAGAAATAATAAAAAGTTTAATCTCCCCTTAATCTACACATTGTATGGCTTAACTTACTAGATAACTCCTTGAGATCCTACATCAAGAACATATCAATTTTAGAAAATAAGTATGAACTAGTTGGTTTAGTCGGCGCAAAATATTTTTTGATTAAATAAATGCAGGGTAAAAAATTTGTAAATGTTTTGGTGTAATTAGTTTTTGAGATTTAATTGGGTAATAAATTATAAACAAAAAAATAAAAATTAAATTGTTATTTATAAAAATAAATAATATAATTATAAACAGTTGACCTAACCCGATGATGGCTGAACTATGATTGATGAGGAGCACATAGAGTTCAGCAAAAGCCAACCTAGACTGGATGCAGTATGGCAGAGGCAAGGAGGACATACGACAACTGGCCTAGGGTTAACAAGGCAGGCCAGCACTGGCTAAAGGTTGTGAGGGTTGGCAAATGCTGAGTAGGGCCAGGAAACCTCAATAAGGAGTTGCTAGGGATTGCTTCGCCCTAATGACAGTCAGCCACAAAAAGTTTCTTTTAATAACAGGATTCTAAATCCTGTTGATTTGAGCACAAAAGGTTCAAGTGGAATTTGGGCTTTTGGGGAAAGTTACTTGTAAAAAAATTTACTTTACACCAAACTCATTTATGTTAGAAAAACAAAATTTAAGATTTCATGTAAAAACATCCAGCAAAAATTTTACTGTACCAAGTGAGAAATCAGGAAAAGTTTTTTAGAGGTGGTTCATTAGGCCTCTGAAGAGCCAATTTAGAGTGTCAAGAACTTGCTTAAAATTCAAATAGTAAAAAATGTTTATGATTCCAATGGGATGTCTAGAGAAGAACAATCTGAACTAATTATTTTTTATGTGTAATGCAACTTTACCAAATGAAAAGAAGATAGTAGAGTTGTTTCTAAATGGTCCATTGACTATTGATAAATATTCAATTTAATCCCAGACTAAATAAAATGTTTAAAATAGTTATCAAATATTTATTAAAAGTCTACTTTAGTCTCAATTTAACTTTTTCATCCATTTTAGATCAAAAAGTTAAATTCACAATGGATATTTTAGTGATTTATAAATATATTAATCAAATGCTAAAATTAAATAAATATTTATTGAAAATAATTTTTGCAAATATAATAGATATCATAAATAAAAACACAATAAATAAATATAATCATATTTAAATTTGAAGCAAATTATTTTTAACAAATAGTCTTATAAATTTTAACATTAAAATAATTTTGATAAAAAATTTCAAATTACTAAAATACCCTTTATGATTTTAACTTTTTCATCTAAAAGAGATGAAATATATAAAATAGGATATTTAAAACTATTAAAAAGTATTTGAGAGCTATTTTGAACAATTTAATAAGTCTTGGACTAAATTAATTATTTTTAATAGTTGGAATACCATTTCAAAAAATAACCCCATGTAAGAATGCATACTATCTTGGAAATGAAGCCTTTTAAAAAGACAAATAGAAGCAAAGAAACAAACAATAAAAATTAATAGACAAAAGAAACAACTGAAAAATTGCATTAAACAAAAAAATAATTTTAAAAACCGCAACATACTATACTCTGGCTTAGATGGGTTTATTAATAATTAATCCAGTTTATGAACTAATGAAAACTCTGGCCATTTAAAAGCAGCCCATGAAAATCTAACCTACTGCAGAATGAGGGGCCAAACAGATTTGCCAACCCTAAAATTGAAATCCTAACTAAATAATCAGTAGCATTATTTAGCTCAAGCGTTGAAAAACTAGTTACATAACTAGTTGCATTTGAATTTAAAATACAATCTGAATACATTTCTTACCAGATTCAGGCAAGGTTGTATACAAAATACAAAGGGATTTTTACTTATGTAACCCTCGCAACTTCATAATATACATATTTAGCACCCAAACTTTCATATTTGTAAATAAAGCACTATCATATATCATCAGACAATACTGGTGAACTATGTTTTGGAATGCAAGTTTAAATCAAAAATAAGTAAAAGGTAGAGAAGTAAAGCCTTTACTTATAATTGATAAAAAACAACAAAAATCAAATCTAACTCTTTAATTTGAAGTTGTAATTATAATAAAAAAATTTACTCTTTCTTTTAAGGTGTCTATGTACCCTATGCCAAAAGGGATAAAATGACCTTTGAGCGTTGGGGCTTGCTGTCGGCATCTCTGACCTCCTGGGGTCAGTTTACTGCTTTGTAATCAATAGCTACTGCGTCTTGCAACTGCCGTTTCAGCTGTCAGGTTGTGGCCTATACTCTTTACTAGGCTTGGCGGAGTAGGACTAAGCGTTCTAACGGTAGTCCATACCCGACTCCGCTGGTTTGTGCGGATTCGATTCTCTTGGTGATTGTCAGTGTTGGTCTGCATGATGGGTCTGATTCCTGGGGTTCCACGGCCCCCTAGGGCCCCTCCACCTCCTTGAGATGGTGCCCCCCGTGACCCGTTGGTTGAAGGCCAATATTGATGCTTCCTATAGATACGTGGAGTCTCTTGCTTTCAGTAGAGTTTTGGTTCGCAACTCAGGAGACCATTTGCTCGCTGCTGCTAGAGCCCATTTACAGGCCTTGTCTCCTCTCCAGACTAAGATGCAGGTGATTACTATTTTGCGACAGGCGCTCCTTCTCAGAGACACTGACACTGAGGGAGTCATCATAGAGGGCGACTGTCTTGAAGCGATTCGGAGGCTCCAATGTCATTGGGAGAGGACTCTTCGTTCACGAGGCGGAGAGCGCCAAGCTGATCACCTTGCTTTCCTGCTGGACTTTCCACGTGTGATTTTGTTCACTGTTCGCGCAATGCGAATCACGCGGCTGACTATGATTCTATGCTAGCCCGACATGGCAATTTTTTTTTTGTTAGGGGAGATGTGCTCCCCGAGAGGCTCTTAGACCTTCTCGTTGAGGACACCGTAGAGTTTGATCCTAGTTGATGATGTACTAATGTTTTTACTTATTTATGCTTTAGGCTACGGCCCCCATTTTTCCAAAAGGGATAAAATGACGCATAGTTCTAAAATGAAAATCAGTCAAAATTGCAAGGGTTGGCCACAAGGAAATGAGAAACAAACAAAAGAAAAACTAATAAAATGTATGTAAAATTCTAAGATTGATGAAATGATAGTGCTTGATTTCTAATTACTAAAGTTTGGGTGTTCAATATGCAGATCATAAAGATTTGGGTGCTATGTATTTAAAAGCACAAATACAGCCTTTTAGTGTTTGTTTCAATGTTACGATATAAATTTAATTGAATTCCGCTAAATGTAGTTACAGATTACATGATAATTTACAATGAAATTCAAACGGAAAAAAGGGAATGAATTTCAATATGAACTTACAGCGCAAAAATTTTCTTGAACATTCCTTCTGCAGATGAATCTCTTGCTTGGCAGTTAAAGAGGCTATCAGGATATATATCAGCTTTCTGACTACCAAGAGCGTATGTGCAGTTGTATGTTTCATTTATCTAGATAGTGTCAAAATACCGCTGGAAATAAGTTCTAAGCCATCTTAAAATTTACAAGGTAAAGTACATTGAAGAAAAGAACCCAGTACGTAACCACAGAAAAAAGGCGTTAAAAATAAAAACAGTAAGCTTAGATCATTATAATAGTGCAACCAAATACACTGCATGCGCCATTGATCTGAAATAATCAGGGATTCATGAACAAATGTAAGCAATTACCATATTAACATTCAAGAAAAATTAATACAGTAAAATTTGCACTTTATTGAACAATAAAAGGCCCCAACAAACATGTACAACCATCCCTCTCCACTGCATCGCAACCTAGGGTACACTCACATGCGAGCCAATTCGTTCATGTCAATGAGAGGACACATTAGAAACTCTCTGTAGCTATTAAATTTCAAGAAATGAAATAACTTGTTAGCTCATCTCAACATAAAGTATTCATGCTTATTAATTATTTTGAACACCACGTAAATTATAAATGAAGTTCAGTCAAAATTAAAAAGTAGAAAAAACAGCAAAAAAAGTCAATGCGAGCTGTGTACCTAATATGTGGCTAAAAAAAATAGTAGGTTTAGTAGGTTTTGAGTCAAGGTGATATTTGATATTGAACTGAATTACACCAAGTTCTATAACTATAAATCCAGATTAAACCATCAGAATTCAAAATAAACAGAACCTTTCTTATGAAAAATTTAATATGCACCCGTTTGATGTTTCAATTTTAAAATTGTTTGTATGACTGAAACTACTACCAAAAAAATCAAACATTAATTTAAGTGGAGTTACATGGATCACTTTCCTCAAGTGTACTCTATCAAATAATAGTCACCACTAAGCTTGAAATGTGGTATCATTCCAAATAGCTACTTGCCAACTTTTTAGATTTTCCTCTTCCTATTTTAAAATGTCCATAATTCTATAACTTCAATTTTCTCACTAAAACAAATAATCTATACACTTAATATGTCCAAACAATCTAAGGTAATTTTCTCTATGCTTATTTTTTATTGGGAGTTACTCCAATATCGCTACGAATGTAGTAGTCAATTTTTATCATATTCTTGCAAGAATACTTATCTGCCTTAGCATACACATCTTTGCAACACTTATTTAATCAATATACTTTTGCTCTGTAAGCCAATATATTTCCTATGTAGTATTGCTAGCCATATAGTTGTTCGATAAACTTTCCTTTAAGTAGGATTTTTAATCACATAATACACAAGAATTGCTCCTCCATTTTATCCAACCTACTCAAATCCTTATAATCACATCACCATCATTTTGTACTACTGAATCAAAATATTTGAACCTTTCACTCTTTTTAATAAAATATTATTCAATTATAATTAAAATCTTTCACTCTTTTTAAAATTACTTCTCTCAGATTTTTCAAATTTTCCCATGCCAAACAACCTTTAAAAAAGAATTAATCCAGGTATAATTCTAAAAGATTAACTAAAAAAAAAAGAACTTTGAAAAAATCCATCACTTCATAACAGCTAAAAGAAAAGGTAGGTATATTAACAGCTTCAGATCAACATATCTGTATTGGAGGCTTAAAATTTGGACATCTTAAAGCTATATCTAAATATAAATAGAACTCCAAGCAATAGTTAGCAATAACTGGAAATCCTAGTGTTTGCATACCCAATCATCCCTCTATATATGCATACAGAGGTTATTTCCACCTTTGCAAATCCCTTTTAAGGAAATTTCAGATTTCAGAAAACAAATGGAAATTACAGATTTCAGCTCTTGGGTAACAGCTTTCATTCAACTGAGATTGAATCTCAGATTTCAAATTTTGAATACTAACCAAAATACCAAACAACAAGGTACTTGGGTCATCTCTACGGAACTTTCTAGCTTTTAACAATAGCAGTCTCAAAAAGCAAATGTGCAAACTTTAACTTATTCCTTAATTTACAACAGCAATTGAATAACAAATAACATTCAGATCTCTGAAATTCATATTTCCTTAAAATCAGAAATTAAATTCATATTAACAGCAATTAAACTAAAGCCTCATATAAATTTCTAGATTTCGAGAGCCTTCTCTTCATAAAACAAACCATAGAAGAGACCATGACTTCAGTTTTCAAGAGCTCAACATTAAATAAAAAAGATTGCACTGTCTGATGCAGCATTTACAAAGCGATACCAAATGATATTAAAACAGCATATTCCATTCAAAGGCAGATATAGATCAACTTCAAGAACAGTACTGTTCAAAGCATATTTAGGCTCTAAGACAATATACAAACCAGATTGAAGCAGCTATACCTCATTCCCAATTCAAGCAACTTGATAACCAGATATATAAATATATAAATATATATATCTATATATATATATATATAGTAAAATGAAAGGAGCTCATTCCTAAAAGGAGGCAAGTTTGTGTTGTTCAGCATGCAAATAACCTTAAATTGCTTAGGTAAGCATTCAATAAAATATATTTTTAAGTTATCATTTTTAATACCTTCATTTGCAAGCCAATCTGCAGCCTGATTATCTCTCTCCAGATATGAGTTATCTTGAAATCAAATTTAGTAAGTAAATAATATAGACATTTAACAATGATGGGTTATTAAACTTTCTCTAACAATAATCATACAATCTTTGTTAGGTAACTGGTTTTTTTTCTTATATAAATCTAAGTTAAAGAAGGCTCACTTTGATAAGTGATAATAAATTCTCTTTTCTTATACAAAATATTTGTTATCATAAAATAATATGTTAAAGCAAACACCAAGATCATTCTTCTTATTTCAATAATCTTACCAAAATTAAACCACCATGAATATCATTAATTCTTCGGGTGTTCTTCCAATATATATATTCAGATCTCCTTTGATAAATGTTCTCTAAAAATATTCCTAATATTAATTCATTTAAATGAACCAAAATTCTCCTTTGTATTAACGTCTAATCTTATTTGTGAGACAAACACTTCAAATATTAATAGTCATCCCACCAATTATACCCTTTAAGTCAAAAAATTGAACCCCCAACCTTTAAATTTTAACTACATCTTTTAATTAATTATAAAAAACGTCATTTTTATGTGAATTCATACTAAAGTAGATTGTAGCCTAAATTTTAAGTTTCTTTTACTTGCATGTCTACCTATTTTGCTTTTAAGACAATTTTATTATAAAAATATTCATTTATTCCATTAGCTTGCTTATCATAGTACAAATATTTTGAACTAGCTCGTTATCTGCATCTGTACATAATTGAGAACTCTTGCTCAATAACACTTGGGCACCAATGAAGCAGCTTCACATCATTCAAGTACTACAATATGTCGCTTCCAAAAAAATCCCTAGCTCAGAACAAATATCTCAAATGATTCATGCATTTATTTTGATAAATTATATGTTCTGTTAACTACTAGCACAGCCATTCACCTTTCTCATCGAAAACTTGGCCAACACTGGAGATGTTTCAAATGATTATAACTGTTCCTGAGATGATATAGTTAAAATAATTATAAATAATTTACTTCAACCACACATAATTAAAATTCAGGAGAAAAGCTTCAATAAGAAGTTGACAGCTAAATGACAGATAAGATATTCCTTATTAACAATTTGTTAGATCAATTTGTTTCAATTTTTCAGTATGCTCTAAGAGCTCATATATGACTAATTTAACTAAAATCTCAAACCTGGGACAAAATTGAACAAAACTGAAACAATCGTTTATATTAAATGCCTCAACTTGCATGCAATGCAATAATTATAGAGAATATATTTAAAACTAGTTTAGAAAAAGCCATAATAAGCTTTAATTATATGAAATTTAAAGTATTTTTTCAGTGTTGTTCCGTTGAGTCATAGTTATAATGGCCCTTGCTTTATCACCATAAGTCATGTTATGCATTTTGGCTTATATTTTGCCCATTATCATGTCATTTTAGTTGTGATATGACAAGTCATAAATTGGCTTTGTATTTTGGCTGTGTGCTTAAGAAAGGCTGGCCCTTCCTAGACCTCATTTTGACCATAGTGTGACAACTACATTGACCACTACCTCAAATTTTTATGAACGCATCACCCTCATATTTGTCATGAATGTCCCTTCTATTCCTCTCCTATTTAATATCATAAGACATTAGAATACCTTAAAATCAACATTTCTTTATGAATCACTTTTGAAAATTATTTCAAAAACTTGGAAAATCACCCAAGACAAGTCAAACACCATTACATTCCTCCTTCCATATGCTATGAAGGTCCACGCCTTCTCCCCATTGGGTGCACTAATATATATATATATATATAATGTCTCATTATTCTTGTACGTTATGTTATACTTTCATGGTTGAATGGCTTTTTTTTTTCATTTAAGTATGTTTTCTTCAATTTTGTCCTTCACCTCAAAGTGAAGAGCAACTTGTAGAAGAGGTAAACTAACGTTATCTCCTAGTCAGCTACAAGTTGTTTAACCATTTACACAAGCTTGATCATTCTTTAGGCTTGTCATTTTCTTTCATAAAGAGTGGAAGCTTGATTGGCTAACATAACTAGTACTAGCATCTAGTATTTTCATTGGGCATGTTATCATACTAGCAAGCATTGATGGAACCATTAATATTTTAAATACATTTACTACAAAATAATTATCACAATACATAGTGAATCAAAAAATTATGAGTGAACTTAAAGCTCCTCTCCTCCACATGGTAATTTGCAATTGTTATACATAGCTCAACAGATCTGTTAAATCATTAATGTTGTCCCTATACTCCTACATACACATCAGCATTGTCCCTATACCATTACATTTGCATATAGTTAGTTATCCAACCTTAAGTAAGCATACAAACAAAGAATGTAGAGAAAAATATTTATAATCACATTAATATAGGCATACTATTTCAGATTCATGTGCTTCGATTGTTTCTTAAAGCGCCCAAATCATGTAATAAAACAAGAAATTTTGTTATTAACAATGAATTTATTAACTATTTTATGGAAGATAAATCATTAAGAAAAACTAATAACATTCAGAAACAACTGTTATAGAAGATAAATCATTAAGAAAAACTAAATATATGAAAAATTCAACCTTAAACTTCATTTTTGTCATCCAAGCAGCATCAAAATTGGGTCTACAATCTTGGGGAAGAGCCTTCTTCGGTGCTTCTGAAACAGTATGGAGAATTTGACCAGAAAAATACTCCTTAAACTCCACCTAAAATATGATACAGTTGACTAGTTGAATTAGTTTATCATGGAATGTTTTATAAAAGGCATTTCAAAAAAAATAAATTAGAAATTTCAAGCTCCATGTGTTATGTTTATCAAATGAAAATTTGAGTAAGAAATGTGCACAAGGGGTTGTGGTGTTACATACTGGTAAAATGAATGCTTTTCTTTAGTAATTTCAATGGGATCAGATAATAATCAATTACCTATGAAAGGTGTTTCTTTATATTAAAACATGCACTCTCTACAATACCTTCTTCCAATAATTTTTTTCTTTAGCCTAAAGCTTTGGAATTCAATTAATGCATTTCAAGATTCAAATAAATAATTGCACATTAGTACATAAATGAAAATAAACACATTACTAAACAATTTAAAATAGTTTATAAAATAAAATTTTTAACCATTTTATGAAAAACATTAATTAATGATAACATAAATTTTTACCTTCTTTTCACTAATCAATTTTTCCTTGTAGTTAGTATAAATCTAAGAGCCTGTTTGGTTTAGGTTTTTTTTAAGATTCTTATGCTAAATAAATTTAAAAAGTTTAAGTCGGCTAAATTAGATTAGCTATTTGGTTGCTAAGAAATAAATGAGACATAAGCAAGCATTATTAATAAGTTGTATGGTTACTAAATTCAATAAGTTGTTTGGCGCTAAATAATTTATTTTAGCATTAATATTAATAAATTAGCATATAATAGTAACATATTAATAATTTAATTATTATTATTTTGTAGTCATGTCTATAATTTAAAGCTAAATTTTGTTATTAAGTGGCAGCCCCACCCAAAATCCCATCATTTGGCTGTTTGGACGATTCACTGGGGAAGTAGATGAATTTGTCGAGATGCTTGTTTGAAAAGTTCTAGGTACTCGGGGTGTGACCCCGAATTTGGAGGTGCTGACCAAAGCTACTCCATTCGTCCGCCTCAATTGGAAGGATTCCCATCCCTTTCGTTTCTAATTTTGAGGACTTGGGTTAAGCATCTTCTTCCTGTTATTCATTTTTGGATTAAGCAGCTTTTTCTTCTTATTATTAAGCAATTTCTTCTTATTATTAAGCATCTCTTTTTTTTATTAAGCAGCTTCTTCTTATTATTATTAAGCAGATGGATAAACAATTTCTGAATAAATCCAGTTAATATGTAGTTTCTTCTTCTTCTTACTCTTCTTCGGACATATCCTGTTATTAGCCGACCCCAGAAGTAGGATTAATTAAGGATTGGTGTTGTTGTTGATGCTTTTCCACTTCAGTTAAGGGGCAATAATGAACCCATCAAACTTTCTTATTCTTATTTTGAGGCTTTTATAAATAACTCACAGCAACCATTTGTTTGGGTTTATTTTCTTTTGGTTGACCTACTGCTTTTTTTTATTATATGTTCTTATTTTATCGGTGTTCCTTTTTTTTAGTACATGAAGATTGATAAGATAGAATGAAAAATGATTCATTCAAAGCAAGAATTGTCATATTCATATCCCTTATTTTATCAAAAAGCTTCTTTGTGGTTCAATATTCAACTTGTGTATAACATAACAAGTCATATAGATGCTCTATAAAATTATTTCAAGTAAAATTTTTCTTTAATTCAAGTAAAATTTTTCAACCGCACATCACCCAAAAAGTGCTCGTCCATTTCATCCTTACAGCTTGGATCCTATTAATCACATTTCTCTTAATTAATCACACTTGGTCGCATATTTTTTTATTATTAGATTAAACTATGGTTGATTTCTTTTAGCTTGATAATGTCTTGGCATCAAGAGGCAACCAATGCTGCCAACAATAGTATGGTTATGTTGCTTCCTAGGTTAAAAATTTAGGATGGCTTGCATTCTGTAACAGATGCCATCATATTTGTTGTTTAAGCTTGGAGTATGAATTGTTTATTGTGATATTTCTAATTTAATATGTTAGAATTAAAACTTTATTTGGCACCATTATTCAACGTCTTTTTCTTAAACATAAGAGATGTCATAGTATAGCATTGTGTCATAAATTGTTTTAAGAACTATGCTACTATCCCAAATAGATCATTGGGATTTTTGTTGGGTGTATGGTAATTTTTTTATTCCTTTTGCAATGTTTGCACTGAAAATGACTAGTAAATCATCATGTTGCTAACACTATTTTTTCCATTGTTTAAGCATTAGTCAAGATGCATTTTTAAAAATTTCTCTTTCAAAGTGATGATGGTGAAAAATTATTTGGTGAAATTTTCCATAATAGTCTCTAGATTATTCCAGTTAAAGCTGATTCGTCAGCTGTTATTTAATTTGATAAATTCAGTCATGAACGATCGATTCAATATGCCCAACTTAATTTCCAAATATTAATTTTAATGCTTATTTAGTTCCCAATTGATTTTTATTGGACTACAAATTAATAAGATTAAAAAGCACATTGCATTAATAAAATCTTTTTTATTGTAATCTTTTTTAATAAGGATGAGTAAATAAGGATTCAACTATATGTATGAAGTTATCCAATATACCTCGTGCTAAAAGACATTTAAAATACTTTTAAATAATGAAACTGAAGACCTATCATTCTTTCCCTTTGATATTAAAACCATTCTGATTGCATATGTGGGGGTAATCTACACAGATTACTTTATTCCAGGAAAAAATTTAATTTCATGAAAAATTATTACAGGCAACGAAACATAAGTAAGGTGAATAGATTACACCATAATCTACAAGAAAAAAAAGTTTTAATATTTTTATTTACTATTTATGATTAGTTAGCTATTCATTTTGTGGATTTATATAATTATATATTTTAGTTCTACAAGTTAAGAATGCTAATTTGGTGATTTTCATTGTCTGATCTATGTTGTTTGATGCTTATCAAGTTGAACCATGACAAGTTGCCAATGATCGCCAAAGCATAAAAGCTTAAGCAAGGTGCAGCTCGAATAATGAGCAACTTCTGGCAAGCTTTGAGAAGAGAAGTATGCATGAACAAACCATATTCACATAAAAAAAAAAAAAATTCATAATTACATAAACAAAATTTAAGGAAAAATAAGCAATGCACTTTTTAGTAAAATTTATGACAAGAATTTCAAAGTTAAGTGTCTTGTAGCAAGAGACATTGCAAGAGAAATCCTATGTGTGATGATCTAGGAGGTTATCATCTGAGGATAAAATCATAAAGTTCTAACTAGTACGGGATAGGCCGAATTAAAGCAAACAATACCTTGCTTAGTATAGCTTGGGGTATTTCAGAAACACTACAATAAGGGCTTCAAATATATACCAAAAGAAGAAAAAAAATCTTTCCATCACTCTAGCAAAAGGCAAACCAAACTTTAGTGCAATGATATTGAGAACCATCATGCTAATCACTCAAGTCTAACTCTTACAAAAATAATAGATATATTTTCACTGCATTCAAAATAAGTGCAAAATCAACACTATTCACTCTATTCCAAATTTCATCTTACAGAACTTTAAAGTTAAGAATATACTGCAATCACTTTAAATATCAATTATTTTCTTATTGAAAAAACATACAGAAAGCTCTAAATTTGGAAAACATACTTTGAAGAAATGATTGCTTTACAAAATAATATAGTACAAAAATTGTTCTCAAAAGCAAGAAAGCTGGTGGTTCAAATTAGCATACATAAGAAGACAAATAATGAAAACTCAACAAAAAGTTTTACTTTTATATTCTAACCAATCACATAAGGAATAAAATAAAATACTCTCAACATCTAACAAATAAAAAATAAGCACAAGAATAAGTGCCTAATTCCTAAGATAAATAAGTGCAGCAGTTAAGTTTAAATGGGTAGAACAACTAAAATTTACCTCAAATATCGATGCCCAATAATAATCATCATGGCATCTAAATGTAGTCTTCTCTTTAGGATAAAATACATATCTAGTTTTATACTCAAGAAACCCAAGTTCACAAATCCTGGAAGACTTAATATCTACACCTGCAAGAAATCTAGCATCAAGTCAGAGTAACCTCAAGCTCTGAAAATAGCAAAAACTGAAAAGCTCAGCAAGCATTAGTCAGCAAAAAGAATAATAATGTCGCCCACAAGTATGCAAAGTGATAGAGTAGAATGAGGAAGAAAAGGTTGCTTAATAATCCCTTCAAGGCTTAGACAACATTTGGTTGGAACTTAATGCAAAATGGGACGCAACCCAGCTTAGCAGGATTTTGTAATTCTGCCATTGCCTCAAAATTCATAAAAGTACAATTAATGTGCTTAATACTAGATCATAACTACAATTTGGCACTTTGAGATGGTGCTAGAATCATCATATTATAACATGATCTTCATCAGTTTAATGCTTTTGTAGTTATAATTAAGCTTCCTATATCATTTTATAATGATCCTCAAGAAACAAAATAAGTATAAGACTCTAATTTCTTGTGATCATTTTTTTTGAAAGAAGATGAGTTCCAAATAAGAAGCAAATATGCTACCAGTGAGAATTAACCTGTGACATGGAATAACAAATCCAAAGCCTCAACAATGCCATTCACTCGTATTCATTTATTGGGTATAACAGTAATGTAATATTTCAAAACAAAGAGAATCTTCCTTTGCTTTGTAAATATTGTAAACTACTACTATAAAGATCAAAATCAATGTCACCA
This sequence comes from Gastrodia elata, assembly GCA_016760335.1. Taxonomy (NCBI): domain Eukaryota; kingdom Viridiplantae; phylum Streptophyta; class Magnoliopsida; order Asparagales; family Orchidaceae; genus Gastrodia; species Gastrodia elata. The sequence goes on from CM028681.1 coordinate 17,943,470, forward strand.
ACAATTAGTATAGAAAAATACCAAAAGTAGAGTTTAGCAACTACATTAGGTTTGGAAACAAGGATTTCAATGTTACCAATATTTTTCAGACATAAGTTCATGACTTGTTATTAACAACAACAAGAACATTTCACATCATTGCACAGAACTAGTTAAGATGCCCTCAGAACTTGAAGGAACTCAACCTAATGTTTCAATAAGTCCATGTCCTCACAGAGCATATTGAACCAGTGCCATTTAGCCCTAATAACTGATTCACTTGTAGGGTTTTTTATCCACGCACAAAAAGGCCCGCAACAAAGTACCTTTCATATAAATCTCCATATCAAAAGAAGCCTACTGCCAGATACAATCTTACAAAAGGGACGGAGCTCTAAACCCATTGAACTTCTTGCATGTACAATAAAGAACTGTCGATAATTCACAAAAGCCCACAAAACTACAAGTAGAAGTCCTAAAATCGTTCTGTCAGCACAATCAAGTAAGTAGCCACTGATACCCTTTTGGCATCCGTAAAATTCTTATGGCTAATATAATCCATCACTTGAAAAAGTTTATAAGCCCAAAAAATGAATAAAAAGCAAAGAGAATTTCACTTGGAACCAAAGAATCCCGCGTCAAAAGAGAGAGAGAAACTCACTGCTGGATACAATTTTACAAACGGCGGGAACCTTCACCGCATTTGATGCCGAGAAACTCCCAATCAAAACGGCCAGGATCGCAGCTAAAAACGAAAACAAGAAAGAAGCGCCTAAAGAAACAGCAACAGTGCAGCAGCAGCGCACTATGACCCGAATCGCCAGCCTTTCCTTCCCTCCTTTCCCTCCCCCCCTATCTGCCGCAGACGAATCTAAAGAATGCATCCTTCCCGATCTCAGCTACTCTGCGCCCATCGATCTAGAAGGATCAGCTTCACTGACAGGCGGAAGGGCACCAACAGACCGGAAAAGCGATTTGAATCGAGTGGTAAGGTAAGGCAGGAGAAGTTTAAAAGAAGCTGTAAAAGGGCGTAGCCGAATTTAAGTGTAACAAAATACTATTCAAATATATTGTATTAAAATTGTGGGAAACGATCCTCTACCAATAATTTTTATCTTATATCTTAATTTTATATTTTAAATTTATTTTAAATGTAATATAAAACTTAAGAAAATCAAACATCTTCGGCAGATCGCTTAGCTCCATTCATCTTTGATGTGAGAGCGCCTGATCGGTGAACTATTACGCACTCTTTCAAATATTAAGTTTTATACAAAGCTCATCAGATCCTAGTTTTTTTTATCTCTTGATCATTTATCCACGTTCAAATGGGGTTCACCATGGGAAAACGACATCTTGCCTAGAAGATGAGAAATGACGATTGAGAAGTTTGGCAGAGTGCCGATAATGTACCGGCAAGGCGAGGTGGAGGAGCGAGGGGTGGTGGTTGGCTAAGGAAGGGGAAGAAAAGGGAAGAGGGGGGAAGCTATGGCGTTGTTGAGGGGAGAGGGAGAGTGTAGCAACCCAAGTTGTTACTACGACAATTGGAACTAAATATGACTAAGAAATTAAGATTCCGAGTGACTTCAAAATTAAAGTTAACCAAAAATATTGCTGGATAGAATATATTTTTGTGATTATTATGCCTATGTTTGAGACCAATCTAGATAACGAATACTCATGAATTAATTTATGAATTATTTAAATTCAATAAATTAAGAAATTATATAAAAGACAAAAATCAACGATTTTAGTGCTTTTGGATTAAGAATATAATAAAAAGACTACACAAAAAGTATTTTCTAATTTGGAGCTCCATATTTACCATAATTAATTTTTGAAGTTTTTATCTTCAAAAATTAATATAAAATAAAATATTACTTCAAATCGAGAAATTTTAGCGTGAGTGTGTTCGCCTAATCTAGATACATTTGCATGCCAAATTTCGTTATTTTTAAAATAATAATAAAAATATAAAAATCATGCATTAATTAAAATTGTTACTTGTTTTATTTTAAATAAAATATTATTCATCATATTAATGTATTATTCATATAAAATATGTCATCTTAAGTTATTTAATATTTAAGTAAACTTAAGAGTAAAATAAGAGGAGAGAAAAAGAGAGAGAGAAAGAGGAAAGAGAGGAAGAAAAAGATAAAAAAAATTTAAAAGGAGTAAGAGAAAGCCAAATTGCTCATATTAGAAATTAATGGAAGGAGAAAAATAAGAGATAAAGAGGAGAAGAAAATATTTTTTTTTTTATTAATACACATCCTTCTCCTAATTCTCCCATCCTCCTTATAACAATCATGAGTTGTTACCATAATTAATCTAAACAGTAATCATCTTTTAATTTTTATTCAATTATTTTTATTCAGTCATTAGAATTTAATCCTAAAGTTTTGTAGTCAATTGGACTTCATTAAGACGAAATGACTATATTTACAATTTTAGGACTAAGAAAATTAGCTAAAATAAATTGATATCAGATCAAAAATCTAACTACGCCATTGAACTTCTCGCCCTCAAATTAGCTAGGGCTGAATTTTTAAGATTTTTCTATGAGAAAATTTTTCCCGGTTATTTTATGATGATTTTAAATCAAAATAATTATGAAAAATTTTTGGGTGTCAAAATTAAAATAATTTTTAATTTTTGAATTATATATCATCAAATTAGCTAACAATAAAAATTTCATAATTTTTGAAACTAAAATAGATGAGTTATGATAAAAATACATTAAGAATTAAAAAAAAAGAAAATTCGATCATTACTGGTTTGGCAAACATAATTTTGGCAAACTTCAAACTCAGATCTCGGGACAACCACTTGGCTAAATTAGGCAATTTTGGTGACTATGAATTCATCTCAATGACATTTACATTTTAGAATCTTAAATTTAAATTTTGGAGGTATATTTTTTTTATTAATTTTGAGAAATATTAAAATTTTACTTTTAGCCAAATTAGACAACATCATGTCATAATTATTGAGAATTTTGCATGTAAATCATCTAATTAAAAGCACCAATCAGTATTCCACAAGAATTATTCTTAATTAAGGATAAATTTAAAGCAAATTATTTTGAACTATTCAAATTCCATCTTGATCAAACCTAGACCATTGAATTTTTGATCGAGCCTTAAAGGTACTCACTCATTGACCTTCTAACACTAATTAAAAACCTAAAATCTTACCTTTATTTCTTTATTACCTATATTTGGAAGTATTTATCAAATTCTCTTTCTCTTCATCTTCTCATCCTCTCCAAACCCTAAAAACTTCATCCATAAGCAAATCCCACAGCAAGGAGAATAACTTGAAAGCTCTAAGCCACCTAAGGAAAAAGATATAGGCTGCACTATCTCATTCTTCTCACGGCAATGAAAAGATCCAGGCTTCATTAATATTTTTTTGCTTCAAAGTATAATTTTCCTTAATTCTCTTATTCTTTCCATTCTTTACCAAATATATCTCATGTTTGAAATATCTATATATCGATCAACTAAATTATATTTGCAATATTGGTAGGTTATAAGCACACTCATACTGATATTTTAGATTGCATAATTTATATGTGTATATTCATAAAATTCTAAGAAAAGTTTCTTAAATTTATTCAAATATTTTATAATTCTTCATCTTTATTTTGTACTATTATTATTCATATTTATTCAAAATTAGTTATTGTAATTTTGTACACAAACATTCTCATATTTATTTTTAATAAATCACAAGAAGGCATTACACTTTAGTTTTAACTTTAAGATGTTTAAAAATTATCTCAAAGTTAAGAAAAAAAATTATATTTTATTTAAACATTTTTTTAGAAATTTCTATTTTCTTTTCAACTTTAGAAACTGTAACTTTCCAACCACTATGATTTGAGTGCTGTAACTTTGCATATTAATTTTCTTATATTTTGTGAACAATTTCACAGAAGATTTTACTGGTCCATTTAGAATATAATGTCACATTTAAGCACTCAAACTTTAGCAAATACCCATTAAAATATAAAAAATAGTTTTTTACAGATTTTAGAAATTTTTTTACTATGTTAATCTTGTCATAACAAAAGGGATTATCCTTATCCTTTATGCACGAGGAAAAGTGTTGTTAAAATAATCCAAGTATATGTATTATATTATGGTGCATTCTTTACTAAATGTGGCTGTAACAACCCAAGTTTTACCCTAGTAACTTAAGATTAAACTAAGTCCTAATTTTAATTCTAGTACTCTAATTAAGTCATTAGGAGTTCACCACAATGACCTAGTCCAAATCAAGAGTCAAATGAATCAAATTCTGATTTTGGGAATTTCAGGAACTCTTGAATTTGACCTATTTAAATTGGCCACAAATAAAAAATTTGACCTCTCCATTGCGCTCATTACCCCCAAATTAGCTATGGGTGATATTTTGGAAGCATTTGGAAGTCGTTGAATTTTCGGCGAATACTTTAATATATTTTAAATACTCCAAAAATTAGAAAAATTAAATACTCGTCAAAACCAACATCTGACTTCACGGTTGCATTCATTACCCTTGAATTAGCTAATGGTAAAATTTTGGGAATTTTTGGAAACAGTCAAATTTTCTCGAATATTTTAATATATTTAAATAATTAGAAAAATAAGAAAAACAAATTCTCGTCTAAATAAAAACTTGATTTCGCTGTTGCGTTCCTCACCCCTAAATTAGATAACGGTGAATTTTTAAGAATTTTAAGAACTCATTTGATTATTTAATTTTAAAATAATTAAATTGTAATTAATAATTAATTAATAATAATTATTATTAATATTATTTCTTCCTCCTCCGCCTGGATGGCATGCATGTGAGAATGCATGTGGTGAGGTTGCTTTGCCATCATTTAAGGACTTAAAAATATCGTATTTTTAATATCATTTTTTTTTATCAAATCTAGTTTTATCATTTAGATCTATCTTAGAGTAGAGAAGCATTTTTATCTTCATTCTCTAAGCTCCAAATTGAACCATAAAAGTACCATCTATTTTTCTTTAAGCCTGAATTAGGCTTGTAATTTATTAATTTATCTACAAAATTAAAAGATGTATTTGGTATTAATAGAAAGATCTTGATGAAAGCTTTCCACTGATATATGGTACACCTCTTGAGGAGATTTGTATAGGGAGAAATTTGATCATAAAATTTCAAATTTTATTTAATATTTGAGTGGCTGCATAAATTATTTAAGAAATTTTATTTTTCTTCTGTTATTAAATATTTGCTTATTCAATCTATTTCAAATTTTAAATACTTCAACACTTTGTAATTACAATTCTAAACATAGTGATCTAATATATCATTTTGATCAGAAAAATACAAGGATTATTACGAAATTAATTTTTTGGTTTGAAGATTAATTTTATTAATTATCATTTAAACTAATTAAACCCCTTAATCCTAAAATTTGATTAATTCATAACTTAGTCAATTTAGCTTTAAATCATATGATCTAATATATCATTTTGATCAAAAGAATATGTAAAATACTAATCTGTAAGAAAAATTTAATTTATGTAATTATATTTTTTAATTTTGCCTAATTACTCTAAAAAATGGATTAGTAAAAATTAAGCTTTTTAATTATTTAAAATTAAAATTTTAAATTGCTGATAGCTCCCACTATAGTATAGAATATAGTGGTAAAATTAATTTTATAATTTTTTTTATTAATTTCACTAATCACCCACTAATCATCCTAAATCTTAATTAGTGAAGATTAACAAAATTAAGAATCCAAATTGAGTGATTGAAGTCTCTAATAGTTACTAAATAATATTAAAACCTAGTTGTGTGATTGGTTTAATGATTCTGTGATTAATTTTACTAATCACTCACTAATTACCCTTAACTCTAATTAGGTCATAACTTGACCAAATGAAGTCTAAATTGAGTCTACTCCCAGTTAAAGTAATCGGTGGGTTATAGGGAAGCTATAGCCACTGAATTTGCTGATTTTGAATATTAAATGAAAAAGTTAAATTTTTGACTCCATTTATGAAACCCTAATTTTCATAATTAACCATAAACTTGTTTTGGCTATAACTTAGCCAATACTAATCAAAATTTAGTAATTTTAGATTCTATGGAACCCTTAGATAGTAAGCTTTAATAAACTAATAAAAACTTTAAATTCCATTAAATAAAATTACTAAATTGACCCTATGAGTCAAATTCCTTAATTTGATCACATAAGGCTTATTAATTATCCAAAATTGATGTACTTATTGTCTAGCTTCATATTAAATAGTGTGTAATCATTTGCCATAAAAAATTTCTAATTTAGAGCCTTAAATCAAAAAGTAGATTTTTAAATCCTTAAGAAGTGACAAAATTGTCATTTTGCCTAAATTTAGGGTTAAGTGTTGTTAGGCCTTAATTTCATGTTATAATAGCTAAAAATTAGTAAATAATGTATTTTAAATAAAATTTCATTAATTTAAGCTATTATTTAAGTTTTAATCAAAATCCTTAGTTTCCTTAGGAAAATTCTAAGTAGTCTTTAGTTGTATGATGTGAGATAAATCTCACATTATACTCCTTTAAACCTCTCATCTCTTTTTCTTAATAATTCTTTTAACATTAGTTAAGTTTGAAGCTTGAGTGTCCATCTTAGTATTTAAGAGCTCATTTCTTAGGAATTAGGATTAACCATTAAATTAGAGTTCATGTATTGAGTAAAATGAGTTATTCAATATATGAAATATTAATTTTAATAGTTTATAGATTTTCATAGTTTGTTATTAATTATTCAATCTTTTAACTTTAGATTTAAGAATAGAGATCCATCCTATTAAGTATGACTTCACTTAATAGGATTTGCCTTAAATCTTAATATGTGAATTTGGGTATTAAAACCTAGTCCTTTAGGATAACTATTTGGATTAAATAATTAAACCCAAATATTTGAAGTTTAATTCTTAATTATTTCATCTTAATTTGGCTAATCAAGATACTTTGAGTTGCTTAAATTATTAAAATAAGTCGATTTATTTATCATTTAACCTATATAGTCGACATCAATTTATTTATAATTAGAACCAGCTAGTCCTAATTATTTTCAATTTATAAGGTCGTGAATTTGAGTTGCACTCGATAGTAGGAATTGGAGATCCTAAACTTGTGTAACTTAGAATAGATAGAATGAATAATTAGACAACAATGGATATCACCTATGTCCTAGTAGAGTCTCTTGCTCACTTTAATTTTTGATGCTTTGCTATCCCTTGAAATTGAGCTTTATATCTTGGTCACATGTATTAGGCATAAGACATTTGAAAAATATCTCATGTCAAACTTGATTTACATAATAGCATTGGCATATGCCATTATCATTATTGTGTTTGTTGAACTTTTAGTTAGTTAGAATGTAGCCTAATTAGTATGCCTTTTTCATACCTATATATTAGTACAGGCCAAGCCTAGACCTATGACCAGCTAGGATGGTATTCATCTGCTTAAAGTAAGTCTAACCAAGTCTAGACCTATGACCGGCTATGATGGTATTCGTTAGACTTTATATCCTTTCTCCCCTTATTGGCAATACTAATTTATGTGCATTTCTACTTTAAGTTTGATTATCTTGTTAAAGTCATAGTAGTTTTAGTTTCATACTTTTTTTCAATGCTTTCAGTTTCTTAATTTTCAGTTTAGCAGTGTGACCTAATTAGTATGCATCTTCAATTCTTTTTGTTTGGGTTTGGCCTAACACTGCGGCTGCTAGTTTGTCGGTAAGTCTATCCATGCCTAGTTGAGTGATTGCTGCCTAAGATGGTGCGTAATAGATTTTTTGGTTTGGTGGCTTGATTAGCCAGGTTCCGATATGTAGTACTAGTTTTATGTGCACATCTACTCGGTGTTCCTGCTTTAGCTTAGCAGGCTAAGTGAGTTTGTGCATATTTCAGTTCAGTATTTCTGCCTTAGCCCAAAAGGCTAAGTAAGATTGTTGCATGATTTCAATTTGAGTGGCTTGTTTAGCCATATAAGTTTTTTAGTTCTGTATTTACTACTTTTAGTTCGCTTTTACTGTATTTTCTTTTTTATTTACTGTCTTACTGGATTACTAGCTTATTCTTATATGACAGGATGTTAGTTTACTTGGTCATTTTCTAGCCTATTTATGTGCTAGGACATTTGCCTTGTTTACTTATGTACACATGTGGTGCTAGTTTTACTTAATTGTTCATATGTAAGATGTTAGTTTACTCACTTGTTTATTAATAGAGTGTTAGTTTGTTTACTCATTCATGTGTTAGAATACTAGCATGTTTACTTATTTATGTGTTAGAATGGTAGCTTAATTTACTTATTTATATGCTAGGATGTTAGATTATTTACTTGTATATATATATATATATATATATATATATATATATATATATATGATGTAATCTTGCTTGATTGTTTACATATATAGGATGCTAGCCTTGCTTACTTGTTCATACATAGGATGCTAGAATTGTGTATTTAATTATACATATATAGGATGCTATATTTACTTTTAAGTTGCTTAATTGTATTTAATAATAGTTTTTGTTATGTTAATCAGCATTAGTTCACATTGGTCATAAGTATATTTAGGATGAGTCTCTTTTTAATTATTAGCATTTATTCTTTCTTGTATGCCTAACCTCATTGCAGCATTAGTTTGGAGATATGTGCTTACTTCCTTTTTGTTAAGTCATAAACTTATTGTTTATAACTTTCTTTTCCATTTTATATGCTTTCCTGCACCTATGTTGTTTGCTTAGTTATTAAGTAATGGTAATATCTAATTTATCAGCCTAAAATATAAGACAATATGTTTAACAAGATTTTTCTCTTTTTTTTTTGTTGGGGCCCTATCATTGTGAAACTGATAATGATAGTTTCTGAGTTATTTGAGGTTGGGGAGCCGTATGAAGATCTGTTTCAAGAGGAGGAGTGTACTGCTGAAGACTCATAGTTCTTATCTCTTATTTTAGCTTATGAGAATGAGTGTTTTATTTCAGTCCTGTTAAACTTTAATGTTTATAATATTACATGTTTAATTGTATTTTCTTTTACTACGCTTATTCTGAGCTGGATATATTTATTTACTGAATTGTGATGAAATTGATGTATGTATTTTTGCTTCTGCACTCTGAATATTTCATGTATTAGCATTTAGTGAACAATTCTCAGTTAATGACAAACTCTTTAATTATAATGGATTTGGGTGAAAACCTAATCTGTCTATAAATAAGGAACTTGTCATTTGGTGACCATTCCACTGTAATCATGTTAACTTAAGAGTTAACGGGACTACGGTAGGGCTGGAGTGCTACAGTTGGTATCAGAGAACTCTATAAAGTGTCAAATTGAAATTTGCATTTCTCTCTACCGAATGGATTGTTCTTCTGCCACATAGTCATTAAATGAGTACTTGAAAACAACATTTATATCACCATGATTGAAACTCAGAATAAAGTAAGGAATGAAAATACTTATGTGGAATGCTTAAGTATAGAAACCTACCTATAAATTAATACACCTCTCAATGAGCTCAATAAGTTCGATGGAATCTATATGTTTAGAAGACACTTAAGGATGTCAATTATGGATTACCTCAAGGAATTCGAGTTTGCTTGGGAGTTTGATTTCCACATAGGCCAAAAGTATGGAAGGCATATAGATGGAGTCTCCGAACAAGGAGCCTTGGTGCTGGATACGATGTTACAACATACTATTTACAGAGGCCTCGACTTCCCCATTCTAGCCAAAGTTGTGGCTCAAACGGGTGGATTCCATCCTTAAAGCGATGGAATGGCCGAATAGCATTAAGGTCACTCTAATGACCTTTCTTTTCCTAGATGAAGCTGGAGAATGGTGGGATGCCACCTATCGTTAATTGGTTAAAAAATTTTGAAGAGAGCATCATGAAGTCACTAAAGATTCAGATCTAATTAGTGGACACTAGTCATATTAGATTCTGTTAATAAAATAAGATATACAACTAGTATACAAGTCCTCAACTTGTTAGATGACTAAATATAAGGATTTAGAAGCTAAGAAACTATCACTAAGCTTAAATCAAATCATATGATATTAGTTCAAATGGAATTATAATATAATAAAAAAGCATGTTAATTATAATCTATAATTATGGGATAAGTTAGCTAAGATTTTGTTGGCAAATCATACAAGTTAAGTTCCTAAATTCCATAAGATAAAATCAATAAAGAAGCATTAGATTTAGAAAGGTGCTAGGAAATAATCTTAATAAATTCATAATATTACAATTACATATATGTAAATGTTATCAACATTAATTGGAAGTAATATATAGTTATAAAGATCACAAGAAATTCGAATTTTTTGAATCAATCCTATAGCAATTTTACTAGCGACGAAGATTAGTTCAAGTAAATTGCCAAGTATTATAATCATCAAATTATGAAAATTCATATCTCAAACATACAATTGAAAGTGTATGTGAGGTAGTAAAGTAAGACAGGTTTGCTGTCTTAGGGTTTAAATACCTAAATCAAGCATGCACGAAAAACATAAAATTACAAAATTACATAATTTGAGGAGCCAAATATCTAAAATTTCCATTTATTGTCCAAATGAATGATATCCATAAATATGAAATTCTTATAACATAAGGAGAAGAATGATACTAACTAGATCAAATTTGGACAACTTGGGATTTTAGGGTTTGAAGAACTCCTAATTATGGTTAAAAAATCATTAAGAGATTTAAGGTTCAAAATCTAAATTTGATTTCATATTATTGTTTTACACATTTTTGTAATTGAAATAGACTATTTGAATGTCAAATTTGGACTATTATTCATCAAGTTATGACACATATAAGTCTATGATTAAAATCATAATTAATTAAAAATCCTAAAATAATGATTCATGAAAGAAATCAGCAAAACATAAATTAAAGAGCATATTAACGATCTACACATTTTTGCGATCAAAATGATATATAATATCATATATTTAGGTTGAGTAATTTGCAAGATTCAATTAAATGAAAATCTACATCCAATTATTATTAACATTAGAATCATTAATTGCACTGTAAAAAAAATCAAATCACATCCATTTTCATTTAATTAAGAAGCTGTCGGGCATTGAAATTAAGAGTCCAAAGTTAACTAGGATCGAGCCCATTTAATAGTGTTTCTCAAATTCTAAGCCGGCCCGCCTTAATAGATTTAGTGGACCGGGCCCGTTGCTTAACGGGCCTAAATTACTAAATGGGTCTTATTTGAAAATACCCGGCCCGCAGCAATTTAACAGATTCTGGGCCGCACATAGATCACGACTCCGGCCCAGGATCGAGCCTGTCTTCGAGCAGAGAACGGGCGCAGGGAAGAACAAACCCAAGGGTTCTAGGATTCGTAAGAAAAATTTGGGGCGAACGCAAGATCTTAAGACACAAATGGAGCACACATAATAAGCTTAAGATCAATTTATCAAGGATATTCGCATTACAGTTCGAAGAGCTCTGAAATAGCTTAACCCTAAATCGAGATAAAGGAATGCACAGAAATGGGGATTACCCTAACCTTAATTTCGAACTCATTCAATTTAACAAGCCATTCTAATATTGCAAATCATCCATATGAATAAATAAGCAATCACATATTAGAGAAAAATCGAAAAGGAAACAGTACGTAATAAACCAATTGCAATTACAATTTATGAGTTGATTCTGTCGATCAAAATTGATCAATAAGAAAACAGATATAAAGCATTGCAAATGATCGATTTTAGATGAATACTTCACCAAAAGGAAAACAATTGAATGGAGTCAATCAGGGTTCGTACCTTAAGCTCCCTAGCAGCTCCTCTGATTTTTAGGATTCGCAGAACGTCAATTCGTCTAACTCCTCGATAGCTATTACCTTCGCTTCCAGGAGCTCTGTATAGCTTGCAAACGAAAAAAGGAAAAGCAAAATGAAAGAAGAGGAGCTTAGGAGGCTAAGCAAAGGTCGTTGATACGTGAGATTCCTCTTCCCTGCACACGATCCCTCTCTGCGCGCAGGGAGGTATAGTGATCCCATAGAAACCATCTGATGGGCATGATCGTGCGTAAAGCTCATCGGATGGTCGATCTCATTCCGCGTGTTTGCAAAGTTTCTGGCTCGATCAGGCCGTTATATCAGCTTGATCAAAACGAACGGTTCGATTTTTTTAAGATAAAAGCTGGAACTGTTCGATTGGATATTGAGGGTGTCCCGTGTTCCGTGCTTATCAGCGGATTTCCGTTGTTTTGAAATTTAGCTGTTCGATTTATTTTAATTATTATATATATTAATATAATTCAAACTATTATTTAAATATTAATTTAAAGAAATTTATTTACTCAAAATTAAATACTCAAACACACTTCTAAAAATCTCAAATTTTCACCCTTACCTAATTGAGAGTTAAGGAACTCAAAAATACAATCGGATTTTCGATCAAAGGTCAATTTAATTATCATAATTTTATGAGTATTTAAATAATATTAAAATAATTGAGAATTTTCAACGACTTCCAAACATTTCCAAAATACCACCCCTTGTTATTTTGAGGGTGATGAGTCCAATGGCGGACTTCATTTTTGATTCTGAGGTTTAAATAAATTAAACATTCTCAGAGTTATCAAAAAATCAGAAAATATTGAAAATTGTCAAACGATCTCCAAATCGCATGAACTTTGAGGTGGATACTCTTAATACTGTTATAAGAGTATTGGAAAAGAAAATAAGTCGGTTATTTTACTAATTGATGGGAAATAGTACTAGGGTTGCTACAATTTATTCTTGAATATCAAAATTTTGTGATGTTGCTTCATAGTTTTTCCTTAGTTTAAGAGTTTATATGTAAATCTTGGTGTGCTCTATGTATACTTTTTTTTTTCTCTTTATTTTGCTGCCTGTCTTTCTTTACATATGCTCTCAAAGGTGACAAAGTCAAAGATCCCTCGTTATTTCCGTTGCAACATCATTATGTGCTTTGACGAGGTGATCTCAAATGTGGTTAAATACCACAACATTTACTAAATGCCACTAAAACTATTATTATTTACAACTAGTTTTTGCAATTAAATTATCATATTGTTACTGTCATTTTCTACTTTTTTTGCTTGTCGATATATTTTGTAATGCATAACTTGGCATACAAATTCTCTTTCATGAGTTGAGTTCTCATGTGTTTTATTATATATTAGGTTTCCTTTTCCCACATTTGAAAAATATAATGAGTAGAGAAAGCCATATCCCTAAACCTCAATGCTCTAGTAGCGTATTTGCACATTATGTGAAATTTTCTAAGAGAATATTTGTAGTTTCTGGACATGTCTGGGAGCACATATAAATGTGCCTATGTGCTCAATAACCATATGGCCGTATGGAGCATACAAGAATACACTTAGTTGATCTTATCTTGGCATGCGTCTGGGCGCATGCTAGGTCGTGCCGAGGCATCCAATTCTAGGTGCATGGGAGCCTAGCCTGACAATATTTATAATAATAATAATAATAGCAATAATAACAATAACAATGATACCACTAGACTAAGAGAATGGAACATAACAATATTAACATTCTTATATTCCAAAAATAAAGCCTAGACTCATAAAAATAAGACCGGTAGCCCCCAAAATATAATAGATCTGCTACTCATGCTTATTTCTCAATACATCACTTAATACTTGAGTATAGTACCATAATAATATGGCTAAAAAATAGCTCATTTTGTATTTTATTTGAAATATCCACATAAAATAAGGTGTATATTATAATCACGCAATTTTGAAAGTAATTGCAACCAAAAGCACATTAATGTAAACTAGGTCTCGATTAGTAAATTAATATTTCCATTATTGTAAGAACATTGCCAATGTTTGTAATTGTAAACATATAAGGTTTGCAGTTATGAACAAGCAAGAAATAGAATATTGTTCCGCAATGAACCTAGATCGCTTAGAATGACTAATAATGGAAACCTCCAATGACTATTAATGGAGGTGACCCAGATTACAAGGGCTTGGGTTCAGCCTCCAATGAATTAGGGCCTCCCAAAATGAACCAATGACTATATTTTTTATTAGCTCAAATACTTTCATAATTACAATGAAACCACCACATATACAAACCCTTTGGCTTGTAATTATGAATAAAATCAAACAAGCAATTACCCTGGTCCTCAACCATATAAGATTCTCAAAAATACTCATTGGTTAATAAATATGCACAAAATTTACAAATTTCACAATAATTTTGTTTATTGTAAATCTCATAACCATTGTGCCATTCAAACTATCCTCCGGAACTCTTTCTATCAAAAGTCAAAGATTATGTTTAGATTACCTTCTCTCTCTCTAAGCACCAACTAAGTTTCTATGGTTACTCAATTTGTTGTTGCTTTCATTATTCTCTATCATTTTTATAAGCATTTTACTAATTGCAAACCCTTAAGTAAATTAAAAGCATATCTCTATTATAGTGAAATCACTTGTTATGTTTTGAAACAAATTATAAGTTTGTATTCTCTCGTGAATCCAATTTTTATTTCCATAATGATTACCACACCAAAGGTGAATCTACTATTGCGCCTCTTCTTGTTTCTATTTACTCTAAAGTAACCATCATTACAAAACCACATCATCCTCAACAAAGATCAAATACTACTAATTATATTTGAAAATCTTCATTCTTTCAATGATATATGAAAAAAAAAGATACTTGCTTTACTAATTTTGAGACCAACTACAAATTTGATCTTCAAAGAATTGTGAAGTTGTTCTCTGCATTTCTCTTTCATACTAGGACTCAAAAACCCAAGACCCTCGCAACTAGGTCTGGTAATTTGACTTGAAACCCAAAAGTCAAACTCGAACTCGAAACATTTTGACTTAACTCGAACTCAACTCTTAAATTTTCATGTATACTTTGAGTTGAATGGCTTGACTAGAACCCTATTTAACTCAACTTGAACTCAACTACAAAATTTTAGAAACGAGAACGAGTCGAACAGCTAGATTCGAACACTATTTGACTCGAGTCGAAATGGTTCGACTCAGAATGACTCAAACTCGACTCGAAGCCAACCCTGCTCACAACCCATTCATATTATTTATAATGATAAGGTGCAACATGAACCCCCTATGCAATATTTTCGCAAACCATACCCTCATTTTGACTCAAGGACAAGGCTCATCTTAAAAGTGATGGGTACAAATGAGGATAACCTAGGCAATGAACCACATACAAGCACTTGAACTGGAGCTAATACAAATTGAAGCTAGGACTGCATACACTCAAAATATTGAGGTTCTAGAAGTCCTGTTTCAACAAAAAAGAACCCAAAGTCTAATCATTGCTGTTCATAGTCATCTCATAACATTTTCAATTCATTTCCTTGTTTTTATACACCTATGTATATGCCAAATAGGCACATTGAAGGATGGCAAAGAGATGCATACAGACAATCAAAGCAATAAAAAGAGAGAGAACTATTTAGCCACTTCTTTCTTCAGGTCATCTTCCCCATTACCTCTCTTCTTCCTATCACTCTTATTTTCAGAGCATTGTTTTCCTATTTGCATGTCTCTAATTAACCTAAACTTCAGATAAAAATATCCAAATAATAACCGGAGACCTGGAGGTTGATTGAGAAATTCCAAGGTTACTTTCACCATTGTCGGTGCTTCTATCATTAATGATTAATCCTTCAAAATACGTATAATTTTCATTACAATAATATTTCATTTTTATTAAAGCAATATTTACAAACGAATCAATAAATGACAATGGAATCATCAAATGTTTGATCCATGATACAGAACCCAAAAGGAAACAATAAAAGCAGACTTTCCCCGCAGATTTAAGACCGAAAAAGCAAAAAAAGGATAGACAAACTTTTGCATACTCTGATCAGTAGTACCGTCCACATCTTTGCTGTCTGAGAGAATTCAATAACTAAAAGCTATCCATATCTTTGCTGCTACAGATTCATTAACTCAATCTGATCGGAAATAGCAATCGCGAATAGAAAGACGATCAAATGCATCGAAATTAGCCTTTAAGCCGATGAACTGGCTGCCGAAGCGGGTGCAACGTGCGTCTGGCCATTTGCAGCCTTCTCGTGTTCGGTAAGGGCACACCGTTTCACATGCATTGCTAATTGGGTTATCAGAAGCCATATGCTCAAAGGTGTCGGCCACGATGGAGACGCACAGATCGTCACTATCATCACGCTCTTTTTTTTCATTCCCCTTTCTCAGAGGGAATGCGAACCCTTCCTCGGGCGCACTGTTTCTCACGTCCAGTAAATGGCTGCTCCTGTTGCTCGAGAAATGTACTTGGCAACCAAGGGACTCGATTGCCTTCTTTATGGCCTGGTTCTCTCTCTGCACTCTTCTAGCTGTAGCTACTGCTGAAATGTTCAGCTGCTTCTCCCTCTGCATTTCTGCTGCCAATGACTCCAGCTTCACTTTCAGATCTTTTACCCTCATATCAGCCACATCCCTTGCCTGAACTTACACACACACAATTAAGTAATAAAAATAAAAAAGATTACAGTCAGATATGATAGAGAAGTTCATAAAGGTTTTGTAGAGAGGAACACAAGTAATACCTTGGCCATTTCGGTACAATTTCTTTGCATCGAGCGCCACTGGGGTTCCAATTGCCCAGCTTGGGCTTCTAACGGGCAAGCCCACCTCAGAAAAAAGTGGGGCCAAAGAGTTGGAGCCAATGAAGCAGCAGGAGGCAGCAGCGGACCATCGTGCTTTCCTGGATCATAGAATGCGTTATAATGAACATGAAACCCATCCTCGGAAGCCTTCAAGTGGGTCAAGTACTTCCATATGCACCCACAAGCATTGCCAACACCGGATTGCTGCCTCTCCTTTTCACTAAAATAATATTATAAATTAAACTTGGAGCTGTTTAGTTTGATGTTAGGTAAAAACTATTAAGATAACATATTATCCAAATAGCAGTGTAATTCATATAATAGGTTATGTTTAGTGCAATGTTTTTTAAATAACAAATATCAATGTTGTGCAGATGTATTATTATTTTTTTACTGTCATTCACGTTCTATTACACATGAGAAAAGATTACTCCCAAATATTGAAATGTAAATATAAATTGAAGAATACCCGAAATAACTAAAATGATGATTACATACACAACACCAAAAACTACAAAAAATAAAAATCAAGCACCCAACATTTATTTTTTACTCGTATATATATTCTTGTAAAACTCAAGCACCATATATTTAATTTTTGCGATGCGATATTCGGGTGAAACAGCGGAACAGCAGCTCTACGTCGGCGAGGTGAGATTCGGGCGAAGCACTTTACTCTAATCGAACAGATTGTCACGCGGTGTTATCTGAATGTCAGTCAACATTCAAATGACATTAGCGAGTGACATTTTTTGAATTTTGAAATGTTATAGATGAGTTAGCATTGAACCAAACAACTCCAATCTTAATGACATCTTTAAATAACATAGCATTACAAATAATTGTGTGCGAACCAAACAACCCCTTGATCTCAATTATATTGGATGCATGCATGCATATATATATATATATATATATATATAAAAGCCTTTAGATTCCAACTTTTTTGGCTGATATCATTATGAATGGCTGGAATGAAAGTTTCAACTCCTTCGGCCTCATTAGACTGGTTGAAAAATTCAAAAAATTAAGAAAAGCTCTAAACGAATGGAACAAAAGCAAAATTGGGAATATTCTCACTAACCTTGAAAGGCAGGAAAATTTGGTGTCCTCCATGGAAAACATTTATGAATACGACTCCACAACTGAAAACAAAATAGCTCTTTTTAAAGCAAAAATAACCTTAATTCAACACCATAACGATATTGAGACTTTTTGGAAGCAAAAATATAGTCTAAATTGGAAACTGATGGGGAAAAAACACTACTTTCTATCATAACTGGATAAATAAAAGAAGACAAATTAATAAAATCACTGAAATTCACACTCCTGAAAACTTGATCTTGAACAATGAATCAAAAATTCAAGAGTCTGCCACTAATCATTTTAAAAAGGAATTTACTGCCCGCCCCTTAGATACTTATCAATCCCACTTCAATTTTTCGGGGCACCAAATCTCTACAGAAGAAAATAATATGCTTAATATAATGCCTTTGTGAAGTAATTAAAACTTTGAAAGCTAACACTTGCTCTGGCCCTGACGATTTTCCTTCTGAATTCTACATTAAGTATTGAAATATTATAAAAGAGGATATTTGTAATGGTTTAAAAGAATTATTCTGTGATGTCTCTTTACCAAAATTTTTACCCACACTTCAATTGCTCTGATTCCCAAAAGAGAGAAAGCGAGTTGGTGGACTAACTTTCGGCCAATTAGTCTTATTTCCACTTTCAATAAAATCGTTTCAAATTTTTTGGCAAATAGACTAAAAAAACTCATCCCGAATATCATTGATCTCAACCAATCTAGTTTTGTCCCAGGTCGCACCATTCAAGACAATATTTTTAACTACCCAAGAACTTTTTCAAAGTTTGAAAAGCAAAAGGAGAGGTCATAATCTCATAATTAAACTCAACTTTGAAAAAACTTTTGATAAATTAGATTGGTCGTTTCTAGATAAAATGTTAAACGCCTATGGTTTTAATGAAAGTTTCATCAAAAAAATTAAACACTTAACTCAACGAAACTGGTTCTCTATCATCATAAATGGTCAAGCCAACGACTTTTTTAGTTCTTCAAGAGGTCTTCGCCAAGGAGACCCAATATCCCCGATCTTATTTATTATGGCTATGAATTATTGGTCTTACCATATTAACTCTCTAATTACTAAAGACCCTAGCCTCCAATTCAATGCAAATGGGAAAATTGTTATCTCTCATTTGGCTTATGCGGATGACTTAATCATATTATCTAACGCAGAAGCTAATAATGTTAGCAAAATCAAAAAGCTGCTTTCAATGCTTGAAAACGACACTGGTCTTAAAATCAACTCCTCCAAATCTTAGTTTTATATCACCAAGAAAGCCCCCCTCCACAAAATCAACAATATAAAACAAAAGCTAAATTTTCATCAAGGTAAACTTCCTTTTTCTTACTTAGGCATCCCAATCTTCCTAGGTCACAACAAAAATTCTATTTATAAAGATCTTTTAGGTTCTATTTTCAAAAAACTGAGAGGTTGGGAAAATAAGTACCTCTCTCAAGGAGATCGTCTTACTTTAATTAAATATGTGTTAAACATCATTCCTCTCTATTGGCTTGAATTGACCTCTCCAACAAAGTTTACAATGAACAAAATAAAGGTGATTTTCAACAAGTTCCTTTGGCATCACAACAAAGGTTCCAAAACTATCTGGTGTGCCTGGGACAAACTTACTTTTCCTTTGAATGAAGGTGGGCTGAGTTTACGTTCTTTAGACTCGCTTCATACAACTTTCTCTCATAAACTGTGGTGGAAGTTCAGAACTACTAACTCTATTTGGGTTCAGCTTATGTTGGCTAAATGTTGTGCAACTAAGCACCCAGCTCAAATCAATCACAAAATTACTGACTCCAAAATTTGGAGCAGGATGTTAAATCACCGTGACATCACAGAAGAGACTCTCTATTGGGAAGAAATTGATGCTAATATTAGCTTCTGGTTTGACAAATGGAACCAAATGGAGCAGATTGCTAATTTAATGGACATAATCCCCTGTCCTAAATTAAAGTTAGGAGAAATTTATTCGAATGATTTGGGTTGGAATATGGAAAAGATAAACAAACTTATACCAACACACATCATTCCCAGGATTACATCGTTCAATCCTTCTCTTGGCCATGACACTAGAGCAAACTCCGCTCTTTGCATTAATGGCAAACTAGACAACTAATGTTTGGAACTGCTGCAGGATAATTAAGTTGCCCAATTTTTCTATTTGGATCTAGAACAATTGCATTCCGTCTTTAATCAGCATTATTTTTGGAGATTAGTAAAGAACTTTATAAGTACTGATGAAATCATGAAGATGAGAGGCTTCTCTTTTGCCTCTAAATGCCAATGTTACAACAAACAAAAAAATTTAAATCATGTTTTCATTGAAAATTACCACAGTAATTATGTGTGGAATTGGATTGGTAAAGAGCTTGAGTCTACTAATAACATATCTTTTAGCTCCTTGTTCCAAAGAGACTTGACTCCAAAGAAAAAAAAACTTCCAATTTTGAATTTATTTGCTGCCTTTGCGCTTTAGCACATATGGGATAGTAGAAACAAATCTAAATACAACAATATTCCCATGAACGCCAAGAATATAATTGCTGCGGTCCACAATGAAATCAATAACATTTTTAAAGTTTACGAAGATAAATGTTTTTCGTGGGGCACTCTCAAGGGTCACGATTTAAAAAGAAAATTTGCAAACTCCAATTCTTAATTTCTAGTTTGCCTGCTGCCTGTTTCTCGGGTTGGATCTTTCTGGCTCTTTGAGGTTTTCTTTAATGGTTTTAGCTGTGGCTTATGGTAGCCTATCATTTGTTAGCTTCCTTTTTTGCTTATCTGTGTTTTCTTTTTATTTCGTTGTCCTGGGTTATGTTGCTGCCTGGTTGGTTGGTTTGGCTGGCTGATCGATTATTTTCTGTTTCGGCCTGCGTTGTGGCTGGTTGGTGGTGGTGTTGCGGCTTGATCGATTTGTTATGGCTGGCTAATCGGTTACTTCTGCTTCGGCCTGTCGGCTGTGTTCCTGTTCGTTTGGTGGTCAGTTTTGCGGCTGTTTTGTTCTAGTTCTGTCGCTCATTGGTTTGTTTCTGACACCTTTTTTGGTGCTGAATTGGGTTGGTTTTGGTTGGTTTGGCTGGCTGTCTGCTTCAGCCTGTCGATGGTTTGTTTCTGGATTCTTTTTTGGTGCTGGCTGGGTTGGTTTTAGTTTGCCTGCTGGTTTGGTCTGGTGGTGCTTATTATGCTGCTTGGTCTGACAGCGTCTTTTGTTTGCTGGGTCTGGTTGGTTCTTTTCTGCTGGGTTTGGTTTTTTTAATTGGTGGTGCTTGGTGCAGGATCCGGGATCCGTAAGTGCTTTATGGTTATCTTATCCTTAGCTGATGCAAAAAATGTGAATGTGATGCACTTATTGTAATGCTCGGGATTTCTGCACTTATTGAAATGTGAATGTGCTTTTGGTTTTTATATTGTAAATGTGATGCACTTACAACGTGATTTGTAATGTGTCTGGCTCTTACTCTAATGCAAAAATCCCGAGCATTATTGAAATCCTGAGTAGAGCTTAGCTATCTAATCACAAGTGTTGGAAGCGTCTTCTGTCGCTTTTATCCGCAATGCAGGGTCGTGTTTGCGTTGGCTTGCTATCTTCCCTTGAGCTTTGGAGAGTGTTGGCCTTGCGGTCTGGTTGGTTTGTAGGACTCGTCCCTTTTGCTGCGGCTGAAGGTCTGATCTTTTTTCTCAAGTGTTTTATCTTCTATTAGATAAAGTTTGCTTTGCTAGTTAGGTTTTCTCTTTTCGTGTTTGGACCTTTTAGGTTATACCCTGGGTCTAGATTTTTGGGGTTGTATTCAGGTTTTTAGTTGGCTAGGAATCTTTGTATCCTCACAGCCCTGTTTCTGTATCTTTTATTAAAAAAATTGAAAATATATATATATATATATATATATATATATATATATATATATATAGAATACTCATAAATTCTTTTTAAAAAAAATGTTTAGCCTATTTAAGAGACAAAGAGATGCAACCAATGAGATTACTCTAAACCTATAAGGGGTGCAAGAACTAGAGCCCCAACCACATACTATAGCATCTCTACGTATTAATTCTTTAGAAAAAAAAGGTACACTAATAAGACATCATCAAACAGAAACAGAAGCATAATCACAATCAATTAAGGAAACAAAAATATCCTTGTCTCCTAGTTTTAAACCTTCTTATTTTTCTAGACATTAGCTTGAAACAAACTAATTTAAGGTTCAGTCTTTCATGCAACTTTTATTTTATATCTTCAAATCATTCATTTGAACCTTTCAAATAGGCTATGCAACCTAGCAGTTCTCTGCCACCTTTCAAATAGTATAATCTTCTCAAATAGATTCATCTTTAATATTTTTCTCGGTCATTTGTTAATCTAGATTATTCAGTTAATCCAATGAGGTGGGATAGATTTGTTCTTTCGATATTTTCATTTTCCACAACAGTTCCCTCACCATTAATGTATCTCACTGCCACGCTTACTTGAGATCCATGAGCCTGGTAAGTAGAGATTTGGTAACATTCTGATACCCTAAACTTCGTATATTTCTTCACATATCTTAAAAAAAATGATAAGGCTTTTATGTATCACCTTTGGTTTCTTTGAGCTTATGAAGCCATCAATTGACACTTAAATCGCCATGACAAGATACCGGAGCTATCAAATTCCTCCACTTTTTAATTTTGTCTCGAAACTTAGAATTTCTTACAAGTTACTTGTGATTTTTTTCTTTTACCAATTAATAAGGAAAGCAAATAACCCCACCCTACAATTTATTTGATTCATTTTTAAGAGATGAATCATAGTCAGTCTTTAGGGGAGAGTAATGAATGGCTAAAAGTTATTATTCCACCTGTGCATTTTAATGTTGTGGATTGAGCTTTTGAGTACATGCCCATCTTCTTCAAATATATAGCTATACAATTTAGGTTTATGTGCTACCTTGCTTGATGAAGATATTACTCCAATAAAACAATTAAAAAATTATTTATCAAAATAGTCACTCGACTCTTTAAAATTGTTCAAAATACTCCAATAATTTTTATAAATCCCAAGTTGAACTCTCAACTCTAAAAACTAATGCAAAATTAGTCCTATAATTTAATTTAAACAACATAACATCATGAATAAAAGATCTTTTGGGAAAGAAATTGCAATTGAAGCTGATAACTATTACAAATATTCCTTTTTTATTGTAAACCCTATTTCAACATATAGTAAACAAGAACAAAATGTATCATTCACAAACTTAACATGTTTTCTCAAAATACTATTTAGTTACAATGCCAATTAATGTGACATTGTTGAAATATAGCTGTGGGACTAACTTTGATCAAACTTAAGAGTTGAGAGACTAAATTTAGATTCATACGAGTGAGTTAACTATTTTGAATAATTTTAAAAAGTTGAGAGACTATATTAGCAAATAACTCAATATTTAATTAATCTTACCATAAATTAGATAATCATAGTTTATATTATCTTATTTATTTTACATAATATCAATTTATCTTATTTTATTGACAAAAAATCTAATTCAAAATATAATAAAATGCTATCAAAGCCAAGGCCCCATCATTTCTTTCCTATGCACAATTGAAAACTCAACTCTCTCTTCTTTAATACTTCTCTTCAAATACTCTTCTTTCCCACCAAAAACTTAAGGATGCAGTTTTTCTTACATTAGGGTTTTCAGCAGCAAGTATTATCGAAGTTTTTTCCATTGACAATGCTTATGTTTTTTACCTAATCCCTCCAAGTGTTTAATAAGATCACCATTGTAATTTTTCAAATCATTTGCAATTATTTTCAAATGTGGTTTCTAGTTTTCCCAATGGACCTCGTTGAACTTGAATAAAACTTTTCACCCGCTTCTCAAGTAAATGACTTTTAACTATTAAGATATAAACATACCTTTCCTACTAGTTATGGGTGTAGTTCTCATAATTTGTAGTTTTTTTTTGTAAATTAACTATAAACTAATCATTATTAAACATAATACTAAAGTCAAAGCTTTATCTCTTAAAAATTGTTCTTTAAATAAATTATAATTGTTCATCTCAAATATTCAATAATGTAGATTGGCATATTCTAATTTTGATGCATAATTCTTAATTGCAAATTGTTGAACAAATATATATCTTTGCATTGGAGTGTAAATAAGCAAAGCCAAACTTGAGCAAACCCTGTCTTGAGCTCGAGCTTGAGAACACACTCAAGTCGGCTCACAAATCAAATCAATTTATGATTTAAGGGATAAATGTATTTTGATTTAAGGAATCACGAAGATGGAAACATATATATATATATACACACACACACTTTATAAGAAAAATCATAAAATATCAATCAAAATAACAAAAAGAGATATAATTATAATTATATTGAAAAACTTTTTATCCAAAATCCCTTAAAATTTGATATAATTTGTGTATTTTATATGATAAATTCAAAAAAAGTCGGAGCACGAGCTAATGAATTAAGTCAGGATTGGCTCAAGCTTAGTTTGTAAGCGCGCACCGACTTCGACTTACAAACAATTTTATCAAGTTAACTCAAGTAGCTCACAAGATGGCCCGACTCGGTTGCGCCCCTACTTTTACAAAATGAATAAAATATTGCATGTCAATTATAATATAGCAAAGTATATGTTAGCATAAATAAATAATTGGTATATGTTTTCTTAAAGTACAATGCAAAGTATAAAGATTTGTTTTTTATGTACAACACGCACAAGTGTGGTTTAGTGAATCAAGAATTTACCCACTAACAATGGCCATGACTACATATCTAGTATCGATTTAACTCAGAAGATTCAAAAAAAATTATTTACTCATTATTTCTTAACACTTTCATTTATTTACAAATATAACATCCTTAATGAGATCAAATTGGTTAAGAACATGAACATTGTCAATTATTCAATGAGTAAGATTAGTTCAAACACCTTAACCTTTCCAACAGTAATGGAAAATCATGCTTAGCTCTGTGCATCAGAGTGTAGCGAGGGCACCTTCAAAATAACTATTTTTCTGATGTGATTCGTAAAACTCTTGCCATGATTCACAAGCAAAGTCATACCAAAGATTAGGATTTTACACGTATTCTTAACAAGAATGTTATATGCTTAGTAAATCCACATATAGTTTGAGATAGTTTGATATAGTTCCACATACCATACAGTAATGTATAAAAGGGCTAGTCATAAAGTGGAAACTCAAATGATAAATCATGGAATTCTAAACGAGGTCAGAGAAAAACCATGGTTAGTTCCAACATATCAAAACAATTGACTGTAATTGGATGATGCTTAATATGAAATATTAAAATATATATAAGTGTAATTGAAAAATAAATGTAGAGAGCATTATGATTTGAGTAAGAAACCTATTTTTAACCATCATGCCAAGTAACTGAGAGTTTGATTTTATTCAGCATATATAACATTTGTTTATACTATGTTCTATACTTGTTATTATGGCATTACCTTGAGCCATATCCCCTTCTGCTGCTCATACTACCTACCACAAATCTTGTTATTTATACTTCATTAAAAGAATACTATCATGTTTGCTTTTACAAACCGACTGCTGACATTTCCATATGTTCACGTGATTAGCTGATAAGTTATCATCCCAGAAGCACATCATTTTTCAATAATATAGTTATGTTGATAATTACAATTTCTCATTTTATTTTACACATGTGGGTTAAGAACAATTTCTTTCACATTTTAGCAAATGTTAGCAATTATTTATTAAAATTATTTCCCACCACAATTTTAAAGATCGATAAATATTAATCATCCCATCACCTTGCATTCTATAAATCACGCTACCCTCTATTTCACTTTATTTGTATAAATGAACCAAGCTACCAAGCTACCTCAACGATGGTGTTCAATAGTTATATCCTTAAAATAAAAGTTTCAATAATAATTAAACTCACACTCCATATGCTCCATTTCAAATCTACTATGAAAAAACTCATTAAATTCTAAAGTAGTTCTCTACAACCAGAGCTTTGATTTCATACCATCCCTCATTTCATCAATTAAGAGAATGCCATCTACAAATAACATGAACTAAGAAATCTCCACTTGAATGCACTCAATAAGAACATACTAATTACTGCAAACAAATATGACTGAGAGTAAAACCTTAACGCGATTTGATAAATATAGGAAAATTATAAGATAAGCCACCTTGTAATCGAACACGTGTTACAACCCCATTATGCATATCTATAGTAAAGCTAATATTAAGCTACACAAATTCTTATTTTTAATTACTCTCCAAAGAACATCTCTTAGCACTTTACCATAAGCCTTTTCAAGATAGATAGATATTAATTGATTATCTCCATTTTATCTCAAAATTTCTCCATCAAGCCTCTTAGTAAATACATGACCTCTATGGTAGATGTACCTAGTAGAAACCATATTCATTTTGTAAAATTCAGATATTTTATTGTAATATACATTCAAAAACTCGCTCATGAATTTAAATGTACAGAAATCATTTTTATTCTTGTTATTAAGTATAGCAATACTTTTATTCCACTCATCCAATAACTTTTTCGACACTAAATTTATATTAAACAACTTGGTAAGTGAAGAATTTTGCTCTCCACACAAACATTTCCACGTGCATTCAATCCCACACCATTCTCTTTAAAACACTCTAAACCTCAATTGTACAAATTCATCACATGAAAATGCAATTGAAATAATTCTTATAATTACTAAACTCATATTAATTATTATTATAATCATCATTTAAAAGTCTAACAAGATAATCATCCATGTGTATTGAATGTCTTTATTCCTAAGAAAAATTTTGTTATTACTATCTTCTATTTATTTATTTGGGTTGCATTATTAGTTCTCATCTTTAAATTTAGTTAGCTTATATGCTCTCTCCATAAAAAATTTCTATCTTTTCAAATAAATTAGTGAGTAGCTATTTTAGGTTCACAATGAGCTAAATATATAGCTATTTAATCCTAATCATTCATATATTTTATAATAAATATTTTTTCTTTTTTCTTTACTTCATATCTTATTTTCATCAACAAGTCACTTTACTATTAGTTGTTCTCCCTTTTAATTAATTAAGCATACTTTTAGCTATTTTGTGAATACATCTACCAATTGAATTCCACATAAGATAGGCTTCATTCTCAAAAGCTCATTGTCCAAATTTTTAAATTCACTCGTAAGAAAATTTATATTATGCTTTTTAAAATTCCACCATTTAATATTTGAAGATAGTTTAAGTTTAGTATTGCTTTTCTAAGACTAATGATTATTGTTGTGTCATCAAACAATCCCTATAATAGTCTTATAATCTCTGCAACATAAAAAATCAACAACAAAAACACCACCAAGCTTTAATCCCACTAGATGGGGTCGGCTACATGAATCATTTATTTCCATTATCAACAAAAAAAATAAAATAACATGGGTTCAAAAAAGCCAAGTCTCTATAAGTGATAGCATGCTTATCTCTTTTTTAGATAATATTAACAATCATAGAATCATAAACTAAAATGAACTCCAAATTGTTCTTCCTTATTTATAATTCTCTCTAAATTCATTATGAATATTAATAAAATTTTTACCTACCTTCTAACATGTCTGTTAAAATACTCCTATAAATAACATTTCCTCTTGGATATATTTTTTGAACCTACTCCACATATATAATCCAATTTAATCAGCATATAGATAATTGTAATATTTAAATCATCATATCAATAATAATTCTTATAAATCTAACTCACTTTCTCATCCTTGTAACTTCAACTAAACTATACATTAAATTTTACCTGAGTACTTAAGTTTAAATCCTAAACTACCAGTTTTTTGTGTTCTCTTCCACCTACTTAATTTCTTAAGGAAATAAAATTATTTTTTGTCTATTAATCATAATATCAACCAGCTCAAAAAGCTTATTAGTGAGAGTGACTTTCTTAATTTAGTGTTTTAAGCTAGTTTCTTTATGTGCATTCTCACCCATTTACTAAATAAAATATTTTAAAATCTAATTATAACAACGCTAAATTAATAAAAACGTTTAAGGTTGGTATCTTATTCACAATTTTAAGCTTCTAACTTCTAAAGCAAATAAGATACATCTGAAAGAGCAAGATATAAATGTTGTGACTTAAATTTAATTTTTTTTTGAAATTTTTTGAGTATGCTTTAATGGCAAAAGAAACATAGACATGCCAAGTTGAAAGAGTGCACAAAACACTGTTACACAACAAACTAGTCGGTGAATACCACACAAAAGATGGAGGTTACCTCTCTTCTAAATCAGTTCTAAATATGCTTTGTCCTTCATAATCCTTCAATAACTTCGTCTTCATGTTTCCTTCAATAACTTCGTCTTCATGTTTATTGTAATTTTTCTCCTTCTGTAACTCCAAAAATTCCTCCCATATAGCCATTTCCCAATCTATCCTTCCTAACTGTTTTGTAAATCCATCTAAAATTCATAGTAACAATAATTTTAGCTAAACCATTCTTGTGGCTTTCATAGTTTATCTAATTAAGAAGTTGATACTTAATTCCTTTGTATCGCATAGTAACCATGGGGAACATCTAGAACTGTAACCCTCGTGTTAAATGTAGAAATTACATACCCACTATTCTGCATAGTTGATCCAAGATTCTTATAAAAGTAACAAAATATGGCAACGAAGCATAGTAAAATAAAGCTATTATAAAACAAACATTAGAAGGCCTAACAACAAGTTCAGAAGTGAAACAAGCACAATCTCCAACCTGGTTGAAGAAACAAGGTGAACAAATCATTCTCATCTAGTTTAACCTAACATATGGTAATTAAATCCTGAGTACCATTAGTAAAATTTGCAGCATTATAAAAGCTGTTGTGTAAATTGTTAGTTGTATTATTACATCTCAAGAAAAAAAATCAAGTGGATTGAGTAAATGGTATGCCAATGAAAAACAGAAAAAGTGGTAAAGTACCTGTTGCATAAGAAGTTTCCAAAGCGACATGAGAGCACAGAATCCATAAAATCAACTAGGAAAGCCTAGGATGATAAACAAAGTAAGTTATATGATTTCATGAAAGAAGAAATTAATGCCTTGAAATCACAATGCAACTAGAAAGTATGGATACCAACCGAAGAGAATTCAAAAGCACATGGGTACACCCTAAGCAATTGTGAAACACAATCAACCCACTGTGGCAAAAGATAATAAAAAATTCAAATTATATTACATATTGTGGAAGCTTAACATGAACAAATTAAATTAAAAGTTCAATGCAAAAGTACTGATAGAACAATCAAGAAATCAAAATTATCCTAAAATCGCTAAAGCCTATAAAAGAAATATTTTCACTAGAGAGCTAGCCTCTTTTAGAGGACTTCAATAGCAGCATTTTAAGGAAGCACTACTTTAATTACATGGGAACGGCTTAGTCACAGGCTCAATATTGGTATAAGGCATAAAATAAACTAGTGAAAAACAATAAATAGTAAGCTTTAAGTTCATGTATGAAAACACAAGCACAGAGAAGCTCAAAAAGTATTAATACTATTTTAGAATATTGAAGTTGTTTATCAGCCATAGTTTGGCTCATCAAAGAAAGTGCACAGTAATTTTCATTTCTATAAGCTATTTAAAGTTTTCACTTTCTTTATTAAAAATGATTTTGAGAAAAGCAATTATTGTCAATATCCCACTTGATGTCATGAATGGGCCAACAAGAACTCAATGGTACATGTATGATCCCTCAAATGACTCCACCAACAGATTTCATCAGTGCACATAACAAATACACTAACAAGACGCCAATGTGATATCTTCAATTGAATGCAAAAGCGCATCAAAATAAATGAATGGCAAATGCATTAGTTTACCTTTTTAAAGTATAATTATTCATTAAAGCTTTAAAAAGTCCTTAGTTATAATAGTTTTAAAACTCTAATACTTATTAAAGGCAACATAACAACAATTCATTAAATAATATTAATAATAGTTTGCAGAAATTATTGCATGAAAAAATTCCTACACAATTCTAATTAAATTAGAATTTAGAATTTCAAATTTACGGGCAAAGACATGTGAAAATTAATTGAGAAGTGTATGTTGCCCATAAATTAAAACGGAAGTTATATAGTGAAACTTAAATTCAAAAACCCAAATTAAATAACTTTCCTTTTACAACATTTTACTAATTTTATTAAATTTGAGGTTAACTTAATTGCCTCGTAATTAATTATCTCTTAAAACATTTAAATTGGATATATTTGAAATAAAAGATAAAATTGCTCTATTCATTTTCTCTCTCCCTCCCTCTTTCCCAATTTATCTTCCCTCCTCTCCTCTTTCCCAATTTATCTTTCCCTCCTCTCCTCTTCCTTTTCGCTGAGGGCTTCCTTTCTTTCCCTCTTCCCTCTATAGCCATCCCTCCTCTCAGTTCTCTCTCAACAAGTCTCTACCCCCCATGCCTTTCTTTATTTTAAAATTATAATAACTTGCAATTCTATCCACCTCTTCCAACAGCTAATGGCCTCCCAACAGCTGAAGAATATCCATCCACCTCTTCCAACAACATCTTGTTCCTCTTCAAGAAAATTGTTCCAAATACCCCAGTTCCTTCTCTATAATCCACACATATCAATCAGCAACTGCTGGCCATCTAAATATTCCACAAAATGCTACCCCTTCCCAGCAATCTTGATACAATTTTTTTAACAGCTCTCTGCATCCAGCTTAAAAAGACCAATTTTTTTCCCAGTTCAGAAAAATTAACAGGTTCAAAATCTATTGAAATCGTTATTTAAAATCTAGCAATCCTACATTGAACTCAATCTTCAACAATTGATATCACAGCACGTTTTGGGGAAAAGAATTATTTTATTTGGTGTTTCCTCTTTATTCATGCGTTTGATAACGTGACTTGACATGATTTATGTTTCAATTGGATTTACCTTAAGGCTCAGCTCTCAGCTCATATCTTTTTGCTTTAATTATGAATGTTCTTACTTGATGCATGAGAAGATTCTTTGGTGTATGTTATTTACAGATGATATTATATTAATTGATAAGACTATGGATGGAGTTAAGCAAAAACTTGAATTATAGAGGACTACTTTAGAATTCAAAAGTTTTGATCTTAGATCTAAAAGTAAATTTACGAAGTATATATTTAATCGTATCAGAGGCACTATTCTCGAGAACAAAACTATTGAGAACTATGCTTCTCCCCCTATCCCCCTCTCCCCCCCTCCCCAGTGAGGAATGTGATGCCCATTAAAAAATATCTTACTATAAATTTAGAGCAGTATCTTTTATTCCAACAAACAGCACTTATTTTAATGCCTTAAAATCAGTCTAAATCTAACCTTGAATTATTGATCAATCATTTAGAATCAAAGTATTTTAAAGATGGCTTTCTCAAGTCTTCTTGTTTGAATTAAGGGAATTACACTACCACAAAAAAGGTTTTGTCCAAATCCTCTTCCTTGGATCTAGGGAAGAATACAACCACTACCACAGAGCAAACATCAAAGAAAATTAGAACAAGAAAATCTACATCACTCCACAATAAAAAAAAATCAATGTCTTAGGAAAACCAAGATATTATCATATAGGAATAAAATTTTCAAATGTCATGCAACTTTGCTAAGAAAAAAATACTAGTTCACCACAAAATATAGTGGCACTATTAAAATTATTTTGCCCAAGGTATCTTCATAAGCTAACCTACAATCTGAGCCGCATCCTACACCATACTATAGAAGTCTTAAAATCATATCTAGAAGCATTTTTCCACTGCACTAGGACGTTACACATAGAACAGTCGATGTGTGATTAATCCCATTTATAACTTTCATATCATGTCATAAGCTTAGTTGGAGCCTATCAATACAATTATGTCATTAAGAAAAGTAATTTTATGTTTAAATATCGTGCCAATACTCTTAGGCATTTTTTCAACAAAGGTACCGACCAAGTCTCATTCTCTATCTTACAAGTAATACCAAAACCATTTATTGACTTCCTCATAGATGAAATGCCCAACACTGTGGTGCAATAATCCACCTTTTATTAAGACTCTAACATCCAAATTGTGGAAATCACCATACTCATTGAGAAGTTTTAGAATTTTCCTACACATGCTGAACAACCAGACAATTGTCCTTAGAACTTGCATGTTCCTCCACATCCAAAGATACAGAGATAATATCATAGAATTATAACACATAGCAACCCTGTCTCACCAGATTCATAACATTTAAGTTTATCATGTCCCTTCAAACTGTTGGAAAGAATGCCTTGCTTAGATATCGCAAAAAACATGGCAATGAATTCAAACTTATCGGTCAACAATGACTGATCAGAGGTTTCCTGCAGTTTCAGACTTACTGGATGAAATTATTTTAAGTTGCCAGAGTCAAGATTTATCTCAATGACTGGACTCCATCATCATTACTAGTATTTGAAGAATAACGCCACAAGAGGAGAATATCTTTGCGTCGAAAAACATGATGCACCAAAACATCAAGTTATAGTTATTAAAAAATAATATTATTAAAAATAATAATACTAATTTAGATAGATTTTACACAAAAAGCTCTCCTAAACTCAATATTGAATTTTTAATATTAGAGAAAAAATGCATGAATTAATTGCAGTATATTAATTACCATAAATTCAACTGTAAATTGCTCATCAAAGTTTAGATTCAAACATTAGGCTTGTGGGGAATATTATTGGCAATAAATAGAGAGATAATGTACAAAATAGTGTACTACTGAAGTTCAAAAGTTACACCCAAAAATAAGTGGATACCCGTTTTATTAAATTTTTTTATTAAAATTTAGTTAGCCAAAATGTCTCTTAATTAATTATTGCTCTATTTTATTAAATTCAAAATGTAAGAAACAAAATATATAAATTGAGAAAAATTTAGATAGATTTGCAATGAGAACTTGCATTGCTTTATTTCTTCTTCCCCTCCCCTGCATCTCAAAAGAAATACAATAAGCAGCATAATGTGCAACATAACAAAAGATATCAGCTTAAATCTTTAAAGGGCTAATTAGTTAACGAAAAAAAAAAAAATCATAGAGTAAAACAAATACATAAAGTATTTTCAAGTTAAGTAAATGTACTATAACAAACATTTTTTAAGTATTATTGATTTTTGAGATTCATTTTGAAAAATTATAACCACAATACAAATAATAAAAAGTAATTATAAAACCATTGAGGCCAACACATCCCAACAAGGGCTAGCAACGGCTGACATAAGGTCAGCAACATTTGGCTCAGTTATAGTGGGTTGGTGAGAGCTCGGCTAAGGGCTAAGAAGGATAGTGTAGTAGTGCCTGCAGGTCAAGGAGGTCAGGAAGGTAAGCAAGAAAATTTTATATAATGGTAGGATTCTAAATCCTGCAAAATTGAGATTAAAGTTATTACATAGAAATTAGGCTTGTGGGTGAAAGTAAATCCAAAAATTTTCTGTTTACATCCAATTCACGTGAACAAAACAGCTTTATTGTAAATTTGCATGTAAAGTTTTTACTTTACACACAAATTGCAAAATATTAACAGTCCTTATTACCACAAAAAAAAAACAGTACCATCAAGTTTAAAATTTACAGCTTCGGAATGGGATTAAAAGCATAAGAACCCCAATTTTATCAAGCCTATAATAACTATTAAATATTTATTAATTGGAATATCAAAAATTAAAATAAAAAATTTATGGAAACAAGCGAATTTCATGCAAACCTTCATGATGAAAAATAAGAAATATAAGTGGTTAAGAACCAAAACCAAAATGAAGGCTACAGAGTCAAGCTTTCCACAAGGTATCCTTGAACAAGCTAATTAAAAATCTATTTCCATCATGCCAAAATCAAAGTCACTCATATATGTTCATCATGCACCGTTTTTGCACATTAGACAATATGACTGAACCGAACCTAAACGTTATAGTAATTATCTATAAATAGTATACCTGTAAAAATATGGGAGCACAATTGTTTGATGTCTGCAAATGTGATGGGCCACCAACTGATGATGTACGTGAAAGGCTTCCTACTGATGATTGCCTGGGCAATTCAAATTGTGAGATGCTATTCCCAGATGCTGTTGGAATTCCAAGGCGGTCAGAGAATGGATGGCCAAAAGCAAGCCAATCTTTTTCAACAAGTACCTGCATTGACAAATGACTCTAAGCTATTAAGGTGCAGTGTTGCACTCATCCCCGTAACTAGACGATATTACAAAATTCAGGAAACGTAATCGACATGTGCATCAATACTTCTGTTAGTTCCCTGTTCCCAATGTTTAGTATTACTGAAATATATTAGGAAGAAAAGAAATTTAAAATCTCTCTCAAAACATTAGAAGGAAAGAGAGGTGATCGAGACTCATGAGTGCAATACCAGAATGAACTACAAATGATCTTCTTGAATATATCATTACAGTTTTTATTTCAGTAACATCAATAAAAAGAAATACCAAGTGCATCTAAAATAGATCCTGCATAAAGCACCTGAAATCCATTGATTGTCCTGTAGTATGGATCAAGTAACAGGCTTGCAAGTGATACCAATTGAGATGTCCTATCCCATCCATCGCTGATAAAAATAGTGAGGGAAAACTTCATTATGAGAAAACTAAAACAATGTAAACAAAGATTTTACACGTTCAAATCACATGCAAGAATTCAAAAATAATGCAAAATTGCATTAATAATCAATACCAGGCCTCCTTAAGAAAGTATAATAATTGACCAAAAAAACAGAAGAAAATTGCAACATCAGAAGAAAAAAAAAATTATTAATCTATCCGCATAAAGATAAATGCATGGGTAACTAATTTAATGATCAAGACAAGATTCATACATTCACTAAAGCAAATCCTAAGAATGCAGGGCCAAGTAGAATGAAAGCTTAAGTCTCAATAATATATTAGGTTAAAAAGTGTATTCTTCATATAGAATCGTACAACAATATAATCTTTATATTATTGTTTTAGGCAAAGAGAATAGCTAGTCTGGAAGTTCAATTTATAAGTACTATAATAATATTAAAACAACAGCGGACTTTATAAGAAAAAAGAAGTAACACAGCTAGCAAAGTAACCTGCAATGTACAAGAACAGAAGCGGATTCCATTGCCACACGAGCAGCAATCCAAGCAGCGCCTGCAAGAACACTCTGAACATGATTCAACCATCCACTATCACCAAGAGTTGAAACAGAAGCCGACATGCTGCTTAAATTTCCTCCACCCCAGGTCCACCCACAATTTCTCTGAAAAATAAGTTCAATGTTTCACTAGAAAGTTAGTCCTTTTCACAAATAAAAACAAAATAAAATACTGTGAATGATGAATTAAATAGAATCCTCTAGATCATCATGTTTGAGAAATGGAATAGCAAGCTTACTGAAATATCTCCAAGTTGCAATTTATTTTAGTTTTGGGGAAACTTGGTTGGAGGGCTTTTAGGAGTAAAGCGAAGTAAATACATTATTTAAGCGTTTAATGGGAGTAAGAAAAAATTGAAAATTAAAATTTAATAAAAAATAAAAAACCATTGGATCCTACCACTACAAGTTCATTTACTTTGCTGCTTAACGCAATACTTGTAGCAGGCCCTTCTCTGACTACTAGCCTCAACTTACCATTGACCTATTGGCCCCACCGCACATAGTTGTCCCTTTGTCGGCCCTCCCTCTCGCCAATTCAAGGATCCCACCAGCCCTAGACCAAAACCTGAAACACTGCCACAGATCAACGCCACCCTGAGGAACAAACCGAACCTTTCCACCACATAAATACCTTTTCACCCCTCAATGGCTCTTTAGCATCCCAAATGGCCCTTACCATTTTTTTAATTTATAACTTCAGAAGTTTTAGATAGCCATGCAAACGCTCAAAAGTAATGCCTTGCATTCCTAATGCAAGCATCTCATTATAATGCATTCTTGAAATACCTATAATTCAAATTCCCAAACCAAACAGCCCATTAAATATTCAGAGTTTTCAGATCTACTTTAATTTCAATTACCATAAGAAAAATGTAGTTTTCAATTGTTCTGTATTTCTACAAGATCGAACTCAATTAAATTTAATGTCACAAAAAAAAAGAAACATTATAATATGCTCATAAACTATTTTTTTATATAATTTAACTATTAAATAATTTTAATATATTAATTTGAGGCAAAACAATAATAAGTCATCATAAAGTTGAATAGATAATGTGATAATTAAATATATATCGATACATTAAGAGGATCACATTTTGTAAAAATCATAATATAATTTTCAAATAAAATGCAACAATTGAACAAAACAAAAAAAAGATATGAAGTCCTTTCATGTTTCCCAAAACAAACACAGCAATTTAGTCAACATACTACACATAAAAGACTCAATTATATCCACAAGCTTCATGTTGTTTATATTAACAAATATGTAATTTTTATTAATGAATAATTGTCAGTATTAGGTGTAACTTCAAGTTGAACATGAGATTCCTATCGCCCAATAAGATATATATTATATATATATATGAGAGAGAAGCTCTCGAGTTGAAATTAGGGTTTTTCACTCCTTGGTCTAGCAATATTTGCGTGCTTATCAGCCTCTCGTGAGTTCTCTAGTGTGTTTTATATTCTTTTTTTTTATTTCGTATCTCATTTTCATGTTTTTTCAATGGTGGATCTGTCAATCCCTCCATTGGAATCTCGTAATTCATTTATGGAAGTTCTTAACAAATCTTCCTTAGCTGTGACGAAAGCTATCTCTTCTGAAGGAGGGCACCCACTTTAAGTTTTTCTGAAGAAATTTCCTCCATTGTGAAACCATATGAGCTCATTTTGTCAAGGAAGTTAACAAGGCCGAGGCCAAGTATTAGTATTATTCTCGCATTTAATCGTAGGCTTAAGCTTTCAAGTTCAGTTGCCATTAGGCACTTCAATAACTTTAAGGGTTTATCTAAGGTTTTCTTCGGAACTTGACTAGGGCCCTATATCTTTGCTCATGTGATGTATGAGATCCAAGGGCATTGTGTTCAGTTTCAAAAGTAGTCACCAATCTTGATACTATGCACGAATCCCATATAATCCCCATTTGGATAAATTTGCCTAGATTAAAGTTGCAATATATAAATCATGAGGCATTGTTTTCAATTGCAAATATTGTTGGCAAACCACTACAATTTAATAAAAATACAGCATTGCATCAAAATCTTTTTGCTTGAATATTAGCTAAGGCCAATGTTTCCTTGACTTAGAGAATTTGGTTAGGCACACACATTGTGTCAGATACTTTCAAAACATTGAATAAGAAAATTTACCCAAGTACTATTCCTTTTGCTCCTCATTTGGTCTTACTACATGAGATGTCGGCTAAATCGAACATTGTTGTTGAGGTGGAACCTTCAGTGCCTCCCTTCCCTGCTATTTATAATGATACAACACAAGGAAATAGTCCCTTGCAGGGGACTTTGGAAACTATGCTAATATTCATCATGATATTTCAAATAAAATGATTATAAGAGATAATATTATAGATAGTATAACTTTATTTGTAGTGCAGGTAGAAACAAATACTTAGTGTGGGGCACAGTAACAATGATTACCAAGATAATTCAATTGAAGCCCAAGATGACTGTGGATAATGCTCGGCAAGCTAAATTAACCAACTCGAAGGTGGTTGGTATATCTCACTCCCCATGCAGATTTAATTTTTTAATGGAAGCTAAGAAATACCAAATGCAAAAAACTGATATTGAGGGGGAATGTGTTAATTTGGTGGATGGTAATGAAGTTGTTATCATGAAAATAGTAGTAATAAAGTGACCTATATAAGAATTTCAAATAGGCCTACTAACATAGCATTGCAACAAAACCTTTTCAATCCTTGGAAATTAGTTGAGGTCTACGTTGCCTTGCCTCTTTTTGATATAATTTGGTTAGGTACACATTTGAATACTTTGAAAACAATGAATACCAAAATTTACCTACGTATTGGTTCCTTTTTCTCCTCATTTGGTCACACTAGCATGCGATGTCTGGAGGCTAACTCGGACTTTGTTGCTGAGGTGGAACCTTCAGTGCCTCTCTTTCTTATTGCTCGTAATGACAACATAAAGATATAGTCCCTTACAGAGA
Organism: Gastrodia elata; assembly: GCA_016760335.1. NCBI lineage: Eukaryota > Viridiplantae > Streptophyta > Magnoliopsida > Asparagales > Orchidaceae > Gastrodia > Gastrodia elata. Next base: position 17,981,398 of record CM028681.1, read on the forward strand.
ACTTTGTAAGCTATTACTACTATTCATCATGATATTATGATTAAAATGATTATAAGATCTAATACTAAAGATAATATTACTTTATTTGTAGTGCAAGTGGAAAAAAATACTCGCAATAGGACACAATAACAACAATTATCAGAATAATTCAACTGAAGCCCAAGATGACAGTGGATAATGCTCAGGAACCTATTACAAATGACAACCAACTAAGAGGTAGATGTATATCTGTAACGACCCAAAATCGTTATTTTGCAAATTAGATCAAAATTCCGCCTTAGGAATCAGGATCCTGGGAAATTTCAATTTAGGGCAAATAAAATTACCAGTAGGTAGAAGCAGCTTTAAAGATCAAAGTGCCCTAATTCGGGAAAAAAATCCGAAAGACGAAAGCTTCCGTTCTATTTTCTGAAATTTTAAATTCTAAAAATCAAGAACATTGAAATATGTGTCCAAAAATTTGAGAAGATTTTAAATTTAAGTTTAAAAAAAAAAAAAAATCCCCTGTTCTTCCCCTGTTATTTTTTCCATTCGCCCGGCCCCCCTCCCTTCGCCAATTGCACCTTGCGATGCGATCGCAGGCTCTGTCGCGAGACTGCAGTGGAAGGTTCCGCGCTTGCCTACTCCGTTTTTGGCGCAGGCTGTCGGCCCTACGGGCGACCCCGACCCCGACCTCGACCCCCCCTTTCGCCTGCCAGGAGGGCCCGCCTGCGCCAAATCTGGAGCAGGATGCGATCGGCCCCCCTTAGCTGAACCCCAACCCTCTCTCTATAAGAAGGCTCTCCCCTCCCCTCTCCTCCTCACAAACAGCTTCCAGCCCCCCCCTCCTCAGCCATATCAGCCGGCCAGCCCTCCTCAGCCGCTCCAGCCTCCTTCCGGCAGCCCGGCAGCCCCCGACAGTCCCCAAAGCAGCTCCAGCAGCCCCGACAGTTCCCTCCAGCAGCTCCAACAGCTTCCAACAGCTCCCGGCAGCCTCCGTTAGCCAGCTATTAAGCCGCCAAACCACTCATTAGCCGCTGCCATCCAGCCTCTTGCCATTGCCACCTCGGCCAGCCTTCGGCCAACCTGTTCCAGCCTCTCTTCGTAAGAGGAGGAAATTAAAGAACACATTTGTTTTCTCTAAATCCTGTTACTCTCTATCAAATTTATAATTAATCATTCACAATAAAATTATTCTCATTGATTAATAATGAGAACGATTCAATTGTTATAAATGACTATTATTTCATAAATTGTCAATTCAGTCATTTTTATTCTGACTTTTTGTCATACATTATTATGATCATAATTTTAAGACACTTTAATAATTTTAATTGCTTTAATAGCAGCTTAAATAAATTGAACTTCAAAAGCGGAATAACAGAATGAAAAATTAAATTCCTAAATCATTTAATTAAAAAGCTAACTTAAAAATATCCAAACTCAAATGCAGATTGAGTGAACTGTCACTCATTCGAGTTGTTGAACTTCTGAACTTAAGGATCAAAGGTACCCAGTATATGACTTGCATTACATATTGCATTTTTTTCTATTACTGCTATGCTTCGCTTAATTGCTTTGAGCCAAATCCATTTGAAGCTTGGTTGGTTGTCTGGAATCAACGTAATATCATTCGGGGTTGTTACCGGAAAATGACATTGGTATTATTCGGGATTATTACTGGAAAAATGACATCAGTAACATTCAGGGTTATTGCTGGAAAAATGACATCAGCAATATTCGGAGTTGTTATTGGAAAATGACATCAATAATATTCGGGATTGTTACTGGAAAAATGACATCAGTAACATTCGGGATTAGTTACTGGAAAATGACATCAGTAACCTTTAATTTGTGATAACTACTTGTTGCAGGAATTTGCTTGCTTATTTTGCGCGGTTGCCTTACCTATCCTGCATTTTATTTTCACCTTACTTCCGCTAATCGCACCTTTATAAAGTAATTTAAATTGTGTATTGCTGTACTTAGAGTATTCTCTATTTACTGAGAATTCCAATCTCGGTATTGTTTTCTGTACAATACCAGGTCAGGTGCTCCTGGAAGAAATTAAACAAAAACCCTATTTTTCAAATGGATCGACGATGGCGCTGAATTGCTTATTTTGTTTCTTTTGTTTTGTACGATGAAGGATCTTGTAATGAGAATTCTGATAAATGAAAAAAAAATCTTTTACTTTTATATGCGTATTCTTTTTCTCTCAAATTGTTCGATATGATCCTGCAGTGAGTAGTCACCTGATGCCAGAACGGTTTCTGCCGAACCGATTTCGAGCTGCCACAGTTGGTATCAGAGCAGGATTGAGTATTATGGAAGAAAAGAATATACATGTAAAATATAAGATATATTCAAAGAAGATTTTAATAACTTAGGCTAATAAGCGCCATGGTCATCATTATGAAAAATATAAGAATAACATTTTATTAATCTTTTATACATGGACCCTCGTGCTGATATGATTGAGTATTTCGAGGAGAGGGAAAGTGAGAATGACTCCTCAAATTCAGGGATAACTAATCTCAACATAAACATGAATACTCCCATCGAAGAATCCAAAGTTGATGTTTTGACAGAGAAACTGAGTGAGGTAGAAAGTACTTTGGCCTGGTGAATATCAATATCCGACACAGAATAAGGAACCTAGAAATAGAATTACAGGAGTTAAGAGGAATGCTGCATGGGAGGATGATCGCTCTTGAGTGGGAAGTGCAGAGAAAAGATGACGTGAAGAATCGTCAAATCATCCGACTGCAGGATGAACTTCAGCAGGTTAGGGAGCTCATGAAGGTTGGCAACATGATTGCCTCCACCTCAAGAGGAAAGGGGATAGCCAAGGACCCCGAGGAGTCTTCAAAAAGGTGAAAGTGTAGTTCTAAATCCTCAAGTTAGTAGGAGTTAGAATAGGAGTTAGATTTTTTCTTATCTTTTTGATGCATCCAGTAAAGAATAAGTCCTACTGTTAATGCAATCTCTTTTTTGTGTAAATCTATTATTTGATGAAATTTTGTTTGAAACTAAAAGATGAAATCTTATTTATCATGATTAATTGTTTGTGTATTCAGCAAGTTTCAAACCGCCTATAAATCTCAAACTTTATCACTCCAAACAGATGGATTCCGGTGAAGGCTTCCTCGCAGTACCCGCCGAAATCCTAGTTAAAACCACAATCTCCTCATCTGCAGTGGACAATAGGATGGACCATTTACTAGAAGCTGTTTTGCAAGCTCTCTCAAAACAAGGGAAGGCCTCCACCTCCCTGCTCTCATCAAAAGCCCCTCAAGAGCAAAGGGTGCGAGTAGATAATGCCTTGTAGGCCTTCCTCAAACTCAACCCTCCCACCTTTAACGGATCGGCCAGACCCATGGAGGCCAAAGATTGGATCCAAGCCGTAGAAAGCAAGTTGGACAGCTTAAAATGTATTTACTAGAGGGTGAAGCCGAAAGGTGGTGGAAGATCACGTATGAAATCACCTTCAGGGGTATCAGTCTTGAGTACGTATCGTGGGCAGAGTTCACAGCCGCTTTCAGAAGCCGCTACATTCCTCATTCCGCCCAGAGGATACTTGAGAGCCAATTTATAAGGGTAGCTCAGGGTGACCGATCTGTGGCAGCCTACGAGACGGAGTTCACAAAACTCTCTCGTTATGCACCGAAGCTTGTGGACTGCGAAGCTTCGAGGTGCAGTAGATTTTTGGAAGGTCTAAAAGACAGTATTCACACTAACCTGATTTTTCTGAGGCATACAAAATTTGCTGATCTTTTGAACTGTGCAACAATGCTAGAGCACAATGAGCAGGTGATCGCAGAACGACAAGGGAAAAGATCGATCACTTCTACTGTGAACTAGGAGACTTTCAAATGTCCCCGTTCCCTTCCACCAGCAAGGGCATATCAAATGACTACAGAAGCTCCCAAGACCATCAAAGACGAAGCATGTGATCGACCTCACCCTGGTGGGAGATGCTACCACGGGCAGAACTGCTGCTTTAATTGCGGACGCACCAGCCATGGTTACCGTTTCTGTATAGCCAAAAGGAAGGTAGATGGTGATATTATCCCTGGGGCAAGATCTACCTCGAGCCTGAACTCAGCACCAACAGCCTCCCCCGCCAACAATTGTCGAAGGGGAGCTGCTCCCAGGCAAGTCGCTTCAACAGCAACACCTACCCAAAGGAATGGTCAGGCCCCTCGAGCCACCGTTCCAGCAAGGATATACTCTTACCCCTTTCATAGCACCCGACGACAGTAACGTGGTGTCAGGTACACTACCTTCTTTTTATTATTTCGTCATCACACTTGTTTAAACTTTATGTGATAGTTATTTCTTTTTAATTAGGCACCATACAAATTATTAGTGAATCTTTTAGCGTTTTGTTCGATACTGGAGCGATCCACTCTTTTATTTCGGAAATTTGCGTTAGGGCCCTAAATATTCACTGTTGCAATCTAACCAGCACCCTTAATATTGGATTACCCATCCGGAATCCACCATGAGCGCTCAACGATTCTGTATTTTCAACATTCCAATCAATGATTTGGTTTATGAAGCTACTCTACAAATCCTCCATATAATGAACTTTGATATTATTTTAGGGGTTGATTGGCTGAGTATGCATGAAGCAGTCATTGATTGTCGAAAGAAGAAGGTTACCCTTAAAAAGAAAGGAAAACCAGGTGTCTTCATAGGCAGATTGGGTATTAACGCTTCATTAATTAACGCACTTAAAGCAAAGAAGCTGATTCGCAGAGGATGCGAGGCTTATCTTGTCTCCATGTTAAGTAATTCAGAAAAGGACATCCCTCTATCAAAAATTAGTATAGTCAGAGAATTCCTCGATGTCTTCCCTAATGAGCTTCCTGGTCTGCCTCCAATTAGAGAAGTAGATTTTGCTATAAATTTAAATACCAGGATCTCAGCCTCTGTCAAAAGCACCTTACCGTTTAGCCCCAAAGGAGCTGCAAGAACTTCATGAGCAACTACAAGAATTAATGGAGAAAGGCCTAATAAAGCTTAGCATGTCACCTTAGGGAGCTCCTGTACGTTTTGTGAAAAAGAAAGACAAATCGATGCGTATATGCATTGACTATAGAGAGATAAACAAAGTAACAATTAAAAATAAGTATTTGCTACCCCGAATAGACGATCTATTCGATCAACTCGCTGGGACAAAAGTCTTCTCAAAAATAGATTTGTGATCAGGTTATCATCAAGTTCGAATACGTGAAGAAGATTTTCCGAAAACTACATTCAGGACTTGTTACGGGCATTTTGAGTTTTTGTTAATGTCGTTTGAATTAGCCAATGCTCCATCAGTTTTCATGGACATAATGCAGTGAATTCTCAGACAGTTCCTGGACAAATTTGTGATCGTATTAATCGACGATATTCTTATTTTCTCGAAAAGTGAAGAAGATCACGAAAATCATTTAAGACTCGTGTTGGGCACATTAAGGGAGCATCAATTGTTTGTAAAATACGCAAAATGTGAATTTTGGCTGAAATCTGTTGCTTTCTTGGCCATGTGATTAGTGCTGAAGGGATACAAGTTGATCAGAATAAGATAAGCGCCATTTAGGATTGGTCACAACCCTCTTCGGTGACTGAGATTCGTAGCATTTTGGGTTTAGCAGGCTATTATCGAAAATTTGTTAAGGGGTTTTCGCTATTAGCCTCACCTCTTTCAAGGTTAACTCAAAAGGCGGTACTTTTTGTGTGGAGTCAAGATTGCGAGCAGGCATTCCAGAAGTTGAAAGAATTGTTGACCACCACACCAATCCTGATCTTACCTAAGGAAGGGATTAATTTTTAAGTATTCACTGATGCGTCCAACATTGGCTTGGTATGCGTTCTAATGCAAGAAGGAAAAGTGATTGCCTACGCCTCAAGGCAATTAAAGAAGCATGAAAAGAATTGCCCAGTTTATGATCTGGAGTTAGCATCAGTCGTTTTTGCCTTAAAAATCTGGAGACACTACTTGTATGGGGTAAAATGCGAAATCTTTACCGACCACCAAAGCCTAAAGTATATTTTTACCCAGAAATACCTAAATTGTAGGCAAAGAAGATGGCTTTTATGATCTTAATATCTCATATCACCCCGGTAAAGCCAACGTTGTTGCTGACGCCCTCAGTAGAAAGGTATCTCTAAATGAATTAATCATAAAAAGCCCCTTGATAGAAGAATTTCAGAAGCTTGAGATAAGGCCCACTTCCAGCCAGCAATTAGACGATCTGCTCCAGTTAAGTACCACCGAACCTACGCTTCTGCAATAGATTTATATCGCTCAAGAACAAGAGCCGATGTATTCAAAGCTAAAGAAGGACATAGAAAACGGACGTCGATCAGGCTTGCAACTTCAGCAAGGGATTTATGTTTACCACGAAAAAAGAGTTTGGGTCCCTAATAACGCTTCCATTCGAAGCCAAATACTAAGTGAAGCTCACAACTCAGGATATTCAGTTCATCCCAGAAATAATAAAATGTATCAAGATTTAAAAAGAGTATTCTGGTAGCCAGGACTTAAAAGAAGTGTGGTTGAGTTTATTGCTAAGTATCATGTGTGCTGCTTAGTAAAAGCTGAGCATCAGAAACCAGGTGGACTCTTGCGTCCTTTAGAAATTTCGGAATAGAAATGGTCAGACATTTCTATGGACTTTGTCATGGGATTACCCAGAAGTCGTTCAGGAGCAGATACAATTTGGGTAATAGTAGACCGATTGATTAAATCAGCCAATTTTATTCCTATCAAGCAAACTGACACCGTTGAAAGATTAGCCAAACTCTACATTAAGGAAATAATCAGACTTCACCGGATTCCAAAAGTCATAGTCTCAGATCGAGATAGCAGATTTACATCCCAATTTTCGCAAGCGGTACATCGCGATTTAGGAATCGTTCTAGCTTTAAGCACCGCCTTCCACCCTTAGACAGACGGGCAAACCGAAAAAGTTAATCAAATACTCGAAGATCTACTGCGGTTAAGTATTCTTGATTTTGGTAGTAGTTGGAAAAAGCATATACCATTAATCGAATTCGCGTATAATAATAGCCACCAAGCAAGTATTGGGATGGCCCCTTGTGAAGCCCTATATAAAAGAAAGTGCAGCACTCCACTAGCCTGGACACAAGTTGAAGACGTTCAAATCTACAATTCAAAATTGATTGAAGAAACAAACAAAAATATAAAGCAAATCAAGAGTCGAATTGCAGCAGCCCAGGACCAACAAAAGAAGTATCACGATGCTAGACATCAGATGCTAGAATTTCACGTTGGTGATCGTGCCTATCTAAAGGTCAGCCCGATGAAAGATATTCATCGCTTTGGAGTTACAGGTAAGTTGAGCCCCATATATGTCAGACCATTTGAAATAACTGCAAAAATTGGAAGCTCGGCTTACAGACTTAAACTTCCTGAAAGATTTTCTGCCATTCACAATGTTTTTCTTGTTTCTGCTCTTCGCAAATGCCTCCAGGAACCCTATCAACAAATTTCTGATTCGATAGTTGAAATTCAACCCGATCTAACTTATGTCGAAAAGCCACTTCAAATCATTGAAAAAGACCGCCGAAAATTAAAAAGCAGAACGATCCCGTTAGTTAAAGTACAGTGGCACAATCATACTGAAAAAGAAGCTACGTGGGAAAAAGAGGATGTTATGCGAAGAAAGTATCCAGAGTTATTTTCTAATTGAGGTAACCTAGAACTTCCCTTAAATTTTCTTTTTGTTCTTTTGATGTCGAGGACGACATCATTTTTAAATAGGAAAGTTTTGTAACGACCCAAAGTCATTATTTTGCAAAGTAGGTCAAAATTCCGCCTTAGGAATAAGGATCTCGGGGAATTTAAATTTAGGGCAAACAAAATAACCAATAGGTAGAAGCAGCTTTAAAGATCAAAGTGCCCTAATTTGGGAAAAAAATCCGAAAGACGAAAGCTTCCGTTCTATTTTCTGAAATTTTAAATTCTAAAAATCAAGAACATTGAAATATGCGTCCGAATTCATCATTTTCAGTGTCGTTGTGTTAAGTATATTAGTTAAAGGTTGCTCGTAAAGTTTCATCAAATTCTGACCGCCAATTTGATTGTGGCAAATTTTCAAAGTTTTAAACCTCAAAATTAAAATAAAATATAATTTTTCCTCCGAATCGAAAATTTTCAGCGCGAGGGTGTTCGTCATGTTGTAACACACATCGGTATCAAGTTTCGTTGTATACGAACGCCAAACGAAGGAAAATTTGAGAAGATTTTAAATTTAAGTTTTTTTTAAAAATAATCCCGAGTTCTTCCTCTGTTATTTTTTCCATTCGCCCTGCCCCCCTCCCTTCACCAATCGCACCTTGCGATGCAATCGCAGGCTCTGTCACGAGACAGAGCCTGCAGCGGAAGGTTCTGCGCCTGCCTGCGCCATTTTTGGAGCAGGTTGTCGGCCCTACGGGCCGACCCCAACCCCCCCTCCGCCTGCCAGGAGGGCCCGCCTGCGCCGAATCTGGAGCTGGATGCGATCAGCCCCCTCAGCCGAACCTCATCCCTCTTCTCTATAAGAAGGCTCTCCCCTCCCCTCTCCTCCTCACAAACAGCTTCCAGCCCCTCCTCAGCCATATCAGCTGGCCAGCCCTCCTCAGCAGCTCCAGCCTCCTTCCGGCAGCCCGGCAGCCCCCGGCAGTCCCCACAGCAGCTCCAGCAGCCCCCGGCAGTCCCCATAGCAGCTCCGGAGTTCCCTCCAGCAGCTCCAACAGCTTTTAACAGCTCCCGGCAGCCTCCGTCAGCCAGCTATTAAGCCGCCAAACCACTCAGTAGCCGTCGCGAGCCAGCCTCTTGCCATTGCCACCTCGACCAGCCTTCGGCCAACCCGTTCCGGCCTCTCTTCGTTTTCCGGCGATCCTAATTCTAAAGTAAGAGGAGGAAATTAAAGAACACATTTGTTTTCTCTAAATTCTGTTACTCTCTATCAAATTTATAATTAGTCATTCACAATAAAATTATTCTTATTAATTAATAATGAGAATGATTCAATTGCTATAAATGACTATTATTTTCTAAATTGTCAATTCAGTCATTTTTATTCTGACTTTCTGTTATAGATTATTATGATCATAATCTTAAGACATTTTAATAATTTTAACTGCTTTAATAGCAGCTTAAATAAATTGAACTTCAAAAGCAAAAGAACAGAATGAAAAATTAAACTCCTAAATCATTTAATTAAAAAGCTAACTTAAAAATGACATCAGTAATATCATTCGGGATTGTTACCGGAAAATGACATCGGTATCATTCGGGGTTGTTACTGGAAAAATGACATCAGTAACATTCGGGGTTGTTGCTGAAAAAATGATATCAGCAACATTCGGGGTTGTTACTGGAAAAATGATATCAACAACATTCGGGGTTAGTTACTGAAAAATGACATCAGTAACCTTTAATTTGTAATAACTACTTGTTGCAGAAATTTGCTTGCTTATTTTTGCGCGATTACCTTACCTATCCTGCATTTTATTTTCACCTTACTTCCGCTAATCGCACCTTTATAAAGTAATTTGTTATTGTGTACTGTTGTACTTAGAGTATTCTCTAATTACTGGGAATTCCAATCTCGGTATTATTTTCTGTACAATACCAGGTCAGGTGCTCCTGGAAGAAATTAAACAAGAACCCTAATTTTCAAATGGATCGACTATGGCGCTGAATTGCTTATTTTGTTTCTTTTGTTTTGTACGATGAATGACCTTGGAATGAGAATTCTGATAAATGAAAAAAAATACCTTTTACTTTTATATGCGTATTCTTTTTCTCTCAAATTGCTCGATATGATCCTGCAGTGAGTAGTCAACCGATGCCAGAACGGTTTCTGCCGAACCGGCTTCGGGCTGCCACAATATCTCTCCCCAAACAGATTAAATTTATTAATAGAAGCTACAAACAGTGAATGTGTAAACAACAATGCTGAGGGGAATGCGTTAATTTGTTGAATGGTAATGAGGTTGTTGTCATGAATAATTCTAATAATATGGTGACCTGTATCAAAAATTCTAATATGCTTACTGAGATCAATAGCAATGCTAGAATCACTAGATCGAAATTGAGGGGAACAATAGATTCCTCGAAAACCAAAAAATGAATTTTATGATCTGGAGTATTAGGGGTATTGGTAATACCTTGTCTGTGAATAGGCTCAAACATATTACTAGTAGCCAAAATACATTTATTGTGATCATCATTGAACCGAAAATTCATTTTTCTAAATTCATATCTACTTGCAAGCGCGTTGGCTTTTTTGATATTATTGCAATTATATAAAATAGAATATGGATCTGTTAGAAACAAGATTGGAAATATGAGTTGTTTGGTAAGTGCAATTCATATTTCTCTTTAGATTGCGAATTTTAAATTTGAGGGTACCTTCATTCATGGTGGTTATTCCATATATTATGACTAGAGATAGCTGTGGGATTTCTTTAGAGAAAATAAATCTGACTTTCTGTCCCTTTGACAATGGGCGAGGACTTTAACGTTATTCTGAAATCTAGTGAATATAAGGGTTATTCCAATTCTAATAATGAATCAACAATAAATTTAAATAATGCTATTATAGATTGTGATCTTGATGAAATAAATTACATGGATTCTCAATTTACATAACCAAACGGGACAAAATTTTCCAAACTTGATAGAATCTTTCTCAATAGCTTTTGGATTAACGCATTTAATAGCATAAACTATTTCACACTTAACTCCACCAGCTTAGATCACAAGCCTATAATCTTTAAAGTGTGGAGCAATGGGGTCAATCATTCTAAGCCTTTAAGATTCCTAACTTCTTGGTTTAAACATCTTGACTTCTTAAACACAGTGAGATCTTCTTAGCTTGAACCTAGTGAATCATATGGGATGTGTAGACTGGCCTTCAAGCTGAAAACTCTAAAAAAAAACATATTCAAATGGACATGGATCACATAGGAGATATCTTTACCAACCTCAAAGTTGAGGAGGATAGGGTGATGTCTCTTGAAAACGAATATGAGAACTTGTCCACTACTAATAGAATGTTCCTATCTGAAGCCAAGGCCAAGCTTATACAAAGTCATAACAATGTTGAAGAATTTTGGAAACAAAAAATACTATCTAAATTGGAGACTAAAATGGAAAATGGAATACTAATTTTTGCCATGCATGGATCAATAAAAGAAGACATGCCAACAAGATCATTAAGTGTTTTCTCCTAAAGACATTATTATGGAGGATAACATCGACTCTTTGGCTACAGATCTTTAGCAAACATTATGATAATCTGACTCAGTAAATTCAACCTATAAGTTTTCAACCATCCCCTAGGATTAGATTAAGCAAATGAACCTTGATCTAACTAAGATTACATCACACAAAGAAATGAAGGCTTTTGGTTTATATTTTGAACAAGAAAAAGCCTATGATAAACTGAATAGGGAGTATTTAGTTTATATTTTGAAGCTATTGGTTTCAGCCAAGTTATTATTGACAGATTTAAAGCCATTCTTGGTAATGTGAAATACTTGATAATGATAAATAGCTACTCTAAAGGTTTTTTAAATCCAAGAGAGAGTTGAGACAAGGTGTTTGGCTCTCCTCAGTTGTATTCATCATTGCCATCAACTATTGGTCTATGCGAGAGGAAGATGCTTGATAACTCATTTGGCTTATGCTAATGATTACCAATAGTAACAAATCTATTAGAATCATATCCATAATACTTGAGGGCCTTTAAAGAGACTCTGGCCTAAAATTCAATCATAAAAACCCCACTTCTTCATCTACAAGAAAGCCCTCATTTTTCCAAAATAAACTATATAAAAAATCTAGATGTTTCATTAAGAGGAGATTCCCTTTAACACAGCTTGGGGTGCCCATATTTAAAGGTCATCAAAAAAATTCCCAATTTGAATTCATAATAGACAAAATTATAAAACACATAAAAGGTGGGGCTCAAAAATTTCTATCGTCGGGAGGAGGGGGGAGATTGAATCATAAAATCTGTGCTCAACACAATTCCTAACTATTGGTAGGAAGTACTTGGTCCCACCAAATGGGTGCACAAATGTATCAAAATATTCCTTAACAAATTCTTGCTAGTAAACTCTATTTGTTCTGAATTTATTTGGATTAGGTGAGCCTAAATTTGTTTCCCTTGTAATGAAGATGGGATGGGCATTAGAAACTTGGAGAAAATCCACAAAGCATTTACATTGAAACTTAGTTAGAATTTTCGCACCAAAAACACTCCAATTTTTGGAGTATGAGAACTAGTCCACTACTAACAGAATGCTCTGAAGCAAGGGCCAAGCTCATGAAAAGTCATAACAATGTTGAAGATTTTTGGAAATAAAAAATACTATCTAAATTGGAGACCAAAATGGAGAGTGGTTCACAAAGTTTAACGATACAGCAACAAGATCATTGAAGTGTTTTCTCTTAATGACATTATTATGGAGGACAACATTGATCCTTTGGCTATAAATCTTTAGCCAACATTATGATAAGCTGACTCAACAAGTTCAACCTATAAGTTTTCAACCAGCCCCTAGGATTATGATTAGGCAAATGAACCGTGATCTCTGACTAAGATTCCATAAAAAAAAAAAAATTCTAGGAAGCTATTTATACTTTAAAAGTTGGCACAACAGCAGGTCCCAATAATTTTATCTTCACTGCTGAAGATTATTAAATAAGATTGTAATAATGCTATAAAGGAATTTTTCAGGGCTTCCATACCCAAATTCTTTTCCCATACTGTTATCACTTTAATTCCCAAGCCGAAGAAAAATACTTGATGGGACAATTTCAGCCACATTAGTCTTTACTCAGTTTTAGCAAGATTATCTCAAAAATTCTAGTGCTAAGGCTTAAACCTCAATTAAATTCATTAATTGAAATCAATCAAAGCAAGTTCGTTCCTAAGAGAAATTTCAAAAGATAATATCCTTATTGCTCATGAGTTGTTTCATTGTTTCAAATCAAAATAAAGAGGTCATAATATTGACATTAAGCTTGATCAAGAAAAAGCCTATGATAAGCTATATTGGGAGTACTTAATTTATATTTTGAAGGCTTTTGGTTTCTGTCAAGTTATTATTGGCATATATAAGAGAGTTGAGACAAGGTGATTAGCTCTCCCCCATTCTATTCATCATTGCCATCGACTATTCATAAACCATTGTGTTTTCTCGAACTAGAAGCTGAAGTACAAAGAGAGAAGAAGATGCATAATAACTCATTTGGATTATGCTAATCCTTTTTACCAATAGTAGAACAGCATACAACTATTCCCAATCCATGGATCATTGACGAAGCTGATTCTCATGTTCTTGCACAAGAAAATGGAAATGATGATGTGGCTGCAATGCCTTCGGTGACCCATCAGTTGGTGAAAGTGTGGAAAAGAAGCGTAATACTGTTGTGATAAATGGTAGCAGCACTGGAACAGTATTTAATTTCTTATTATCTACTATTATTTATAGTCTTTTACATGACCAAATGAAGATTAATGATGCCTCAATCTAGAGTTTGATTGTGAATTTTAATAAAATTTTAGAAGAATAAAGTAAATTATCTAAAATCAGTGAAGTCCGACATCTTCTTATAAAAAATGTTTATTCTCCAACCGATGTAGTTCGGCCTTTTGATGAGGTACAAGACTCAGGCCTTCTGCTGGACGTGACGAAGTGACTGATCAAAAGAAGGTGGGCCTCAATCCTATTGATAATGAATTCCATCTAATTGGCTATGTCAAATACACAAACAAAATTCATTCATCCATCCCTATAATGTTTGATAGTGATTCTGATGAGGAACAAATGTATGAAGAGAATGATTTTGAGGAATTACAAGAGGCTTATTTTAACAAACTTCAAAAAAAGGCTCTAAAACATTTTCACTATACCATCAAAGGAAAAAAGAAGGTGCTGACCCAGAAGCTTGAGCATGATTTCATTTACATTTATTTTTCTTTGCTTTAATGAATTATCCTTTTGTGAGAATCATTATGGAGATTTGTAACCATTTTTCATGTTTTGTGATTTTTATTTTTATTTATTTTATTTATTTTTGGCTTCTTTTAAGTTACTATCATTTATCTTTATTAATAAAATTTTAACAGATTCCCCCCAAATATACTTACATGCATACATATATACATACATATATATGTATATTGGTAATCTGTTGGTTTTTTTAATTTGAAATAAGGATACAACAGACATGTTTGGTGACCTCGAACAAAGTAAAAAAAATAAATGAAAAGAAAAACAAAAAAATAAAAAAGCAAAAGGTAACCAAACCACCCTAAGTAAGTCCAAGGGTGATCCCATCAACTTCCTAACCCAATAGGAATGAGAATCCAATGGTTCATCCCCCACTACAGCTCTAAACCTCAATATCTCTTGCGCTACCAAAAACACTTTTTGAAGGTGAATCAAAAAGAAAGCATCATAACACAATAAATCATCAATACTTTCCTCATCAGAAAGGGGGAAAAGCAGAAACCAAAGGATTCATATCCTCCAACGATTAAAAAAGAATAGTCAAATTAAGTCAAAATATCATTATCTTCCATGAGTTCTTTGATCTCCATGAGAAGCCTTGAGTCCAAGTCAACCATCAAATCATCAAGCCTTTTCCATAACTTAATGCATAGTGTAAGAATGGCCCGGATAGCATTCCAAACCATAAATAAATCTCCAAAAGAAAAGTCAGTAGTGGCACATCTCTCAGCATAATCATCAACCACCATTAGTTGATTGTTGGTATTGAGCAAAACCTCAACTTCAATCATGCCCAACCAACTCTTGTTGAACCCCGTCAACTTAATAGCTAAGCATCTGATCATTCGGCACGTCCTCCTGGAACACATTTCCCATATGGGAGTTAATACTCTTTGGGATATACAGGAAATTTTGCTTTTAATATTATTTTTTTCTTCCTTTGCCGAATGTTTGAGTCGGCACACTCTTCCCCAAAGATGTGTTTTTGAGCTCAAGCTGAAGCTTAAAGCATGTAGACATATCATGACCAACGGTGTGACAATGGAAGCAATTAGTCAGCTTGTTTTCAAAGATACATTCTTAAGAATATCCCTTTTCTTCTCCTCCAATTCAAATTTCAAATTCTAATCCTTAGGTTAGGTCAATCTCAACCAAAACTCAAGCGAACGAGGGGCGAATAAGATTAGCCATAGCATAATCAACCTTGAGAGGCTTGCCAAAGAAGAATCCCAGTGCAAATAAGAGAATGGAAAGTAAGTGAACCTTTAATAGAGGAAGTTAATCCACACTGGCACAACTGGAGATTCACTTCTTGGATTGATATAAGGAGTTCATTTTAGTACTTTCATGAGACAATTGTCGATGAAGTAGAAAGCTCTTGCAAAATTTCGTGTGTGATCTTTGTCATTTGAAAGCATAATCAACACATGACGATTATCAATTAATCCCTCATTGAATTCTTCAAATAAACCCAAATTGTTAATAAATTTATGAATGACCACCATCGTAGTTTTTACAATTCGAAAATTCTCCAATCAATGTGAACTTGAACGGTTTGAGGATTTGAATTTCTTCATCGAATAAGAAAAGTGCCAAATTACCTCGCAGCGTCACTATCGGTTTAATCCCAACCAATCCACACATCAAAGAAGTGGATGTCAAAGCATCCTGGAAGGACTTTGGAACCGATTTGATCCCCACACGACGACTACGAAGATGGGGAAGAAAAGACCAGACGACCTCCGACCCCTCCATCCGCAACATGGATTAGCTGAAGCCAATGAAGAAGATGACGTCAGGATAAATTTTCCGCCAAAGCAGCACCCGACAGAGGAAGCGGAAACAAAGGTCACGTAGACTTGAGAACCTTCAGCTGGAGCATCACCCGACAAAGGAAGCGGATATGATGGAGACGATCGGAAATCACGTCGACTTGACGGCAACATTGCCTCTAAAAGGGAGGCGGCAAAGCCTCCATATGCACACTACAGTGCCATTGAATGAACGTAACCCTACCGCGGAAAAGGAACTAAAAAATTGCAGGAACATGGCAAAGTATCATAACAAATAATTTAATGTCCTTACTGTGTCTGCACTATATCAAAGCTTTTCCCCTAAAAAAGTTGGGTTAGAATAAATTTTTAATTTGGTATGATCAATTTACAATGTTGAGCTTTTACTTGACATCATATCTCATGCTGGTTAACACTGCAATGCTATGTGCCTACGACATTATACTTTTGGTTTCTCATTGAGTCTCTCAAAACTTAACAGCTAGTTGGGTTGTCTAAACTTTAATTCTCAGTTCAATACTTCACTTTTACACAACGGTAAAAATACCGGACTAGTTTCTATTATATCACTTATGTTGTCGGACATCAATTTGTATAAACATTTCTTTTCACTCTTATCTGAATTCAATCTTTGCAATATGAACTTATGCATAATTGTGATACATGCTTATAAGGTGATATATAATGTTGCTGGCAACAACAGTTTTTCATTTAATTTAAGAATGCTAAGTGATCTCTATTTCACCATTATTTTGAACAATTGAACCAAGGTATTTGAACTTCTCACTCTCATGATTAAGAAGAGAGAGAGGTTCAAATATCTTGGTTCAATTATTCAAAATAAAGGTAAAATAGAGAGCGAATCCAACCAGGTTGAATGAAATGGAGTGCTTCTGGAGGGCTGCACGAACAAAAAATTTCACTCAAAATTAAAAGAAAATTTTATAGGTCAACTATACAAACAACTATATTATATGGGGCTGAATGTCTGCCAACAAAGAAGAAACTTATCGATAAATTAAGTGTTAAAAAAGTGAGGACGCCCAGAATGATGAGTAGGTAATCTCGTAATGATACAATGAGAAATGAGTTTATTTGAAGCAAGGTTGGAATAGCTTCAACAGTTGATAAGATTAAAGATTGCTGTCTTGGATGGTTAGAGCTTATTAAGCGTAGACCGTTCAATTCCCGGTTAGAAAAATTGAGTATATGAATTTTTTTCATATTAAAAGAGGAAGAGAAAGACCAAAAAAATATGCGAAAAAATTATTTAAAATATCTTCTCTATTAGAACTTAGGGAGTTGTTGTTGTCGTGGTCTCTAGTTGGGCTTTGTTTTTGGAACATTTGGTTTGTGAAGATGAATTATAAGTTGGGCAATTACATCAGCTATATGTGTTCATATTATTTCCTTGATGTGGTGTTGTTGGGTTTTAGTGCTTCACCTAATTTGTTGCAGCAGATAAAAATTGATATGATTTGGGCTTTCATCAATAAGGTTATATATCATAATAGTATTATATTTCTGCTTTGTCAGTTCGATTTGAAACTTAATCGCATGAAAAATACCTTTTGTCGACCATTTGCCAAATTGTTTTTGAATTTTGACAACTTGTCACATGGCGTTTGAAAGACTAAATTATGAGGATAGCTTGGGTTTGTGTTTCGATGAGAACAATCACATGAATTTAGCGAGAAAGTTCAAGATTAGTGTTGGGCTGAGATTATTGGATTAAGAATTGCTTCAGAACTTATCTATTAAAAGAGTTAATTAGCTAGAGGAGTGGACAGGTTAGATGCTCAGAGATCTACATGAGGAAACCTCAGTTTGCTCACCAGAATCATCGACATATTTTGATAGACTCAATTGAAGGCCATGAAAGATTCTGAGAATTTATATCCCCTGGAGTGATAAGGAAGACCTGTGCGACCAATGAAGAGGGTCGAAGCATGTAGAAAATTATACAATATGAACCAACCCGCCCAATAGACATACTAAGGCACCATAATACTATAAATCAAAATATTTTATAGCCATTATTTTCAGATAAATTGTTGTCAATGCTAAACTGTCAAATACAATTCAATGAAACTATCTATATGTAGATTTGATGTCATGCCTCTTAACTATGGCATATTGTTTTTCTCCTAGACTCTCCAACAAGAAGAAATTATCTAAATTGTAGAATTTGCATTTGTACTTCATTTATACTATAATTTTATTAATTGTAAGTGACTTTAAGAATCAAGTACTTGGATAGCTCTACCTGTAAATCAATTCCCTGGCATATTTCATGTGCCAGACCAGGTAGCCAAAGGAAGATGGCAGCGCGAAGGAAAGCCTTAAAATGAAGAAATCATTATGTCGAGCTCACACAACTAGATTATTGATATTATATATATATATGTGTGTGTGTGTTATGAAACAAATATTCATTTATTTGTCCTTGAAATATTTGTGAGGTGACAATAATTCTAGTAGTGGTATAT
Source organism: Gastrodia elata (assembly GCA_016760335.1). NCBI lineage: Eukaryota > Viridiplantae > Streptophyta > Magnoliopsida > Asparagales > Orchidaceae > Gastrodia > Gastrodia elata. Next base: position 17,999,690 of record CM028681.1, read on the forward strand.
GTGAATATTTGATAGTTTGTTGAGTTACTAGCTTTTTCTAGTTTTTATGTACTTAATTTCTCAATCGGTCTTGCGTAGACAAACAATCAATATTGGGATTTAGATCCTATAGATTATTATAGTTGGTATCAAAGTTACTAAGTCTAATAGTGATTGTAGTAGATAGTATCAAAATGGTTGTATTTGGCATTGACTATTAAATTTTATATAAATTGATAAGTTTGGTACCTGCCATCACAAGCTCAATTCGCCACTGGTTTTGGTCAGGCCGGGTTGGCCAGACTAAACAAAGATTGAGTTAAGTCATATCAGACGCCCATCTCAAGAGCAACTTACATCTAAAAAGACTAGTATGTTATTTACAATAATGCACATATCTGTAAAGCCCATAATGTAAAGTTAAATATTAATAAAATTTCACTTATGTTTTCTGTACATTTACACTTGGAAACAGCCCGCATGAGAAGCGGTTGGCCAAGCCACATTGGGCTTCATAGTAGCAGACCAATATCTGACAATTTTTTTTTACAAACCGGCTCGGCCCGATACTTGAAGAGGACTATATATTCCTCCCTCCCAGGCTTGGTATTTAACCCGGCCGGGCAACGGCCCATGCCAAAGCCTAGAGTTTATCAATAAATAACAATTTTTTCAAAATCCAAAAGGGGAAAATACTATTAAGGTTGAGGCTTATAGACATAATATTTTGGAATCACATAGGGAAAGAAGCATGTGAGAATTAATCACTTCAAAGAAATCAATGTTTGGATTTATTATTGTTTAATAAAAATCATTGTCAACTTATGAATATGTGTGTTTTAGTAGCTATAAGTGTAACGACTCAATGTTGTTATTTGCAGATTAGGTCAAATCCAGCCTCAGAAATCAATATCTCAGATATTTTGAATTAGGGCAAACAAAAATACCAATAGATAGAAATAATTTTTAGATCAAAGTACCCTAATTTGGGAGAACTCGGATAACGGAACTCCCGCTTTATTTTTCTAAATTATTTAAATCCAATAAATTGATATAATTATTCATCGATTTCCATGTCATTATGTTAAGTATATTATTTAAAGGTTGCTCGAAAAGTTTTGTCAATTTTGGAGCGCTAATTTGGACCCAATTAATTTTTGAAGTTTTAAACTTCAGAAATTAATATAAATTGAAATATTTGTCTGAATCGAAAATTTTTGGCGCAAGGGTGTTCGTTACATCATAACACATCCCAGTGTTAACTTTCGCTATTTTTAGACGCCAAATGGCAAAAAAATGAGAAAAATTTAATTTTAAATAACAATTTAATTTTTCTTAAGAAAATTCCTTTTTCCTTCTCATTTTTCTCCCCCTCACAGCAGCCCCTCCTCCCTCAGCCCTCCTTCTCCCACAGCATCCCCTCTCCTCCTCTCAGCCCTCCTTTTTCTCCCCCTCACAGCAATCCCTCTTCCCAACAACTGCCCGTCAGCCGTCCGACCACCCCCTTCTGCCACATCCGGCTCCTAGCATCCTTAACCATAGGAGAAAGAAAAACGAGAATAAATGAGAAGATATTTTGCTATTTGTTCGTTCTTTTCTTTATTTTCATATACTTAATAATCATTATTATGAAGATAATAATAATAAAATATTAGTCATTCACATTATTATTATTCTTATTAATTAATAATGAGAATAGTACAAATATTATTAAATGATTATTATTTTTATTCTGTCAAATTTCAATTCAAGCATTTTTATTATGTTATTTTTCTTTCTTTATTATTATTACTATTATTATTATTACTTTCTGCAATTTATACAGTCATTTCCATTCTGTCTTTCCTTTCGTACATTATAATTATCATTATTATTAAATAATGATAATAATAATGCTATTATAAATATTATTACTAAGTAAAATTTGAACTTCTTTCAAGAAGAAAGAGCGAAAGAAAAACAAAATAGAAATAAAGATAATAGTTAATCCTAAAATTATTGGCTAAAAAACTAATTCTACATATCAAATCTAAATGCAGATTCGATCAAAATTGAACTTTTGAACTTAAAAGAATAATGTACCAGATATCTTTTATTACTCTTATTTAAATATACTTTTTCTACTCAGCATCGCACAAATTAAGAAAAATGCTTTTAAAAGTTAAATAAAATGATATATGAACAAGTTTGGATAACTAAGTAGCAAGAGTTCTATGTTAATATATTTTTAATTTGATCAGACAATTGCTAGGATGGGATTGTCCGACATCAAGAATCATAAGGAGCCTATACTGATAAAACTTTGAGGGAGCAGGTATAGAGGGAGGTTGAGATATGTAACACAAAAAATGAACCCCCATTTTCCTCGATTTTGTACTTGCCCAACAAAATCATGTTTTGTCCCAGATATCAAATGCCAAAATCCTATATTATTTTTGTGACTGCAATTATGTTTATGCTAAAGTTTCAAGTGCAATTGAAATAAGTTTGCAGATATAATTTTATACAGCTTTTATTTCCTATTAAATTATTATTTATTTTGCTTATTATTTAACATTTGTAAAAATGACATCTATCAGAATTTAGTTTCACAACTAACTGGTATTCAAATGCCCGTACTTTTGAAACATGTTCAGATTAAGAGTTCGTCCTAGAGGAAGGGTGCTAAGAACCAAACAGTGCTGAAACTGCTTCGTGCTGGTTTTCTACTTTCTTTTTGACTCTTTTTAAGAGTTCGTAACTTTTGTTTTATTTTGATCTTTGTAATCAATATTTGTGAATTATTGAATATATGAGTTATGTTTGATGTCTATATATTTATCTCTTAAATCACTCAATATGATCTTGCAGCTAGAGGACTTGTCACCCAAGAATCGATGCTGGATTAGCTCCTGCTGACCTGGCATCGGGTCCTCACAATAAGGAGGCAAGTCAACAAGGGAGATAAAATAAAAAGTGAAACCTTAAGAAACATAATAAAAACTTACCATTTAGTATTTTGCTTGAATGACATTAAAATGACACATATATATAAATAATACTTTTATGGATATATATACAATAAAAATAACATAAATAAATTTATGTATATATATATATATACATGCTAAATCATTGATATTAATAATTGGATAAACAAATGATGAAATTTTCTTTTTATGGGCACACAAAATAACCATTAACAAAATATTAGCATTGATAAAATAATAAAACCAGTGTAATTGATTTTTAATGAATTCAATTTTAAAACATGTGGTTTTAGATAAAGATGATGAATATACATACCATATATAATGGTTATACACATGATTTAAGAACTTATAGATAACTTAGTTGACTTAAAATTTCCACATAAAATGGTTCACTGAATCATTTATCATTTTTATCTGCTTTTTTGTCTCTCATGTGCCAAAATATCAAAAAATGAAGTTTATTAATGAGCAATATAGCATTTCATTTCATAACAGGCAACAAAGTTTACGCAAATTAAGCAGGAATCATATTCTGCTTATTGTTTCACACAAACGCTTAAAACAATAATTAATCTCACCAAAGCCTAAGCCCATTTAAAAGATAAAAAGGCAAGCGTCCGCCTTAAGTTGTTAACAAACATTCCTTGTGTTGATTAAAGAGACAATAAAGTTATGCGATTGAATTTAAGTTCCCCTAACAGGAAATTAATAACTTCAATAGAGTTAATTTCCCAAATAGCCCCCTCAATCTTTAAAATAATTAACCATAGACCAAACTCTTAAACTACTCAAAAACATCCCCAACTATAATTTATTATAAATGGGCAAGTTTTCAGCTAAAATTACTCAAAATATCACTTTCAACTATATTGCTTATGTTATCAAGTTTTAAGTAATTTGAGAAACATTTGGGTAATTTTAGAGATATTTGGATAATTTTCAACGATTATTTTTGGACTAATTCCGAACAAATTGGAAGGAAGGGGGCTATTTCAAGAACCTTTTAAAGTCCCAACGAATAAACCCATCAAGTACAAAGAGTCATGAAACTAATTTAGTAGATAAATCCATAATTTAGTAACGACCACACAAGGACTGCTAAACTAACCAAAAATGATGACATTCCATCTGATGAAGTTGATCCATGAGTGTCCAAATAGTCTCTTAGTCGAGTAAGACTCTCTCTCATAGCATGTATATTATCAATCCCAAAAAAGACAACCTAACAAAAAAACATACAAGAAGATATTTTGCACATATGTATATCAAACCTGTCAAAAAATATAAGGAATACATCTCAATAAACCCAAATCAGAAACAAACCTCAGATTGAAAATAATTAGAAGATGATTCTGACCCACCTCCCATTGCACCATTTGCCAAAGCATTCTTTCTGGGCCTTGCATCAGCAATGTAGAGCTTCCTATTAGCACATTAAAATATAATTGTATCAGTTGAAAATTTGAAAAGTCATACAAGTAAAATGTAAGCAAAATTAAACAGACAATGAGTGCAAATTTAATGTTTAAGAAAGAAAAGTAAAAACAATTTAAGGGGAAAGAAATGTAATAACACAAATTTTAGATTGAAAAATTGCACTTATATATGAATTTAAAGAAAGAAGAAAGGGTTCACCATGAAACGCAATGAAACAAGGAACCAAAATGCATGTCCAATAAAAGAACAGATAGAATAACAAGTCATATTACCGTGGAGCTCCCTTTCCATTTAAAGTTTGAGTGCAAAGTGCAGCAACAAGCTTCTCATCCACGTTGCTACAAAGCAAAGAGGTCAAACTTGCACTATCAAATATTAGAGAAAAGAAATTAAAATCAGAAAGTAATAAAAATAGGTACCTTCTCATATTCATCATAAGACCAACCAATGGCTGAGAAGACCGTGCAAGTACAGCGCCAGTTCCTGCCATTAAATGGATCAAAATTGCTAGCACAAGAATCATGAGCTGATTTATTATCTGAGCATCCACGATGTTCTTTATAAAAAAGAAATGTTCAAGTGCTCAAGATGAAAACATTCTCTAAGTATTAATGGCACACCAACCAGCACTGCACCATGAAATTACGGGTAATCGCCCCCTTCCACGGAATGAAGCAGCCTGTTGTAATTCTTCATCACTATAGATGCAAGGGTAATTAAGTCAGCACAAGAACAATCAGAAATGCTTTTTATGTCTCATCAGTGAAAACATTAAGTTATCAAAAGTTATAGAATAGCAACAAAGCAACGCTCAATGGAAAACCAATTGTAGAACCATTCATTATGCTTAAACTGAAAGCAAATTAAACAGGGAAAATTGATATGCACCTGATATTTCTTGGGACAATCAAGGAAGAAGGATAAGTCGAGCACAATAAATAATCAGCATTTACTGAAGAAATTCTCCACCACTTATTAGAAACAACGAGAGATCCGTCATCAATTTTGTCGCATGAATCAGTTAAAGAACCTTTGCCTAGAAGCCGGAGGTATTCTTTAATTAACCGCAATTTTGGATTAATGTTGCTGAATTTGGAAGGACGACAAGTTAAGGTGTACATATCCCATAATTGTGCTGGTCTGGTATATCTTGACAAAGCATCAAAAACAGCCCGCCTCTGCAATAAACCACAAATAAGCTCTAACAAAATAAATAACCTGAATATCACCATGTTTGTAAAGTAGAGACTACACTGATAGCTGATTTGAACTAAAATATTCAGAAATTTTCATGCTTTATATGTGCTCTGAAGCAATTTGAAGATATGAAGTTGATCGATTTTTAACATTAGAGAGACAAAAATATTTGAAACATAATTTGGGTTAACTAGCGCTTAGAAAAAATCCTTCAGAGTATTATAGGGCATTGAATATGGCAGTTCTGTGAATATGCCAATTAAAATTGCTAATATGATAATTTCCTCGCTGGATAGAAAGCATCCTAACCTTTAAAATTGATACCTTTTGTGCTATATAACAACAACAATTGAAGCAAAAGTCAACATAAATTTTCATGTATATTCACTCATCCATATTTAACACTTATTTATAGCATCCTCATTTTAACACTTATTTATCAATATGCTTCGACAAGCATCATGTCCCAAATAGCATTGTTAGTCTTATAGTGGCTCTATAAAACATTTTTTAAAGTTTGAGTTGAATTTTTCAATCACACAACACCACATAAGTGCTAATTCATTTCATCCAACCTTCTTGTATCCAATTAAATTGCCCTCTATTTTGCAATAATTTTGTAGAGTTGAACCTAGATATATGAATCTCTCACTTTTTTCGTTTTATCCCCATCTCTAGCCTTATCAAGAAGAATAAAATCTACAAAATGCATGCTCTAACAACCCAATATCATTATTTTGCAAATTAGGTCAGATCCTGCCTCAGAAATTAGTATCTCGAGGAACTTCAAATTAGGGCAAACCAAAATACCATTAGATAGAAATAATTTTTTAAATCAAAATACCATAATTTGGGAAAAATACGGATAACGGAAACTCCGGCTTTAATTTTTGAATTATTTAAATTCAATAAACTGAGAAAATTAAATGCATGTCCAAATTCATCTATTTTCGTGTCATTGTGCTAACTATATTATTTAAAGCCTACGCTAAAAGTTTCATCAAATTTAGAGCATCAGTTCGATCGTAATTAATTTTTGAAGTTTTGAACTTCAAAAATTAATAGAAAATAAAATATTGCTCCAAAAAAAACAAAATTTGGCGCGAGGGTGTTCGTTACGTCATTACACACCTCTGTATCAAGTTTTGTTATTTTTGGATGTCAAATGACAGAAAAATGCAAAAAATTTAATTTTAAGTACTTAAGTTTTTTCCTTTATATTTTCCATTCCTCTGTCCCCCCGACACCATGCGCTAGGGTGCAAGCTCTGTCGCTCGACAGAGCCTACCAGACGCTACCATACGCGACACATACAGGCCACAGGTGCGCCGCCCTGGTCGGCAGCAGCCAACTTAAGTTTCTCCCACAACAAACCCTCAGCCAGCCAGCCCTCCTCTTTAGCCACGTCCGGCTCCCGGCAACCCTAACCCTAGGTGAGAGAAGAAAGAAAAAGGAAAAAAAAGAGAAATTATTTTGCATTATTTATTTAATTTTATTTTTCATAATAATAATTATTATACTATATTTATTATGTTATTTCATTAGCATTGTGGTCATTAATTAATAATAATAACAATACAAATGTTATATTTGACTATTATTTTTCATTTTGTCAATATAATTTCAGTCATTTCTATTCTGTATTTTTCTTTCATGCATTATTATTAACATTGAATAATGATAATAATAACGCTATTATAATTATTATCACTACCCTCAGTAACTTAAAATTCTGTCTTCTATCAAGAAGAGAGAGTGAAAGAAAAACAAAATAAAAAAGAAGAAAGTTAAATTCTTAAAATATCATATTATTTTGTTTTCATAAATCTCTAAGTATTGGCTATAAAAGCTAATTTAAATATCAAACTTATGCATATTCAATTAACTTACATTTTGAACTTAAAGAAAAAGGTACCAGATGTGAGGACCCGATGCCGGGTCAGCGAGAGCTAATCCAGCACCGGTTTGCTTGTGGAATAGTAATAGCAACAACAACAAGCAACGACAAGTCCTCTAGCTACAGGATCATATTGAGTAATTTAAGAGACAAATATATAGACATCAAACATAACTCATTTATTTATTAATTCACGAGTTTTGAGTACATAGATGAAAATAAAAGAAAAATTACAAACTTTTTAAAAGTAGATAGAGTCAACAAGAAAACGGTGAATCAGCAGGTAGCAGTATCAGCACTGCTCAGTTCTTTAGCACCTTTCTCCAAGGACGAACTCCTGATCTGAGCATGTTTCAAAAGTGCGGGCATTCGAAAACCAGTTAATTATGAAACTAAGTACTGATAGATGTCATCTTTACAAATGTTAAATAATAAGCAAAATAATCAATATTTGACAGGAAATAAAAGTTATACAAACTTATCCCTGCAAACCTATTTCAATTGCACTTGAAACTTAGCATAACAATAATTGCAGTCACAAAAATAAATACAGAATTTCAGTGCTTAATATCTGAGGCAAATATGATTTTATTGGACAAGTATAAAATCGAGAAAAATGGAGATTCATTTTTGTGCTACATATTTCAACTTCCCTATATACCTGCCCCCTCAAAGGCTTATCAGTATAGGCTCCTTATGACTCCCGATGTCGAACAGCCCCGTCCTAGCGGTTGTCTGATCAGACAAAAAGTATAAAGCAATATGGAACCCTTGCTTCTCACTTATCCACTCAAACTTATTCATATATCATTTTATGTGACTTTAAAAAGTACTTTTATCAAATTTGTGCGATGCTGAGAAAAAAATATATTTAAACAGAAGTAATAAAAGACATCTAGTACCTTATTCTTTTAAGTTCAAAGGTTCAACAGTTCGACAGTTTTGATGAGTGACAGTTCGCTCAATCTGCATTTAGGTTTTGGATACTTTTAAATTAGTTCTTAGCCAATATTTTTAGGAGTAACATTCATTTCTATTTCGATTATGTCATTCTTTCGCTTTCTTAATATGATTGAAGACTGATTTTTAAGGTACTGCAATGACAGTAATATTTATTATAGCATTTATTAATTTGCTGATGATAGCAATCATATTTGATACAATATTATTGTTATCATTATTTTAATGATAATATAAGAATGAAAGAACATAACCAAAAATGATTGTTAAAACGAAAACACTTAAATTAAAATTATAGTCATTTTATAACATATGTATAGTTTTCATTATTAATTAATGAAAACCATATTAATGTGAATGACAACATTATATCCTCATTATTATCATAATAATAAGTTTTAAGTAGGTATAAATTAAAAGAACATAAAAAAATTCTCCTCTTTTCTCTCCTCCTTTTTCTATCTTTTAAATTTATCAACTTACCTTTAGGATTAGGATTGGCGGAAAGCGGAGGGAGGCCGGAGTGGGGTGGCCGGACGGCTGGCCGGGGGCTGCAGCAAGCTGGCAGCAACCGGAGGGGGCTGCCGGGTGGCCGGCTACCGCTGGAGGGCTGGCCGAGGGCTGCTGGGGGCCCGGCTTGCTTGCTGGTTGGCTGCTGCTGGGCTGCTGTGAGGGGGAGGGGCTGCAAGAGGGGGAGGAGGAGCTGCAGGAATGGGGGCTGGCTGTGAAGGGAAGGAGGGCTGTTGTGGGTTAGGATGGGGGGAGGGTTGGGTTTAAATAGAGGGGAGGGAAGGGATGGGGGAGAGAGGGAGCTGGTTGGCCAATTTGGCCAACCATTCCTACGCCAAACGACGCAGGAGCCTCTCTGGCGCGGAACCTTCCGCTCAGAGGCGGAAGGAATCCGGAGGAGGGGAGAGAGGTTTGCATAAATAAAGGAAAAAAGGAATTTTTCTTTTTAAAAAAAATTAATATTACTTAAAGTTAAATTATTCGCATTTTTCTGCCGTTTGAAGTCCAAAAATAACGAAACTTGACACCGAGGTGTGTTATGACATAATGAACACCCTCGCGCCGAAAAATTTTGATTCAGACAAATATGTTATTTTTAATTAATTTCGGAAGTTTAAAAACTTCAGAAATTAACCACGATAAATCCGGCACTCAGATTTGATGAAACTTTTCGAGTAGCCTTTAAATAATATACTTAACACAACGACACTGAAATCGATGAATTCTGACACGTATTTCAATGTTCTTGATTTATTGAATTTAATTAATTCTAAAAATAAAGCGGGAGCTTCCGTTATTCAAATTTTTCCCAAACTAGGGCAGTTTAATCTTAAAAATTATTCTTATCTAAGGGTATTTTTATTTGCCTTACTTTGAAATTCCCCGGAGTTTTGATGTCTAAAGCGGGCTCTGACCTAATTTTGAAAAATAACGACATTGGGTCGTTACACCAGATGTCTTTTATTACCATTGTTTAAATATACTTTTCTGCTCAACATCGTACAAATTGATAAAAGCATTTATAAAAGTCACATAAAATGATATATGAAAAAATTTGGATAACTGAGTAGCATGGATTCCATATTGATATCTTTTTAGTCTGATCAGACAACTACTATGACGGGGCTATCCGACATCAGGAGTCATAAGGAGCTTATATTGATAAGCTTTTGAGGGGGCGGGTATAGAGGGAAGTTGGAATATGTAACACAGATTGAACCGCCCTTTTCCTCGATTTTGTACTTGCCCAACAAAATTATATTTTGCGCCAGATATCAAATGCTAAAATTCTATATTCATTTTTGTGACAGCAATTACTTTTATGCTTAAGTTTCAGTGCAATTGAAACAGTTTTGTAGGGATAAATCTATACAGCTTTTATTTTCTGTCAAATTATTGATTATTTTGCTTATTATTTAATAATTGTAAATATGACATCTATCAATACTTATTTACACAACTAACTGGTCTGCAAATGCCCGCACTTTTGAAATGTGCCCAGATCGGGAGTTCGTCTTAGAGGAAAGGTGCTACGAACCAAGCAATGCTGATACTGCTACCTGTTGATTTATCGCTCTTTTTGACTCTTTTAAAGTTTGTGACTTTTGTTTTATTTTGATCATTTATAATCAAAACTTATGAATTATGAATAAATGAGTTATGTTTGATGTCTACATATTTTATCTTTTAAATCACTCAATATGATCTTGTGGCTAGGAGACTTATACCCAAAAAAAAAATCGGTGCTGAATTAGCTCCCGCTAACCCAACATCGGGTCCTTACATATGCACCAAGTCACCTCTTCTAAAATGTGTCGAGTAAGAATATCATTAATTAATGCCAAAAAATATGGCTTCGAGTTGATCTCTGATGTAGTTTAATTGAACTAAGAGACTCATTTGACATTTTATCATGGGTTCAAATGCATGCAATTGCACCATAAAACATGTGTTTAACAGCATCATCATAAGCAATACAAACCCCTTTCTTTCAAAAATTCTCTAAATAACATTTCAAATACTTTATCATGTCCCTTTTAAATCACTAAATATAAAATGGAGATCTTCTAGCAATCTAAATTTTTCCATTAAACCTCTCAACAAATATAAAGCATCTATAGTTGATCAACTAGACATAAAAAAAATGATTCCATTAAATCTATGATTAATCACTCTCTCCCAAAATATCAAAGTATGGTTTTAAAACTTAATTGTTCTATATTTTGCACAATCCTGCACATCATATTTGTTTTTATAAACTGATCTCACAATACACTAGCATCTTTTTTATTTTTAAAATTAGGGAAAATATCTTCTTAGTCCCTACAATTTTCTTTTTGGTCTCAAATTAGTCTAAAAAATTTTGTTTGTATCATATTTGTCCCTCAAATTATAAAAAGGTATCATGTTAATCCTCTTCGTCCCCATATTTCTGCTGTCATTTCCGCCATCCCGCCACTGTTTTTGCCATCCTCACCGTTTCCACCATGGTTTAATCGATCCTCTCACCGTCGCTTTAAATGTCAACCTCTGCCCCTCCATCTCTCTCGGCTACTGCGACGGCTTCACCCTCCCAAATTCCAGTCATTCTCTCACACGCACGCACCCAAACACATCAAAAAAGGATGCTACAGTCACAGCCATTGCAACCATCAAGATGATCAAGATCGCTCAAACGTCGGCTTGCCAAAGCCAGCTTGCCCTCGAATCTCTCCAACACTTTGTCAGGCCATTGATCTGCAACATTTGGAGGAGAGTATGAAGAGCACGTGAATAACACCGTCAGTCAGTCGGCCAAGAATGTTCTGACCAAGGGGTTAATGGGAAGCTCCATCCTTTGAGGCTCTGCGAAAAGGATTTGATCAAAGTGAATGACAGGGAGCATGTGTTCGCCTATGCAGATGACCCCAGCAACTCATCTTTACCTCTAATGCAGCATCAACTGTAAATAGCATTAATGGAATTGGCATTTAAAGCAACGGTGAGAGGATTGATAGGACCACGGATTCAGCGGCGGGGATGGCAGAAATGGCAGTGGAGAGTGAAGCAGCGATGAGATCGCCGGAAGAAGGAGAGGGAAAATGAGGAGGATAGCTGTGACAAGATATGGGACGAAGAAGGATTAAAATAATAAGTTTTATAATTTGAGAACTGATTTGATACAAATAAAATTATAAGGACTATTTTGAGACAAAGTAAATTATAGGGACTTAAGAAATTTTTTCAACTAAAATTATAACAAAGAACTTGTTAAGCTAAGAAATTATTTTCTCACATAATTATTTCCACAGATCAAAGGAGATATCATCCAATTCAACATTTTTTAACTTTTCATTTCTTTAAACATTCCAAATCTCAATTGCACTCATTTAACAAAAAAAATAGTAATTATTAATATATAAAAAATCCATTAAACTCATTCCTGTAAATCACAATATTGCAAATTCATTAAAAGCTTATTAAATTAATTCACATCAATGTTTAACAATCTAATTTAAGAATATTATCAACATCTTTACTACACTTTATTAAAATCTATGGTATTCTCATCTCTTAATTTGACCATCAATTAAATTAAATTCCAACAAAAATTAAGGGGCCAACGTATAGCCAGCAACCAAGACGTCAACTAATGTAGATTTAACTAGACATAAACTGGGCTAAAGTTAGCTAGTTATGCACGATAAAACTTTAGTTATATTGAATACTGACACGATTCACTAAATTACGGCAGAATTTAGCAGAAACTAAAAAGTATAAAATTTACATTGCAAACTGCTAGGAGCTCCATTGAACACAAGTAGTACTCTTCACATAGATGATAAAAACTTGACAAAAATTCACTCGCAAGAAATCGGCAAACTAAATTACCAACACAACAGATGAGAAATAGCAGCCTTAAGGAAATCAATCAAATGAAATATAAGAATGACAAAAAAAGTTTCATTGAAGAGCAACCTGTTTTGTTCTGGGTCTAAAGCCAAAGACAATGATCCGTAGGTCCTTTCCTGTAACATAATGGACAAATCAGCTTTCTCATTGAACACTATTCATTGTACAAAACTTCAACTTTTTAATAAAAATGCATAAATGATATCAAACAGCAATCAGTACAAGCTCTGTAAGAAAATTTTTTATAATTCTACTACTGTTCGTTTCTTTTGAACATTTGATCTAACTAGCCATATTTGAGAATCAAAATCATCAATGATGCTCTCTATCTTCCAAGACATTGTTCCCTATAATAAATGAGTACCATACACTGCAGAATGAGTTCTCTTCTGAAATGGGAAAACCACAACCTGCACTGCAGAAAGAGAGAAGCCATGCTCTCATTGTTCTTTGGATTCACCCAATATAATTCAGAGTAGGAGAGCAGATTTTGCAGCAGTTATTGAGCATGTCTGAGTTAGGATGGGCTCATGGAGCAGTCGTCACCTTTCTTTTGCAGGCAGGTTGTGCTTGATTAGATCCGTGCTCGCCATGATCCGCAGCTATCTGTTATTGGTTGACTCGATTCCGGACTTCCGCCTCTCGGACATTGAGGCTATTCTTCGCAAGCTCCATTGGGAATGAGCGGAGGGTAGTGGTCTACAATACGTGAGGTGGCAGGAGGTCTGTCGATCGCTTGAGGCTGGTGGACTTGGGATCATAGACTTGAGGCTGTGGAGGACTGTTCTTGTAGCCCATCACACATTCAGCTACGTGAGCAGTGAGGATCTCCTATGGGTGAGAGCCATGGAGTTCCGCTACTGCCGCCGGGGTGAGGACTTTGCTGTTTGGCATTCTGATGCTGCAGTTTAAAGGATAAAGGGGTATGAGTGGCCGATCGTCCAACACTACACTCTGTCAGTAAATGAGAGTTCGCAGTGGCAGGTCGACGCTTTCGTAGTAACTATGAGCCGGGCTAGCCAGATTTACAGAGCGAGGTGGGTGACCGGCCTTGGCAGTTTGCAGCCACGTGGGAGATGACTCTATGCCCCAGAGAGGCTTGTTTCCTGTGGCGATTACTCAATGATGCCATTCCGACAAGGTGATGGCTATTCAAGAGGGGACTCACTCAGTCAGCAGCTTGTGTCCGGGGTTGTGATACTGATGAGGACAGAGCTCACTTTGTGGTCCACTATAGTTATATGAGGGTCGTATTAGAGACTTTTGTGCGTTGGGGCTCGTTGTCGATCACTCTAACCTCTTGGAACCAGTTTACTGCTTTGTATTCAACGGCTACTGCGCCTCGCAACCATCGTTTTAGCAGTCAGGTTGTGGCCTACTCTCTCTACCGGGCTTGGCGGAGTAGAACTAAGCGTTCTCACGGTAGTCCGTACCCGACTCCGCTAGTTTGTGTGGTTTCGATTCTCTCGGGGATTGTCAGTGCTGGTCTGCATGACTACATGACAGGTATGATACATGGGGTTCCACGGCCCTCCAGGGCCCCTCCACCTCTTTGAGATGGTGCCCCCCCGACCCGTTGGTTGAAGGCTAACATTGATGCTTCTTATAGATACGGGGAGCCTGCTGCTTTTGATGGAGTTGTGGGCCTCGACTCAGGATGTCATTTGCTCGCTGCTACTGGAGCCCGTTTATAGGCCCTATCTCCTCTCCAGGTTGAGATGCAGGCGATTACTATTCTGCGACAGGCCCTCTTGCTCAGAGACGTTGACACTGAGGGAGTCATCACAGAGGGAGACTGTCTTGGAGCGATCCGGAGGCTCCAACATCATTGGGAGAGGACTCTTCATTCACGAGGTGGAGAGCATCATGCTGATCACCTTGCTTTCCTGCTGGACTTTCCTTATGTAATTTTTGTTCACTATTCGCGCAATGCAAATCATGCGGCGGACTATTGTTCTATATTAGCCCGATAGGACGATTTTTCTTTTGATAGGGGATATGTGCACCCCAGGAGACTCTTAGACCTCCTCGTTGTGGACACCGTAGAATTTGATCCCTATTGATGATGTGCTGATGTTTTTACTTACTTATGCTTAGGCTACGGCCATTTTTCCAAAAATAATTCAGAGCAGTGTCAAATGCTGATACTCATTATCAACAGGCTCATACCACAATTCAAAGATTAGTTTTATCAAACTTTAGACAACACAAGAATAGATCACTGGATATGTTGTTTAAATAATTGAAAGATTATGAGCTCAGTTTGGAAAAGAAGCTTCCCTATCCTCTACAATGAAATAATAGTACTGCAAGAAAACCCCTAAAGACAGCTAGACTGTGAGCATCAATAAGTAGTAAACCCCGTCTTTTCAACAAAACCTTAGCTGGTCATTCCCAATGAGGCTTCCATATTTCCCCAATTAAAATGCCCCATAATGTTTATCTAGCTAAGAGTAAGTGGTGCCCCATGAAGGCGAAAAAAGAAACAATATCTGTTCACCGGTTGCTATCAAGTCAGGAAATCACTTCAAGGAAGCAATATATAATGATTTCACACATCAAGGTAGCAATTTTGGAACCTCTTTCTCCAGATTCATATGGTAATGAAGTGCATATGTCTAGTGTTCAAATGTGGGACGGTTACGTGCAACTTTGTAAAAATAAATGATTTGTTTTTCCATAATATTTGTAGTCCCTTTATTGAAATTGCTCAAGATTGAAGTTCCATTGTTATCCAAAATTTTGGTCAGATTCCTGTAACTTTCAAAAATTAATCTTTTTACACTTAATGGTTATTTTGCGAAATCAGAAACTGTGTTGAAAACAAAAATTTACATTGAAAACATAATAGTTGTAGAGTTCCTATATTGAAATTGCTCAAGATTGAAGTTCCATAGTTATCCAAAATTTTGGTCAGATTCCTATGACTTTCAAAAATTAATCTTTTTACACAATGATTATTTTGTGAAATCAGAAACTGTGTTGAAAACATAAATTTACGTTGATCTCGTGCAAGATGAATTTATGAAAAATTTAGTGTATCATCCAAATCCAAGTTGCAATAAATTTTTGGTAAATCTTTGATTTATCTAATGAAAACCAAAAGTCTCTTATAAGAGACTCCAACCCCATCATTCCTCAAGCAAATTTTTTCCGGTGTAAAACCCTAGACACACAAGACGCACCTAAGCCGTTGAAAGGTTGCTCATGTGGGGATAACCTTACACACAGAAGCAGAGCCTTCCAAGGTCCTCTCAAACCCATCTCTCCCTCTCCGCTTCCCCTCTTCTCCTTGATTTTCTCTCGCGGCTTAAAGGTCGATTGGTGCCACTCCCTCACTTTGTAACAGCCCAAATTCTTAAGCACCAAGGTATTGTCCGCTTTGGTCTTAAAGGTCTCACGATTTTGCCTTCAAAAGATAACTTCCTAATAGGTCACCCATCCTGGGAGTGCTCCCACCTGAGCTCACTTAACTTTGAAGTTATTATCAAAAACTCCACGATTATCTAAAAAGGTACGTTGATGTTTAAGAATTTCACTTATTACAACTTAAGTGAGTCTTTACAATCTCCCCAACTTAAGTAACTGACGTCCTCGTCAATATCCACGCACAGATTCAAGAATCATCCATTGGATAGATAGGACTAGAGGTGACCCCAACAGGCTCAAGAGGTACCCACAACCATGTAGCACCTTAACCATCATGGGTTCAAGAGGCTGCTTATATGAAGTGATATTTTATTTTGTATGGCACTTAGCTCCTAGTTGACATCCTGTGGCCTGTTCTGATACCATTTGTAACAGCCCAAACTCTTAAGCACCAATGTATTATCTATTTTGGCCTGAAATACCTCACAATTTTTCCCTCAAAAAATAACTTCCCAGTAGGTCACCCATCCTGGGAGTGCTCCCACCTGAGTACGCTTAATTTTGAAATTCTTATCAAGAACTCCACCGTTATCTGAAAAGGCGCCTTGATGTTTAAGAGTTTCAATTATTACAACTGTGATGGTAGGACATTCGGGTGTTCACATACCGCAGGATCATATTGAACAATTTGAGAGAAAAGAAAATACACATACAAAAGCCAAAGATATTTCTCATTCATTGCAAAATTATATAATACAAAAAAAACCTTCATCATACATCACAAACATTGATCAACTTTTTTAGAAATAAAGAGAAAACAAAAGATAAATAAATGTTAAGGTAGCGTCGTCATAGATCCATTGACAGTTTGATAATTTAAATTTTAAAGTTTTTTTTCAAGCTTCCCCAGAAGTACCTAACCTGGTATTGTTCAAAAAATAATATCGGGATTAAAATTCCCAGTAACTAGATAATACTCTTAAGTACCACAGTAAGCAAAATATATTATATTTTTATAAAAGTAGAAACGCAATTAGCAGATATAAGGACAAAAATACAGGAAAAGTAAGGTAATAGCGCAAAATGAATAAAAGTTTCCTGAAACAAGTATTATCACAAAATATAGGTTACTAATATCATTTTTCTAGTAACCCATCACGAATGTCACTGATGTCATTTTTTCAGTGACCCACGAATGTTGCTGACGTCATTTTTCCAGCAACCCACGAATGAAAATGATGTTAGTTCCTAACAATCAACCAAGCATTAATGTTACTAATGTCATTTTTCAGTAACCCAAGAATGAAAACGATGCTGGTTTCTAACAACTAACCAAGCATTAATGTTACTGATGCCATTTTCCAGTAACCCACGAATGTTATCACGTTGGTTCCGAACAACCAATCAAGCTTCAAATGAATTTAGCTCAAAGCAAATAAGCGAAGCTAAGTAGCAAATTATAAAAAGTAGTATATATTATATACTGGGTACCTTTGTTCTTTAAGATCCAAGTTTGATAGTTCGACTTTTGGATCTGCATTTAGATTTAAATATTTTTAAATTAACTTTTAGCCAATGTTCTTAGGATCTATCTTTTTTTCCATTCAGTTTTTCTTTCACTTTTACATTAAATTAACATTATTATTATGATAATAATAATAATACACGAAAATAAAAGATATAATGGAATTGATAGAAATTAAATTGCAAAAAGAAATAATAATAATAAAGCGTTAGAACAAAAATAAAAGTCATCTTATAACATATGCATTGTTTATCATTATTGATTAATGACAATAATGCTAATGTGATGACATAATCTTATAATATTTATTTTCATAATAATGATATATTAATTATATAATAGTATTAACAAAATCTCCTCATTTCTACCTTATTTCCCTCCCTTCATACCTAGAATAGTATTGCCAAGAGGCTGAGGGAGACTGGACGGCTGAAAGAGGTGGCCGAAATGGTGGCTGGCTGGTGGCCAGCAGGAGGAGGGAGGAGGGCTGCTGCTGGAAGGGGGTTGGCAGCAGGGAGAGGGGGCTGGCTGACTGCTTTGGAGGACCGGAAAGGGGGCTGGTTGGTTTGGAGGGTCCGAATGGGGTGGCCGGGTGGCTGCTGGGGCTAGTGGCTGGCGGGAGAGGGGGCTGGCAGCAGGGTGAGGAGGCTGGCAACAAGGAGAGGGGCTGCTGTTAATGAGGGGAAAGTCATGAAAAAAAAGGAGGGGAGGGGGTTTAAATAGAGGGAGAAGGGGGGGTGGGGGGGAAGAGGAAGAGCCTCTTAAGTAAACTTAAAAAATTTACTAAAAGTTAAATTTTTTGTATTTTTTTCGCCGTTTGGCGTCCAAAAATAACGAAATTTAACACTGAGGAGTGTTATGATGTAATGAGCACCCTTGCGCCAAAAATTTTCCATTTGGGGCAAAATTTTATTTTATATTAATTTCTGAAATTTTAAACTTCAAAAATTAATTTAAGTCAAACCAACGATCCAAAATTGATGAAACTTCATGAGCAGCTTTTAAATAATATTCTTAAATCTAACGACACAAAAATCGATGAATTCGAATACGTATTTTAATGTTCTTGATTTATTGAATTTAAGAAAATTCAAAAATTAAAGCGGGAGTTTCCGTTATCTGAATTTCTCCCAAATTAGGACACTTTGATCTAAAATTTATTCTCATCTAAGAGTATTTTTGTTTGCCCTAATTTGAAATTCCCCGGGATCCTGATGTTAGAGTCAGGATTTTGACCTAATTTGTAAAGTAACGACATCAAGTGGTTACACACTTCCCTACGACCACATAAAGGCCAAAACACCTACCACCTTTCCCTAGCCGCCTCCTCCAAGCAACCACGCTCTCCACCAAGCCATGGCCAATGCCCCCTAGCAGCTCCCTCTCTGCTCCAACAAACTATTGAGCAAACCCAAAGACGAACCCTAGCTGCCAAATTCTCCCCCATGATCACCCCCCTTCCATAAACACCTCCATGACAGCATCTTTCTCTCATCCTCCAAAACAGCCCCTTCTTCTTCCTTCAAACCTCAACAAACTCTAAAAATAAGTCTTCCTTTGTCTTATTCTTTTTCTTTTCTTATTTCTCATTTAGTTCATGAATTACTTTAAAATAAAATATTCATTATTACAGAACTAACTACCAATCAAAAAGAGCATTGCCTCCGATTTTTGAGTTCGAACGACGATCCCAACCTCGACAATGAACCTGAAATGTGTCGCCACTTCTCTTCCCTACGGTATTAGTTATATAAATATATATATATATGGATTTATTTATTTGAAATATGAATACAACAGACATGTTTGGTGACTCCGAACAAGTAAAATCAAATAAAACAAATTAGAAGGAAAAAAAGAAAAAAAAAATAGCAAACGGTCACCAAATCACCTAAAAGGGATTCACAAAAATGAATCTCAACAACCAAATTTAAAAAGCAGACAAACGATATTCATACATGAGAAGGAGATAAGAAACTCGATCAACATCATCATCTTCTTCTTAGGTTGTGCCTTTCTCTTCTATTCAAGCATTTCGAGCTATTCTTCATTTTCTTTTCTAACCTGTTTTCCTTGTAAGATTTTCAATATCATGAAATTCATTTTTTGAATTAGTTATCATTTCATTTGTGTCCAAATCAAAAAACACTTATTCTTCATTTGGCTCCACTGACAGTGTGAGTTGGTGCCTCCACATGCGGTAAGAAAACAATGGTGTACGAGTTTAGCTCAGATTTCACCCCTCATTCTCCAAAGGGATGCTCATCTCACAATGGTTCACCAAAGGCGAGGAAGGAACCTGCTCATCAATGGCTAGGAACGAAGTGTCCTTCAAATTATGTTTACTAAGGACTAATGGAATTTCATCAATCCACTGTTGAACCATATCCAATGGGGATCCCATCAAGTTCCTAACCCAAACGGAATGAGCATTAAACAGTCCATCATCCCCTGCATCTCTCAACCTCACTATCTCTTGCGCTATCAAAAACACATTTTGAAGTTAATTTGAAGAGAAAGCATTAATAACCTGATAAATCATCATTGATTTCCTCATCACAGTTGAGGGAAGCAGCGACCAATAGATTTATCTCCTACAATGAAATCCCACCTGTTTCAAAATGACCAAATTCAAACAAATTATCATATTGTCTTCCTTGAGTACTTGAACCTCCATGAGAGGCCTTGAGCCAAAGTCAACCACCAAACCATCAAGCCCTTCCCACAACTTACCGCAGTTTGTAAGAATGGCCCAAATTGCATTCCAATCCACAAAGAAATCTCTAAAGGAAATGTCGGCAATGGCGTATCTTTCAGCACAATCATCGACCACCATTAGTTGATTATCAGTATTGCACCCTACATCTACCTGCAAATCCCTCCCAACCAACTCCTGTTGGACACCATCAACTTCAAAGCCAAGCATCTGATCATTTGGCGCATCCTTCAACGCCACATTTCCTGCAGAGGAATCATTTATCTTAAGGATATAAATGAACTTAGGATGTAGATTGAAGCATGTAGACACATCGTGACCAATTATGAGACAATGGGAGCAATAAGTCAGCTTGTTTTGAAAGATACATTCTTTGAAATATCCCTTCTTTTCACCCATTCCAAATTTCAGATAATAATTCTTCGATTAGGTCAATTTCAACCAAAACTCGAGCAATCGAGAGGAGAAAGAGATTGGTCGTGTAGCATAATCGACCTTGAGAGGCTTGCCAAATTAGGATCCCAATGAAAATACAATAGAATGTGAATTAAGAGAACCTTTAATAAGGGAAAGTTAATCCACACTAGCACAATTGGAGGCTCACTTCTTGGATCAAAATACGAGGTTTATTTTAGTACTTTCATGAGATAAATGTCATTAAGTAGAAAATTGTTACAAAAATTCGAATATAATATTCTTCATTTGAATGCTTAATTAACACGACGGTGATCAATTAATCACGCATTGATTTCTCCAAGTCCAAATTATTAATAAATTCTGAATGTCCACCATGATTGGTTTACCATTCGGGAATTTCCCAATCAATGGAGCTCAAATGGTTTAGCAAGGATTTGTATTTTTTCATCGAATAAGAGTAGTGCTAGTTTACCTCGTAGTGTCAATATCGATTTATTCCCAACCAATTCACACGCCGAGGAAGAGGTTGTCAAGACACCCGGAAGGACTTAGGAGCCGATTTGTTCTCCACACGACTGCGGAGATCGAGAAGAGAAGACCAGAAGGCCTCAAGCCCCTCCATCTCGCCGCCAGGATCAGCCGAAGCAAATGGAGAAGAAGAATACGCCATGAGAACCTGTCAGCTGGAGCATCACTCAACAAAGGAAGCAGGCATGATGGAGACGATAGGGAATCATGTAGAACCAACGGCAGCAGTGCCCCATAAAGGAAGGCAGCGAAGCCGACCTATCCACACTACAATGCCAGCACACGAAATGAAACCCTATCGATGCGTGCTATTATTTATATATATATATATATCAATTTTATTGATCAAATTAGAATTATATTCACTAAATTCAAACTGTAAAATCTCCAAATATAATATACTCGACGTTGAGCACACCTACATCATTCCTTACGTGTTCCACCAAAAATTTAAGGTATTTTTTCTTAAAACCATTATTTTAATTATTTGAAAACCTGATCAAATCCTAGATTTAATCACAACTTTTCAAATTGGATTAAAATTTGTTGAGAGCAAATGTTTGTGGAATCTACACTTTCGAACTTTATAACTTCAAATTAAAGTAGGCAATTATAATTTTTGTGAAAACTAAGTTTATTTTATCTTAATTAATCATCTCAGCAACTACTTTTGTTGTAGAAAATATAATTGACATAGATTAGAATCCAATAGAATTAAACATGGATAAGCTTACTATAAAACAATGAGTTGTATATTATTGTCTTTTCATACTAATATAAAGTTAAATGAAAAAAACATAATTATCAACTAAAAGATAATCACCAAAATGTAATTAATTATTAATATCTAATGTTTACATAGCTCATTTAATTACTAATTGATCTTATTGAATTACCAAGCTTATAAAATTAAATCATGATAAATATAAGGAAAAGCTAAAAGTAAATGTCACATTGTTTATAAATATGGTAAAACATAGATGCACAATAACAAAATACAACACGCACTTTTATATATGTATAGGTGTCAAAGTCATGTGTGTATTACTTCCACAATAAATACTCTCTCGGGATAGGATCTAATCTTTGGTATCGAAGGATCTGGCGTATTTTTTGAGCTTTGTGGAGGTTTACCAGATTGCGGACACACTGAACTAGGTCCAACTACTACTCTCGACTCTTTTTTATATGACGTGTTAATGAAACCCATTGTATTCATTGTATGATCTTATAGTTTGAATAGTTTTAAGTTCATTAATTTTGTATATTATGCCAATTTTCATCCTTGCTTTTCAAGCTAGCAAGAAGTTCAAACTGATTAGGCTATAAAGTTTATTTAATAATTCGGCCTTTTAAGCTTATTGAGTTCATTTATAATTGCTAGTTTCTATCTTTTAGATAGGTTGATATTAATTATATTCTGTTGGCTCTACTATGAAAGCTTAATGTGTCAAGGAATACTGTTCAACTTTTTAAATTTGTGAGCCGACTCTAGTTCATCCTTTAGGTTCACTGAACAAGCGTAGAAGTACTTTATTGAGTTTAGTCTTTTAGACTTATTAGACTCATTGTGATTCTAACTCGATCAATTAGATTTATTAAGTTAGTTATAGAGATTTTCCCTTTAGGGAGAGAGAGTCACTCTCTGCTTGGTCTTCTAACTTACTAAGCAGATCATGATTCTTTGTTAAGTTAGGTCTTTTAAACTTATTGAACTTGTAATTTACATAAGCTTTGCATGAATGCATGCATTAGCCATTTAGACTTAGTGAACCCAATATATTTAAGGTTTACGAGTTCAAATATAAATTGTCGCTTGTATTAAAAATACTGCGAGATTGTTTTGTATTATTATAGTGGTATAAAGTTACCATTTGTGTTACAATGGATAAAATTACCCTCTATATTGCAGGGATTATCTCATTACCTCCTTATTAAAGGGAATGTAAAATTGCCCATGTATTGCAGTGGTTAAGGTAACATATTAAGATAATCTCACTCTTCCTTTTAGCCCATTTGAAAAATAGAATTGCATTTGATCATATTATTTGAATTGCACTAGACCAAATATATCTTGTCATAGGAATCAAACTTAAATTTTTTTTCATCATTTGGTTTATATATAACTCAAATGAAATAAAATGCTAATTAAGCATAATATTTCTTTAAATATTAGCCATTTATCGGAGGCATGGGTCTTAAACCTTCAACAGTGATAAGCTTGATATGCCCCTCCTTCATATACCTTTTCGATAACGAAGGGTCCTTCCCAATTTGGTACAAATTTACCTCTGATTCATCGTCGAGCTATTATAAGCCTTTGTCGGACTATGACTAAATCACCTTCTTTGAAGTTCAGGGGTAAACTATGCGATCATGTGCTCCGATCACCCTTCCCTATAATTTTTGAGACTTTGCTGAGCATGAAGTCTTATCTCTTCTAATGTCGCAAGTTCTTCAAGACGAATTCGTGTGTTTTCTTCATCAATAAGCTTATACTATATGGCAATACGAAGTGATGGGAGTTCCACTTCAAGCAGTAGGATTGCTTATGTCTCAAATACCGAGTACAGAGCGGCATGGATCGTTGTTTTATAAACTTCATGCCCATAAGACTTTTGTCAATTTTTCATGCCAGTCTCATTTAATTTTTGCAAGGACCTTCTTCAATAACTTCACTAACATTTTGTTGAAGACTTCAACGAGTTCATTGGCTCTTGGATTATAAATTGAAGAATATAAATGTCATTTTGTCACACTCAACAAAGCGATCAATCTTCGATTTTGAGAAAACCTTCATCTTATTTGACGTAACAAGGGACTCCAAATCGATATATGATGTGATCTCGAAAGAACTTCAACACATTATCAGCTTTGACTTCACTCAATAGGATAGCCTCCGGCAATTTGGAATAGTCAGCAATAAGAATAAATCGGTGATCCAAGGATGATGGAGGGTCTATTGGCCAACCACATCTGCTCCCCAGCTTTCAAGGGGCCATGATGTTACTATAGGGTGTGGTGGATTTGGAGGTCTATGAAAAACATCTCCATGAATTTGGCATTGGTGGCATTTCTTCGCATGTTCAATGCAACCTTTCACCATGCTTAACCAATAATATCTCATTTCTTTAATCTTCATTTTCATTTTGGATTCAAACTGGTGTGCTCCACACAACCCTTCGTGTTTATCAACTAATATATTTGGCCTCAAATGTGCCAAGGCAATGGAGCCACATTTGATAAAAAATCTTTGATATAATTTATCGTTCAAGAATCCATATTGTGGTATCCTTCATGATACTTTAAGGCCATTGATTTGTCTTTAAGCAACCTTCCTTCTTTAAAGTGAATGATAAAAGGCTCCCACTAATCATTTTTTTCATTTATCGCTTGAACATCTTGAGCTTCTTCCTAAGATTCTTCATCAAGGACTTCCAAAACAACTAGGCATCATAATCTGACGATTTTCTTTCTAAAGTATTGGTCATTTTCTTAGCTAGCTTGGATAATGCATCAGCTTTTCCATTCTTCCCACATGTAATTCTTGTTAGAGTTACCTCTGGAATTTGCTTTAGTAGCATCACATGTTTATGATATAGGGCCAACTCAGGTTTATTAACTTGAATTTACTTACCATCTGCTTTAGGATCAGTTGAGAATCATCATATATATGGAATTTTTTAATCTCCATGTTGTTTGCAAGCTCAAGATCTGCTATTAGAACTTCATACTCGGTCTCATTATTGGTTCGGGGCTCTGATAGGCTGTATGAATATCGTAGAGTTCCTCGAGAAGTTACAAAAACTACGCCTATCCTAGCATGTATCGCTGATAGGTCAAATGCCGACATTGTCTTCATTGAAGTGACCCCATCAAAATATAATTCCCAACTGGTTTAATCTTTTTCTTGTTCTTCAAAGCTAAGAATTTGTTCATCTTGAATTTGCTTTGGCAGTTTCATAACATGTTTACAATAGAGGGCCAGCTCAAGTTTATTAAACTTGAAATCATCTTCCACTTGCTTTAGGTTGAGAATTGCAATGATATAGGCCTTAAGAATATTGTAGAATTCCTCTTTTAGAAGTTACAAAGACTACGCCTATTGCTTGTACTGCTGACAAATTAGCCACCAGCATTGTATTCATTAAAGCGGCTCCATCAAAATATAATTCCCATTCTGTTGAATCTTTTTCTTGTAATTCCAAGCTAAGTATTTGTTTATCTTAAATTTGCTTTAGTAATTTCAGAACATGTATACGATATAGGACCAGCTAAGGTTTATTAAACTTGAATTCACTTGTCACTTGCTTTAGGATCAGTTGAGAATCACCACATATATGGAGTTTCTAGATCTCCATGTTGATTGCAGGCTAAAGATCTGCTATTAGAGCTGCATACCTATTTCATTATTTGTTTGGGGCTCTGATAAGCTATATGAATATCATAGAATTAGTCATTGAGAAGTTACAAAGACTGTTTGTCCCGACTTGTACCGCTGATAGGTCAAACGTAGAGATTATCTTCATTGAAACCGCTCCATCAAAATATAATTCCCATTCTTTTGAATTTTTTCTTGTTCTTCCATGCTGAGAATTTGTTCATAGGAAATTCATCAATTTGAGGGGAATGTGAGCAGCTAGAAAATCAACTAGTGCTTGCCCTTTTACAGCCTTTTGTGGCACATAAACTATATCAAACTGTGATAGCTGTACAACCCATTTAACTAGACGTCCTGTCAACACTAATTTTGTCATAAGAAATTTTAGGGGATCAATCTTCATTATTAGAGCTATCATATGAGCCAACATCTAATGGTAAAGCTTCTGCATTGAAAAAACTAGAGTCCAGCATTGCTTTTCAATCAGAATGTACTTGACTTCTGCACCGATTAGCCGTCAACTAATGTAATACAAGGCATTTTCTTTCCCTTCTTCATTATTTTGTATGAATAGTACCCCCATTACTCAGCCAATGCTAATGTGTAGAGAATCAAAGATTTCCAAAGGATTGGCGTTGCCAATGTGAGTGGATGCAACTGATATTGCTTTATATTGTCAAATGCCTTTTTGCACACATCATCCATATGATGGAGCATTTTCTGCAGTAATTTGGAAAAGGGCTGGAACCTCCAAAAAAAATAGAGATAAGCATTCATATGTGCTGTAAATTGCTTTGTGGTGAGCAACTGTTTTAATGTTTTGGGCGGTGGCATTTCCATAATCTCCATTATTTTAGATGGATCAATTTCGATCCCGCCACTATGAATCCCAGACAAAATTCCAAAGGCGCATTTTAGTGGTTCATTTTCAGATTGAAATTTCAAATTCTTTCGAACATATTCTGAGATCATTAATTTAACCTGCATGAGCTTTAATCTTCACCAATAATTATCAACATAACATTCTACCTCTTTGGTATGAGGTCATCAAAGATGTGAGTCATTGCTTGTTGATAGGTGGCTCCTACATTCGTAAATCCAAAGGGCATTACCTAATAGCAGTAAATACCAATACAAGTTCAAAAAAATGTATGCTTTTCTTCATAGGCCGCATATTATTTGGTTGCATCCTTACAATCCATTCATATATGAAAAAATCTCATGATTTGATGTGCTATCAACCATGAGCTCTGCGTTTGGTAAATGAAAACCATCCTTGGGGCATGCTTTGTTTAAATCACGAAAGTCATTACAGACCCGACTCTGCCCACTCTTCTTTTTTACTGCAATGTATGTAATCAAGTCAATTTATTTTTCTTCTCGAATGAAACAAGCTTCGATGAGCTTTTTGGTTTCAACGGTGACTCGTTCTTCTATTTCAAGCCTCATCTGTCTTGGCGATCATTTTAAAGGCTTTATTAATGTATTTATAAATTGCTTATGGATGACTACCTCCGAAGATAATCATGGCATTTCAGTATAGTTATAGGAAAAACATTTTTGAATTCTTTGAGCATAATTTTAAATTCTTTACCTTTCTGACAAAAGGAATGCACTAATAAATGTTGGAATCATGTCTTCATTTATGCCCAAGTTAATTTCTTAGAGATATTATTTGTGGCTTGACCACCATCTTAAAGTTTCTTCTGAGTATTTTTAACTTTTATTATTAGCTCTTCAAAATCTTCATCATCTTCAGATAAGGCAGACACATTTTGGTAAATTGTATAGAAAGATTCCCTGATTGTGTTATATTAATCATAACCCAGACCGAAGTAGTGAACATGTCCTTCAAATTAATTATTTAGGCATTATCTCTACTCCATAATTTTTTAAAATGAAGGGCTTGTCTTTGGCTTAGCCACATGGGGACACGCCTCTCAACAATCCTTTTCAGGGTAGGAGAGAAATACCTTAGTTCCATCAATGGGATTTCTTCATCTTTTGCCATTTCTTGTCTTGGCATATATTTGGTAGATTTACCTTTCCCAAGTGATTTATAAAACATAATACTCCTTACTATGTCATTTCTTTGAAGATGGATACAAAAATAAATTAATTTCTCAACATGTGTAATATGTGAATAAGTTAATGTCTTTATGTGATAAAGGGACTGGAGTCGTTATGATCTTCCTCTTGGAATTTTGAGAGTCTACATGTAACGACCCAATTTGTTACTTCGCAAAATTAGGTAAAATCCCGCCTCAAAATTCAGGATCCCGGGGAACTTCAAATTAGGGCAAACAAAAATACTTTTAGATAAAATTGATTTTTAAATCAAAGTGCCTTAGTTCAAGATAAATTCGGATAACGAAAACTCTCGCTTTATTTTTTTTTTAATTATTTAAATTCAATAAATTGAGAAAATTAAATACCTATCCAAATTTATTGATTTCGTGTCATTGTGTTAAGTATATTATTTAAAGGTTGCTCAAAAAGTTTCATCGATTTTGGAACGTCGGTTTGATCTTAATTAATTTTGATATTTCAAACTTCAGAAATTATATGAGAATAAAATATTGCTCCGAATTAAAAATTTTTGGCGCAATGGTGGTGTTTGTTACATCATAACACACCTCGGTGTCAAATTTCGTTATTTTTGGATGTCAAACGGCGAAAAAATATGAAAATTTTAACTTTAAGTAATAAATCAATTTTTTTTTCCTTTCCTTTATATTTTCCTTCCTCTCTGTTATCAAAGTGCCATAGTTTAGAAGAAATTCGGATAACAGAAACTCTCGCTTTATTTTTTTTAAATTATTTATATTCAATAATTGAGAAAATTAAATATGTGTCCAAATTCATCGATTTTTGTGCCATTGTGTTAAGTATATTATTATAAGGTTGCTCAAAAAGTTTCATCGATTTTGGAACGTTGGTTCGATCTCAATTAATTTTGAAGTTTCAAACTTCATAAATTAATTAAGAATAAAATATTACTCCAAATTGAAAATTTTTGGCACGAGTATTCGTTACATTATAACACACATCGGTGTCAAGTTTTGTTATTTTTGGACGTCAAACGACGGAAAAATGTGAAAATTTTAACTTTAAGTAATAAATCATTTTTTTTTCCTTTCCTTTATATTTTCCTTCTATTCTGTTATCAAAGTAGTTCGGAAGAAATTCAGAAAACAGAAACTCTCATTTTATTTTTTTTAATTATTTAAATTCAATAAATTGAGAAAATAAATGAGAGTCCAAATTCATCAATTTTTGAGTCATTGTGCTAAGTATATTATTTAAAGATTGCTCAAAAAGTTTCATCGATTTTGGAAGTCAGTTCAATTTCAATTAATTTTGAAGTTTCAAACTTCAGAAATTAATTGAGAATAAAATTTTGCTCCGAATTGAAAAACTTTTATGCGAGGGTGTTCATTACATCATAACACACCTCGGTGTCAAGTTTCGTTATTTTTGGACGTCAAACGGTAGAAAATGTGAAAATTAAACTTTAAGTAATAAATCATTTTTTTCCTTTCCTTAATATTTTCCTTCCTATCTGTCATTCCCACCCACCCACCTGATCGAAGTGCAGGCTGTCACTTGATAAAGCCTGCATGCGAAAGCTTCCACGCCAGGACGAGCCCCCTGCACCGTTTTGGTGCAAGTTGGTCAGCCCACCTGGCCAACCACAGGACCCTTCCATCTCCTTCCCTCTCTATTTGTACCCCCTCGGCCAACCCCTCCTCTCCCACGGTAGCAGCCAGCTTCCTCCTCTCCCACAGTAGTAGCTAGCTTCCTCCTCTCCCACAGCAGCAACCAGCCTCCTCAGTCCTCCATCCAGCCCTCCTGCCTCCGCCAGCCACCCAACCACCAACCAGCCCTCCGGCTACCCCACTCCGGCAGCCCCCTTCAGTCACGTCCGGCCTCCCTCTGGCTTTCGGCAACCCCAAACCTTAGGTGAGAGGAGGAAAAGAGGAGGGGAAATGAAGAAATTTTTTGCTATTATTTATTTATTTTATTTATTTCTTTATTATTATTACATATACTTAATAATTATTATTATGAAAATAATAATGATAAAATTACTTCATTTACATTATTATTGTTCTCTTTAATTGATAATGAAAACATTACAAATATTATAAAATGACTACTAGTTCAATTCTGTCAATTTCAATTCAATCATTTCCATTTTGTTTTTTTCTTTCGTACATTATTATTATTATTAAATAATGATAATAATAACACAATAATAAATATTATTGCTATCTCAATAACTTAAAATTTGGACTTCTATCAATAATAATGTAATAAATATTAATGATATCTCAGCAACTTAAAATTTGGACTTCTATCAAGCTAAGAAAGCGAAAGAAAAATAGAAAAGAAACAAAATTAAGAATTACTCCTAAAATTATTGGTAAAAAGCTAATTTTAATATCAAATCTAAATGCAGATTTGATCAAACTGTCGCACTATAGAACTTAAAGAAAAAGGTACCTAGTATATAAACATGTATTACTTTTGCACTTTACCGCTATTTAGCTTCTCTTTGAGCCAAATTCATATTGATACCTAGTTGGTTGTTCGAAACTAATATTCTTTTATTCGTGGTTAGTTATTGAAAAATGACATCAGTAACATTCATAATTAGTTACTGGAAAAATAACATCAGTAACATTTATGATTAGTTATTGGTAATGAGATTAGCAACATTCATACTTAGTTACTGAAAAAATAATATCAGTAACATTCATAGTTGGTTACTGAAAAAATGACATCAGTAACCAACATCTTTGTGAAAATACTTGTTGCAAAAAATTATTTATCCCTCTTGCGCTATTGCTTTATTTTTCCTATATTTTATTACATCTTTATTTTTGCTAATCGCATCTCTGTTATTATAAAATATAATATTTTATTATTTATTGCGGTACTTAGAGTATTCTCTAGTTACTGGGAATTCCAATCCCGGTATTGTTTTCTATACAATACCAGATCAGGTGCTTTTGGAAGAATTCGCGCAAGAACCCTAAGTTTTAAACTTTCAATATGCTGATGGATCTACGGTGCTACTTTACTTTTATTTTTTTCAATTCATCTTTTGTTCTAAGAAGATGTACTTTCTAAGATATACCCTGTTATTTGTAAAAATTGGAAATTTCAATGAATGAGAAATATCACTTAACTTTTATATGTGTATTCCTTCTCTTTTAAATTGCTCAATAGAATCCTGCGGTACATGAATACCCAATGTTGAGACAGTTCTCGCTGAACCGGCATCGAGCCCTCACACTATCATTCTTATCAAAAAAGTTGAGGCCTTTCCCATTTTCCTATTTATAGATTTAGTGTTGGATTCAACTTTACCTATAGCAACTGAAGATTCTTTTGGTTTTAGGAGAAATTCTTCCTCATCATCTTCTGTATCACTTTGAGGTGAGGGATTACCTTCTCTTGTGAAATATTTTAATAGTGCTTTCCTTCTTGTATGAATATTATTTATTTATCTTCTCTTGGAACGTAGGTACTTTCTTCACTTTGTATCATGATTTATTTGGCTTTGTTGGGGTACTAGAAGTTGGTTTCCCATTTTATCTACAGAAAATGTAAATACAGCTTTAGCATCATTTCTTTTGCAGTCATTTTTCACTTGTTTACCTTTTGCAAAGATATTGCCTTCTGCAATAAGAGAAATATAACCCTTAGGCTTTAGCAGCCTTTCAAATTTGGCTACATGATCCAATAAATCCTGGAAGATTCAAACCATATAGAGTTAAGGCGCCATTTGATCATCTATGTTCCCCATCAGCAATTCAGTGTGTTTTTCTTTAAGTTGCTAATCACACTTCATGCTAAGATTTTTCCATTTGGCTATATATTTGGTAACTGTCTTGTCTTTATTTCATTTTTTAAAGCGATATAGGCAATCGTTATCTTCATAGTTGCACCAGCAAATCTTTTTATAAACAATGTTTCTAACTCAGCAAAAATGTTCACACAATCATTTGGTAGATCGGAGTACCACTCAAATGTTGTGCCACTTATACTATTTATAAATTGTCGTAACAGTAAGGTGTCACTCCCCTAGTGTTACAAGTGGCTTTAAATTGCGCTAAATGCTGCTTGGGATTTTCCATTCATGAGAATTTACTAAAATTGGAAGCTGTGTATATGGTACTTGATCATATTTAGCAGGGTAAGGATGACATGCCCTTCACTAGAGCTTCAATCGCTTCTGAAACGATGACTGCTTTGACCATTTGGCTTATCAATTCTTCTCCTATGTCATAATCACAGCACCCTATTCTGAGTATGTATCGGTTCCTCTCATTGAGAACCACTTCTCTCATCGATGACATTGTTTGCCCTGACCATTTTGTTGATGCTTATTTTTGGGAGTGAATTAAGTATATCTTCATCGAATGAGCTGCCCCTAATATTAGGTCAAGCTGGCTGACTAGCTATTTCATCATCTCTCTCATTTCAGCAAGTTGGGAATTGAGCTTGTCGATTTCTTTATCGCAAACATCCAGCTGGCGCTGCATCTATTTTGACCAAGCTGAGCCAAGTCTTCATGGGCTCTTCCAACTTCTTCAGTATTTTCATCTTAAATGTGCTCTATTTCAAGCTCATTTCCTTCCTCATTCCACCCATCTCCTACCAAGGCAATGAATTGGTGATTTTGATTCCTTAATCGCTCATACACTCTTTAAGTGGAAGTGGAATGTTCGACCACTTGAACTATTTCAATTAGCAGGCTACCTTCAACGAATCTTCATCATCAACATATGGTAGCTCAGTTTCATTTTTTTGTCTAATAATGGACCTCCTTCTCCAATAGATCATCAGGTATATTGGCCTTAACCTAGAAAATTTTGTTGATTCTTTTTAATCATACATTGGTTGGGACCATTTAAGATTATCCTTTGGATGCCCCTAGTGCTCGTCAACTACTATCTCATTAAATTTTGGGCATTTTGGGACCCAATTCTGCACATCAGAGAATTTCCAAGACTTTTTTGAATATCACACTCTGGACCTAGGAGCTTCCTGTGTAGGATCCCAAAACCTCGTGTGTTTGGATGTCACAGGTGAGTGTTCACCAGGCATTTTCTTGGGCCACGGTTGCCTACCAACGATAACCTTGTTCTTAATAAATTGATGGTGCTATAATAAAGCTTTATACATCCTTAATGAGTTGGCCATACTTCAGTCGCAGTAGAGGGTTCCAATTCCTTCTTCCACCATCTTCTATTCTTAATAGCCTTATGAACATTATAGATTTTGGAAGACAATGATTGGTCCTTCCGTGGAAATGTTAGATGTTGCTTATAGATGTACTTCATTTTGATAATGATATCTAGACGTTCGCCAATTATTAGTCTCAGAGGCTTCTGCCACGATTGGTTACACTCTAACTTGATGAGTGGGACAATTTTCATTGTTTCATTGATGATATCAAATTGCAGCATTGCTCCAACTGCTACGGTGCTCAATACTATGTCAGGAAATTTGATTGTAGATCCCTCTCCCAGTGATAGTCAACATCTTGGTTTTTGATGCCATAGTATCAAGTTGACTACCTGCAATTGCCAGTAAAAACTATGGTTAGTCAAGTTACAATAAATAGTAAACCTTAGACCTTTACAACAAAGTATTGGAATGGCTCTTGTCTTTCTATCATGGCATGCCATCATTAAATATTTATTTAATGTTGCTGAAATTATGATTCATATATGTTATGCTTCAAAAATGGAGTGGGAAATCCTCCCCAGTAGAGTCTCAAGAAAATTTGATCGCCCCAAAAAGTGTTGTACATCTCCACCTTTTGAGTTAGATTTCAAAAGTAAGCCTTCCGTGGGGTACATTTTAATTTTAACCAAATATTTCCCTGATGAGTGATTCAAGGTTTAATTAGATTTGCGATCGATGATTTCTCATAGGCGCAAGCCCCTATAGTTAATTACACATTCTAGTTATCTAGAAGAGAACAATCAATTGAGTAATAATATCTTTTAATTAGTAGTGAAGTGGGGATAAGTGGAAGTTGGCCCGATCAGGATCCCATGGTTCCATCATCCCAGGCCGACTTGTGGTCCAATCTACCAATGTTAGAGGAAAGCTTGTGCATAATATTCAGATATTCTGATTTGCAACCAATGGTTACCTCATCTCAAAAATCTTGAGCAAATTGGGTAGTATTTGTTGGGGTTTAGATATAGGCTTGAATCATCTGTTGAAATACGCATGTTTCAATTTGGAATGGGGCTTGCATCTATTCGCAATGCCCATACCTAATTGAGATACAGCTTAAATTCATTAGAATGCCCTCTATTTGATTCCAAGATGGGGCTTACATCTATTTAAATACACATGTTCTGATTTAAGATGGGGCATACATCTACTTAGAATGCCCAGAATAATGGGTCTTACAGCCTTATCATTTAGACAATGTTGCCCGATATGGTTGTACTTGAGATTTTTTTAGATATTTATATATTATGTGACAACTTTAGCTCATGTCAAACTGTTTGGGTATTAGAATATTTTGACTTGTTTTGATTCATTTATGACATGTTAGATCTATTCCAATTCGAATAACCAACTCAACTATGATCATTTAGATCAATCAGGAATTGTGCTATAAGTTTATTGTTTTTTTTTTGTATACTACATACACACTATTCCATGAAGTACTTTTCACTATCTTAAGTAGTTTGTATATTTTCTTATTCTTTCATAAATTTTCAAGATCATTTACCAGCTTTATCTTTTATTCACAAGTAGCAAGCAAGAGATGTCAAGCGCTTGGAAGATCCAAAATGGAGGCATTAATAGTTGTACATGGTGTCCTAAAGTTGAGCACCGACAATGGCATATGATAACTTAAAGATGGAGCTTGGAAGTTTATTGAAAAAAAGAATTGAGAGTAATGCTCTTGCATTCTTAAAAGTTTAAGCAATTTGATTGAATATGTAAAATGTACATAATAATATGATGAGAAGCACTTTTTGTCTTTTGGGTTTGTTGTTTGCTTATGTTATTCATGATCACTCCATCATAGTGTAGTAGTCAAATGACTGTTCATTTTGAAGCTTCATTTAAGTTTTAATCCTCAAAGTAATTAATTTACTTTATTGGTGGTATTTTACATTAATTAATTAACTATGTAATAGTTAATTATTTAATTAATAAAACTAATTTAAATATTATTTAATCAACATTATTAATTAATCAATGATTAATTAATTTCATTAATTTAATCATCAACATATTAATATTATCAATTAACTAATTAATAATACTAATTACTTATTTATTTATTTAATCCTTAATTAATTTAAAATTAATTTAATATTAATTAAATTAATTAAATGAATTAAATGAGGAAAAGTTCCGTGAAAATTCGACTACATAACGAGTTATTTCTGGTTTCGGGGATTTTTGAAAAAATCTAAAATTCAAATTATCCCTGGGCCAGCATCTAAGATCAACGGACGGATTTTATAGTTAGCCGACCGAATTTAAGATAGACAGAACGCAAGGTCTTCAAAATCTTCACCCAGTCAGATTTATGATCAATAGAACATGAGGTCTTCTCTTGTACATGTATATGTCTTCGTGGAATTTCGATAGCATAACAATATGTTTTCTGTTTATAGAGATTTTTGACAAAAATTTGGCACGCCACGAAATAGTATTAAAATTTGATTTATTCCTGAGTCCAGATCTAAGATCAACAGAGAGCTTTTACAGGTAATTCGATCGAATCTAAGATTAACAGAATGCAGGGTCTGCAAAATCTTCTTCACCCGGCAGGATAAGAGATCAACAAAACACAAGAACACAAGGTTTTCTCATCTGTACCTACCCTAGACTTGTACTTATCTTATTTCCTATATAAAGTTTATTTTGCTCTTTTTTTAATTACCTGAGAGCATTCCTTCAGTGACGTATAAGCTTCTTCCTTCGCTCACCCTCTTGTGCTCGCTCGATCACCCCTCCGCTCACTTGATTGGTTCCCTTATGGCATCAAACAGAAAGGAGATCGGCATATATAAACGCAAGAAGCGGCAGTTCCCACGGCAGTTGTCACTTACGGTTTCCAGAGCAGTTGTCGAGTAGTAGTTATCGTGGTCTCGATCTGTGGGCGAAGACGAACACAGCTTGCGTACGTCGATTCACCACCAAACGAATGAGCCAGCGTATTTTCAGGCTTGTATAGCAGTTAGCCGAACTGTGGGCATGCGGAGCTAGCTCTAGCAACTTCATCCGATCTCTTGTCGATTGAAGGATTCTGCATATTTTTCGGGATTGCAAACACGTTGAGCTAGGTCCAGCTACTACTCCCGACCCTTTTTATATGCAAACACCAATCTATGTTGATTGCACTTACGTATTTTATGCATGATTTATTCTACATAAACTAACTACTTATTTTGGCTGTAAGTTATTTCAACTGTTAGAACATAAATACTCTCTTTTCATCATTATTAATTATAAATAGAAATTAAAACTACAAGTAACTTTTATTAACATTATTCATGACAATTAAATGGCTTACAAATTTATTAATTTGATTTTCAATTCGGTTGCATTCAGTGCATGTGTCATTTAGTTTCTTTTCAATTGTAGTCTTTTTTTTGTGCCAACATTTGTACCATTTTTACCTATGTTAATTTTGTTATATATAAGACTATTACAAATGCATTTTAATTAGAAGTTTTGGATAACTAGTTAGCTGTTTTCTTGTGGTTTAAATAATGTGATATATGACTTATAAATGTTTAAGCATAATGTTATGCTTTTTGCTATCCGAATTCTGTATCTCAAAACCTATTGAGTAGAGTCATGATAGTATTAGTGGTATTGTAGTAATATGGAGTAAACATTTTATTGAGAGCATTTTAGCATTATAACTGCAATACAACTGTTCTCTTAACAACAAATTATTAAAAAACAAAGACAGAATCATCAAACCAAAAACTCAACATGTAACAAAATTAGTGAAGTGCTTTCCTACAAAGTAAATTCAAGCTAATTTGTCGAAGCTCCATGTCACCTAACATAAATTCAAGCTCCTCCCTATTTTATATATGCTCAAAGAATCTCAATATATACCTGCTTATCTTTATAGGTCTTTCCCAATGTGTTTTGTGAATGATAATTTTATATTCAGTCTCTCATAAATATACACTACATGAGTCTCTCATAAATATACACTACATGCAAGCTATAATTCACATTGTATATTTGCTAAAAACTTCTCAGAGCTGTTCTCAGTGCTCATTAAGCATATATTTAATTTCAAGTTCAGATGGGAAACATTACCTCAGCCCACGTTTGTTATTTTAAATGATAAAGGAAGCACCTCACTTGAAGCATACATATATAAACCAAGGAATTGATTCTATATTCACAGATACAATAGATTCAAGGAGCCTTAAACTATACACCAGGTTAGTGCCTGATCCTCTATCATTTTTCATCCTCTAAACTTCCATGTTGTACCTTGGCCACTAAGCCCTACTGTACGTGCTACATCAAAAAGTGGCTTAACCAAGTACCTGGTAGCCTAGACAATCAATCGTAATCAGTATAACAGGCCAGTATACTTCAAAGAAAATGTAGGGCACAAATTAAATATATGAAATTGCAAGTGTTGTAAAATACAAGAATCGGAGAATGAACAAACTGTTTAATTTGAAATTGTAATTTAGATGAATTAAACAGTCATCACAATAGATGTAATGAAATTTCTTTTATTAACAAAAACTCTTTTAAGCAATTAAGTTTTAAGTCTTCTTAGGGATGGAAGCTTGAGTGCAGAAAGCATGTTACTGTTCAACAATCATCAGGTCACTGCAAGAAGAGAAGTAATCTGTGATCATTGCCACCAACTCCATAAAGGTTTTAGACCTCTACACATCTTTGCATCTTATAAACGCATAAATCCCTTGTTTAAATATTGCACATAATCCATTTCAAATGTTTGGAAGAAAACAAGAAACACCACCATCACACCACCAAACCTTAGTTGGATATTAATAGGACAAGCTTTTTGGCCATCAACTACCTAATACAAACAACCCTACACCATTCTCATGAAGAACTAAGGACTCAAAAACGTTTGAGTTGAAATATAATAATTTAAGAAATATGAGCTCCATTGACTCCAAAATCTTTCATTAAACATAGTATCAAACAAAAAATTTGCACTAAAATAATAAATACTATAGAAACTTCATCAACTCTAATGCCCAGTCTCATTTTTAAAACTTCATTCATGTTTGTACTATTTTCTAAATTTTGCCAAGTCAGGTTTGCCTCTCAGAATATCTCGAAGCTATGAAGGCTTCCTTAAGGAGTAAGGGGTGTTCAGGTTTGTCGTCATATGTTATGCATTGCAAAGATGAGATTGTGAAATGAGAAGGAGAGGTGAGTTTTCTGCTTTTGTGAAAAAAAAGATCAAGGGTGAGATAACGAGAACCAAGTGCAAGTGAGAACGTGGAACTCAATAAACATGTTAAGAGTTTGCGGGACTGACAAAAATATTCATGTTGCACATGGAGGGATAGTGCATGTGTAGGCACAAACGTCATGCAAGATGCGGGTCATGATATCTGGGTTATAGAGTTGCAGTTGCGAATATGGCTTTGTTGCAGCAAAAGTCGCTACCAAGGTGGCACTGGTTGAGCAAAGCCTACTTTAGAACAATTTATAACCAGGTCCCTTGATTTAAAATTAATAATGACTATGCCTGTTGCATAGGAAAAAAATATAATTAAATTAATCATCAGGTTTCAGTAAGCTTTTCATGTATGTTAAAATATATAATTAAGTTTTAAGGGTTTAAAAGTCTAACAAAAGAGTATATATGCGTTAGACATAAAAATTTATTTAAACATAAAACTAATTTAGTAGACTTGAGAGACTTTGTGAAAAGATTGTTTTCTCAACTCTCAGCGTAACTGATACTGAAAACGAATTTATTGGATTTTTATTTTTTATTTATTTCATTAATTTGATCTATAGTTTGTTTACGGAACATGCTGATAACAATAATCTATTTAATTGGAATTGAATAACATTTGGATGAATCAATTTAACTTAATTTAATATTTAGTGTCAGTAAAATGTTCCATCTTAGGTCTATTAAGAATATATATATTATTTCTAGAGGCATGTATAAGAGAAAAAAAAATTATTAACATGAATTGATTTATTCCTCTTTTAGTTCTCAGAAGAGTGCTCTGAATATGAGGCATATCAAGGCCCGTACAAAAGTTAAAACTTTCCACGATATTTGGTCTCTTGTTTAAAAGTGAAACCTACATAGCAACATCTACAAGTTTCTCTTCTAGCTATTGCGTGAGGACTGGGTTACATTACCTTAGTAATATCTCTCTTTTTACCAATTAATTCTCCCTATTTTTGTTATTGGTATGATAAATATTATAAAAGTTGGTTAAAAATATATAAGTGAAAAATTATTTAAAATGTTATGCACTTGTATAACAGATCCCGAATTGTACCAAATTTCTAACAAATAATTTCATTAAATTTTGTGTAATAATATCACAACTTTCAAAATTGCATTTCACTTTCCTTTTTATTTTAATTAAAAAGGAGCTCATCCTCATAGTAATTAGTTTTTTTTATTTTCAAGCATCTCATGCAATATCTTTTCTTTAAAATTTGACATAAGAAGCACTTATCTTTCCAAAACACATGGAAAACCCTAGCCGTATCCTAATTCATCCTATATCCGATCAACATCCTATCTTAAAAATTTTTTGGGTGACCAAAAGTAAATTCCAACTTATGATTGAGTATAATAAGTATTTTTGAACGGTTTAAAAATTTAGAATATTTTTTAAAGATTATCATTTAGCATATGTTGAGAACGTCAACTTTGCAATTAAAAAGATCATGCTTGATTGATTTGGGGAGATATTTTTATTAGGTATAAATTCAATGTGTAACATTATGAAAACATAATCAAATTGTAATGCATGTTATTTGAAGATTATTTAAATCATTAAAATAATTAAAAATATTTATGTCTAAATGAAGAAAACATGGTGTGATTGCTACTAAGAAATATTTACACATTATACAAAATCAAAAGTTTATCAATAAACATTCATCCTATCACAATTGTTTGCTTTCTTAACAAGCTAAAAAAAGTATGGAGGTGAATTACGTCTTGAACATTAAGAAACTCTTCATGAAACTTTTTCCAAAGATTTATAATTTGAAACGTACTACAAAAATTTCATTAGCAATGTTACACCCCCAAAGAAGTACTAGAAATATCTTGTTCAAATCTACCAATCAAGCCCTAATACAGAAGTTGTAACCAATTAAAGGTGTTTAAGAATATTTGAGAGATACTTCAAATTTAATAAAGGGCTATTTGGTGTACTATAAATTTGGGGTAAAGCTACAATGAATATTGTATAATTTAAATGCAGTGTATTCTAATTATTTTACATATATTTGGTTGTCTATAATAATTTTTCAAGGAATTTAATTTTTTCTATTTGAAATGAAATAATCTGTAGAGTATGATACTTTGAGTAATCTATGGGTCAAATTACCCCAAAAAATGATAACAAAATATCAGCAGCTGTATAATACTCTGTATGACAACTATATTTTAACAGTTTTTGAAGCATAATATTATAGTTAGTATTTAAATTTATTCTACTATCTCAAGCAGACCCTTTGGCTTTTTATTGGATGTACGGTGATATTAAATTTCAAACCAAATATTTTTCATTCCTTTTGCAAATGTTTGCATTGAATATGACTAGAAAATTCTCAGGATTCAATATAATATTCTATTAACAAAATGATTCACTAAATTCTAAGCACAACTAAAAAAAACAATAACACAATTATATATGTGTGTGTGGTGAGAGAGAGCAATGAGAAAGACTGATAAGGTTTCAATTTCATCATTTGAAATAATTCTAGCTACATTTTAGCACGAGCTAAACTTTGGATAATTTTATGCTTACCACTGAATCATCCTTATTTACACATCAAACACTTTGTCATCTAAATTTGAACACAAATTAGAAAAGAAAATGGAACAAGTGCTTTCTTGAGAATATAAAGCCAATCACAAATGCCTCCCCTCATTTTCAAACCAAAGGCACGGAGCAGCCATCATTAATGATCAATATCATCAAATTGAATATGATGTATTTTTTTAATATTATGCAATAACTTGAACAAAAATATTTTTTCAATAACAAGCCCATGCATAAATAATGCAAAATTGTCTAATACTTACTCCTAAAGCACCTAACTTTTAAATATTCCTCATACAGCACACATCTTTTAAATTAATCAAACCTACCCCCTAATTAGTGCCATTCAACCCCGTTTAACGTCGCTCAACAAACTTCCAAACAAGATTAAAATGTCGTAATGTTGTATCATAATAAGGAATGGAATGCAAGAAGAAATTTGAAAAGAAATAGATCAAAGTTCTCACAATCAAAACTAATGACCTCCGCTTTGGCTCACCGGTCGAAGGAAAAGAAATGCATGACGACAACAATAGCAACGAAAATCTTTCATAACGACGACGACGAAAATGAAACCCCTACCAATCGACGACATGAAGGGAATGGAACGCAAGAAGACGTCAAGGGAATGTCGAGGGAAATCCTTCCAATCGAGGGAACGAAATGCAAGACGAATATGATGTCTCC
This sequence comes from Gastrodia elata, assembly GCA_016760335.1. Classification (NCBI taxonomy): domain Eukaryota; kingdom Viridiplantae; phylum Streptophyta; class Magnoliopsida; order Asparagales; family Orchidaceae; genus Gastrodia; species Gastrodia elata. The sequence goes on from CM028681.1 coordinate 18,041,206, forward strand.
ATGTGCGTCAATGAACTGTTGAAGCTACGACTCCTGCAAACTAGCGAAGACAACGGCGAATCGATGAAACTCTTGCAAATCGATGAAAAAGGCAACATCGGAGAAGACGAAGGTGACGATGAAAGACAAGCTTCAACAAAGAAGATGTTTGTGTAATCAAAATTCTCCCAAATTTGGTGTAACAATTTTACATTCTCTATTTATAGTTTTGTAAAATTTTTACATTGCTATTTCACTTTACTCCAAAAATTCCACAGACCAAACACTTTCCGAGATTTACGTTACTTAACCTAGAAATTCTGCATACCAAACAACCCCAAAATGATTTTTGAATGTAATATATAATAATAAGACTAAATATGTGCATCAATAGCTTGCCCAAATCATGAGTTTAAATTTTAAATAGATAAAAACATAGAATTGAAGTTTGAGAGCAAAGATGAGCATGAAGTTATACATAAAATAATAATAGAGAAAATGCCAAAGTTTAATGCAAAGTTGAGCATTAAATTATGCAAAAATTTGAAATATTGGCAAAAATTACATTTAACTCTGTAGTATTATGTTTAAATTGTGAATTAATGTTGATAAATTAAAAGAGTAATTAGAAAAAAAAAGTTTGAGTGAACTATTCATCAGTGTTGAATAGAGTTATTTTTGTCTTAGGATCATGGTTTAGTGGTCTATACAAACTCATGAATCAAACATCTTGATAAATATTTAATCGTATCAACATTTTAGAAAATCTATTAAGAATAGAATGCCCAAGGGAAATTCAAACTTTAAAATCTCATATATCTGATCAACCATGAAGGTGTATCATTTATCAATATGAATAAACCTACTTTAGGAAAACATTTACCCATCAAAGCATAATTATCTATTCATATGCAATAACATTCCATCATTTAGCAAATTATCTTCAGGTTGTATATTAGTCAAATATTTTTATCACTAACTTATATTGTTGCATAGCTACAAGAAAATATTCAAAGATTATTAGATACTAATTATGATAATAATGAGGTTCTTGGTAATTTGAATAAAAGCAAATTAAATTTAATATTACAGATAAGATTAACGAGCTTAAAACTCCAAAGAGACCTCATGAAGGATATGGTCTTTTAAAAAAAACACAATGCATTGGGACTAACATTTAAAGATTTAGAATTCTAGAGAGTATTGTTTTAATATTAAATGTAACTGATTTACAAATTTCAAATACTGTGGACACTTCTCTCTATCTCCACTCCCTTGTTGAGACAACATTCAAATCCCTACCAGTTATAAAGACAGTTTACACCTAAGGCTATAGATACATATCTACAGCAACAATACCACCACCAAGCCTTAGTCCCATTAGGTTGGTCAAAATATATCTACTACTGATAATATATTTAAAAAATAAGTATGGTAGATTATGGTGCTTATAACTCAAAAGAGACCTACACCTAAGACCTTTACAAGTGGGATGCAAGAAGGGCATTGTCTCTTAAAACAGCGCATCACTTTGGGATTAACATTTACAAGCTTGAAATTGTCGAGAGTATTGGATCACATAGAATAATATATGTATCTGATTTAGTATCATATCAAGAACGGATTACAAATGCTATGAACTCTTCTCTTTTTCCATTACTTATATGCTCCAATTTACTAACAATTATAAAGACATTTTATACTGAGGCAATGGACTGCTAATGATATTATATTTAAGAAATCAACTTGATGCTAAATTTATCAGAGTCAATCTTCCAAGTTGAGCAATGATGAAATTTTTTGTCTACTATCAATATAACTTTATGATCTGATTGGATTTTCATTGTATGTGTATTATTGTTCGATCTATTGTATTTTGTGCTCAAGACATGCTGATAAAGATAGGTTGTATAGGTTGAGAATGGTTCAATTTTATTTCCCACTTAAGTTGCTGATTAAAATTGCATTATCTATTACAGGACATTAAGCACGCTTTTATCTTTTGAATGGTCTCAATATTGACAAAATCATGGGCGGCCTTTGCTTCTCCTAGCTAAAACAGCACTGAAAGAATTATGAGATCAAAATGACATCATCAAAAAATATATATGGTATAAAAGAAGCATGCACTCTGATTTTTTTTGTGCCTATGCAACAAGGACAGCCTCTACCTCTTTAATTTTTTGAATTAAGCTGGTACCCTTATGTAGTAAAGTTAAGTCATCGTCAAGGCAATGACTTCCTAATACAGTTGGGAAAGTTTTGTTGCAGCAAGCATGTAACGCCATATTAAGAGTTCTAATTATGCTAGGACAGAATCCACGGCTATTTACACACAAAAAACAAAAATATATTTTACAATTCTACATAAAATCTAAAGCTTTGCTCCCTAGCTATTTTATGTTTCTGCAAAACCAAACAGTGGGTACTAGAATGATAGCATGGCAGTAAGACTTTGTGAATACTTTTGAACAAATAATTTTGGTTCCGAAAAAATTTCTAAGGTTAGGTTTATGAAAAAATTATAATTTACGTCATGAGATGGTATCACAAAAAACAAAAGAAATCACTTTGAATGAATATTTATTTCTATTTTCTTTGTTGCGAGTCCAATAAATATTTTGCATAATAGAGTGCGCACAAAAATGCAAAAACCATTTGGGAGATTATATCTATTTATTATGGTGTGAGAACTGGATTGTAATTTTTGGAAGATTATTTCTCTTTGTTCCGAGATGAGGCATAAATTGTGCTACCTTGATATCCTTCTTCATTTCATTTTGTTATTTGTTTATCTGATATTATCATATTTGGAAAAACAAATTGCAACTAATAAATCATTTGGGATCTTAAGTTGTGTTGTGGGCTTCATTGCCAATAATAATCCGATGAAAATTTTAAAACAAATCTCTAATTTCAAGAATAAAATTCACTTTTTCACTTGAATTAAATAGGGACTTATCCCTAAAATAAAAATAATTTTATTAATTTTAGAAATTCATTCTCTTCTTTTACAAACATCATGCAAAATTATTTCTTTTATATTTAACCTTAGTCATAAGCAACTCTAAAGACCTTTCTGAAGTTTATAACAAACCATAACCCTACAAAGATTCATCCTGTAACATTTCTCAAATATGGCAAGATTTGTTTAATTTTGAAAGGCGTGCATCAAATCTTCATGCATCAAATTTGAATACTCTCTGTATGCAAATTTTTATTTACCTCTCAATTGGAATAGTTATAATAAGCTTTTATAAATGGCATTTGAGAAAATAAGCCAAAACACAGCCTATAAAATGTATAATAAGAGTGAATCTACAATGATGGTAATTAATGAAAAGTAAAGAGCATTTTGCATAAGCAAACACTTCAAATATAAAAAAAAAATTCTCACAACTAGAAAGATTTACAATTAATTTATTAATAACCATGAACGATGTAGAACATGATAATGAACTTTTTAACAATTGTAACACAAAAAAAGAACAATGAAATTTACCAACAACTTGAAGAAGCCGTCTAGAGATCATCTTATCTGATTGACGTGGAATTGATGAGGGCTTAGCCACCTAAGGAAAGCATGAAATTGGTAGCAAGGAACAATTTGATTATACTCGTTCCATAGAATATTATTTAGCATGTATATATAACCGTTTAAGAAATTTTTATAATAAATGCACCTTTTTAAGCAAGTTGTTGAGATTATATATACATCTAGATCAAGTTTTTTTCATAACAAGTTGAAGATCTGCCACTAAATATTACCAAACATCAAAAAAATGAAAATGACGTGATCAGATAATGGCTGTAAAATAAAATTTTGTAGGTCAGCAAATGAAATGCAATTTTGATTGTTCTAGCTTTCCCATTCTTAGTCCATTCATAAAGAGCACTCGCCTAACTTTATTGTATAACTACTTAGGTGTTGTTCATGCCCTAACCACCACTTGTTTTAAGAAAATCTTGTCTTCAATACATTCTACTGACAATTTCTTTGGTGAAATGTTTTGCACTCTAATATCCATCTTACATGAATGTACCAGGCATACGGTCTAATATTTCTTCAATTTAACTTTATAAACTCCATTATTTTTAAGAGCATATTTATCATTGCACTAAATCAATTCATCATACTCTATCTTCCAGTCTTATTGACTTATTATCTTTCACTCAAAAGACTCAAAATCTCTTTAATACAACTTGTCCTTAATATCTAATTGCTACAACTACTAAAAGATATTTATTATGCTACTAAAAGATATTTCTTATGCTAAAACTCTCCAGTTTTACAATACATTTACCCTAGCAGTAAAATTTTTCATTTGGAAGCAACTCCTGTTGGGCAACACAATTATATATTATAAGTCACAAAAGAATATCCCTCATCACATTACTACAATTAACGATTCATCTAAAGAAAATATAATAATAATAATAATAATAATAATAATAGATTAATTGTTTAACACAAAATATTATTAAAAAATAAAATTTAAATTTAATAAATTTCATAAAATTTAATTACTAACAGTGCATATCTAATTAATAGTTTAATTTTAAAATTAGTTGAGTACCTCACAATATTTTTTTGACTGATTTAAGCTAATTTTTATGAATAATAATTTGAAGCAATTTAGATCTAAAATACTAATATAACATTTTATAGTAAAACATAATTTGGAAATTATGAAATGATTGGGTCAAGAAAAAATTAATGCAGTAATTTAAGGCAGATAAATATTTGTTGATATTTAAAAGTAGATATAATACATATATTATAATAAACAATATTTATTGACTTGAAGCAACCAGCCCCTCCCCGCAGATCGTGACATCAAAAACTTACGAGGCTTTTCGAGCTCATCATCAACACAAGGAAGCCCGGACAGCCTCGTCAAGGATTTCAAAAGTTTTGGCACGGTAGGATTTTTAAAATAGAAGAAAATTATACATTTTCACAAAGGACGAAGTTTTTTATTAGACTTAGTAGAAGACCTGCAAGTCTTCGTTTCCCTAAAAGATAGCTTTCCTAGGTAAATCACAACTAACGCTTCTTTCTTGTATACTATTGATTTCATTATAAATGGTTGGATGAAGTTTAAATTAAAATGTGTGTAGCTCATTGATTTATTTTAACTTGCAATCATTTAGAAATACACAATTCTCATAATCCCCATTGGGATTGATGAGCATAATATTTATATAACTCAATACAAATTTCTTTTGCATCTAAATTTTCCTAAAAACTAAATCTAAAAGGAATACACCCCATAATAGCCAAACATTTTAAGGATGGAAAATTAAGCAGATCCATAACAAAAGTAATCTCAAAATCACATGCATTTAAAACATTTGCATAGATCTAACTCATGCATGGCTTACGAAAACTAGATATAAGCAAATCACAAATGCACGATCATTTCAAAAGAAAGGGAGCTAACTCTATCACTCGAAAGGCTCAAAATAATAAATATAGAAAGATTCTAGAGTATAAGAAAAGGCTGAAATATCATATAGTATCATACCGGATCAAAACCAAACTAGGAAGAATGGACAGGATGAGATTCAAGCTCCTCCATATAAAATTCACGAAATTTGAGCACCACCACAACAATACCACCTCCAAACAAGCACTTCATCACGACCACTATTTGGGGATGAGGAGAGAAGGAATGGCTAAGGTTGTGCTAACAAGGAGAATGAGGGAAAGGAAGAGGTTAGGGTTTGAGAACATACGAGAGCCTTAGGAGCTCTCAAAACCCTTACCAATAGACTTGTATAGCTTACATATGATCTGAATGTAGCTAGAAAAAATATGAACCATCTAATCTCAAAATTTTTTGCAGTATTTCAAAACAAGACCACAACTACTTCCCAAAAGATTAATCTGCTATGCTCATTTAACTGTGTTCATTAACCATTGTTTATATCATTTAGATCATTTAACCGACATCGTTTAACTTTTCCAACTAATATGTTCATGCAGCTGTGGTTATTTAATTTGTTTATTTGATTGACACCCAACATAAACATTTTTTCAAGTTTGATGTGCATTTGAACATGTTAAATTTAAATCCAAAAGAATGGGATGTTATAACTCCCACCTCTTCGGGATAGTACCGCTATAGATATTACAACATAAGAAACAAATGAAGAGTCGCAACATTGTCAAAAATAAATGGAATCTTATTGAATTCCATGGAATTGGAATGCAAAACAAAATTGAGAAAACTTGGAAATACAATAAATCATAAAATCATACAGACAGACTACAAAATAACGAGATGCAAAAAAGTGCATGTCTACAGTACACATCACCTTCGACCACCTACGTTGCATTGGGCTCATATCGTGCTTCCACTAAACACAAACCATCGAAAAGAATTGCTATGCAATTTACGAATGTCGCAAGACAAAATGTACACGAGTTCCTCAATATATAAGGCATGAATAATTCTCCACTTTTGCCTCGGAAACCTTAACAGAAGAATTAAGAAAATCTACAAAACCGAGAGATGAGAAAGACATCGTGCATATCTCTCAATTCCAAGTGTAAAAGTAGACAATAATCAAGTCTAATGCATTGTGACTCTCATAGGGTTAAATGAAACAAAACCTAAGCTTGCCATCTTGGCCAAAACGATGTACAAGCCTGATGGGAATCAAGCACAAGAACACAATTGCTGACAGAAAGCTTCAACAAGTGGCACTCCCCAACAAAATACTGCTTCTAACGATCTAGGGTCGCATGGATTCAACAAGGTGAAAGATTGTAATACCTTCGTTTTAATGCCAAAATAAACTTGAAAGTTATTGTTGTAAGCAAACATAATCAAAGTAATGTGGTGCTTCCATCTAGCAAAGTTTTAAGTACACAGTCACAAAAGATCCTCCAAAATGCAAATTGTCCTCTTGGTCTAACATCTTCTTGCAAGTGAAGGTCATACTAAAGTGCAAAGTTGTATCAAGATCAAATTGAACAATTCTCAAAAGATCAAAAGTGAAGCGTCTATCAAGAGCAACCACAACCACCATTTTACATGCTAATTTGTTGGACAATCTCTCGAACATACAAGCGGTTAAGATTCCCATGGAATCCAAAACTCAAATCAGGAGGACGTGAGCAAACTAGGTTAGTCTATCTATCAAAATCACAGAGCAACCCTAACAAGAATAGGAGTAGCCAGTGATGAAGCTCATAGCTATCTCTTCTACATCCACTTAGAAATGGGCAGAACTCATACAATATAATATACATGGGCTCCCATTCTATTTAGAAGAATGCCCAATTCAATTACAAAAATCACCGGATCTCTGATGCTCAGCCACAACTTACTGACATGTAACAAAACAAGACAAATTCTACGACGTCCATCTTCATTCTCGGTCATCAAAATATCATGTGGGGGTCCTAATATATTCTCATAAATTCAAGAATATAGAGTAAGTTCACAAGAATGAGCCTCACCCAAAATCAATCAGGGAAGATCACCATCATATAAAACATAAAAGTGATTACCACTATTGGGGGCTTCTATCTGCTACACTTTCCTCCTGGGAGGAGCTTGCTTCGCTTTTCTCTGCAGCCTCCTGTCGTCACCGCAGATTCACCGGCCAGGTTGTGACATACTCTCTCTACCAGGCATGGAGGAGCCGGAATGAGAGGAGACATGGGGTAGCTCTACCCTACCCCTCTAGTGTGTGTAGGATCGATATTTTCTGCTCTATTCGACACTGGTCTATGCGATGGGACAGACTCCTGGGGCTCCCCAAATCTCCCGAGTCCCTTTACCACTACTAGATGGTGCCCCCCTCCCGACATGTTGTCTGAAGGCCAATATCGACGCGTCATCTAGATATGGCGGGCAGCACGCTTATGGCGAAGTTGTTGTTCAAGATGACCGTGGCCAGCTGGTAGTTGCCTATGATGCTTGTTTCCAAGCTCATTCCCCTCTTGAGGCAGAGATCAGGGTGGCTCTTCTGCTAAGGCTGCCCCTACAAGACAAAGTTCCTGAGTTGGATGGTATCATTATTGAGAGTGACTAATATGGTGCCTTACGCAGACTCCGACAGACTTGAGAGCAAACTCAGAGAACCTGTGGCGCAGAGAGACGTGAGCTCATCTAGCATTCCTATTGGATCCCCCCCATATTTTTTTTGTATATTGCATGCGTGATCCAATCGTGCAGAGGTTTTTTGTTCTTCTTTGGCCCGGCAGGATTATTTTTCTTTTGTTGAGATGTACTCCCAAAGAAGTTTTTGGACCTCCTAGATGATGATACCGTAGAGTCCACAGTTAATTTTATATTGTTGATTGTATTATATATTATATATACATAAGCAGAGTCAGCTTTTATGAAAAGTGACTTCCACAAAACAGCACCCCAAAATAATTCACATAGAGATCAATTCTTTGAATGAACAAAATCATTAAGATTGAAATATTCAAAATAAAAAAACTGAGCTAAAATGATTATATCCCAAAGGAAAGGCTGAATAAAAGCACTGAAACATAAAACAAAAGTATCATAATGTAAAAGAACCTCAAACTTAAGCCTCGTAAAGTTTCGGAGCATAAATGGGTCCAAAGTTAGAAAAGAGAGAATACTTGTGACTGGGCACATCAGACATAACATTGATCTTGTTTAGCCAGTATTCAATGATCAAATTGAAACCTTGATCAACTCTGACAAACATTGCTGAAGAAAGTTCTCCCAAGTAAAGATGAATTTCAAACTATAATAGTTTCTAAGAATCTCACAGCAATCACCATAAAGATTTTGTCACCAAAGCTCAAAGAAAAATGATCAACGCTAACTCTAAATCACACATAAGATAGTTCCTATCATGCAAACGAAGCCAAGGAGAAGCATAAGAAATCATCAAGTTTCGCTGAATACACAACCCAAACTTTGCAATGATGTGTCACTAAGGATTTGCAAGTCATTGTGACCAGAAAGAAAAGCTAGAATTGAAGAACTCACTGCTTCAACAGACCAAAAGTAGCTAAGCAAACAAAATTTCACACAAATGACAAGCACTTCTAGCAATCAAATAAAAGGAACAACAGTTAGAGAAAGTCCCTTCATGAATCTCCACTAATATTCGACCATCCACAAAAAACCTATGCACATTAAAAAAGGTACACAATCACAGCCAATCCATGACTGCATTGGCCTTCCTCGAACAAAAACATCAGTCACACTAACTACATGTCTCAAAAAGTAACGGAATTCAGCCCACACAATTTGGGGAACTTGGGCATAAAGTTGATGCTATCTGAGCGTCCCCAATTTAACACACAAATGCTAAATGTGGCGCTCAAAAGAGTAATAAATTTCAATATATCATCTAGGAAAATAATAACAAACCGATCCAAAAATGGAAAAAAAAAATCATTCATCAGATCCACTAACACAGAAGGTGCATTGGTAACACTAAACAGCATAACCTAGAATTCAAAATACCACAACATGTCCTCAAGGTGATCTTTATCATATCAACTCTCTAACCTGCAATTGATGAAACCTGAAACACAAGCCAATTTTTTAGAAGAAGCAAGCATACGCAAAAAATGATCAAAAAAATCATTTTAATACGCAAAAAGTGGTAATTATCTCACTAATAACCCAGTTTAGCGCATGGCAATTAATGCATATCGAAGTGAACCATACTTCTTCACAAAGAACATTGACGCTACCCTAGATAAAGAAATATATGAAAAAGTTCACCATCCTTGACTTAAGAAACTAAGTCACATAACTAACCACCAGCTCTGAGCATCCCTTTGGAGGATTAACGTCACACAGCGCTCCTCAAGAGAACGAAGTTTCACAAAAATATGCTCCACATTCAAAGGTCACTCTAATCTTGGAGGGTGCAACTGAAATGAACGAAGCACACTGCAACGAGGGTTGAACCATCGGCCTCTGAACATTTGCCAGCAGCACGGTTAACGCCTAGTGCAGAAAGTCAAAGAATGGTGCACCAACAACTACAACGACTTCTGGGTATTGCTCTCAAAATCCTAATGATTAAAGTTCTCAACATGAGCATCAAAAAATGGAACCTAGCATTCAAAAGTCATACAAGAGATTACAGAACAAACTTAGAGGTATGAAACAAGATTATAATATGAAACGAAAGCGATTGCAGAACAAAACCATAACATAATAGATTCTACAAAATTTTACAAGTGATGCGAACTATGCATGAAAAACTATAGAGTGATGAAATCAATCAATAGTCTCTTGGTACATGTGCTACATAAAAAAGCAAAGCCCAGAAAAACACAATGCTCGCTGAATGCTGCCTAAACTCTTACTAAATGTTGTACTAAAATTACCACTCAAATACAATAAATGCACTACGGCTTTTCACATCATACATTGAAGAGCTTGTCAAAGTACTAAAATCCTTATATCTAAATTGAGTTTAGATATTCAGAACACAACAAAGCATAAAGCTAAGTTGTAGTGACCACTAGCAACAAACTTACAAAAATAAATCAAAAGTACAATAACTCATAATTAGACATGACCAAAACATTATTATAGCCAACACTCAAAAGAAAAGAACTGTACAATAAATGCCCTAACTCAGCACTTAATTATAAAATATTTTCTAAAAAATAAATCACCTATAGTGTCACCTAACAAAAAGTTATTTTTGAAAAGATCTGGAAATAAATGAATCAAGCTCAATCAAAATAACATTTGATACATGCAGAATAGGGAAGGAATAAAAAGTGCAAGCGGCAAGAAGATATAAGGCCAGCGAGCTCAAGCTCCTTTGAGGATTAATTACAAGTTTGAAACATAACCAACCCAGTTGGGTAAGAAAGGCAAGCATTATTTGAAGCATCCAGCTGAATATTTACATCAGCAGGTTGAACTATTATTGCAGCAAAATTTAAGCAGTAATATGATCCTTCCAAGAGTAGGAATAGTGTTTTTTTTACTCTATTCGTTCCATATTGTATACCTATTTGAGGTATTAAAAGATTGTTTTAAGGGAATGCAACTTAGGCAAGAAAAAAAAAAGCTTTTGATTAATGAATGGGGAATTCTGAAACTAAAGCTTCTCCAAAAATCATGCATGAATCGGTTTTAATCTTCAGAAAACTTGTGTGCAATAGCAGCCCCTTAATTCCCTGTACAAACCTACTGTATAGAACAGCCAACAAACCAATCGCAGCCCCAGCTTGCAATTAAAAGCCATTTATTCCACATCAACAGCCATAACGACTGCTTCCGCACTGATAGGCCTCCAAAATACATGCTATCCTTAATAGCCAAAATAATCAGTTGATGCCTTCAAACAGGAACATGCTATTATAAAGCAGCACCCCACCTTTTGCCACCACCAAAAATCAGCAAATAACCCTCTAGAGCAGACACTGAATCCCTTTCCCTTGCTGGCTGACTAAAACAGCCCTTTTGCTGTGGAAAACCCTTCAAAGTTTCTTATCGCAACCCTAGAGACATGTTCCGCGTCACTGAAGTTAATCTGGATGATATAGGAAAAGGAATAGGGCATGTTGTTGGCTGCTATTCTAAGTCTTGGAAGACAGAATGTAGGTCGTTATGGGGAAAAGGTGGAGCCAGCAACATTTCCTTATCCAAGTTTAACGGCCCCATAGGAATCCAAACCCGTGAATATGAATTCAATTCCAGATCAGTGAATAATGAACCATAATAGCAATGGTTATTAAAGACACCAAAAAAGGAATATAAAAAAAAATAATGAATAACCGGGCATTCATCTAAGGTTTATATATTAGTAAATTAAATTACTTTATTTTCATTATAAAATTCCTCCCAAAGTTCACAAAAGAAATCTTAATAATTTGGTTTGCAAAAAAAGAGGGTTGTCATGATGTTGCTAAAAATGTGTTGATCTACATTTCATACAGATCTCCCTTAAAATGCAATTGTTGTGGTAAAGTTTCAATTTCTTTTTGAGGGGGATTTTAGAGGGGCGGAAGATGGTGGAAATGGTGGATAACAGTAGAAACATGAAAAAGGAGAACCATGTTGGAAGAAGATGAACAAACACGAAATGCTTGATAAAACTTTTGGATAATGGTGGAGAATTGCAAAGAAACCAAAGAACAAATGAGAAAAACACAAGCAAATAACAATTAGGATTATATGTATCCTGGTGATTTTGCTGCAATATACGGGCATAAGATTTTAAGTGATTATTCACACCATTTTGCAAAACACTCTTGTAAGAGCAAAGAAAATACAATGAAAATAAAGATAGTTACATGGATTGTACACACCCTATTGATTGACCTTGCCGATAATGCACACGCACAAGATTGAAGTGATAATCCACACTTCAAAAAATGCTCTCAAATAAAGTTCTCACAAATTGAGAAAATTGGTATCATTCATCATCCTTAAAAGAAAGAATACATTGGCTATTTATAATACTAACTCAAACCCTAACCAACTCACTAAAAGCACACAGCAACGCCCACCATAAACATAAATACAAAAAAATATAAAATGACAAAGGTGCACCGATAACTATCAACAGTACCCATGGAAGTACAAAATACAAAACACCGTTCAACAACTCATCATAATAATAGATCAAAAATAATAAGACCCAAAAATACAAATACAACATAATAGCATGATAACACAAACAATACAAGTACAACTCATGCTCATCCTCCGGCTAATCTTCGTGTATATGCATGTGTCATAGGTCTCCTCCTCACATAAGGTACCTATCCTGCACCAGATTCTCCACCATGAGAACTCTGCTCCACATTATTAAAATCAATGTAGTCATCAAATAAATCAGAGTAGAGCCTCTGAACTTCTCGTATGACAACCAAGTATCCTCTAATGGTGGTAAATACTTCCATCGCACTAGGAACATGTGTTCACCCTACCCTTATGCAATAATCTCATCAGAAACAATAGCATCAATATCAAAAAAGAAAAATAGGATAGTTCAATAAACAGTTTATCATTCTACCCCTCTGAAGAAGTACCTGCATTTTCCTATAAAAATTCATTAAAAAATAGAATTATAACTCTAACATTGAATAAGTAGATACAATCATATCATGAGAAAAATCAATCAAGTAAGCATGCAATCCAATTTTCCTAAGAACCTTGAAAGGGATGATAAAAACTTATGTGTGGGTGCTTAGTAATTGTCATGGGCTCAAACTCTCCTGTAAAAAACCTTTTTGAAGTAAGACTTCAACTTGCCATTCACAAGATTAAGGCAATAATGTGGCAACTTGGAAAATTGAGAACCTGAAACTAAATCAATAGTGTTGAATCTCTCGTAAGTAGGGTGGCAACTTATCTGAAGGATTCTGAAGTGAGGTCTTGTAAATTCCCTAAGGAGCTCGACAATGGGTGGAGGAATGGTAGATTATTCATTATCAAAGGTAACTTCTTTGACGTGTAATAGCTGAACCCCTTTAGAATTCTCAAACTCTCGTTGTATGGTTCGGTATCATACAAGATATACAATAGGTGCAGAGAGGAGACTCTCAATCTCCCTAAGTATGATAAGTGTAGGTGGAGCATCAAAATTCAAAGATATGATGGTCATTGTAATCAACTGAAACGTAACCCCCTTCTATGGCTATAATGTGATAGGTATCGCATCAATACGACCATCTATTGATGAAGTGGCAGAACTAACACATGTGCAAGATATAATCCTGAAATAGTGCAAGTAGAGGTGTCTTAAAATGTGTTAAATGTCTTAAATGTCTATGATGATGATGATATGGGTAATACTTGTTATGCAAAACATCTCTCATCCCAACCTATGTAATTCTCCTATGACAACTTCTCACTTTCTTTTAAAGATGGTTATTACAAAATAACTTGGTGAGGGTAATCAATTTCATACAAGCAAATGTGACTCGTTGATAATCATCAAAATTATATCACTCGAGTGTTATCATACAAAAGAGCTATTTTGATCTTAATAAATCTCTCTCATTGTGTTCCCTCTCAAATGCAACCATTTTTATAGGTGAATCAGTTCCATCTCAATAGGTGGACGAGACACTCATTGTGTTGAAGGCCATCTTATTGTAACATTGGTGTCCCCTCCTCAAATATGAATCATCAAAGTCATCCTCCCAAAGGATTCTACTTCTTCAATAGTTCGGGTTGTCTAATCTCATAAGGTTAGTTATCCATAGCCTGAGGTGAAAGTCACGTCGTGTCTTAAATCTATTTTGGGGTGCTGGATAATCAGGTGATGTTTGAGGATATTGATTGTTCTCAAGTGTATTGCTTATAAGACTTTCCTAAGTTGATCTCTATCCTGGCCACAGACGTGTCTCAGCCTTCAACACTCAAATTTAATTCATTCCCAATTGGTTCTTGGTTAATCATGCTACTCTTTAAGTTTGTTGAGAATTTAACTAAATTGCAACACAAAATCTAAACTAAATATATTTGAAAATAATGAAAAATGCAACAATCACTAAAACAAGCTAAATAAGCAGTAATAGTTTTAAATTCAAATTTGATGTAGCTCAAACACACTCTAAGAGGGCAATTTTGGTAGCACACAAACACATAACAAGATCATTTAAAAGTAACGGTAGATTTTAAGGTCAATTGAAAGGCCTTTGTATGTGAAGCTTCATTCAATCATGCAAAAATATAATACGTGTACACAATTTTCAATTGATATATAAATACTTATTACTCAATACTTAAAGTAAATTCCAAACTTTAAAAAGCTTATGATACAACAAAAATAACAGGAATTACCTCGTATGAGGGGCAAATGGATCAACGCTCACATATCAAAGCTTCCAACTTTCTCCCTCCTCAATAGAGTGCTAAGATCCTTTCAAAGATGTTACTAGAGCACAAGTGACACTTTCAGCAATCAAATAGTGCAAATGATACCGAAATCGGAGCTATTGATTGATCGCAATGCTTCCCAAAAGTTTGTTGCGCAAAAAATGGCTCCACTAGATCCACATCAGAGCTCTTGATTGATTGTAGTTTGGACGACAACAAGTCAGGCTAGCAAAGGATGTGGGCTGGGTCAATCAGCAGATAGCGATTTAGGTTGTCGGCTGCTGAGCTGTGGACGATGGACTGTGATTGGTGGAATGTTGATTGGGTCTGTGGACCACGCCAAAATATGTGACAATTGATGCGGTAGTTTGGTGAAACGTGCAACAATTCATTGATGGCGGTTTGATGGTAGCAAGTGCCATTGCGGTGATTGCTGGCATGCTAGTGGCAATGACGGCAGGAACACTAAGAAAATGAAAAATTCAAAAATTCCTAAAAAAATATGGCTAGAATATTAATAATTTGAACAAATTTTTTCTAAAGAATTAAGTAGCAAAACTAAGGTATGATACCAAACATAATGAGAGGAAGTTTTTTTTAAGGATTTTAGAAGGGATGAGGTAATGGAAATGGCAAATGGCAGTCGAAACATGAAGAAGGAGAATGACATAAGAATAAGAAGAATAAACATAAATTGACTTGATGAAAACTTGAGAGAATGGTGAAGAATTGTGAAGAAAACAAAAAACAAACATAAAACACACAAATAACAATTACCAAGAATATATACATTTCGGTGGCTTTGCTGCTATACACATGCACAAAATTTGAAGTAACTATCCACTTCGCTTCAAAAAAACTCTCACAAAACTAAATAAAACACAGAAATTAAAAATAATTATCAGAACTGTACACACCCCGGTGATCTTGCTGTCATGCACATGCACAAAAATGAAGTGATTATTTATATACAATATACTAGGATTATAACCACTATGCACTATGGTGGCCTTATCACTATAAACACGCACAAGATTTAAGTGATTATTTACACCACTTCGAAAAACACTCTTGCAAGAGAAAAATAAAACGCAATGAAAACAAAGATAGTTACCAAAATTGTACACACCCTAGTGGCATTGTTGCGATGCACGCGCATAAAATTGAAATGATTATTCACACAGCTTCGAAAAATACTCACAAAACCAAAGTTTTCAAAAATTGAGAAAATTTAATCTACAATCATCATCCTTAAAAGAAAAAATGTAGGAGCTATTTATAATAGTAACTCAAACCCTAGGCAGCTTACTAAAAGCACACTACACGATGTTTCCATAAACATAAATACAAAAAATATAAAACAAAAAAGGTGCACAGGTAACTATCAACACTACCTATGAAGTACATAATATCAAACATCGAATTCAACAATACACCATAATAAACAACATGATCCAAAAATACAAAACAACACAATAACACAATAGCTCATACTCATCCTCCAACTAAGTTCAATGCAAATGCCCAAGTAATGAACATCCTCCACATGGGAGCTACCTGTCATGCATCAGCTATATTAACTACTTTTGATAGCTTTGAACCCAATTGGAACCTGGTGGTACTAATGAAGATTTGAATGGTACTATCAATTCAATATATGTTAAGTGCTAAAAATTTGAACTTTTCAAATGCCTTCTAATTATAAACTTTAGATTTCAAATATACAATGTAAGGAAAATGATGTGCATAGAAAAACACTAATTGATCATCATCACTCTCCCATAGCTCCCACCCATACCTCTTCCATCTCCTAGATTATAAAAGACCACCTTAGAGCTTTTCCTGCTCCTTAGCCATCAATCTCCCACCTCTGCCTATAGCTTCTCCTTAACAATCGCTACACCTACTACATAGAAATCGGTTACTTAATGCCAACCAACTGCTATTTTCTATAAAAAAAACAAAGTGACCACTTCCTCCCCTGCTTCTTTATTTATTCGACTTTCAAACATACTCTTCCCTGTAATAACATCCACCAAAACCCCAAACAAAAATTAGCCTCCTCTTATTTCCTTTATCATCCCCATACAAATAAATCACTCACATTAAAACAACAGTACATAAATTTCCCTGCAGCCCAAAAACCTCCAATTATAAAAGGTTAGTGCTTTTCATTTCCTTATTCACCCAGCCTTAAAAACCATATACCTTACCCATCAACCTATCCTCTTTCCCTACAAACAGCTGGTCATCTCCATCTCCCTTTCTTTTTCCCCTAAAACAAGCCTTCCTCCTCTTTCCTCAATCAACACCCCTCTCTCCACTTAATTGGGCAGCCAACCTTCTTCCCTACACCATCATCAACTCCTTTACCCCTCTCCTCTATCTAGTATCCAAATAACCCCAATACTTACAAGCATGAACCACTCCTCTCAATCCTATCCCTAACCCCATTACAAATCTAATTTCTCCAAACTAGTTCACACGCCCTTAACCATCAGTAATAAGCCCCAATGTCTGTTTCTTCATCAGTATTTATTTATACATCGTCTTACTCTGCCTAACTGTTTAATGTTAAAAATAAACAAGCAATCTGTAACGACCCAAGTCTTTATCTGCAAATTAGGTTAAATTCCCATCTCAGAAATCAGGTTCCGGGGAATTTCGATTAAGGGCAAACAAGAATATCAATGGATAGAAATAATTTTTAGATCAAAGTGCCCTAATTTGGGAGAATTCGGATAATGGAATCTCTCTCTTTATTCTTCTGAATTATTTAAATCCAATAAATTGATAAAATTAAATACGTGTCCGAATTCATCAATTTTCATGCCGTTATGTTAGGTATATTATTTAAAGCTGCTCAAAAAGTTTCATTAATTTCTAAGTGTCAGTTTGATCTCAATAAATTTTTGAAGTTTCAAACTTCAGAAATTAATAAAAAATAAAATATTGCTCCGAATCAAACATTTTCGGCGCAAGGGTGTACGTTATGTCATAATACACATCAGTGTCAAGTTTCGTTATTTTTGGACGCCAAACGGCAGAAAAATGCGAATATTTTAAGTTTAAGTATTTCCTTAGAAATTCTTCTTCCCCCCCGTCGCTTGCGATCCCATGCAGGATTCTTTCGCCTCTGGCGGAAAAAGCTTCCACACCAGAGGCCATGCGCGCCTCCTTCGCATTAATTTTTGGTGCAGGGAATGTCCCCCTGCGCCTATTTAACCCTCAGCCACTCCCCTCCTCTCCCCACACAGCAACACAGCCCTCTCTTCTCCTCCCTCTACCACAGCCAGCAGCAGTCGGCCTCCTCTCCCGCAGCCCCTACCAGCCCTCCAGTAGCAGTCGGCCACCCAACAGCCCCCTCCTGCCACTGCCAGCCAGCCCACTTGCTGCATCCTCCTCCGGCCAGCCACCTGCCAGCCTTCTCAACTCTCAATCCTCCCTCTACCAGCCAACCAGCATCCTTCGGCCTCCCTCCATTTTCCAACAACTCTAAATGATGTATAAGGTGAATGAAATTAAAAGAAAGTTATTGAGGAAAGTTTAGAAATTTCTATTGTCTTCAATATCTTTTGCATATGATAAATTACGATAGTTTAAATATCTCAAATACGACATTCATATTATTATTGTGTTCATTAAGTAATAATGAATAACAATACAAATGTTATAAAAAAGACTAATATTTTAATTTTTCTGCAATTTAAATTCAATCATTTATAATAACACCATAATAAATGTTACTGTTATCGCAGTAACTTAAAAAACTAGATTTCAATCAAAAATAAGAAAGTAAAAGAAGAACAAAATGAAAAAGAAGTTAATATTTAGTCCTAAGATTATTGGCTAAATACTAATTTAAAATATCAAAATACAGATCCAAAATTTGAACTGTCAAACTTTGGACCCTAAAGAACAAAGGTACGGTGTACATGACAATTATTATATTTTGCATTTTTACTGCTGTTTAGCCTCGCTTTCGAGCCAAATTCATGTTATAGCTTGCTTAGTTGTTCGGAACCAACATTCGGGGTTGTTACTGGAAAATGACATCAGTAACATTCGTGGTGAGTTGCTAGAAAAATGATATCAGTAAACTACATATTGTGATAATACTTGTGGCATGAAACTTTTACTTATTTTACGATGTTGTCTTACTTTTCCTGCATTTTTATTACCGTCTTATTTCTGTTAATCGCATCTTTTAAAAGTGTAATATTATTGTGTACTGCAGTACTTAAAATATTCTCTAATTACTAGGAATTCCAATCCCGATATCATTTTATGTGCAATACCAGGTCAGGTGCTTCTGGGAGAATACGTGCAAAAACCCTAATGCTTAATATTTTCAATCTTGCTGATAGATCCACGGTGCTGTTTTACTTATCTTTTATCTTTTTATTTTATTTGTCTCACTTTTGTACGAGATATTTGATGAATATCTTGTAATCTGAATTATTAAGTAAATGAGAAATATCTTTGGCTTTTGTATGTGTATTTTTTTTCTCTCAAATTGCTCAATATGATCCTACAGCATGTGAACACCCGATGTCAGAACGGTTTCCGCTGAACCAGCGTCGGGTTTTCACACAATCATTCCAATTATCAAAATTGACCAAGATGATAAGGTCTAGTACTAAACTAAAGCTGGTTCATTCTTCATTCATGCCGCATGCATACTAAACTAGCGCGTCTGGACAAATACAATCTAACTCAAAATAATAAAAAGAAATTGCAGCTTCATATGTTGATTCAAATAAAAAGGATAAGACACTGATCAATTCATATAAAGCATATCTATTAATAACATTAATGGATGTTTTCACAACTTTGGTTATAACCCAAAATATGCCCAAATACATCTTGCTGAAGATCACATTAACACATGAAGAGCTGAGTCCAAATTTAAGAAACCTAATTGGGGAAAAATGATATCTAGGTTTTTATTTGCTTGAATTTTAGCCAACAATTGCATAAAAAACTTGGGAGTATTAGTTTTGCATTTTCTTAAGAAATTAAAACCCAAGCACCAAACAACATCAACTTTAGCAAACGCATCAAGATCTAACAACATAAGCACTACAATAGATTTGGAAACCTAAAGAGTATGATCCTTCGATCAGTGTAACCTTAAAAGGATCAATCCCAATCATCCATTCTCCATACATCAAGTGGTTCAAGCAAATCAAGCTACAAAACCTCTAGAGCAAGTCCCAGGTTGCAACTTTCCTTTCAGCATCACTTCAAGGCTTTCCTACGATTCAATAATCTAAGCGAGTGCTGAAGCATCAATCCCAGTCCTCCAACAATCAAGCGTCTAATCCTGCATGTGAGTGCTAAGCACAAACTTGCACAATCCACGGGATAAACATTGAACATTAGCTTGAGAATTGATTTTCCTTTAATTATTGCTTATTTTTTGCAATAATATTTTCAATATATGAACAATAATTCTTTTATGTGTTGTTCATTATTTTCTAAAAATTAATTTGGGGTCTGGATTCTCAAGCGCAGGTCAAAAGCAACAAAAAACTTCTGGGCATTTCTTTGTCTTTATTTTGAAATAAGACTCAGATTTGCTTCATCTTGCAACAATCTTCATTTCTCTGATTTATTCAACATCAAATTTGCAATTTGGAAAATCGTTTACGTGTTGTTTTGGCTCCAGGCAAAACAAATTCTGGAGTAAAATAGATCCAATGTAAAATATTTTCATGTAAAATTAATACCATTAAATAATTGTGGATATTTGGTAGTTTATGGTGTTTTTAGTTTTTAAATTTTATTTGGGTGATTTTTTGATTCTCAGCAAATTTAAAAAATTAAATATTTTTAAAAATGTAGGAAGAGAGTGAGGATCAGCCAAGACACAAAGGGGGCCGTTTGATTCTGCTATTTTTTTTTGGGCGTCTTTAAGCGTAGAGTAAATTTGATCTTTAGAACAAATAAATTTTGATCGTGTAGGACAAATTTTGAATATGCATAAAATAGGCTGCTGAGGGGATAAGAGATCCCCTAAAACTTTGCATGCATTCTAAAGCTTGCAAAACAAACACCTAAAGTTTTTGCCTACGGTGAAAGAGGAATACTTTACACCGAAAGTGAAGAAAAAATAGCCCTTTAGGCTTTTTTACGAAAAGCATTTGGGACTTTAACAAAGTGATGGGAGACTTTATGCATGGTTCCAACTTTCTTAAATTTTTAGATAACCTTAACCCTAAGCTTTAGTATAATGATTTCTCAAATTATATGCACTTAAATTTTATTTTTCAGATTTAGACTATTTTACTAATATTAATTTAAAATGGGTTTAGTTGAAAGTTTTTGAAATTGATGGTTTTATAAATCTATTTTCTTATTACTTCATCCTGCATACCCAAGGAATATAGCAAACAATAACCCAACCTTAATTCATCCTACATCACACGATATCTAGAACTACACAAAACTAGTAGCTTTTTAACAAAAGTAGTAGCACATTTACACAATAATATCAAATAATTTAAATGCAAAAAACAAACTTGAAAAAAAAATACAGAGGCAAATAAATAAGCTCAAATTCAATAATTCCAGCACTTACTTGCTTACTAAATTTCTCGATAGTTGTCAAGGCTATGGTTCCAAGGTCAATTATATCACGTGAAACTTCACTCTGGAAAAATAACAGTCGTCATCCATTTAAGAAATACATGCAGAAACAAAAGAGTTGTAACAAATTTTTACCAAATGTAAGGATAGGCCGCATTACAGTTTGAAGAGTTTAGAAGATGCACTAACCACAAAAAGAAGACGAAAGTTTGTTACTGACAATGTGCCTGCCTGATCTGTGTTGATGAGAACAACGCCATGACCCTAATAATGATTGCAACTAATCATATCAAACTGAAATATTAATACATAGCAAAAAAATTAGCAATAAATAACATTGCAGGTGGGGCATAATAATGTTACCTTGCAGTACACCAAAGAACGTATCTAGATCACATTTCTTAAAAAATTAGCAATTATAAACTACTAGCAACAACAAATAAATAAAAACAAACTCTTGGTTGTCATATAAGATGCATGAAAACTCTAACTTCAGGAAAACATTGGAAGATCATCAGTGTCAATAACAACTTTAATTCATAAATTGGCAATGTATACAAACTTTACCCAAAAGGTGTTTCCAACTATGTACTGATACATAATACAAAAACTAACGTGACAAAATCAAATAAGTAAATCCAGAACCTTAAAAGTAAATGTTAGTCAAACTGCGCAAAATACAACAATCTAGAACAACGCAATAAAACAGGGAGAAAGTATGTGAAAAAATAGTCAGGTTAGTCACAGCTTTGATGGCCCATTATCTCTGAAGTCATAGGAATGGTGCATTTTAACTTGTGAAATAACAAGATAATCGGATATGTATGTTAAAAGAGTACAAAATCTAGAACAATCCTAAGGCACCCATCCATCAACAAAAAGATTAGAAGTGGCTGGGAGTAAAATTTATTTTCTAAAAATATCCTTCTGTATATTTTGATACCACACCCACCATCGACCTAGACATAAAAAAAAAACTAGGAAACTCTGTGATGAGGTATGTACTAGAATGTTTTCTGAATCTTTTAGTAACAAAAATGGTTAATGACTCTGATCACAAACAATCACACGATGACTATGATCGCATGCAATCACATTGATTGAGCATAGACCACACTACAATGGAGGCAAAAAGGTGCCAAGAGTTTGTCACAAAAATAGTGATAAATAGCATCACAAATGACAATCAAGAAGAAAACAATGGTGTACCGATTCGTAAATGAGAAGAAAATTCACTAAAAAATAAAGCCAATGCTCTTTATCGACAAGTATTCTATTGATAGAGAAAAATAAGTTGAGGTGTGAAAAAGGAATAAGCAAGAAATCTGTTTTCAGTTATTTTCCTTTTCAGAAAGACATGAATGGCTTGTCAATATCTTGCATGGTCCACTACAAAGGAGTTAAATGATCTTTCCCAAGAGAATAAGATCATTCATTTTAAAAATGTTCCCATCAACTTCTTCCAATATGAACATTAGCCTTAACCATTCTTTGTATTTTAAGAGGGTCATACATTCCTCCGCAATTCACTGTCTTTTCTTTAGATTCATTTTTTCTTTATCATTGAATAACTATAATTGTATGATATTTACATCTAATCAGTTGTGCACTTACTAGACTATTAGAATTTTTTTCTCTTTTCATCTCTGGCCTTGCTTGCACTTTCAAATATGTACTTCATCTTATTTACCCTTACTATTAAAACTATATAGTTCACAGGTCTTCTCAAATTGCATGAGTCTCAACAATGAAATCATTATTGATGGTTTCCACAATCTCATCCAATTCATGCACTACTACCACTCAAGTATCAGCTCCCCTTAATCCCTTTTATATGAACAATCCATATCTAACAACTAGAGGCTCATGGTCATTCACCATTAATGCCTCCTAATCAACAAGCCCCTGGGACTTATATCCATGTGCCTTATTTAAAACCCTCCACACCTCCTACTATCTTAATACAACCCCCATTCACAGTTCATCTCATACTTGCATCTCAAAAGTTAGTTCAACTTTCAGCCTATATAGTGTGCCTCTACACACATTCCGATCTTCATTATGCACAGCTTTCCAACTCTTCCTACTAGAGACAATACCTTTCAAGTAACAGCCCTCTCAAACGATAACTAAACTTTGATCTAAATGATTTTTGGGCAATTGGGTAAATTTGATTTTGAAGCAACAGTAGAACAGTTGGATCCCCAAAACGAAATGAACTTCATCCAGCAACTTCTCAAATAGCTGCTTTCAATTAAAATTGAAAAGGCACAACATCCCAAATGGATCCTTAACTATGTTTACAAATAAAATCAGCTCAATTAACTACGAAAAATTATGAGGATTTGTGACCATTAGATTTTCATTACAAATGCACTCAAACATCACAAAATTAATTACATTTACTATATATTTATATAAAGGCCATGTAACACTTTATGTTGGTATCAACACTTCAATTAGCTTCTAAATCAAATATTTTTATGATTTCAATAATCACAAAAGTGCTTATGAAATTTTCATCAGATTACGAAATACGCAAAATGATAATTAATATTGTCATAAAAACACAAAAATTGAACATAGTAATACTGTGTGGATAAATATTCTATTAAAGTCAGTCTAGAGTAACCAACCTTTTGTTTTTTTATGCTTTTGATGTGAATTTTAGTTTTGATTTGTTTTACCAAGTGTCTAACAACTTGAATTGTTTCTCATGAGTATCTAAATATAACTTTCTCATAATCATGTGGTTGATTTTTAAATGAGAAAATTATCAAAATTGTTCTTTTTGCAGAATGTATAAAATAGTTCTTGACACTTGTAATTACTTTGGTCCTTCGACTTTTATTTAAGTGATTTCTTTGGTTATTAGAAGTAACCTCCTGTTCCTAGAGTTAAAAAAGTATCGGTATTTGCGCCTTTCCAAACTAACCAAAGCACTTCTTCTTCGTCGTGTGCAACTTGTGACTTCTTCCCTCGTCCACAGGAGTGGCTTCCTTAATATTTCTTTGTTTACAGGTTGTGATTTATTATCCTACAGGTCGACGAGCTTGCTATTTCTTCGACACTCAATGAACAGTTCTTCCTCAACGTCTCGTCTCTCTACGATTTATTCTCCTACAGATCGGTTTCTGGTGCTCATCTCTCTACGATTTATCCTCCTACATGTCTCTGGTGCTGATTTTGAATTTTTGCGATTACTGGTTTTGATCTTGTAGACAAAGTCCTCATCCCCTTTATGAGTGATGAACTTCCTTCTATTCACCTTCAAGTCGAGCTCGAACATGGCTTTGGGGAAGAAGGTGATGATGTTGTACTTTGTAGTAGAGATGTAATTTGCAGGGTAATGAAGAGGAAGCTTGTTGCATTCAATCTTGCAAAAGAATTCGGCTCAATTTTAAAGCTTGATGATGAATGAATGCTCTGATTATCGTGGCTATAAACATTGGCTCTGGCGCAGTTGAAGGTGTAAAGTTTGCTCCATCGAAACTTCTCTCCCCAGAGCTTCATCCTCGTGTAAAACATTTTGTGGTGCCGCCTATACGAAGCAGCGGTGATTTTGTCGCTTTTATTGATAGAATCATTGCATTTTAATGCAATAGTTTTTGTTCTGATTATTAAGGAAGTCGCACCTATAGACTAAGGAAGAAATCGCAAGCTGTATACGACAAAGAACTGCTTAGGTTATTTCAGAAAGATGCAAATGCCCTTAATTTTTTAACGGTAGGAGCTGAAGGCTACCACCAAGGACCAAAAACATAACTTAAACAAAAGTCTAGGGACCAAAAAAACATTTACAAAGTCAATAACTCTTTTGAACATTTTGCAAGACAATTGACCATTTTTATAATGTTCTCATTTTTAAGTACTCAGGTGATCTATTTGCCATTTACAGCTTTGTTATACAAAGGTAGGAAGTTTTGGTGTGATTTTGACTTGTAGCATTTGTTTTCTATAAAGTTTCTAAATACCAGCAAGGTATCAAAATTATTGAATCAGAAGTTTATCCAAGTTTTTATTCCCCTAAAATCAAAACATGGAATGGATTTTTTTCTTTCATTACTTCTTTTTTTCCATAATTTGGAAAAAGCTAGGAAACTACACAAATAGCACACTACTATGAATACAAATAAAAAAAAATTACAGATCATATCCACTATATGTGTTGTCGTGTCCAACTTTTAAGTTCACAATGAACAAACAATAGTTATCTATGTTAACTAGCAATAATTATCTCAGTTATGCAACACATCTTTAAATCATCTATTACGACAACAACAGCAAGGAGGCTTTTGTTCTTTATTTGCCAGACGATGAGACTTTTCTTTTGTTATGGGAGATTTACTCCCAATAAGGCTTTTGAACCTCCTGATCAATGACACCAGGGAGTTTAATACCGGCTGATTGTATAATTTTGATATATATATATATATATGCCTTGGCCAGCCTTAATAAAAAATAACAACAACAAGCCTTAGTCCCACTAGGTACTGATAGCTACATAAATTCTTTGTTTTCATTGTGCATGATCAAACATAAACAAATATTATTTATGAAGCGCATTCATTACTTGAGTAGAGTTTAAGTTCTTTATTGGCCTTGGTGGCTTTGAATCGTTTGGCATTTATAACCCTCAATATTGTAACGACCCTTGGTCGTTGCTAGGAAAGACGCTAACCTCCTCGCTAAAATTCATTGTGTTCATTAATCCTTAAAATTCATTTTGTGTTTATTATTCGCCAAAATTTGTTTTTCAATGATTACCTGCCAAATTTTGTTTTTCGTTAACTTTCGCTGCTAATTTACGTTTCACGTTGTAACAATTCATGGTCATCATCAACTAAAAACTTATTATGTAACTCCCAATTTAAAAAGGAAGCAAATAGGTAAAACAAATTGATGCTCGTAATTCAAAAATAATTGCACTTTTGGATTCTTAAAATCCATATTAGCTAGGGTGAAGGTTTCGAAATTTTTGAATTTGAAATGGGTGATAAATGTACAAAATATGATTCAAATATATTACAATAAATTTTTCTATAAACAATAGTAATAGTAAGAATAATAATAGTATCAACATAAATCCTAAAATAAGTGTTACTAACCTGATGAGAATGTATTTTAAGGAAACGCCAAATTTCTTCTTCAAAGGCATTACGGCTTTATAGAACACTCATTATAACTGATATTTTTTCGTTCGTGAACTGCCAACCAACCTTAAATAGGAAGCTGACGGTTTCCAAATCTGAGAAGATTGTATTTAGGTCAAGAAAACCTCCAATCAGCCCTAGAATTTCTGAAACTCTTCCATTCCTCCTCTTAAAATCCCCAAGCATCCAGCAGATCCTTCCTTCAGCACCCCAACCACATTACATCCTTTGGATCTATGTTAAATTTATTGCCATTTTCATTTCAATATTCCAGTTTTGTAGACCGGAAACAACAATCTGGTCTGATACCAGCATGCATTCGAAATCTTATTCACTAAATTTTGATTTATTATACCTTAGGATTTTAAGTATGTAATGAAATCTGGGGCAAATTGAGCATGCTATTCATATGGCAAATTCAAAACTTAAAAGGAAATGTCATAAATCCTGTGTCATATGATTGCAGTAGATGATAAGGATGAAATGATCTACTGATTTATAACAACTAATAGAAAACTTTATTCATAATGGTTCCTAACGAAATCAATTCAAGGTGTTAAACTCCTGCCGTTAATGTCTTGCTTTAGAATTAATTGTATGAATATGCAGAATCTCCTATTACATCCTTTATTGTAGTGTAAAGATAAGTACTCGTGAATAGTAATAAATCAAATTTATTAAGCTGTGTATTATCTCATAAATTAAAATTTTTCTTAGTAAAATTTTTAGGATAGTTGGCTTCTAGTGTCAGGTAGCATTGTTAATAATAATAGACAAACTTCAGCAGAATTGCTGTGAATTCATTAGAAAAGAAAGGGAACCTAGAGTAAAAATTAATTTTAGCATACTATAAACTCATGTTAACAGCCGAGTATAATTGAGAAAATGCTAAAGCTGATACAATGATAATGGAGTTGCAAATGTTAGCAATGTAAGTATGTTAGTATCAAATTGAAGGCTAGAATTGACCAAGATTCAGAATTTCAATAATTGCACCCTCTAAATTACTATTTCATTGTGTTACTGATCACCGCATAGATCTTAGGGAATTAATTTGCTGCTGTATTCCGATCAAATTAGAATTTATGATGTAAAACTCCTATTCAATTAACCCAATACCAGCAGTGTGATATGGTTGAACTCAAAGCCAAGCACTAAGAGTTAACTATTGCCCGCAACTAGGGCTGAAAGGTGGATCTGATTAGGAAACAAATTTAGATAGCATATTTAGTTTAGGATAGAGAGTAGAAAGATCTATTAAGAGTTTCAACAAAAACGTATGAAATAGAATTTAATCAAATAAAGGCACCATAGGATACTTAAGAGATACTTAGAGGTGATATAAGAAGTAGGGAGCAGCATAGAAGCGTTGAAATTTGCAAATCTAGGAAAGCTTAAGAAGTTAATTAGTTAACAATTTTGATTAAATAACTTTGACTAGAATTCAGTTCTGCTCAGAAATGGTTTAAACAAGGAAAACATTAGGGTGCATAATTATCGGATTAGGATTGATCCGGTCATATCGAGAGGCAGTTCAGTGAAATCTAATAGAGCCTCCTGCAGTGAAACTAGAGAAAGAAAAGGGCTGCATGCAATGTGGTATTAATACTAATCTGGAGTTAGAAGAGGCTGATCTGAGAAGTTTTAAATAATGGGGAACTGCTGTAAGTCATAGCACCAAAGATCGATTGATACAGAAAGCAAGCCACATACATTAATGGGGCTTTCTGATTTCAGAATTTATAAAGAATTGAGATCAACTGTTAGAAATAAACTTTGACCAATATAAATGTCAAAGGTTGTAAAAGGAAATTTTCAGAGGAATTGCAGTAAGAAGTTTTGGACATTCTTGTATGGATCTTATAAATTTAACCTCATATGAGTTAAAATTTTGTTAGAGTGTGAATACTCTATATCAACAGTTGCAGGTTAAGGCATAATAATGTTTCACGATAATGAATAGTCGACAAAATTGTACTAAACTCATGTGACCAATTGCTAATAATCTGTATCAGCTATAATCTTGAATTAGATTTTTATAGCAAAAGTTTTAGGTCAAAATTCCTTGAATGCCTTAAGTTTTCAACCTAATTTTATATAACTAAAGGTCAAAATTCTGACATTGGAATATTAAAATACTGATTTTAGAACAAATTCAACTTTCCTTTGAAAATAAGAAAAATCTAAAGCTCATAAATTAGAAAAATCAACTAAAACTAAAAATTAAAGAATAATATTATTAGCTCTAATGTTACAAACAGTCATTTTCAATGGCTAATAAAATTACAAACATAATTTTAGCATACACATTAAATCTCCGAGTGCCACATCAATTCAAGATAAGCACAAAGGTGGCAAAGATATTACTTTTGCACTTATTTGCTTTTACTGCTACTAAAGCTTTGCATTTTTTAGCCTTGTTTATATTATTAATGCTTTACTATGTATTTTATTTAAACTACCAAATTTATGTCACTTATCAAAGTATGATAAGCTGCCTTGTAATGAAAAGATTTGTATCATGGGTTATAAAACGGGGCATATTTACGGTATGTATAGACATACGAAAATGGGGCAAGTCATATATTTGAAGAGATAAGGAAGATATACCTAGCCTTGAGGGGGCAAATAATTGAATATGATGTATATTGAACCCAACTATGATAATCAAGCAGATTTACTTGATTCCTCCAATTCCATTTTACCTAGTAGGACAATGATGAAAAATATATGATAAATGCTTATGACACATACATACTTTGTTTTCTTACATGAGACAGAATTATGATATGGAACATTTATTGTTGTCAAATAATCTATGTGCATGAATTTATAACATCTTTATGCTTTGCCCAAGATTTTCTGCAATATTTATCATTTATGCCCTTATATTTGCATACCACTTTTGATACTTAAAAAAGTGTAACATTTGATATCTTTTGGTACTTACAGTATTCTCTAATTATTAGGAATTCAATTCCCGACATTATTTTTATAATGATGCCCACGTCAAGCATAGCTAGAGGATGCTAAGCTAGCTTAAAGAGCAAATGATCAAATAAACCATTACAAAGATTTGGAGAAATTGTTTTAGTTTAAATTATTTTATGTTAGAATTAAAAAAGTTGTAAGGATCAATTGATGGCTCATTTATTTTGGGACATTGATTTTATTTTGAACATTTATGTTAAATTGAATGGAAGTTACCCTAATTATTTTATAAGGCTCTCGATGAATTATATAAATTGTATGCTATTTAACTTAACCGTACAATATGATCATGCGGAAAATATACCTATGGATTAATTGTTGTTAACCCAACATCGGGTCATCACAATTACTTAGGGTTGTAGTTTTGCATTCTCTAAGAGAAGAGGAAAAATTTAGGATTTGTGTTTCCAAATGATGTTAAAAAATATGATATATGCAAATCACACAAAGAAACATATAACTAGCATATTGCAAATGATAATATAGGCCCACAAATTGCACTCTTAAAAATGGAGTAAGTTATAGAAGCATAATAACACGACAATAACATAATGAAATTAAATATAAATAAATAAGCAAAAATCTTGAACCATGAAATATCATCGAGCAAATAATTTTAATCACCACAATGTAAATTTAAATTCTGAAAAATTAGACCGAATAAAATAAACTTGTGCATCAAAAAATGTGAAGCAAAAACAAAATTGAATCAAGAAAATAAGTGACTAAAGTAAGAACTTAAAATTTTCCACCATTACAAAGATATAATTCAGTCAATGTTTAGAAATTGCACTCTTGAAATTGTTATGCTTGTAGTGCACTCAAAGGAACCACACAGCAAACTTGGATGCATAAAATTGAAACAAGAAAAAAAAATTTATCTAATCAAAGATATCCCATTATAAAATACAAAACTCCTCATCCCCAATCGACTATTCATTAATTAAAATTACATATCAAATTCAACAATTACCACTGACATATTAGGCAAGGAACAAAACTAAACTAGTTGCAATGTTGAGCCATTTTTAAAGAGGCTAAATTTTATAATAAAATATTGTTACAATAACGCAGTAGATTCCTAGAAAACTTTCATACACCAAAAAGTGCAACATTCCACGACAAGATAAAACAAGTAAAGCAGCTTAGTCTAGTATCAATCTAATTGATTGAAAAAATCAACACCGATGAATTGAGGTTATAATCATAAATTATATGTTGCAACATATAAAGCCATAAGTCATATAAAGTGGCTTAACCTAATATCAAGCTACTTGATTGAAAATTTTCAACTCCGATGAATTGATTTATAATATTTCATCAAACAAAAATAGGATAAATTGTAAGCTTCTAAAACAATAAGCCATTCATCCAAACAAGCATGCTTCATAATTATAAAAGATGTGTATGAAACCCCACTCAAAAGAGGAGTGCTTCTGAAGTGTTGTGCGAACGAAAATTCGCACTCAAAATCAAAGGAATTTTTTATGGAGAAACTATACGACCAACTATGTTATATGGAATGAATGTTGTCAAAAAAAGAAGTAACTCGACGATAAAATAAGTGTTACAGAGATGAGAATACTTAGGTGTATGTGTGGGTATACTCTTAAGGTTAAAATGAGAAATGAGTGTATCTGTAGCAAGGTTGGAGTGACTTCAATAGTGGATAAGATTAGAGAATATCGTCATGGATGGTTCGAGCATATTAAGCGTAAATGGTGCAATGCACCTGCTAGAAAAATTGAGTTTATAAATTTCACTCATATTAAGAGAGGAAGAAGAAGACCAAAAAAGATATGGGAAGAAAATATTAGAAAGGATCTTCTTTATTTAAAACTTAAGGAAGGCTTCTATTTGATTATGCACAATGAAAACAAAGGATTCATGTAGTCAACCCCACCTAGTGAGATTAAAACTTGGTGTAATTGTTGTTGAAATCCACCATCACTAGTGAACACAAACTTATCATCCAAAATAGTATAAAATAAGTATAGAGAATGATACGGCAAGGGATTGAATGCACATTTCCAGTATGAAGGTAAAAAAAGAATCAACAAAATAAATAGTAAACCCATAAAAAAAGTAAAATAAATTAATGCTAGAATTTCATTAAATTTACAATTGTAAGCATTAGTGTCAATACTTTACAATATTTTTTTAAGTGGCCCAAACCTCATCGTGTTTAATTTCTTGCCTACTGGAAACCTTTTTAAAGTCAAACACCCCCTGATTAATACCATATTTAAACTTTTTGTACCCCTATTGATATAAATAGAGAGCTGATAATTATCATGCATAGCAACCAATTGTAGGGAAAATGAATTAACAAAGAAACAAGAATTATACTATTGTCGTTATGTTTATGGTCATAAGATCTATCATAAATTTGAATACAAAGTTATTGATATGGAAGAGGCATGCAACCCTCAAACCATTGAACTATGGCTATTTCCTACTTTGCAGGTGGAGCGTCGGTGAGCTTTAGAAAACATTCAAGTCATGTTCTTCAGGTTACTAGTAATAAGCAAGATCCATCAAATACACTAATTTTTCTCTAATATATGATACAAAGATCCATCCTCCCTTTAAATTTGGGGTGAAACTTATAATATAGGGCATATGTTTTAAGAACTAAATAACCCTAGTTACTATTTTAATCAAACTCAAAATATAACGAGAGCAATTGCAACAGTCTTACCACAGATGGCTCATTCTATGGTAGCCACAAAAAGCAGTGAGAGGAGAGCCCATCTAAGGATACTCCTTTAATATCCAAGTTCAACTAAATTGTGGCCTTGAGTGCAAAATCATTTTCCTATGGTACTTAATGAAGTGATACAATGCTCATAAATAATCTGCATAACTGCCTTTTTTGTAGGTATGCATATAATCAAAACACTTTAATATATCCTATCTTCTAGTTTCCATTTCAATTTGTTCCATAATTTATTCCTCAACCTCTCTTCTATGTCATCTTCTAGTGTGGAAGTACTTCAAAAAGGCTTTAGTTATCAAATCATAAGTATTAATTATGCCTAAAAGCTAATAAATGTTTCAAAACAGTTTGGTTCATAGATATCTCAATTTTATGTATATATTATTAGAAGATTACAGGTGTTCACAATGATTTCTTCCTCAACCTCTCTTCTATGCCATCTTCTGATGTGGAAGTACTTCAAAAAGGCTTTAGTTATCAAAAGTTCAATCATAAGTATTAATTATGCCTAACAGCTAATAAGTGTTTCAAAACAGTTTGGTTCATAGATATCTCAAGTTTATGTATATATTATTAGAAGATTACAGTGTTCACAATGATTTCTTCCTCAACCTCTCTTCTATGTCATCTTCTGGTGTGGAAGTACTGCAAAAAGGCTTTATCAAAAGTTCAATCATAAGTATTAATTATGCCTAACAGCTAATAAATGTTTCAAAACAGTTTGGTTCATAGATATCTCAATTTTATGTATATATTATTAGAAGATTACAGGTGTTCACAATATGCATTAATTTACAGTTATTAGTTAGTGGCTCAATTTGAGTAACATTATATAGCAGAAAAAACAAAACAAAACAGACACTTACAGTTTAGTAGCGACAGCATCTAATAATATTGAACCAAACTAGCCCTCTATATCATAGGAATTTCCAAGAATAACAAACCACATTGGTTTAAAAAATACAGGTTATGCTAACGCATATCAAATTTTGAGTCAAATTAACAGCATCTGTTTTGAAGGTTTCCATTACTAATATATTACATACAACATAGTAAGCAGGCCAATAAGATAATGTAACATTGATAAAAAGAAACAGATGTAAGGCCTACCTGAACAATAACCTCTTCGGCTTCCAGTAAGAACTCAACCATCCCATGGGTTGCAGAACTTGGCACCGACTGCAATTCCCAGATATGTACAAAGAATCAAGACCAATTACGCTCGCGCTAAGCAAGAACGTTGCAAATATAACCGTAAGAATAAGATACATAAGAAAAAAACAGCTGATTGGCGAACAACCTCGATTTTGGTCCACTCAATAGCATCCCAACTACCTGCACCCTCCATAATCTAAATTCAGGTGTGCCCCCACGTCGATTCAACCAATTGATCAATGGAACAGCGAATCGATTTAGGGGGAATTTATAAACTCTTGTTGTTTGACTGCAAATCCCCCACTCCTTCAATTTTAAAGGAAAAAAACAAACGTTATATGGATGAATGAGTTCGACAATACTGCGCAAGAATATGAAATGGGAGAGATAGAATAAATTTTGACGATATTCTATGATTTTGATTTGGCTTTGAGTGGGAAAGGAACAAGATAGGGCAATTCGGCTTGTTGTTGGACTACAAATCCCCCACTCCTTCAATTCGAAAGGTAAAAAACATATGTTAAATGGATGAATCTGTTCGACAATACTGCGCAAGAATTTGAATTGGGAGGGATGAGAGAATAAATTTTGAAGATATTCAATGATTTTGATTTAGCTTTGAGTGGGAAAGGAAGAAGATATGGCACTTTGGCTCTAGTCGCACCGCCTTGAATTCCAGGTAATGGCGTGAGGCGTAGAGGCGTAGAGGCGTAGAGGCGTAGAGGCATAGAGGTGTAGAGATGTAGTGCGTATGCCTCTTGGTGCTTATCGGCTGTTGCTGACTTTAGTTGGTGCGGTCCCTAGCTTAAAGAATGGTGCTAATATGGGGCTACAAATAATCACTACTTAACTAGTGATTCTGGACGATATTAATTTATGTGTGTGTTGGTATATATATACAAAAATAATTGTGCATACAAGATGTAGTCCGTACAGTATAAGTGCACTGCACGATTGTTTTGCTTGTCGCACCTCATCAATGTGTTCTCTTACCTGGTGTGTATCCTCATGTCCATCATGTCATGCAAGGGCCAGCAAGGCTTTATTAAGTGCCGCCCTGCCCTACATTGTACTGCCTCTTGCTAACTCGCACCTATGTCCAGCCCTTGTGCTAGAGCTTTATCCTCATTTTGTTTTGTAAGGCGTGCCATCCTTGATACTGTCCCAGGCTACCCTGAACCACATCTTGCCAAAGCACCCATCCTTGCACCAAACCATAATCATTCCCAAATCTGCAAACATTCCCGGACCCTCATGCCCCAGGTGTCCTACATTGCCATGCACTTTAATGGCTTTGAGCCTCATGACAAGCCCCAAACCATTTATTGCTAATCCGACAGCTCAAAGATGGTTGATCATTATGACTCTTTATAAGCTAAACATAATGGCATACCGAAATAATAGACAAGAGTGTGGAAACTAAACACATCCATCCATATCCATATTTCTAAAAAAAAAAGAAAAATATGCATAAAAGATATAGAAAATAATTCAAGATCAATAATAGTTATACGAACTAAAATAATATGCTAAAAAAGTAAATGTTATCTCTCTCATAAATAAATAAAGACAAAAGTTGCTAATTTGATAGCTAGGCTGCTCACTTTTCTTCATGCACTTGCAGCTCAAAAGTTGGCTCATCCAATAGCTCATGCATGATCTGACATATCTGTTTCACGTGCCAATGCCCCATAAAAAGAAAATTGTGTTACACAATTGCTTAAATACATTTTAAGTTAGTTAGATTTATTTATATTTTAAGAATACAATATTTATACATTTAATTAGAAGGTGCAAAAGTGTTATATAGTAAAAGAAGTATTTCAAGCTATAATGGAACAAAAATAAGGTAAAAAAAACACATACCTCACTGGTCACAAGCTGCAGAAAATGTTAGCCATATATAATATAATAGACTAAAACAAAAAAAATGGTATAAATATGACCAAATCATATATGTTAAATTGACTGTATTGTAAGTAAGTACTGATATGAACATACTGACATGTAATAATAATAAAAGTAAAATACAAATAATGTTGTTGAAAATAAAGATTGAAAAATTGAATGAATAATTGTAAATACTGAAACTAAAATTGCACTGTTTGACTAGCTACTTAAATCTAAAACTAATCTAATATATATAACTAGCTTCTAAAAGTTATAATTGGACTTAATTGAACTAAAATACATATGTAACAATTTATTTTATCTAATTTTAATTTTGCTCAACGGGAACGTACTGAAGAGACTGATGAGTCACTCGTATACACGACTAAAAAGTATGAGTTTCCCAAATTTACATCTCTCATTAATGAGTACATGCAAGTATTCTTATTACTCTTATACTATGTCCATTGATTATAATATCATGCATAATTAATCCAACATGATGAACCTGTATGTTGAATGTTATCCTAATTTACTAAATATTTATTTTCATGCACAAATATTATGTGTTATGCAACAATATTTTTTGCTCAAAACAATGCAGCAATAAAAATATTACTTCAAAATAATTAACTAAGAATGTGATATCCAATGTTACTTAATTTCTCTGATTTAGTCATTCTAAAAATGTATATGGTTATGATCATTCATCATTCTACTATCTTGTGCATTTTTTGACTAATTGATTTGATCTGATGTTAAGATATAATATTATCTAAACCTAAAAATTTGAGTTACTAAGTTTCTGAATTGATATGATTTGCTACTAATATTCAAATGATTTTATCTACTAAATTTCATGAATAATTTCTCTAATAAGGTTAAACCACCCAAGATTTGCTAGTGTTATTGATTCTAAGTCTAATTTAACAACTACTTTAATTTCTATTATTCTTAAGGCTTACTCAGGCTTTAGATCCTAATTTATTGTCAAAACTTAATACTTTAGATTAAGCTTAATATCCTAGACTTCCACATTAATGGAAAATATTGATTTATATGATTATAAGGATGATTGAGAGTCTAAACTTATAATTTGACAAGTTTCCTAAATTGGGATTAAATATTATTATTTAAGAGCTAAAACTTTGACATTAAGAATTAAATACCAAAATCTCCAAATTTCTCCATCTAAGGCACTTTACTGTCTAAGGGTCTAATGGTATCTTAAACACCACTTTTGAGTTTCCATAAGTCCTAATATGATATACGCATGGTTAATCCTTATTAGAAGGTGATTAGTGAAAATATTCATTAAATCTAAATTTTATTTCATATTAATGTTTCTCATATTTTTATAATCAAAATGATATATAATTTCATATATTTTGGAAGTATATTTATCAAATTATTTCGCTAATACATTTTTTATTAATTTCATAAACTTCTGATTTTAATTAAATTATTTGCATTGTTTATCTAAAATTGAATATTCTCAGAATATTATATTTCGGTCTTTGGGTCTAGGCTTGGGTCGACGGAACCCGACGAGTCATGAAATATTTGATGAATGTTCCGCCAATCGAAATCATGCGAGTCACAGGTCAACCCAACGCGCAATTGTTATTCTTCAACCGCGAAAATTAATCGTCTCCATCGAACCAGAATCATTTTCACCGACAATTGTCGCTACTATATACCACCTTAAATCTAACAACCAAAGTTGTTACTCTAGTTAATTGAGACCAATCTTAGTCTTAATTAAGGTTCTAAGTACACTAAATAAGTCAATTAGAACTCACCTTTAAGATCTAGGTCAAATTCAGGAATCAATTAGGTCAAATCTGGATTCCTGGAAAATTCCAAAATACTAGAAATTGACTTTTTATCTAGACCTCGGATTGAAAATATGACTTCGCCATTGCATTCAGAACACCCAAATTAGCTAAGGGTGAAATTTTGGAGGCATTTGGAAGTCGTTGGATTTTTGTCGAATATTTTAATATTATTTAATACCCCGAAAAAAAAATCGATTAATTAATATTCGTCAAATCAAAAATCTGAGTGCGCCGTTGCGTTCATCACCCCTCAATTAGCTAGGGGTAATTTATTGAAATTTTATGAATACATTTAATTGTATGATTCTAATTAATAAAGTTAATATAGATTAATTTAAATAATATATATATATAATATAAATTATTATATTTAATGGATTCCGTTAACTCCTTTAATGTCGTCTCCTCCATATTAATTTCGCTGGTTAATCAAACATCTTGTCGAAGCCGTTTGATCATTAGATCAAACGGCGGAGAGGCTTCGTCCCCGCTCGATCCTCCGCGTGGAGCGAATGCCTGCACGCGGCCGACTCCTGGACGCGTGGCCAGAATCGCATACGATCGAGGCTCCACCGTCGTCTAATCTCTACTCACTCTCGATATTATCGAAAAAGTTCTAAACCTCGAACAACTTCCTTGTGTGCTGTTCTCGACCCCGTAATTATTGCCAAAGAAGAACCATTCTGGTACGAATCTATCCCAAGTTTATACTCATTCATCTTTGCACTTAATGCATTAGTCTAATTCAATGTTGCATTTAAACTTGTCGGTGATGAATTAGTTAATCAAATTCCATTAAGGATTGTAGATATGAATTTTTGCCGTTCAGATCATCTTCTATACGTTGCATCTTCTTTTGATTCCAATTCGCATGCTAATCTGTTCGATATGCATTTCTAAGGTTCTAATGCAATGCGAATAGACTATGGCAATCATTAAAATTTGTATTATGGAGCAATTTTATTTCATTTTGATTTTCCCCGTCGTCGTCACCCTAGGGTTGCGTTTTGTCAACGGCTTGGACCATCCCCGCCGTTGGCTTGGGTACCGTTGGATGGAGCTCAGCAAGCCCTACCTGGTGTTATGCGGTCCGGCTCCTGGCCGTGTGCGATGGACCTCCGTTGATCGTGCCCTAGGAGACCTTTCGTTCCTTCGGGCTCGAAGCAGGGACGATGACCCCCGCTACGTATCGAAGCCCAAAGCCATGAGGTGGGTCCCGCGGTGTGTGTCATCAGAAGGAGGTGTATGGCGGGCCCCCACCATTTGAGTCAGCCGCATAAAAGAAAAGAAAAGAATTAAATTATATAAATACAGTTTAATTAAATTAACTTTAAAACCTAAAAACTTAACAAATTAATAAATCAAAATTGGTAAATCCAAATGTAGTAAATAAATACACTATTCTAATCAGGAAATTAATGAATATTATAGAATTATTAATTTTCTATTTTGATGAATATTTCACATAATGAAAATTAGGGGTATTAATTAAATCCAAATAATATTACAAAACTTCATTAGCTCATAACTTTGTGTATGTTCATCCAAACATACCCAATATGGGTCTTAAAGTGATTAGCACAACCTAAAAATCATTCTAGTAGTATTAATTTTGCTATTTGGATTAGTATTTGACTAATCACATTTATGACCTAATCCTAATTACCTTAATTAGATCTAGAACTTCAATTAACCATAACTTAGTCAATTGAGCTCCAAATTGAATGATCCAAATATCAATTTAGATCAGAAAAACCTAATTAACAGCAATCTGTAAAACTCTTTTAGATCCAATGGTTAGATTTGCTAATCATCCCTAATTACTCTAAATATTGATTAGTGAATATTAGCAAATCTAATAATCCAAATTGAGTGATTTAAGTTTCAGAGGACTTATAGAGTCATTTAGAACCTAACTGTAAGATTGGATTAGTGTTTGAGTGATTAATTTTACTAATCACTCACTAATCACCATAAACCCTAATTAGGTCATAACTTAGTCAAATTAGCTCCAAATTGAGCCTACTACATGTCATTGTGATCAGTGGACTATTGGTAAATCATAGCCACTAATTTTACTCAAATTTGGACACCAATTGACTAAGTTAGAATTTTTGACCCTTAATTAAGAAACCCTTAATTACCATTTTACCCTTCGCTTGTATTAGCCATAACTTGGCCAATATTTATCAGAATTTAGCAAATTTAAGTTCTATGGAAAGCTTAGAAAATAAATAATAGTAAACTAACATAAAATTTAGGTGTCCTTAAGGTAAACTTACTAATATGGCCTTATAGGTTAAATTTCTAAATTTGACCTTATAAGGCTTAATACTTAACCAAAATTAATGATCTTACTGTCTAAACTCATATTAGACAGTAAGTAATCATTCCACTTTGTTAAAATTTAGAATTTAACCCTAAGTCATAAAATGAGATTTAAACCCTTGAGTAGGGGCAAAATGTACCATTTTGCCCAAAATTAGGATTTAACATTTTAAAACCCTAAAATCATATTCTAAACATTTCAAACAGTAAATAGAATGATTTAGAATAGAAATTAAGTAAGTTTAAGTCTTAATTAAATTTTTGATTAAAATCTCAATCTATAGGATTTTTAAGAAAATCCCTAAGTAAAATGTGAGTGATCCTTCTTTCTTTAACATTCTTAAATCTTTCCATAGGTTTCATAACACTAGTTAGGAGGTGTGTCATGAGAGATACTCTTAGAAATTAAGAGCTATAATTCCTAGGATTATGAATAGATCTTAGGTTAGAATTCATCTATTGAGTAAATTAGGTTACTCAATAGGTGAACCTTGAGTTTACTAGTTTATAGATTATCTTAAGTTTCTTTAAATGATTATTTGATCTTTAAAGTTTAGAATTTATGATAGAGATCTATCCTAATGAGTTGATTTATCATTAGGATTTGCCTTAACTTAATTAATGAGATTTGGGTTCTAAACCTTAGACCTTTAGATACACTATTTGGATTAAGTGATTAAATTCCATATTTGGAATTTAATTCTTAATCCTTTCATCTTGATTTGATCAATCAAGATGAGGTTGGGACTCTTAAAATCATTAAAATAGGACGTTTGACTTATTATTTACCTTGTATAGTCGACATTGATTTGATAAGATTAGAACCTGATCAGTTCTAATTATTTTCCATCTTGTAAGGTCGTGAATCTGAGTTACACTCGATAGTAGGACCTGGAGATCCTGAACTTGTGTAACTTAGAGTAGATAGAACGATTAAATTAAATAACAAATGGATATCACTTGTGTCCTAGAAGAGTCTCTTGCTCACCTTGAATTGATGCTTTATATACCTTATTTTGAGTCTCTTACCTTGTACACATATATTGGACATAGGATATTTGATAAATATCTCATGTTAATTTTAAATTGCATACATAACATTCATGATTGATCGATGTTTTCAGTTTTTCAATAAATTGTGGCCTAACTAGTATGCCTCTCCAATCCTTGAGTCCAGCATAGCACGCTAGTTTGCTACTGTCGGTAAGTCTATCCATGCCTGGTTGAGATAATTCCCAGGATGGCGAGAAATAGATTTTGCGCTCATATGACCTTATTAGTCAGGATTGGACATGGTGAGTACTAGTTGATGGTGGTTTTCTATTCAGTGATTATTCAGTTTAGTACTTTATGCCTTAGCCCATCAGGCTAAGAGGTTTCAGTGATTTTTAGTTCAGAGCTTCTGCCTTAGCCCATCAAGCTAAGTGTTACTTTCTTTGCTTACAGTTTGAGTGGCTTGAATATCCAAGTCAATTTTTAGTATTGATTTATTGATTTACTTTATATATTTTATATTTCAGCATTACTTTTACTTACAGTTTTCCTGCACACTTTCTTAGCCTTGTTTCTATATAGGATGCTAGTCTTATTTACTGTTTTCATATACATATATAGGATGTTAGTTATGTTTTCAGTTTTATAATGTTTTACATGTTCAATTACTGTTATGTCACTTAGCATAATTATATATTGATCATAAGCATGTTTAGGATATATTTTCTTTACAGTATTTGTTTAATCTTTCTTTTGCTTATCTGACCTTGTTGCAGTTGCTTGGAGTAAGTATGTGCTTACTTCCTAGTTGATTAAGTTATAAACTATTATTTGTAGTTTTATACTATTTTTTTCTTACACTTTCTGCACCTATTCACTTTTGTATTAGTTTATGGTGATATCTAATTAACATAATTAATTGATTACCCTAAAATGTACTTAGACAATAATCAAACTAGTTTTTCTTTTGTTGGCTGGGGCCCTACCATTATGAAACCGATAATGGTAGGTTCTGAGTTTCTTAGAGCAGTAAATCCAGTGGAGGCCTTGCCATTGGAAGCAGAGTTTGTTCCTGAAGACCCTTAGATTTAGTTTTATTTCTGCTTTATGAGGTTGAGGGTTTATTTTCAGCTATTTAAACTTATTAATGTTGTAATAATACAGGTTAAATATTTTCTTTTCAGCTTCTTTACTTATTCTGTATTATTGCATTTATACTGTATGGATGGATGTTGTATTTTATGCTTCCGCACTCTGAGT
Source organism: Gastrodia elata (assembly GCA_016760335.1). Taxonomy (NCBI): domain Eukaryota; kingdom Viridiplantae; phylum Streptophyta; class Magnoliopsida; order Asparagales; family Orchidaceae; genus Gastrodia; species Gastrodia elata. The sequence goes on from CM028681.1 coordinate 18,082,913, forward strand.
TCTTGTATGATCATTTAGTGATAGTCTCTGAGATGAATGGCAAAGTCCTTAGTTAAGTTAGATTAGAATGTGTGTCTAATTCAATTCTAAGTGGAGACCTTATCATTTGGTGACCCCTCAACCGTAATCATGTCAACTTAAGAGTTAACAGGACCACGGCGGGGCAGGGCTGCCACATTAGACCATGATCCTTATTCTGAAATGTTCACCGTGACTGGACGCACATATTGCCACTAAAAGCCCCATGCTAGTGGCGCTGGTCGTTGAGACCTTACTTGGTGGTAAGAGAGCTGTAATGGTTTACTATGGAGTGCCAATTCTCCTTGCCTTGGATTAGAGGTGCTAGTCCAACCTAAGGGGGTCATATTACGAAGGGTCCAATCAAGATGCAACACAATAATAATTGTGGAGAAAGTCAAATATGCATGCAATGGCATCCAAAATCCTTACAACCTTAATAAAAATGCAACAATCCCAAAAGGAATGTAAAACTATAACAATCCAAATCATACTTAAAATAATTATAGCTAAATTATTGACTCAATTAGGATAAAATTATGATCTCAGATAAGTTCAAAATTAGACTGAACTAAATATACTGTGGGAAAGAGTATATTTTTGTGATCGTAATGTGTAAGTTTGAAGGAAATTTAACTAACAAATACTCTTGTATTAATTTTAGAACTTTTAAATACAAAAAATTATTAAAATAAAATATAAGCTCAAATTCAAAAAATTTAGTGTCATTGGGTTTGTAATAATAAAAGATGGCTGCACAAAAAATTTTATCAAATTTTGAGCGTCGAATTGTCTGTAATTAATTTTAAAGTATTTATCTTCAAAAATTAATTAAAAATAAAATATAGCTCCAAATTGAGAAATATTTGACCGAAGACGTTCGTCTCACTAAGACAGAACTCCTAGTCAAGTTTTGTCAAATTTGAAAATCATATAATGAAATAATAAAATTAATTATTATCTCATTCATCTCTCATCCCTCATCCCTATTTCCTTTCCACCACACCTTGTTACGTGTGCCCTAGCTAGAGCACGCAAAGGGGTCGACCTCCGCTTTGGGAGGTCACGTGGCCCCCAACACGTCGGGCTGCCCGACCACCGACGGGCAGCTCCCCCCCCCCCACTCCCTATATAACCCCCTCCCATCCCTCTTATTCTCCTTCGCGACCACCCCCTCATTCACCTCCGACATGCCGTGAAGCTACCTCCCCTTCCTTTCTACCTTGCTGACGACTCCTAACCTCCCTCTCCCTCCCCCATTGACAACACCAAAGCCTCCTTCCCTCTTCCTGTCTTCTTCTCCTTTCCCGGCCAACGACCAACCGTCGCTCCTCTACCCCGCCGTGTCGGCACCCTGCCCAACTCCTCCAAAGCTATTTTTGTAACAACCCAAAGTTGTTACCTAGCTTAAATTTAAGCATAATCATATCTGTATTATCATTCCATTAAGTTCATCTAGTCATTAGAACCAAACCTGAAGGTTTGGAGCAATTCGGAGCTCAATCGATTATTTTAGAATATTTTAATATTTAATTAATTAGAAAATTGAGGTATTTATTTTGACCTCAAAATCGAAATCTGACTTCGCCGTTGCGATCATCACCCCCAAATTAGTTAGCGGAGACTTTTTGAACGCGTTTGGAAGTCGTCAAATTTTCACGAATATTTTAATATCATTAAATACCCCGAAAATTAGTATAATTAAATCATCAAAATCAAATTCTGACTTCGTTGCTGGATTCCTCACTCCCAAATTAGCTAGGGGTGAATTTTTGGGAATTTTCGGAGAGCATTTCAAAAATAGAAATTATTAAATAAATAAGGAAAATAAATAAGCAATCATTGAATCTCCAAATTACAATTTATCCTATTTTTTATTGCTTGCTGTCAGCCCCATTACCATTTTCGGCACCTTTATGCCCTTGAGCTGGCAAATGATGACCACTTCCCCCCTATACTCATGATGGCCTAGTCCCCCTATCACCTCTCATTCTCCTCCTTTAAGAAGGATCTCATAACGTTCTTCCTCCCCTTTGCAAAAAGCTGAGCTCCTCCTTCCCCTCCCTTCTTCCTGGGGTGCTTGCTAAGAAAGAAGAAGTGCAGCTCTCCACCTCCAAAGTTTTTAGACAAATTAGAGTATCCCCTTCCTCCTATTCTTGCAAGGATTGAGGTACCTTTTACCACTCTCTTTTATCTTCTTTATATAGCTACAATGCTTGAATACATCTCTAGACATCTATGTTTAAGTATACAAGCTATTACAACTCTCCAAGAGATTAAATTTAATGCTATGTTTTCATTGCATTCTGTATACCTTGTCCTTTATCCACATTTTTTGTATAGTTAGGATGCTTCGTTTGTACCTATTTTGGTGTCGATGGAAAGGTATCGGAAAGACCATTCTATCGATATATAGCACCACTCATGGAACGCTCTGATTGAGAATAATTGAGCTTGAAAGTAGGCCTTCTAGGTTTCGTCCTGGCGAAATTGCCGTCTAGCGCTGCAGCGCCCGATTTTGCAAAATAGGTCGCTGTAGCGGCATTTTGGAAAAATTAAATAAATCAGTGATTAAATTAATTGAACAATAAAATTCGCAAAATGGACCGCTCCAGCGTGCCATAGCGCGCTGCAGCGGAAATATTTCATAAAAAAACTTAGGAAATCAATTAATGAAGTATTTAAACAGTATTTTGCAAATTGAACCGCTGCCGCGCGCCATAGCGCTAAAAGCCCAATATTAGATTTAGGATAGGAGATTCATCCTATTAAGATTGATTTGCTTGATAAGGTTTACCTCAATCATTAGATCACTTTTAAACTAAAACTTAGATCTTATGTCTTATCCTTTTGGATTATGTGATTAAGCTCAATCTTGTGGTATTTAATCCATAATTTATAGCTTAGTAGATTTTAAATAGAACATCTAAATTTATCAAATTATGATGTTGTGATTTATTAATTAAACTTGTAGTCGTATTTGATTGGATTATATTATAACCTGATCAGTTCTAATCTTTTTAACTTATAAGGACGAATTTCTAAGTTACACTTGATAGTAAGAATTAGAGATCTTGAATTTGTATAACTTAGAATAGTTAGAATGATTTAATTAGATAACAACAGTGTCACCATGTATAGAGAGTCCCTTGCTTACTTGAATTATTTGTGCTATGCATTTCTTATTTCTGTGCTTAATTCATTGGACATATCATATAAGAAAACTTTATGTATAAAATGAAAACTTAGAATAATTAGGATAACATTTGCCTTTGGGTTCAGTATATTTTAGTAAATTTGGGTGCACATTTACCCTAATGGACTGGGGTAAGGAGTAATAAGGATGCTTAACATTACTCATTGATGAGTGTGTGTTAGGCTTGGAACCCGTATAGTATTGCAGACATGCTTGACTCATCAGCTGTTTTTGGACGTGTCCACAGAAACAAAGTAAAATAACTAAAAATTCTACATTTGTATTTACTGCCTCCTCAATTCTATTGCTGGATTCTGTCTGCCCTAGCTCATAAAAACAATTGGAATTTCTATCTGCCCAAGTCGAGAAAGGCTTTGGGGATTTCACCGGCCCGATGGCCAACTCTCTGATATTGTAGTCTTTACATACCTATTTCAGTTTTCAGCTTACTGTGCACTGTGTTCTGATGTATATTTTAGTCAGCTATTTTTCTTTACTTACTTGCTCAGTTGTACGTATTTATAGGATGCTATACTTTACTGCTTACTATACATATCATATTCAAATTTCTATTATTTAATTTACATATGTCGTATGATCATCAGCATGTTTAGAATTAGACTTTACTTTCAGTACTTTTACTTACTGCATTATACATGTATATGCCCATTACTTGCTTAGTTATTGAGGTGTACTTTTGCCTCATTTGTTGCTTAGTTATAAATATTATATTTATAACTATCCCTATTTCTATGTACGCTTACTGCACCTATGCTTTTAGTTTACTTTTATTGTGCTTAAATATAAAAATGGTAACATTAATAACTCATGTAAAATATTCAACTTAAAATGTACTTAGACAATTATCTAATAAGATTTTTCTCTTATTGACTGGGGCCCTGGCATTATGAAACCGATAATATCAGATTCAGATAAGTTTGAGGAGCTGGGTGCTGAAGAATAGGTGCCTTATATAGAGGTGGAGCTCCAGCCAGGAGAGCCAGATACTGTTTAGTTTCTTCTTAGCTTCTTGTGAGGAAGAATGATTTGTTTTCAGTCTTTAAAACTATCTATTTAAATATTATAATAATACAGATACTGTGACTGTGATTTACTTTATGCACATTATTATTTTCTAAGCTATCTTATTACTATTTTTTATGTGATGCATGGTGAATGGATGTACTATTTACTTCATTTAGCTTTCGCACTCTATTTGTATGTCAGATTTAGTGACCGATCCTCTTAAAAGTTTATGTGCACGTCCTCCCCTTATTAGTGGATTGTGGATCTTACCTAATCCAATGATAAGAGAAGGATTGGCACAAGTGACCTCCATTCCTTAGCCTAATGATTATGGGCTTAGGGAGCGGGGCGCCACACACCCACAGGCTAATTGTCAAGCTAAAGTTGTAATTAGATCTTTAGGAAATTATTAAGAAGCGTAATGGGTAAGAACTTAGGCACTTGGTATCTTCACCTTCCTAGTGCAAGGTTTTCCTACAATAGCACTATTTTTAGGACTACCAAGAAAATACTATTTTGAAATTATTTATGGGTATAATCTTAGAAAATCAGTTAACCTAGTTAGCCTACCTAGCCATGCATATTTGGATGTTGCCTTAAATATTTCTAAGACTTTTTAAGCTTCATCACGATGTTAGATCCAAATTTAAAAATCTAATGAAAATTATGCATTAAAAGCTAACATGACTAGGTCTATCAAGAATTTTAATAAAAGTGATTATTTGCTTATTCTCATTCACCATGAGAGGTACTCCATGTAACGACCCTAATATTGAATAGGAACTCAATCCAACATTAGAGTGTTATCATAGTATTTAACATTATATTGGAAGAAAATTAACTAAACATTACATACTAATCAGCCAAGTATCTTTGTGAGGGTGTTAAGTTGAAAAAATTGTAATGAAAAAGTAGGAAATATATGAAACAAGTGCAAGTAGAATTAGAAAAATTCATCCTCTTAATAGTAAACTTATCACAAAAATAGTAAAATCATCACAAAAAATTCATCACAAAAAATTCATCACAAAAATTTAAGAAATTAAATATAAGTAAATTCATCATAAAAATAATAAAATCATCACAAAAAATTTAATTATTACATACCTTTAAAATGAAAAAGCAATAAAATAAATTCACTCTCTCACATGTGAAGTAAATGTAAATAAAAGTAAAGCAGAAGCAAATTTTAATAGTTATCAAGTACTAGGTTCAGCTCCACTAGTTTGATATTGCTCATGATCTATCATATTTTTGGTATTTAAAATATAATAGGGCAAAACTAAGAAAAATAAAAAAGTAGTTAGACAAAATAGTCTAAGCACATTTTAAAATTGACTAATTATTCATTAAAATTTAATTGGATATAACAAGCTAATTTACAAATTTAAAATTGCAATTGAGTATTTAAAAATATTCAAATAAAGAAAAAAAGTAAATGTAATTGTAAAGAAGAATAGTAGGAAAGGAAGAGGAATAAAAGAACTCACAAGTATGATCATTCTAACCTACAACCAAAAAGGTAAAGGAAAATCATTCTAAATAAGGGTAAAAACTACTAATGTGCATTTGAAAATAAATGAAATGGAAACATGTATATGTTCAATGGAAATTATGCTAAGTAAAGAAAAGTTGTGAAACATTTAAATAAAATTAAAGCAACATACACTGCATTTTATAATAAACTATAAGTAAAGCATAATACTGAAAATAGAAAGTACAAAGCATAATAAATAAAGAAAGATCTTAGCCTCTTAGTCTAAGATATACATAACTTAGGGCTATGTGAAATAAATATAGCTTAAAAGTTATGATGAGATCTCACAATCAATAAGATTGTAAAATACTCATATTTTTATTGTTGAAATTATTTATGGAAAGACTCATTCTGCGGGCACATACATAATGAAGCGATGAGTGAAGCACGTATGTCTAATAAGTAATGGAAAGCGGGGTCTCATAGAAATAAACACTCATATTCATTCTCTGAGAATATGAAGTTATATTCTCTCTCCTATTTAGCCTACCCTTGGCTATCCACCATAGTAAAACCATTATAATTTTATAAAAGTTTTATTCATGCACTAAATCTTGTATGTATATTCAAAAAGGAATAGGCTCAAAGCTAAGCAAGCATTCAAGAAATTTAAATAATTTTAAACTATGAGATGTCCAAAATTGTCTAATCTTAATGATCTACTTAATAATTAGAGCTAATTTAGCTCCCAATTAACTTATAGATATTAATCTGTAAGCTAATTATAAATAATAGTAGAAGGGAGAGTATTTTGGAAATTTGTAGTTTGATTTAGTTTATAAAATGAGAAAATAATTTATAAATTATATTCATGCAAAATGAGAATTATTGTACACTATTCCTAAGCAAATCAAATTAATTAGATTAATAATTCAAGTTTAGGAAACTAGTAGGGAAGAGTATAACTAAACTAAGCTAAAGAAAGTGGAGATTAATGTACAATGTACTAACTTCTTCTAATTAACTTACAAAATGAAATATTTCCTATCCAATCTAATCATTAATTAGTTAGGATCAATTAATAGGGAATGTCTAAATGTAAGGGAGAGAATAGACCACTAACTAAAAGTGCTAGCTCATTCTAAGTTGTAGGTTAAATGTAGTATATGAGTTATCTTAAACACATTTAAGAAACTAAGGAATTTCTAATCCAATCATTAAATAGCTTTAATAGAAGATTAAAAGTTTAGAAAAATGATTGATAACAATCTAATATAAGCATTGGGCATTAGTCTTATTAAAATCACTTAGTAAAATAAGGTATACTATTAGCATACTAATTCTCAACTTATTAAGAGATCTAAGGTAATGTCTGGAAATTATGGGATTAATACTAACTTTCACTCTAATTATAGTACACTAACTCTAATAAGTTCTTTTATTAAACCAAAATATACAATTAGCATACCATTAGCATGGGATAGGCTAACTACACCACTATAAGAAGCTAAAGAATTAACAATTCAATCATTAATGAACTTAAGAGAGAATAAGAATTAATGGGAAAGTGTGATAAGTTCCACTCTAAATGTTAGGGAATAACCCTAATAGATCATAACATTGCAATGAAAGTTTAATGAAAATAAAGGAAAGTCACTCAATCCTCACAAATAGAAAGTAAAAGCAACTAAGGATCTTCTCTGGCACGCTCCTCCTCCTGAATAAGCTCTTCAGAAGGCCCTACCTCAAATAATTCGGAGTCTGCCATTGTCGATATCACAATGACAAGGCCCCAACTAAAAGAAAAGAAAATTTTGATTAGACAAAATATTTAAGTACATTTTAGGTTAAGCATTTTATTAATTAAATGATATCACAAATTAACTTAAGCAATTTAGGAGCAGTAAAGCATCAAAGAAAAATGGTAAAGGTTATAATTAATCTAATTATAACTCAAACAAATTATGAGGTAAGCACATACCTGGACTCTAGCTGTAGAAAAGGTTAAGCAACATAATAATGAAAATCTACCAATTACAAGAAATATCCTAAATAATATGATCAATTTAACACATGCTAGTTTGCAATAAAAATAAAAGTACTAAATTGAAATAAAATTCTAATATCATAACATGTTTTTATATGCAAGCAAAACTATTGAATAAATATAACTTACATGAAATACTGTAAATACTAAAATATTATAAATCAAATAAAAGTGTTGTATATAGAAATATGCTGAAAATGTAAAGTGAAAATATTCTAACTCGTATGGGCATATTCTTACTTAGTCCTGCCAAAAAGTAAATAACACTTAAATCTATCTAATCAATTAGGAGAAATATCCCAAATTAAATATCACTTAATTCCTTTTGACTATCTAGCAGAAATATCCCAAATTAAGTATCACCTTTTTAGGAGAAATACCCTACATAAAATCTCGCTTCCTAGGGGAAATACCCTAGATAAATACTATCTCAAAATACTGTCACACTATAAAGGCAGACTAAGTAAGACAGATTCCATAAAGTTTAAATGAAATTTATTAATTTAATCTTGGCTCTTTCAATTATTAATATGCTTTATGAATGTATCAAAATTAATATAAAATATTCATCAAATATACTATGTTCCATCTAATGTGTTAAATATATAATAAGGTCCAAAATAAGGAAGCAAAGCATTCAATTACAAAGTATAAAATAACAATAAACAAATTATGTGATATCACTTATTATCTAATTAAACTGTTCTATCTATTATAAACTTATACAAGTTTAGGATCTCCAATATCCAACTATCAAGTATAAATTAAGAATATCAATCCTATCAAGTTAAAAGCAATTAGAACTAATCAAGTTCTAATATATTTAAATCAATGATGCGTATTAAAGTTAATAAATAAATTAAATGTCCTATTTGATTATTTTAATAGATTCTAAGCTAATCTTGATTATTATAAATCAAAATTGGGGGATTAAGGTGCTAAAATCTCTTGGATTTTAACTTCATAATCCAATAGGTTCTAAAATTAATAGTATAAAGTTAAATCCAATTCTCATGAGATATAATTAAGGCTATCTCATTAAGCAAAAATCAAGTTTAATAAGATAGATTTCTAAAATTAATCTAAAGTTTAAACACAAAGTAATCATGAATAAAGATGAAATTCTAGAAAGCTATAAAACCAATGTTTTATTCATTAAGTAACCCATTTACTTAATGAATGAAATCTAACATAATTTTTAAACTAATCCCTAAGGAATAAGTTCTTAAAGTTTTAAAGGAAAGTCTTAATGAATGGATTTAGGATACACAAAAGATTTGAATTCTAATATTAATCTTACTAGACTATTATTTTGATATAATTAACTTATGGAAGGCATAAAGTGAATTAAGTTCACCTTATGAGGCTTAAATTAAGACTTATGGATTTTTAAGTAAATTTTAGGATTTTTCTTAAAATGAGAAATTAAGGAGTTTAAACATACTAAATTGATTCCAAATCAGTCATAGTACTAATTTTAGAGGTTTAATTATGAATTTAAGGCCTAATGATACTTAAACCAATATTTAGGTAAAATGACTATTTTGCCCCTACTTAAGGGTCTAAAATTCAACTTTATGAATTATGGCTCTAAATTGAAATTTGTTAATGACAAATGATTCTTTACTGTCTAATATGAAGATAGAAAGTAAGTACATCAAATTTGGGTAAGTATTAAGCCTTATGAGATCAAATTAAAAAATTTGACTTATAGGGGCAATTTAATAATTTAACCTAATAAAATCTAAATTTTCTATCAATTTATTAAAATTTATCGTCTAAGGTTTCCATTGAACCTAACATTACTAAATTCTGATATGAAATGACCAAGTTATGGCCAAAACAAAATTATGGTTAATTATGTGAATTAGGATTTCATAAATGGGGATTAAAACCTAACTTTTCCAATTGAAGTCCAAATTCAATAAACTCAGTAGCTATAGTTTTCTTATAACCCACTGAGTATTTTAACTGGGAGTAGACCCAAATTGAACCTCATTTGGTTAAGTTATGACTTAATTAGGGTTTATGTGATTAGTGAGTGATTAGTGAAATTATTCATAAAATCACTAAACTAACCAAACCATTAGATTCTACTATATTTTATAAGTTATTAAAAGTGAAATTACTCAATTTGGATCATTAATTATGCTAATATTTACTAATTAAGTTTTAGGGTGATTAGGATTGATTAAGAGATCTAGCCCTTGAATCCTAAATATTTTTTTAGTTTACTAATTATTATGTCATCCTTATCAAAATAATATATTGGAAATCCCAATTTGGAGCTCAATTGACTAAGTTATGATCAATTGAAATTTTAGAATTTAATTAAAGTAATTAAAGTTATGTCCTAAAAGTAATTAAGTAAACCCTAATCCAAATAAAGAAATGAATACTACCAAGTTATTGAATTAGTATGTGAAAAGTTTGAGCCATGAAAGATTAGGATTGGGTCCTAAAGATGATTAGGCTAAATATCACCTAAATAGAAAAATTAATACTACTGGAATAATCTTGAGGGTTTGTTGATTATCTTAAGACCCATATTAGATATGTTTGGGTAAGTGTACACAAAGTTATGATCAAATAAAATTTTGGGATAATTAGAGTTTAATTTAGGGGTCCTAAATGTCATTATATGAAATATAGCTCCAAATACAAAATTGACAATGCCAATATGTTCCTTAAAATTTTCTGAGTTCAATGATATATAATTTTGATATATTTAGATTATTGAATCTCAATTTATAGAGGACTAAAGTTTCTATAATTAATATATTAATTTAACTTAGACAAATTAATTAATAAAATATAAATCCTAATTTTAAGAATGGTGGGACCCACATCATCCTTCAGAGGTGGGCCTTAGCTGATGGACGCTGTTGGGATATGGGACCCACAGTGCTGACAACGCAGCGCAAGGTGGGACCCAAGGTCGCAACGAGGCAACGCAAGCTGGCCCAGACTCGGGTAAGAAGCGCCACACGTCGCGACCAGAGGGCGACTGCGTGGTGGCAGGGTTCCACAGAAATCTCGTCAGTGCCATCGAACTGGATCGGGTAACGGGGATTGAACCAATAGTGACTAACCCGGTCCGAGCAATCAGGGAGACCCTTCGGCTTCCACTTCTTTTCGCGACTCTAGGATTTGCGATAGAGGCGATCGAATACTTCGATCGATAGCTTCGATCGACAGTAAATGTAATAATTGAAGGATCAATATTGAAATCAATATAACATAAGGATGAAGTAGTACCTTTAGGTTTTAGTAGATCGATGAGTTTGATCGAAATGAAGCACACAGATTGATCCCAAGTTTCTTTAGCGGGGTAAACTAAAGCTTTGAAAAGAAATGAAGGATTTAATGGGTGTTAGAGCAGTGGATAATACCGAAATTGCTGCGCGTGGAGGTGAGGTGTTGAGCGATCAGCTTCTTTCGCCGCGTGTAGACCTAGGAGATGAAGAGCCTCACCCATCTGATCGAGCGATTAGATGGCACAGAGGCTCCGTCCAATCCAGGCGACACGAACCTCAAATGGTTGGCAGTGTGAAGGTAAGGAGGAGGACACCATTAGGTTATATTAATATATTAATATTTAATAAATTATAATCCTATCTTCTTAATTAAAATTAATTAATTAAATGCATCCGAAAATTTCCAATAAATCACTCTCAGCTAATTGAAGGGTGAGGAACACAATGATGAAGTCAAATTTTATTTTTGACGAGTATTGAATTATTTAATTTTTTAGGGGATTTAAATAATATTAAAATATTTAACGAAAAATCTAACTACTTCTAAATGCCTCCAAAATATCACCCATAGTTTATTTTGGGGTGGTGAACACAATGTTAAAGTCGAATTTTTGATTTGAGGTTAAATTAAATATGTCAATTTCTAGGGTTTCTATAAATTCCCAAAATCAGGATTTGACCTATTTGATTCTTAATTTGGACTAGGTCTTAGTAGGAAACTTCTAATGACTTAATTAAGACACTAGAACTATAATTAGGACTTATATTAGTCATAATTAACTTAAGTAACAACTTCAGTTATTACAGATGGTAATTTTGATGATATAATGCAAGGATAGTTTTATAAATATTGAAGATGTAAGTCTTAAATATGGTTAATATGAAAGATTTTTGAGGTATGTAAAAAATTTTGTTTAATTTATTTTAAAACAAGTTCGTATAATTACTTACCAATTCTATTCCATTTTACTGCAATTGTCAAGCAATTCTAAAAATGAATTTAATAATTAAAAAAGATATATTGGATGACTACCAATTATATTTGCCATCTCTTATATATTTTATAATGACAGTATGAATTGTATTAGAAGAATATAAACTTCCACTTGAAAATCTACAAGATATACAAGACATGTTATCTCCTTTTTGTGCTATATTTTGATAGTCTTCTTTTGCAGTATGTTTGATAACTCATACTATGAATTATAACAATGCTGTTTTATGCTATTTTTTTTCTTCCGCGGTTCTCTGTAAGTCTAGATTTTTTTTCCATAAAAATTCTTATATTTCCTTGTAATTTTATTGAGTTCTTAAAATTCTGCTATTTGTCTATAACATCTTTACTCTTTTTGAAATAAATCCTACTGACTACCAAAATGCCTCTTAATAATATTTTTGAATTTTAATTTCACATTTACAAATCTGCTTGTAATTTTTGTGCGTGCTATATCATACTTGTAATTTGGTAGAACCAAATTGAACATATATTAAACATTTACAAGTTTGCTTGTATATTTAAACATGCCTTGTGCAAGCAAACATATACAAGCAGAGCTTGAGCAAGCTGTTAGATAACCAAGCTTGCTCTGATTAAGGGTGCTTGTGTCTTGGCTTGATTTCATTTCAGCTCTTTTTATGGGCGGTTGAGATCACTTCAATCACTAAACAAAATCTTATAACCAAGTTATATTTACTTAGTATTGAAGGGCTATTTGGTTGTAGGTACAATAATTCCTATAGTAAAATAAATACTGCTGCTGGCTGCTGCTAGTTACAGAAATTACGAAATGAATAGTATTTTTATGCAAAATGAATAGTATTTATTTTACAAAATAAATAGTTATAGAATTACGAAATAAATAATATTTCTTTTACAAAATGAATAGTTGCAAAAATTGCGAAATAAACAGTATTTCTTTTAAAAAATGAAAAGTTGTAGAAATTACAAAATAAATAGTATTTCTTTTACAAAATGAATAGTTGCAGAATTGCAAATGAACAATATTTCTTTTAAAAAATGAATAGTTATAGAATTGTGAAATGAATAGTATTTCTTTTGCAAAAAGAATAGTTGAATAATTTCAAAATGAATAGTATTTTTATGCATAATGAATACTATTTTTTCATGCAGAATGAATAGTATCATTTCATGCAAAATAAATAGTATTTATATAAAATAAATATTACTTGTTTTGATCATCATTAGGTTTACTATAAAAATTACTAATAGAATCTTATAAAATAAGAATGAATAACTCGTTGAATACATAAGAGTTCAATCAAATTCCTACATTTAATACTAAACTTATCATTTATATTAATTAATGTATGAATCTATAATCACTATGTAAATTATGGATTTTATTAATCCCAAATTATTATGATAGATAATTAAAAATAAAAAATAATGGATATCATATGATTTATAATATTTTGATAAACTTCTTGTTATGCTGTAATGTATTGAACCTAAATCTTAAATCATACACCAAGATATTTTGCATATAATAAATACTTTAATAAAACACTTCAGAGGGGTTTATATGGTGGATTTTATGACAGCTATTATTAAGTCTGGGCAAGCTATTAGTGTATCTGGAGACCACATAATTCTTTTGAGGGGAAATATGTGTTTATAGTTGACCCCACTTTCAGATAAGTTGAGTGACATACTCAACTTCTCACTTATTCTGCGCTCACATAATAAAAATACAAGATAAATAAACTATAAATTGTATTCCTCACAATCTGATTGATTGTGAATGATTAAGTATAGTCTTGTAAACTATATATATATATATATATATATATTATTTGCTTATGTGTGGCTGGTGTGATTTGAAACCATGACCTAGGATTACAAACTCTGAGCCCCAACTACTAGGCTACAATACCATTTATGATATATATATATATATATATATATATATATATATATATATATATATATTCAGTCTTTAGACTGAAATTACTTACTTTACTATTTTATAAGATTTTAAATCTTTCAAAATCATTTATGCAGTGTAAGATTTTCTACAAAAATATAAATTTATTCTTACTCTATTTTTCTTATTTAACATACAATATCATTTAAACATATTCATATTTTTTTCAACTGTAAATAATTCAATTGTCATACTAACCTATTTATTGCAGGATTAATAAAGATGCTTAAGTAATGTGAGAAACTTTTCTTACTTTACCTTCATGCTAGTTTCATATTGATTGCACAGCTTTAATTTTAAATTGTAAATGTATAATATGATATCCGTTTAATTATGTATTTAGCTTACCCTTAAATTATACTAAGACTTTTTAAAGTCTAATTTTTTTTTTTTTTTTCTGTGCCCTATCATATTTAAAAACCAAAATACGATAGATCAAGAGCATAGATAAGGATCAAGTGCTACACTTAAGAAAGAACTTGAGTTGTAGCTGGATTTAAGATCTTACTTATTCTTTTGCTTAAGTGAGAATGAGTGATTTCACTCTCAAAATTATAAATTAAATATTTATGTGATGTTTTTAAACTATTCTTTCTTGTATATTTCCATGACATGAATGATGAATATATAATTAGAATATTTGATATTTCCTTCTACCCATGATCCATAATATAAGATAATACTTAATGTTGGGTTAGAATTCTCTAATTCAATATTAAGTACCACCGAAACACCCGTTGTTAGATTAATATATTAAAATTAATAGTTGGACGTTACACTTTATCATTTAGAATGGCAATATTGTCCCGTGCAAGAACATGCATTTTCTTGATATTGGAGTCATAATTTAGAAATTGAAAGCAAATGTTGTTGATAGTTTTGATTACACTCAAAGGAATGTGTAAGGATCCGAGCTAGTGAATGAATATAGGCCACATTAAAAATTTTAGCAGGTGTAACCAATAGGTCATAGAGAGGAATTTGCTGGACCACCTCTTGGTTCATTTATTAATCATATCAATGAGAGCTGAACAATGAGAAGCATTTGTGTGTTGATTGGAAATGAGCAAACCAAAATATTTAATAGTAAGGAGCTAACTTTAAAATCAATTATAATAACCAAATCTTCCTTATTGGTGACCCCATTGAAAAATAAAGTATAAGATTTATCTTAGTTATAATGTAAGCCAAAAGAAATAGATAATTTGTAAATATAATCTTTAAGACATTTTAAATGTGCATGAGTAGCCTCTCCAAAGATCAAGTTACCATTAGCATATAAAACGTGGCAATATAGAGGAGCCCTTTTTAACAGCTACAAAATTGTTAGTGATAATGACAGTTTTAAGAAATTATGATAATGCATACATTATTATGAAAAAAAGTGGAGACTAAGAACACTCTTATCTGAGCCCCTTATTTGATTGAAATAATTTTTTAGTTTAGCCATTAATAGAAATTGAGAAATGCACACCTAAAATACACGTTTAACTCCAATTAATAAAATAAAAAAGTTATTTGATTCCTAATTTGCTCCCAAAAATATTGGATGATTAGATTTCACTTAGGGTTGTTTAGTATGAGAAAATTTGAAAAATTCAAATGTAAAATAATTTGATTATAGTATAATAAGATTATTTTACTGCTATTTGATAATTTTACACAATTTTATTTTTTAATTAATATGAAATAATTTGGGGGTGCGGCGTTTTAAATAAATTGGAAATGATAAAATTACCCAATAAACCGTTTGAACATTCTCTCTTTTGTTCAAACTCAAGAAATCAATTTTGTTTGAAATTGTGAATGATTTCGTTCAAACGTTCTCGATGTTTGAAATCGTGAAATTTATTTCATTCAAAATAGAGAAAGGTTAAGGAAATGCATTGAATGATGAAGTCGTGGACGATGAAGATAAATTCGAACGTCGCTCGTCTAGGATTTAGCTGTGCATTCGTTTGAACGGAATCCGTACGTTCAACCGAACAAACGAAAGGTTTCGTTTGCGGACTATCATTTCGTTCGTTGGGGGCTTTTCTCCGCGATTCTCAGATTTTGGCTGATTTTAGTGTAATTAATTTACTATTCTCTTATATATATTATTGCAAAATCAAAATGCAGTGTAAAAGTTTTCTACACATTTTCAATACATGCAAAATGTCGATAATCTTAATTTTTGTGAAAAACTTGAATTTATGTGCTATTTTGTATAAGAAAATTTGTGAAATTTAGTAATTTGATTATAATAAAATTACATTATAATCAGATTACTTTATTATTATTTAATAGTTTTTCATAAAACTTAAGTTTTTTTTATTTGGTATAAAGTAATTTGAAAGTGTAGTATTTTGAGTAATAAAGGGTAAGATTACCCTTTTTATGAATTTTAAGTAATGCATAACAACCACAATGAGTTCGGCCCCACATTGTGATGCTAGCTTATGCTAATGAGCTGAATATTTGAATAATTAATTTTAGTTTATTTTATGAGGTTTTCGAAGTAATTTAAAGCAATAATGTTTTATTTTTATTTTCATAAGCATGCGGGTCTAGTTTGTTGCGTCGATTTGTCGAACGAGTCATGTTTTGAATTTTTTGGTTAATCAGGTTGACTTGATTGTTTATTTTTATTTTATTCTTAGATTTTCATGTATGAGGCTAATGATTAACATTATTATGATGCATTGAGTCGACCTCCATCAAAGTTGAGGAGTGTAATAGTCACTTGAGAATATAAATGGTGTTAAAGAGGGGTATTGTAATCATTTGATTAAGTGTTGGCCATAAGATTTGCTAGTATATAATATTTTTGAATTATAATGGTTTATGAATGTTTTTCTTTGAATTTTGACTTGAGCTTTTGAATTTTGGTGTGGACAATCGGAACGGCTGTTGGTCTGCACAACCAACGATCTCGAATGACTAGGATGTAGATAATGATAATAGTTATCCTTTATTATACTTTATGTTTTATATGATTTTTTGTGTATTTTGAAGTACTCTCTCTTAGTTTTGAAATGTATCATTTTTCGTTCAATTATGACTCTATTTGCTCATTTAATTGTTTACTTTAGGAATATTGTAAGAAGTGGACATTTGGACAATCTACTCATCATATCTCTCTCAAAATTTTACTAATTACTTTGAAATCAGAGCACGCATTTTTTTAACATCCATCAACATAGTATTCTAAAATTTCATAATATTCCGATTTTACTTGGTTCTCCAAACTGCCGTTCGAAGTCGAATAGTCGTTTTCCCGCACGCAAACATCTTTCACTACTTCAACAAATCATTAGGTTCTTAAATAAAACCAAAACGATTCGTTCGATTCGTTCGATCGAATGATCAAATGAACGAATCATTCAATTAATTGCTAGAAAAGAGGCAGGATTTATGCATCATAGTCACAGTCGCTCGGCTTCTCTTCTCGCATTTGTTTGGCTTTTTTTCTCACGTTCACTCGGCTTCTGTTCTCACGTTCGCTTGGCTTCTCTTCCCGCGTTTGCTTGGCATCACAGCCGAATCTAACTTAATCTCGAGTTACGTCTAATTTGGGCTTAACCGGATTATACCGTGTACAATACTAAATTTAAATTGAATGTAAATTTTTTCTTTTTCTTTCTTTTTATTAAAATCAAACATAAATAATCTTACTTTACATAAATTTACTTTTAACCCATACAGCCCTTAAATCTTTTATCTTATCTGGGTAACGGCGGGATTGCATTGCCGACACAATCGAACGTCTTATAGGGCCGCAAGAACATTCATCTGTGTCCGTACGGCCACCCCATAACTGGGATGTTCGTTTCCTCTATTCATTATTAGCAGCAAGGAGTGGGCATCTACCATGGAGCTCTCTCGTTCAACTCCCACCTCTTCCTCACACTCTCGCCTCCTCTTCTTAACTTTAAACCCTAATCCTATCTGCATTCACTCTGTCAAAGCCAGTCGCATCTCCCTCCGCCGCCGCTTTCGATTCTCGGCTTCCTCAGATGCAGCAGAGGCAGTTCGTCCAAGCGAACCCTCATTGTTCGGCTTTCCAAAGAAGCTCACGGCCCAGCAGAAAATTGTGGATGTTTTGCCACCGCCAGCGAGGTTAGCCAGTTGCGTTGTGCTTACGGGAACAGCTCTGGCTGCTGGTTTTGGATTAGGGTTTCGCTTTGGGGGCGGTCGGGCTGCGGGGCTTGGAGGAGCTGCGATTCTCGGTCTTGCTGCTGGTGCCGCGGCTTTTGGAATTAATTCGAGTGCTCCGGAAGTTGCGGCAGTGAATCTGCGTAATGCGTTGGCTGGTTATGTTGACCCCACGGAACTGAAGAAGGAGGTGATTGAAGGCATTATCCAAAAGTTAGTCGGTGATTTATTTATTTCGATGTTCCTTTCGTTAATAACTAAAATTTTTTTTAGGGCATCTATAGTTATTGTTATCTCATGTTTTAAATCTAGGAGCTGTTTGGTTTGTAGACATCTATTTGTAAAGCTATCTTATTTAAAGGGGTCATTAATATTGTAGCTATTTGGTTCAATGCTATCTCATCTATTACATTTCAAAATTTTGAAAATGTCACTCCCAAATGTTATATGAATGTCAGTTAAGGGGCTGTTTGGTTCACCTACATCTCCGGTCATGCTATGTTATTTAAAGATGTCGGTAAGATTGGAGCTGTTTGGTTTGATGTTATCTAATTAATGACATCTCAAAAATTACCTAAATGTCACCGTGAAATGTTATCTGAATGTCGGCCGAAATCTGTCGACATTCAGATAACATTGCTGACAATCTATCGCAAGCAATGGGGTTCTTCGCGCGATACTCCAGAGATCCTCGCGTCGGCTTCTTTCGCTTCCTTCGCCTTCGCCTCGCCTACGCCTCTCCTTTGCCTCTCCTGCGCCTCGCCGAGGCCTCGCCTGCGCCTCGCCTTAGTCTCTCCTGAGCCTCGCCTTCGAGCTTCCGCTTCCGCCGCCTTCACCTTCGCCTTCGCTTCTGATTTTTTAGTTGTTTATATAAAAATTTTATGATTATTTTTTTTACTATTTATATAATTATCTTTTTAGTTATTTATTGTGTTTTTTTAACGTATAATTGAATCTCAGTGTTGGGGGTAATCTTACCTCATGTATAATATAACATGAATGATAATGAACCAAATAACATATATCTGAATAACATTGATATTTGTTATTTAAATAACACTGATATTTGTTATTTAAATAACATTGAATCAAACAGCCCCTGTTATCTGAATAATACTGCTATCTGAATAACATGCTATCTTAATAACTTTACAATTGACATTCAACCAAACAACCCTTAAATTTGATTGACATTCTGATAACACCATGAGGTTCTGTTAGAGTGCTTCGCTTCCCGAATCGGTGATTCACCTATGAATCGGGGAATCATTGAGTTCGGCGAATTGGCGAATCAGACAAAGTTGTGAATCATCGAACCGTCTTTGCCGAATCGGCGACGGCGAAGCTTCATAAGGCGATGGCTAAGGCATGCCTCCACCGTGTAGCTGAAGCTCTGTAAAACAAAGACGAACATACATAAGAAATTGCTCATAAAAAAATTTATCCTATCCACATAATTTAATTCCCGATATTCTGCAAATTTAGGATGGATTTTAGTTTAAATAACACTGAACCAAGCATAACCTATTATCAGAATTACACCTATCCGAATTACGCAATATATGAATAGTATTCTATATTAATAACTTTTCACTTAGCATCAAACCAAACACCCCCCTAACGTGGAATCAGCACTTGTGTGCATCTCAGCAATTTCCCAATCACATTATCCATGCTTCTCTCTCTCATTTTAGATATTTTATTACCATCAATCAGCACTTGTGTGCATGTCAGCAATTTCCCAATCACATTATTCTGGAGTTGATCTTTCTTGATCTTCCTTCTAACCACCATAGAAGATGCTCAATCTGTGAAATCTTCATGATGCAAGAGCTAATTGATCCCTTTTAAATCATCAGCTTTGATTTCATTTTACAGAAAGGTGGAACATCCGCAAGTAGAGAAACCACATAGTTGGCTGGCGACATTTTCTGTCCACAGGTCTCTTAAGACCCTCTTGTAGCTATTTATTATAAAGTTTCCTATGAAAAATGTTTAGTAGTTATATTATAAAAAATTTACCCCAATTTTAGCCGAATCCTTTTTCCCTATCACCCTTTAAATTTTTATTCAGCTCAAACAACCTGATTTAAAATTGTGCTTCAAAAGGGCTGCTTTGTGTCTATTGAGAACTCAATCCTTGTTTTATGTTATTATGCATAAGATATAATTCTTTTTTAACTCAAACCTAACACAGTTTCTTAATGTTTGCTTAGCTAATTTTTTGCACGTGATGAAGTGGGGGGGGAGTCTTTTTAGTATTAATGGTAAAGGCTATACTGACTATAGTTTTTGTCTGTTGGTTATAATGTTTTCATTTAAGAGAGATCACCAAAAGATGTTTTCTGTTTCATTTATTCTATGATTGCAATAGAAAAAGGTTTGAATTAAATAATTGCACCCATAGAAGAAATATGTGCTGAGAATCTATGTATCACATGTTTCTATTAGTTGAAAGTTCATTAATTTATTGAAGACGTTTTTGTTTTTGAACTTTCAGATATGGCATTAGTAGACATGATGAGGCCTTCAGGGAAGCACTCCGTGATTTGTATAGCAGGTATGCTGATTGCCAAAGACAATTCCCTATTAATGTTTCATGGAATTTGTAGATCAAATTTAGTGCATGTGTTCGGAGCTGCTATTCTTGGGCTGAATCGTTGAATCTTAATTGACTTGGTTATGTGAACTCTTATGCAAATGTTTTATGATTGTGTATGCTACTGGTTTCATTGTAAATATGTTACTAGTCTTTGATTTATTTGTCAAATAAAGTAATGGATATGTTGTAAACTGTCCAAAAATACTGTAACGGCTCATTTTGTTAGATTAAAATTTTAAATTTTGCTTGAATTTTTTTTCTCCTCATACTTGTATGTCAAAAAAATTTAAGCATCTTTTCCATGCACATTTTTATAAATTCACTGGAAAAGTTGTTCCAGGTTTGTTTCCTCTGTCATCCCACCTGGAGCTGAAAATCTTAAGGGGAATGAGGTCGAGACCATAATCAAATTCAAAACTGCGCTTGGTATTGATGATCCAGATGCTGCGTCTGTTCACATGGAGGTGTGTTATTTTATTGTTTTGCTCGACTTAGGTTATAAGCACTTAAGTACCCATGAATCTTAAAGCTATTTTATTATAGATCAACATTGGCTTAACGTTTTTTTTTTGTTGGTTCTGTAGATTGGAAGACATATTTTTAGGCAACGTATGGAAACAGGAGACCGTGAAGCTGATGCAGAGCAGCGTCGTGTGGGTTTCTATTACGACATTTGTACTTTAGGTGGTTGATAAGCATTACCGTATGTTAATTATTAGTACTTGATTGATGTGCAGGCATTTCAAAAACTTGTTTATATTTCCACTCTTGTCTTTGGTGAAGCATCAAAATTTCTCCTACCTTGGAAGCGTATATTCAAAGTCACCGATGCCCAGGTATCTTCTTATTGTTGGTTACCTTGTTGATCTAGAGCTACATGCTGAAAGCTACTAATTTATAACTTCTCATTTCACTTAAATTATGTGCGAGATTTGAAAACAACTTATTGAATTTTAGGGACCTTGGGTTGCAATCATATAGCCGTCATGTTCAGATTTAACAAGGCATAATTTGGAAAGAATTATAAGTGTATAGGCGTTTGGATTGGAAATTTGATTTGATAAATTATGTCAGAATAAGAATGTGATTAAGGAAATAAACTAAAACCCATTATGACATAAACATAAACCTGCATTAGTGATTGAAAGCAAGATGTGTACTTGTGCATATATATATATATATATATATATATATATATATATATATATATGGCACAACTCTATTTTTTATGCATATTTAAAAACATGTTGAATATCAGGCACTTTTAAGTTTTATGATTGCATATCCATCAAGGATCAACTCTTAGTCCATGTTTTTTGCTTTAATTATTGATGTTCTTATTGAGGGAGATATCCTGGTGCATGCTATTTACCAATGATATTCTTATAACTGATAAGATTAGGGATGGTTAAACCAATACTTGAGTTCTAGAGGACTACCTTAGAAGCTTAAGGTTTTTGCTTTAATAATTTTAAGCATAATTAATGGAGTGTAAATTAAATTGTATTAGAAGCCTGATTCTTGATGACATATCTAATAAGGACCATGTGATTAAAGAAAAGCGGAAGGTTCAAGTACTTGGGTTTACTTATTCAAAATAATGACAAATTAGAGAGCGATGAGTATTCAAGCTTGTTGGATGAAATGGAGGAGCGATTTAGAAGTGTTGTATGATTCAAAAATCTCACTCAAACTAAAAGGAAACTTTTATAGAATAGTATATAGCCTGCTATATTATATGGGGCTGAATGTTCGCCAAC
Source organism: Gastrodia elata (assembly GCA_016760335.1). Lineage (NCBI taxonomy): Eukaryota > Viridiplantae > Streptophyta > Magnoliopsida > Asparagales > Orchidaceae > Gastrodia > Gastrodia elata. The sequence continues at coordinate 18,105,378 of CM028681.1, forward strand.
ATGGGAAACTTACTGATAAAATAAGTGTTATAGATATGAGGTGGATGAGTGGGTATACTCGTAAGGATAGAATGTGAAATGAGTTTATGAATTTTGCTCATATTAAAAGAGGAAGATGAAGACCTAAAAAGATATTGTAAGAAACTATTAACAAGGATCTTCTCTATTTGGAACTTAGGGAGGGGCTTCTATTTAATCATGCACAATGAAAATATAAGATTAATGTCGTCGACCCCACCTAGTGGGATTAAGGCTCGGTGTTGTTGTATACAACTTTCTAAATCTCAAGGACATAACTATTAAGGATTATGTGATCAAGAAGAGTGAGAGGTTCAAATTCCTTGGTTTATATAATTAAAAGATGGTTAAATAGAGAGTGAGTGGTTAATAGAATCCTAGTTGGTTGGGTGAAATTGAGGTACGCTTTTGGAGTGTTGTGAGTGCAAAAAATCTCACTTAAATTTAAAGAAAAATTTTATAGGGCAACTGTATGGCTAACCATGGTATATGGGGCTGAATATTGGCCAACAAAGAAGAAAATTTTTGACAAATTTGAGTGTTACAGAGATGAGGATTCTGAGGTGGATGAGTGGGTATATTTGTAAGGATAGAATATAATAATGGATAAGTTGGAGGTTTGACTGAAGAATTTAATAAATATTTATGGTAATTATAGTTTTAGATAGATTAATGATTTTTAAGTTTGATGATAGTATTTTAAGTAAATAAAAGAAAATTACACTTATAAAAACAAAATTTTCAAAACTTAAATCGATTGTTTTTTTTAAAGATCATTTATATTGCAAGGATTGTTAGATTATTCTAGGTGATTATTTGATGACCTGATTTTGATTATTGATTTTAGATTTGCAAATAAGAAGTAAGAAAAGTAGTAGTAAATCTAAAATGTATTTAGAGTTTGGTGGTGGAGATATTAGTAGTCTTGTCAAACTTAATTATTTGTGCAAACTTGTGCAATTATTCTTGAGGCACAATACTTTGATTAATTGTTGTATGCATTATTTTGATGGACTTTGCTGCACTACACAAGAATATTGTTAATAGAATCATCAATATATCATTAATGACTTTAATCCAATATTTAAGGTACATATAATGTGATGCATAGCCAATTTAAAATTTAAAATTGTTGTGAACTTTGGAAACAAATGGAAGTGATCTTCTCTATTTAGAATTTAGGGAGGGGCTTTTTATTGACTGTGCAGAATGGAAACAACGATTTTATTAGCAGATCCCACTAAGTGTGACTAAATTTTGGTGTTGTTGTTGTTTAGTCAAATTAAATTTAAAAAGTTTTATCTTTTCACTAAGCGCATGAGTGATCATCCTATGAAACCATCAATAGATCATAAGTACTTCAATCCAATCTTTAAACTAGGATTTAGTGTAATGCATAATCAAATTAAACTTTAAAAATTCTTCTCATTTCTAATGCCTTATTGGTTACTTAGTTGGTGAATTCGTTAGGTAGCTTTCATTTCTCTAGTTTTGTTTCTCTTTCAATTATTAGAATTAACCAAAGCATTTTAGAGTACTGCACTTAAAATATTAGATCTTATTTTGTATGAATTTTCAATATTAGGTTGACGTTGCTGTACGTGACAATGCTCAGAGACTTTTTGCCTTGAAATTGAATTCGATTGGCAGAGGTAAGTCATTTTATTTAATTTACAATTATTATTGACATCATGACCAATTTTGAGCTTGGTCTTCTTACAGCTAACAACAAGACTATCTTGTGCTGACAATTTTGTAGAGGATTTTGCAGGTGCAATCAAAACTGAAGCATTAGATATCAGGAAACGTAGCCACAGTTTATATTGCGTATACATTTCTGTTGGTTTTAGTTTATTTATTCTGAAACACTGATCTTGTCATGGACATCCTTAAACTCTATTTTGAAAATCTCATTTTATTCTTGAGTTTTGTAATGCTCTTCTTAAAAAAAATTGTTAAAGCATGTCCATAATTCTGCTTCTAATAGACAGTTTATTCTTTCTTTTTAGCTTATATTGGTTTCTTAGTAGGACATGTACAATTTTATGTGTATCTATGGTAGATAACCTGATTTCATACGAAATATAAAGGTTAATGTGCATATACCTTGCTCATTTAAACAATATAAAAAGTGCAAAGGCAGCGAATACAATTTCTATGGAAGGTTAAGTGTGGAATGCTGTCCACCTAACTGGTTTATTAGTTACTACAATTGTTATAAATATGCTTTAAATTACATTTTGAACATTAAATAATGAATGGGATAATTATTTGTGCTGATAACTCCTTGAGGTATTGTTTTGTAAAATCTAAACGAACCCTTATCATTTCAAATCTATTTATTATTTGTACTAATGATATTTGAATTTTATTATATAGTGATAATGTCCATTTGTCTTTTATTTGGTTGTCTTTGATTGGCTTCATGTTTCATAGTCATCCTAGCTGAGCTAGTGTATATAATTGGTTTATCATGAATTTCTAGTGTAACGATTAACTTGTAAACATATTTAAGCAAATTATCATCATCTATCATCAAGTCACACTATTTGAATCACATAAGCTAGTTAGGCTCATGAAGGAAACACTTTCTACCAACTAATGATATACAATTACATGCAAATTTGCATTCAATATCATTCAAGCAAACTAGAAATCTTCTTACTGCTTTTGCTTTATACTCTTGGGATCTTCTCCAATACTTTGTGATGCTCTTGTTAAAGATTGATATCACTCAGCTAAATAATTGGGTTTCTCCAATAGTGAATTAAATGAGGAATTAGTTAGTAGGCTATGAATAATTTTAGGTGACCTTTCTGAGGTAACTAGAGTTAAACATTAGCATTGGCTAGGATTGTGACTAGGCGCTCAGCCAGAGGCTGGTCCTGTGAGGATTGGTTCTGGACGTGCTTGGACTCCTGGCTTTTGTCTAGCCTGATGGGGATTGTACGTGGGCAAGCAACTTCTGTTTGGTGTATGTTGATATACCATAAACTAAAAGACACGACAAAAATCAATGGCATATGAGCTAAACTCAGATTTGACCCCTCATTTTCAAAAAATATGCTCACTCATAATGGCTCAGCAAAGGTGAGGAAGGAACTTACTCATCAATGGCCAAGGGCAGAGCGTCCTCCATCAAATTACGTTTGCTTAGGACTAATGGATTTTCTCAATCCATTGTTGAACCATATTCAAGGGGGATCCCATCAACTTACTAACCCAAAAGGAATGAGCATCCGGCTGCTCATCCTCCCTTGCAGCTCTCAACCTCACTCGGTTGCGCAGCCAAAAACACATTTTATAGCCGATTCGAAGAGAAAACATCATAACAGGATAAATCATCATTGCTTTCCTTATCACAATTGGGGGAAGCAGTGACCTATGGATTCATCTCCTCCAACGGAATCCCACTCATTTCAGAGTGTCCAAATTCAAACAAACTATCATTATCTTCCGTGAGTACTTGAACCTCCATGAGAGGCCTTGAGTCAAAGTCAACCACCAAACCATCACGCCCTTCCCAACTTGCTGCAGTTTGTAAGAATGGCCAGGATTGCATTCCAATCCACAAAGAAGTTTATAAAGGAAATATCGGCAATGGTGTATCTTTCTGCACAATCATCGACCACCATTAGTTGATTGTCGGTATTGCACCCTACTTCTATATGCAAATCCTGCCCAACCAATTCTTGTTGAACCCCATCAACTTCAAAGCCAATCATCTGATCATTCGACACATCCTCCAACGCCTCGTTTCCTGCATAGAAATCATTTCTCTTTGGGATATACATGAACTTTTGCTTTTTATTAAAAATTTTTCTTTCCTTTGCCAAATATTTGAGTTGGCACTATCTCCCAATATATGTGTTCTTGAGCTGAGGATGTAGCTTGAAGCATGCATAGTGATCAATAGTGAGACAATGTGAGCAATAAGTTGGCTTGTTTTCAAAGATACATTCCTGGAAATATCCTTTCTCTTCACCCCATTCCAAATTTCAGATTCGAATTCCTTGGTTATGCCAATTTCTACAAAAAATTTGAGCAATCAAGGGGCGAATGAGATTGGCTGTAGCATAATCCACTCGAGAAGCTTTCCAAAATAGGAACCCAATGCACCAATCATTGTTAAAATTCATTATTTAGCATGTGAGTATTTGATATGAATATGGCACCCGCCCATCCTTGTTTTGTGATAATTGAAGCCAATGACATTTTAGCCCCATCTATTGAATGTTTATGTCTGATGTAAGTTACAGCTATGGTTAAATACTGTAATGTTAGAGAATGAATTGCATATCCAAACGCACTTTAATAATATCAATGCAATGTATAAATCATAGTCGCTCTTTCTAGTATTCAAGCGCATTTTTTTTCATTTTCTATCTAGGATTTTTTTCCATCTGAATAGACACAATTATGGGAGTTCTTTCTCAGATGATACTGTGATTGTGAATGTTATTATAATGTTTATGCCTTAAATGATTGAATGTATTTTTTAAGTTTGTTGCTGCAATATGTGCTGCTAATGAATATTCTATATATTTTCTCTGGGTGATTCATGAATTGATTTAAACTTGGTTACCACTTTGCAACTATTGGTTGCTTTACAATTTAGTTTTCATGCTATGAGCAATGTTTATGTGTTTCATGTTTTTGTTTTTAGATATTGTTGACACACAACTTATTGATGCGAGATCTTCACAACTCTTGTATCGTCTTTCAGACGAGGTATAAATTTGCTCAATGAAAATTCATATTGTATACAGCTGAAGTTCAAAACATATATTTTGAATGATTATAAAATATTAAATGAGATGAATTTTAATGAAACTATTCGAGGCTTATGAAACTGTGCCTGTGCATGAAAACAATGATTTTTTATTGTAGTTGTCTCAGGTTATCTTAACTACGGATGTCAAATTGACTACGCATGTAATCGTATATGCCTTGCAGATTGCTGCTGAAATGTTCAGAGAGCACACAAGAAAGCTGGCAGAAGTAAACATCGCCAGCGCAGTCAATGTTTTAAAGTCTCGAATGCAAGCGGGGTATGACATTCTCTTTAAATTATTTCCTTGAACTGAAAATTATTTTGTGACTGATAGTCTATTTGCATTTTTTGTTTGAATTGTAAATATCTTCTTTTGATCACAATCGCCACACAACTACTTTTGGCTACCACCAATGCTCTTCTCTACAGCAAACTTCCCATGATGGTCTACTTTTTAATTTGAGTTAGGTGTGGTAGATAAGATGTACTAGGAAGATTTAGCTGGCATATATGAAACTAGTAAATTTAGGTGCACACAAATACGATGATTTTAATGGTTTGTTTGTATGCAAAAAGGCCTAATACAATTTTTTTCTTTGGCTGTTCGTTAATATTTCCTGATCAACAACAATGAACTAAAAACAAGTATAAAACTTGACTCACATGACATAAGCTATGGAACATCCACTTTGTATCTTGAAGAACATGCATACTCTGGAAGACATTAGGCTTAAGGTTAAATAAAAAGTTACTTTGATTAGATGTGTGCTATGGGTTCTTATATTATTAGCCATAATTTGGGACAGTGAGACTTCAAATTTTCTTACAGAGCCTTCATAAAATATACCCACGGCTTGCACTTTTTGACCAAAGAATGCCTGTCTTCAAATAATTCATTATATGCACTAAAACAATTTCTTAGAATGATTGTTTTTTTTTTTTCAATAAAAGTTCTGCAACCTTTGCAAAAATAATAAAAGAGGGTAATTCAAGATAAGTGCAATGGAGCTTGACATTTTTTCTCATTATTTATAGAGAGCCAAACCCAAATCTGCGAGACAACCCGCTAAATAAATCTGAATCTGATTTTTTTCAAGATGTTTATAAGTCAGGATCCTTCCTTACGAAATCCTGACATTCTGTGAACTGCTCCAAATAAAGTCTTTTATGTCCATAGCCTTTTGCCTTTTTTATTCAAGTCATGGTTTCAACACATAAGCCATGCCGGGCTGTATAATATTTTTTATGGCAAGCTAGCAGTTAATAAACTGAAACACACTTCCGGATAAAGTTTGAAGACTTTGGTAAGAATGCTTGATGTGCGGGAACATGCTACATTGATAATCTTCCATTCAAACTTTTTCTTAAATAATGTACATATCTACTTAACATGAGATTTGAAGCTGGAATTGGTTAAGGCAAGGTGTGGGTTCCAAAGGTTTTTCATGAATTGGGTTTTTTGGAATAATGCCACAGAATCTATTTCATGTGTCATTGTTTCTTCCCTAATCGAACATTCACTTATCTCATTATTCTCCCATTGAATGAATGAGCGGGAATGAAGAAAATGCCTTGAAAATTGTAACATCCATTGAGACAATTTTTTGTGGTAGGAGAATAGGTTTTGTACCCTTTTTGTTTGGGACATCCGTGAAATATGCGTTTATGCTTTGGGATAAGGTTTTATTTTGCTTAAAGAATCATTTTGAACAAAGGAGATCAACAAAAAAAAGAAACTTTCTTTAATAATTTTGTGGCTAGATGCATAGTAGAAAAATCTTAATAATTGATTAAATAATTTTTAAATGTAGTTTGTGAGAGGGCCTTTTATTAATAAGGTTGCGTTGGAAGTGTGGATATTGTTTTTAATAAGTGAACTAGCGTCTTTGACCAGCTGTGAAGATGGAGGTTTCAAGAAGGCATTATGTTTTATAAGGCTGTGCTTGGTATGAGTAGATTTTTTTTAGTGTGCAAAGCTCGTTTTACTGAGCTAAATTTGAAGTAGCTTGTAGCAAGAATCTATTGAAGGTCATGCTGTGGAGGCCACTGAAGGACGTTATGTGTTGTAGACAACAACTGGATTTCACACCATATCACTAGTGGCTATACAAGGTTATGCTGCATCGTATTTTGATTTTAAGAATTTGGGGACTTCGATTATCAGTTAACAGTTAGCTAGTGGTCTTCAACGGTGAGCTTCTAACCTTTGTGGATTGGCATCGCGAAGTTCCGAAGATTTTTTTTGGGTTTGAGTTGAAAGTGATGGCTAGTTAACCTTTGTGGCAACACTTTTTTTTGGATTTTGGATTTAAGAAGTAATTTTTGGTTAACTTTTGGTTTCTAAATGAACATGATGGGAAATATTTAAATAAATATCATATTTATATATGGGTTGCTTTGGCTATTTTTGTTGGCTAGAGTTGAGAGAGTATGCTTAAGGTTCTTGATAAATTGTACGTGCTCTAATCTTTTGCTCTTCTCTCTATTGAGACGAAGTAAACAATACAATGCAGCTGTGTATGTAAGCACTATAACGCCAGTACATATAAAGTTGTGTTTTTTGTACTTACTTTATTTTATGTTTTTTCTATATGTTGACACACTCTTTAGCGATCCATGGAGAAAGCGACAACCTTTTTCTCTCCCTCCACCAACATTCTTGGGCAAATGTTTCAAGTATTGGTATTAAAGCAATGGGATGAGAGGAGATTGTGGTCAATGAAGGAAGAGGGGAAGTTTTGAATTAATAGGTTTGATGGCTGAGATTATGGATTTTGGAGGATGCATTTTAAAGACTTTTTTTTTCATGAATTGCTTTTTGGGGTAAAATTAAAAACTATGAAGCATCAAAATTATTATTTGTTATATCATTTTGCTTTATGAGAGGGGTGCTTGATGCTGGCATGTAGTGTGTTTTTCAATATTGTGAAAGAGGAGATGGTAAAACTTTGATGAAAATATTGTCTAACATGTACGAGAAGAACTTGCATGAGATAAAGCTTTCGTAATACAACATCTTTTTTTAATTTTTAGAAGGGCGAATTATCGTTGGTGACGGAATTCACCAATGATTTCAATGTTGTAATCATAAGCTAGTTGGAGTTAGTAAACCTCGGTTTTGTTGTTGAGACTAAGAAGTTGATCCAGCTTTCACTCCTAGACAATTAGTCAATGAAAGTAGTTGTGGTGAGTAACTTACTTGATTGTTTCATTAAAACTTGACGTTGTCTGAAATTTAATCAAGGAGGGACATTCACAGAAGATAATTAAGAGGATAGGCTTCAAGTTTTCCATCAATCATGAAGAGCATCAGAACAAGATTATTGGGACAGTAGAAAAGTTTTGGAAGATTAAATTTGAATGGGAAAAATAATAAGATATTATGTGCTGAATTTTTACCAAATTGAGCCTATAAATATTTGCACGAGACTTTGATGAAGAATAGCCCTTATGAGGTTACTTTTGTCAACTCAGGTTACAAATTTTTTGATGATGTACTTGTCTGATGTATCAGTCTTTGTTTTTTTAGAACAAGGTGCATTGCCTTAGTGTATCTCTAGCTATGATTTATTAAACAATTTTTGTTGTAGAGAAATTTGAAAATATTTATCTTGTTGATGATGAGCTCTTGGTTATTGAGAAGTGAGAGGTTAAAATAGAACTTATAATGGGAGCTATGGAAACTATAGGATGCCTTGCAGATTCATAGCTTCGAGAGAAAATTTAACCTTTCTGGTCACAACCCAACTTGATTAGCATAATGGGAGCTATGGAAACTATAGGATGCCTTGCAGATTCATAGCTTCGAGAGAAAATTTAACCTTTCTGGTCACAACCCAACTTGATTAGCATTGGGAAGTAGAAGTCAGACGACAAAAACATAGACTTTGCATTCCTTATATTATTGTTAATTAAACTAATAATTACCCAAAACAAACAAAAAGGCCACTAATCATCTAATAAGACTTTCATGAATAAACGACCATTTAAATATAGGCAATAACTAAACTGAACAAATATACCTGCTGAGTGGAATTCATTTGCATTGACAAGCTTCATTTATTTGATCTTTCTTCATAAGCCCCAAGACCTGAAAAAGTTCGGTGATGGGGTGAGCTGTTACATTGTAATTTTGTGAGTATATATTCGTTCTGAATTATAGTAATGTGAAAGAAAAGAAAGCAATTGTATGCTATTAAAATATTGAAAATTAATAAAGTTTTAATAATTCTTTTTTATAAACTTTATGTGGCATAATTTAATTTTCCATTGATATTATCCAAATTTACCTCACATAAAAATTATTAGATAATTGTTATGTCCAAAATGAAAACAAATTATGCACATTTTATATTTGATATTAAATAATATTATTTAATTAATAACACAAAAATAGTATCTTTTAATTTTAGTAAGAATTATTACTCCAAAATAGATTTAGAGATTACGCCTTTATATATCACATGATTGACTGAAATTGGCTAGACTCTAAAAGTGCTCATGTCCACACGAATTTGGTTTTAGGTATGGTAGGCCGTGTAAGAGTTGATGGGGTCGTGCTTGACACCAAAAGGGAAGCTATTTGGAGCACAAACATATAGAATTTTTCAAATATACATTATGGTTTATTAAATAAGTTTAATATTTTTATAACTAAAATCTTATGGGCCTAGGAGAAACTGTTGGCACTCTTCGAATTCACTATTGAAGTTGTGTATCATAGGAATACAAAATTAGAGGCTAAAATCTCTTTGATCAGGAATGGTGGTAGATCTGTAATAATATGAATTTACAATAAAAAGATTGCATGACATAAATGTAAATAAGAAAGAGTCAAAAGGGTTTATAGTTTTGTTGGAGAAGCCATAAAATGTTGTTTGGAAAGATATTTGGGGGCTATCTGGCAACAACTTTTATTGGGACTTCTATCAAACAAGCAACAAGCGTTAAACCACTCATATTGCTATCTGAATGAGAGAATGCTCACAGCATTTATTGTATATGTATATATGTGTATATATATATATATTTGTGTTTGTGTGTATGTGCAATGTTTTTAAACTCAAAGTGCAAAACATGTATTACTCATCGGTCGTACCTTGCTAAGTACAAGAAAAGGCTCTCAATAAACACATGAATTTGAGCACAAAACATTCCTCTTGGCATTCACAATACTCTTAAGTACTCTCATCGTTGAGCCCACATGTCTTGAACATTAGGAGTCTCTCCTAGTGCACAAAAAAAATTTATACTTGTTGTCGCCAAGTTGCTGTTCTCAAAACATTAAATCCTCTTATACTCTCTCTCGAGGCATGTGCTTTAATCCTCAAATTTGCAAAATCCTCATCTTTTGCCCGGAACCTGCACATTTAAAAAAATAATTAATGCAATTTGCAATAAAAATGCATGCAAACGAAAGGTGCAAGTAAGAAAAAATGCACAAGAAGTACTTACAAAAATGAAATCAAACAATAATCTAGTAAAGAAAGCAAGCATGTTAAGAATTAAGGTCATTTGGTAGATCTAACTAATTTTAATTGAATCAATCTTTAAGAAATTTTATATGTAGTTATTCTAAATGATTCTAATAGTTTTTTGAGCTAAGCAAATTGATTCCTAGTTGATTAGGGTTTCCTAGTCTAATCATTTTAGGTTTAAAAAGATCTAGCTCCTAATGACCTAGTTGATCAATTTAGATATACACTACTCGGGTCTTCCAAAGGTTGTTAGTTCCACGTTAACTTCAAACCCTGGGCCACTTTGTCTAAATGATCAAGTCATAAAACTCATTATCCCAAGCCTTCCAATGGATGTAAGCCCCATTATAATCAGGGCTATCTTATTTAAATTATTTGAACATAAGACCTGTTATCTTGGACTTTACAATTGGTTTAAGCCCATTATATTCTTGGGACACCTGATCTAAATGACTTAGTGTCCAACTAGTTTGAGCCTTTTAAATTGATGTAAGCTTCACTTTAAATCAAATCATTTTGTCTTTAATTTGTCACAACCTGAATAGATAAACATCATAAAATAGGTCGGACAATGAAAGCATAGACTTCTCATTTTTAATCATCTTTAAATCAAGCTAATAATTTTCCAAAACACATGAAAGTGTAATTAATCATCCAATAAACCTTTCATAAATAAAGAATCACATAAAAATGTAAGAAATAAACTAAAGAGGGGAACCATTAATACTTGTAAACATAGTCAACTTGATCTTTATCAAAGAGGCCTATTCTTAAAAAATGTATGATGTTGTGAGTTACATTTTAATTTTGTAGGTATATTCTTGCTTTTGGTTACCAATAATGTTAGTGAAATGAAAGCAAAATGCTTGTAGCTTTTAAAATATTTGAAATCATAAGCTTTGAAATTTCCTTAATAAATGATATATAATATAAATTAGTATAATATAATATAATCTTTCATAATTATCTTCACATAAATAATTAGGCTCATATCATATTTCAAGTTTTTCTATAAAAGAATAAAATCATCATTAATTATTACAATGAAAATGCTGTCCTTTTGATAGTATTTAAATTTTATCAAATAGCCCATTTCTTGTAACGTTACCATTTTAATGATAAATATAGTATATTATACTATTGTGTAACAATTTAGGGAGCTTATTATTTAAGTTGTTATCATTTTTATTACCATTACAATTGCCATTTTCTTTATCATTATCATTTATGTATTTTTTCTATCTGTGGGTTACTCCAAGATCATTACATATATACACTTATCATTCAATTTATAATAAAAATAAGCCTTTATTCTTAAGTAGCATGATTAATTTTTATTAAATAATTAGGTAAAATTATATAATATATAATATTTTTAATATCATTCTTTAACAATTATAGTATTTGTAATATGCTTAAGATTTATCATAATTAATTATCAATTTCCTTTCGTGTGATATGAAGATTTAGTGTATGCTTGAATTTGAATATCATCTTAATTCAGTTGTGTAAGAATATTAAAAATATACATATATTATGTATTTTTTACTATTTATAATAATTATACATTTTATGTGTGTGTATATATATGTATAAACATATTTTAAATTATAAATTAAATACAATAATATTAGGTAAAAAGAAAAAAAGTTTACAAAAAAAAGAAAAATTGCCACTTTATTTTGTTTGAACAATCTCAGTCTTTAAGTACTTGTGTCACAAATAAATAAAAAATAAATTTACTATAAGTTCTCATCTTAGTGTTTTTCATGAATTGAACGTAGAGGTATTTGATTCAATTTAGTATTCAAATGATCTAAAAGAGTATAGATTTTTGTTTCAATTGATAAAAATTTAATTTTAAACACTAAAAATCTGATGTTTACAAAACTGATACCTTAGAGTAGAAGAGAGGTTATCGGCACACTCTGTTTTTTTTGTTGTTGCTCAAAATTGGAGACAAAGTTCTCTCTGATTTGGAAGCTGTAAATTTGTAGTAATGTGAATTTATGGTTAAAATATATAAACAAGAAATGGAGATATAGAAGAGGAGAGGAAGAAGAAATATGGCTTTAGGATTTGGGTTTTTCATGGTGGAAAAAGAAAATGAGGCAGAAGAGGGACTGCTTTGGCTTTTATTTTAGTAGAGGGTGAGTTAAGGGAGGGGAGGATGGATGGCAGCTAAAGAAGTGTAATGGATGGTTAGGGTTTGGCTAAGGGGGCTATTCTTGGTTTAATGGAGAAGAAAGAGAACCGATCTTGGCCGGACTTGGGTGTGTAGAAATGTGACTACCCTTTTTGGTTGAGAGGAAGCATGAGAATGAAATGAGTATGTAAGAGGGAGAAACTTCAATTCGGAAGGTTGGCGATTGCTTCTTTGTGTGCATTCCGTCTCGACCCTAATGCTTGCGAACAACATTGCAAGTTAGGAAACAAGGGGGGTAGACTGGGTTAATAAATAGGTTTAGGGGTTGGTTGGGTATTTGTAAAAATGTGGAACTGTTTATAATTTGTCAAAAATCATTCTAATTCCAATTCAGACGAAACTTATACCAAAAGTCATCTTATATCATTTAGCGCATGTAAAAGTAAAAGCTTACACAATTTTTTTTATTTTACAAAATTGTACATAAGGAGCACAATCATTAGTTTTTGAAAGTCATTAGAGTTAACTTTAAGTTTTGGGAAACATTTAAAATTTAATTTTGAGCAATTTTTGTAATGGGATATTACAAAATTGTTGTAATCCCTGGATAAATCATTCCATACCTGCACAATGCTATTAACCCCTCAACCTAAACTAAGACTTGGTCCGGCTCCACCCGCTAACAAGCTCTAAATGGCCATGTCCAGTAAGTGCTAAATTATTGAGTAAAATTGTTTGACCAGCCTTCTTGCAGTCTAAAAGCTTATGCTGAAACCAAAGACTGAGCCTTTAACAAATACCTCACTCTACTGGAGTTATCTGAGTTGAGGTAATCCAGATTTATAATCAGAATATTTGGACATTATGAAAATATTTTCTTCTTTCATTAGCATATTGAATCATAGTTCTTGGGAAGATGGGCCAACCTGATCTTGATTATATTTACTTCCGTCTACCTTCTCCACCTAAATCAAGTGCCATCTTATGCCTAGGTAACAAGTAGAAGAATCCTTAATTGAGAGTTTTCTCATGCAACTATAAGTGGGATAGTTAACATTGGGATTATGTGCTGAAATGAAATCTTTGATATTAGATTTAAAAAAATCTTGATTCATTCAATATGTGAAAGTTTGGTTCGATATATCTAAATTGATCTTACGAAAAGTCTACTTAAAAAACCCAATTTAGGTGGTGGAGATTTATGCGCTTTTCAAAATGAACAATTAATATTACTTTGAACAGGAGAAAACATATAAAATAGTTGCTAAATATAGTTTTTTAAATAATACTTAATGACATTTACTTGAATATTTGCACATAGTATTTTTGTTGAAAAATATAAAATTTTGCATTATTTGATTTTTTTATTTCATGTTTTTAATTAAATTTTTCTTACTTATTCAATATGCTTTCCCTTTTAGCTTGAATCATCGCACATCTTACTATATTGACCCACTAATAGATTTTTAGTTCTTAAAATTCATAGTGATTTTGCAAATCAATGCTGTGCCATGCAATGATTCGTTATTTAGTGGCATGTAAAACAATTCATCATTTATAATTGAAGATAAGCAAAGGATCAACTAAAAGAGCTGTCAATTATAGTCATGACAAAAGGAATGGAACTATTGCATGTTTTATGTACCCTTCAATTAAGTACGTTCCACATACTCCCATTTTTGAACACCTTTCAATGTATTCGAGTATTTTTATTATGTTATTTGTGATTAAGATGATTCTTGCTGAATTTATTTTAAATCCTTAACTGAATTTTTTTATTGTAAATAGGCTTTCAACTTTTAGTGGAGTTTGAAAATGTGGATTAGAGTTTACTAAAACTTATGCACTTTTAGTGGAGTTTAATTTGATTTTTATCTTTGACAATGAGAATACCAAGTCTTACTCCTACTATGTCCGTTTTGTTATATGAATTCATTGTCTTCATTATGTATGATTATATATAACACCTACCTAAGCACAAAATTAGATTCTTCTTATTATTTTTTTGGTTTTTCTTATTTATTAACATGGCAAAATTCATAAATTTAAGTTTATTAACCAAGGCATCAAAAAGTCTTTGTTTAAAATGCTTCAATTATCTAAGATGATTTTTTCTGAAGTTTAGTCCCGCTAGGCGGGGTCGACTATATGAATCATTTGTTTTCATTGTGCATAATCAAATAGAAGCCTCTTTCTAAATTTCAAATATAGAAGATCCTTCCTAATAGCTTCCCATACCTTTTTTGTCTACTTCTTCTTCTTTTAATATGAGCAAAGTTTATAAGCTCAAATTTTCTAATAGAGGTATTGCACTGTCTACGCTTAGTAATTCAGAACCATTTAAGGTGGCATTTTCTAATCTTTATCACTATTAGAACCACTTCAGCCTTGCTATAGATAAAATTATTTCTCATTCTATTCTTATGAGTATACCCACTTATCCACCTAAGCATCTTCATCTCTGTAACACTTATTTTATCGATAAGTTTTTTCTTTGTTGGCCAACATTCAGCCCCATATAAATCTGGCTACATAGCTTGGCCCAAATAGCTACTTTATAAAATTTTCCTTATATTTTGAGTGGGATTTTATTTTGTACAACACTCTAGAAGCGCTCCTCTATTTCATCCAACCAGTTTGAATTCTATTAATCACATCACCTTCTAATATATTTGAACTTGCACTCCATATATCCTTTTTAGATTTACTAAGACAAAAATCTTTAGGTTTTAAAGTTGTCCTCCATAACTCTTCTTTAACTCCATCTCTAGTCTTATTAATTAAAAGAACATCATATACAAATAACATGCACCAAGGAATCTCATCTTGAATGTGCTCAGTAAGAACATCCATATTTAAAGCAAAATGATATGGGCTATGAGCTGAGTTTTGACGTAATCCAATAATAAAAGGAATATCATTTGACAAGACACTTTGCGATCAAACACATGTTACAACCATATTTTACATATCTCTAATAACATCAATATAGGCAACACAAATCTCTTTTCTCTCTAAGGCCCTCCAAAAAATTTCTTTAGAAGCCTTTTTAAGTTCAATAAAAATAAATGAAGATTTATTTTCTCTCTAAATTTTTCATCAAACCTATTAATATATGCATGGTTCCTATGGTAGATCAATTTGATGTAAAAATTAAATTAATTTTGAGAAATACAAGTGTCCCTTTGTAATTTGTGTCCAATTGATGTCCCCAAAGTTTCAATGTATGGCATATTAACTTGATTAATCTATAATTAGGATAGCCTTTTAGCATTTCATTTATTCTTGTAAGTAGATAAAATAATACTTTTTTCTCCACTCATCTATCATCTTTTTAGTCTTCAAAATAACATAAGTATTTTGGTAAGACAAGATATTTCTTCATCACTCAAATATTTCTATACATCGATGAGGATGTCATCCGATTCTATTGTGTTTTTGCTCTTCAGCCTCTTTAAAATATTTTAAATCTTAATTTTACTAGCGCAATGAATGAAAGTGTAATTGAGACTATTTTTTTAGTCATTAAAGTCACTTATATTAATTGTATTAATATAACCTTTATTAAAAAGCTTGATAAATATAATTTATCCATCTATGCTAAACATCTTCATTTCTAAATTTTTGATCATCGCTTTTGATATCTTTTACATAAGTCAAAATTTTGGTTACTATATCTCTTAATTATGATAGCTTATAAATGTGCCTCTCTCTCTCTCCTTTTGTAGTTTCTAATTTATTATATAAATCCTTGAATGCTCACTCTTAGCCTCACGAATTGCTATTTTTAATTCACTGCAAGCTAGTTTGTATTTCTTCAATTCTCTTTAGGCTTACATATAAACAATTCTTTATAGCACACTTTTTAATCTTTTATCTTAACTTGTACTTCTTGCTACAAATGAACTTGTTTCTCATGATATTTTGTGTCACTTCTCCATCTCAGCATTTTCATTGCTACAACACTTATTTTATCAGCACATTATGCTTTGCTTGCCAATGTTTTTCCCTTTAAAATATTGTTGGTCTTTTGGCTGCTCTTTATAACTTTTTTGATTGCCTCTTCTATTCATTCAATTATCTTGGAATCTAGTGACTCAATTGTATTTATTTCATTATTGTTATGCATGATTGAAAATGATATCTAAGCCTCTTGATCTTCTTTAAAACATGAATTTTCATTATGTCCTTGATATTATGACTTTTATTACGATTTAACGTTTACTCCATATTTTCTGCTTTGGATCTTTTGAGGCAAAATTTTTAGAGGCTGATAGTTTTTCATAAATATAGTCTCGCTTCTTATCAATAAGAAGAATATCATATGCTAATAAAAGCACCAAGTACTCCCTCAACAATGTGTTCAGCAAGAATTCCATTTACAATGGATATATTTGCCTATTAATAAGCTTAATATGCTGCTGTTGAATTATCCAAAATTTCCTTGAACCCTCTTTTTCCTCTGTTGTTCAGCTGACCAGTATTCCAATACTCTTAGCAGCAAAATGTCCCGAGTGCTCATTTCAACACCCGACATTTCCACTGTTTGGTGCAGATCTCTGTTTGTGCTTTGTTAGTTTTTCCTGAAAGCATGTGCATACAAATTCTTATCATTCTCTGCATGAAAATCCCATGTGTTTTACTTAATCAGCTGGTTTCTAAGGGAACCACGTGAACAAAATGAAGACAGACCATTACAATTAAAGGATAGCTTTGGATCACGAACCTTATTAAAAAACTTGGAGTACTGATTAAAGCAGGGATTTTAGTTGAAGGCACGTTGGTAATAAGTTCAGCCAGAGCCTTTGTCCTACATGTATTGCTTCTGATTGATTAAAGCAAGGTCACATCACCCTTTTTTTGCATTTTGCTTTACTTTTTCAAACATAAAGAATTAAATTTGTGTGGGTACTTTTGTTTGCTTGTTGTTTTCTGTGTTAAATCAAAATATATTACATGGTTTTAATAGTTGCTATTTTACATTTTTAAGTCTACATTTGACTATTTTTTAGAATGTTGTTACAGAAGAACTGCTCGAGTTGTGGAAGAGATTGAGAAAGTTTTGGCTTTAAATAATTTGCTTTTATGCTTAACTAAACATCCAGAGTCAAATAAATTTGTCCCTGGCGTTTCACCAATCTCATTAGTAGGTATGCTATCCATTTATACTATTCTTGTGCGCTATTTTTATTACAAGTTGGTTCTTTTTTGAACCATGCTTGACATTGTTAACTACAATCAGGTGGGGAATTTGACAGTGACAGAAAAATTGATGATCTAAAATTGCTTTTTAGAGCATATGCAGCCGAGTGTTTTCCAGATGGACTTCTTGAGGAACAAAAAGTAATATGCAAATTATGATGTCTTTTTCCTTACAAATTCTTTGCCTCTCTATTTTTTGTAGCAACGCATGTATTTTTTTCTATAAATGAGCGCCATAAGCTTATGAAACTTATTGTCAGGCACATTCGGAACCTTTAAGATTTATAATTGTAGGCTTGAAACATTTAAATTATTTAGTAATTTTATTGTGTTTTGTTTTTGGAATTTGTGAAACACAAAAAAAATGGATTCAATTTGGTGTTATTTACTCTGCTTAAGCATTTTAATAGCTTATTCAATCTTTCATCAGATACTTACGAACTCGTTTTTTCTATGAGGCTTTTCTGTTTTGCTGGAATTTTTAATTTTATTTTATGATATGTTTTTATTTTAATTTTGAGCAGCATCAAGAAATGAAGCCATTGAACAGTTTTTAATCATTTTGCTTGGATAAAAAGTTCAGATGAATGTCTTCACTTTGAGTTCAGAATTTCTAGGGCATCTAATATTTCACGGCTGGCTCATAAAGAGCCTGCATAAACAAAATGTGCAGAAATAATGTTGTGAGTCCTTGCGGCGCCTTGAATTGCAGCTATCTATGACAGGCTAGCTTTGAATCTATGCATAGCAGCACTTCTTAGAAAGATTTTCCTTCTGTTAATTTTCATTTACTATGACACTATTTATTTTGAAACTGATGCCATGGATTTTATGGAATATTTGTAGGCTGGTGAGGTGATCATTTTTGTGTGATACTATTTTTAATATAATTATTTGTTTATAAAATTAGTGATTTAATTTATTGGTAGTGATTTTTGTGTTAATTTATGTGCTATATATGCCAATGTGGTTTTGTTTTTTTCATTTTTGTTGGTATCAATTTGAGTGATTCTCTTGCTTGTGTTATTTACTATTTTTTATTATATTACATAGTTTTTCAACTCTTTAAAATTGTTTGAAATAATCAATTTACTTCTGTAAATCCCAAACTTGTCCATTAATCATTACAAATATTTCAAATCTAGTCCACGGATAAACTTTAGTAACATCACAGTATAAGGAGCTATGAATAAGGGGTATCTTGGGAAGAAGCAATGCAGTCGGTATCCATAATTATTGAATTTATTATTTCTCGCCACACCCTATTTAGTGACTTAATCGATATGTCAAAATAGGTTTTACTATTAAAAGTAATAGATGTATCAGTTTCATACTTCGATTGCATTTATTCTTTCCAAGATAGCACTTAGTTGCAATGCTAGATATTGTAAGTTGTCTTTTTTTAGATTTTAGGGACCTGCTTGAGATTTATCAGAGTCAAGGGACTATTTTGAATAATTTAATTTGTCATAGGACCATTTTGACTATGAAATGGAAGGGATATAAAGAGATTTTTCAGAGAGAAATTAGACTAAAAATCAAATCACACTGGATGCTTAAGTATCCAAAATTCTTTACTTATGCTGATTAATGTGCTACGGCTTTAAAGTTACATTTATTTTAATCAATAGATTTTTTT
Organism: Gastrodia elata; assembly: GCA_016760335.1. Classification (NCBI taxonomy): domain Eukaryota; kingdom Viridiplantae; phylum Streptophyta; class Magnoliopsida; order Asparagales; family Orchidaceae; genus Gastrodia; species Gastrodia elata. The sequence continues at coordinate 18,124,634 of CM028681.1, forward strand.
TTGTAATGCATTGTAATACTTTTGCAGTTTGTTGCTTTGAACCAATTGAAGAATATATTTGGATTAGGCAACCGTGAAGCAGATGCGATACTGCTAGATATTACTGTTAAAGTCTATCGTAAGCGCCTATCTCATGCTGTTTCTAGTGGTGATTTAGATGCAGCTTCAAGCAAGGCAGCATTTCTTCAAAATCTTTGCGAAGAACTGCATTTTGATCCTCAAAAGGCTAGCGAGATACATGAAGGTACTTGTATCCACATAAATCTGCTAAACTACTTTGTCACTTAAAGCTTAATAAATATTGTTGAAAACAAATGAATCTAGCACAGTTTTTACACAGCGTCAACTTATTAGTTTTTGATTGTATGCCTGATGGACATTCAGAGTGTTTCTTTGAGTTTAAATACAAAAGCGGCATTGTATAATGAAAGCTTTGTTTGCAAATTTATCTACACGAATTTTGATTGGTGGAAGAATTTGATGTAAATTTTCCTTTTTCTCTTTTCCATAGCACCTTGATACAGGTTTAATATGAATTTATTTTGCTACTCAACTATTTTTATCTGCACATTGCTGTTGTTTTGTCCATCTTATTCATTTTACATGCTCTTTTCTGGTCATTTTATTTGTTTCGTTGGTTTATTATCTTAATAATATTTATCAAGTCAGTCAACACCTAACATCTTATGTTGCCAGGTTCAGCTAAGTTTTCTTCAGCGTATTATTCTAATGCATTACATAAATCAAGTTTTGAATTCAATTGCCAACAACTAACTATATTTGGTGTGAGAGTAAATGAAGCTGTTTGTGCACTCTAAATTCTCTGTCATGTTTGATAAATCTCCACATCAATCGCTACTCTTTAATTGATGTAATTGAGTTGTATACACTGAAGATGCGCTATAAAACACCGCACATGATATTCCAAATAAGTTACATTGATTTCAGAATTTCATACATTTGCTGCTTTTTAATAAATTCATAGTTAAATCAATTCATACGAACCAAATTTTGTGCATCACTGACCATAACTGAAACTTTGATCTTGATGTTATTTTATAATAAGGATAATTGGTGGATACATATAATACTTTGGGCAAGTTCAGAGTTGAATGAAAAAAAAGAGTAAATTGTTTAATATATCCTTCACAAAGTATATCCTATTTGTTTGGCTCACCTTATATCTTTAATGGTCACGACAAAGAAGTAAGGAATTGTTCACTAACTAAAATTCATGAAAGGTTTACAGGTTTGATCACCAGATATCATACGTCTTCTTGCTAAAAAGTATCCAAAAAGCTTAATAAAAAAAAGAAGCCTAAAATATATTCATTCAAACTAAATTCAATGGTCTTATATACATGATTGAAAAGAGATAAAAACAGAGAAGCATGATTGAAAATTAAGATACCTGCATACATGTTAGGGTTTTATTTCATACACCATAAGCATACAAATTTAATCTTATAAAGAAAGTGAGCTCTTGATATCACATATAAGCACATGGTCTGTTTGGGGATTTTTGTTGTTGGTAAAGTTAATTATAAAGCAGTTGTAGAAGTTGTATTGTAAGTTGTTGTGGCAAGAACTTTTGTTATGTTTGGATACCAATATCTTGTTGCTGACATTGACGACTGGCAAGGTATGTGGTAGCCTTGCATGACACTGTTGAGCAATGCACACGAATGTTGATTATTTTTGGCTGATCATATGTGAAACTACAATGCAAAATATCATTTACACCGATCATATTTAAGTTGAACTTATGGCCATAACAAAGCAGGAAATGATGAGAGATCTATGGTTGTAGCATATCATGAAGGGATAAGTTAAAGGGAGGAATTTAGGGGGTGGTATTGGGGTCCAGTGGAAGGGAGGATGTGATGCAGGATGAAGTCACTGCTGGCAGTCTTGATGGGTTTTTTGGCTGTGCTGATGATGGTTGAAGTCTCTTAGTTGAACTAAAAAAGTATCATAAATCTTGGGAGAAAAGTCGAAATGTCTCTTCCAATTCAATGTTCTTGTTGTAGCTTCTCCCATATAGCTATAGTTGAGCCCCGAACAAAAGTTAAGCTAAAGATTTAATGTTCAAATTTATTTTATTAAGTTTCAAGAGTATCTAAGTTAGCCAGAGAAATGTATCTGATGGAGGTAAAGCTTACATTTGTTCCTAGAGTTAAAAAATGGCTTTCATTAAAGAAAAGCGTGATAAGTAGGGTCTAAATTATAAAACAAGCAAAGTGCAACTGTGTTTTTTGAAATAAAACAGAGAACATGTTGGCTTTGTTTAATTGAATTCAATTAATGTTTGGATAATTTTATTAGGCTCCATATGACATGTAATGAGCTTTTCAATTGTAGAGTTAATAAGAGATGGTCATGTTGGTGGAGGTGATGGAATTAATGAATGCATATTTGAGGCAGTTCTTGGGAATTGCTTAGAAATTTATAAAAACTAATTCATATAGTTTAGGATGCCCTAGCTATAAAGCTATCTATAATCTAGGGTATACCATAATGGCATTATAGTGTATCTATGTAGTTGGAAGATGAACTAGCTTGACCTCAACACTTATTTTTCGTAAGAATAGAAAGTAGCACTAAATTGAGATTTGGAAGTTGAAATATTGGCGCTCTTACTAGTAAAATTTTAGTGTTGATTGATATCATGTTTAATAAGAGAATAAATATTTTAGCCTTGCGAAATAAAGTTGGTGGGAGACAAAACACTTAGTAATACCAAATTAAAAGAAGTTGAAATATTATTAATAGAAGGATAAATATGTTGTGCTCAATAAACAATTTTTTTGGGAGCGAGATAATAAATTGATAGTGTAGATTTTAAACATTTGTATTTGGGTAAAAATTGTTATAGAAATGGCATAGGTATCATCCTAGATAAGAGTTTAACATTTGATATGGTGGAAGTCAATAGAATGAGAGTTGTATTGTTAAAGATTATTTTTGATAAGATAATTTTCAATATTATGAAGCTTATGTTTTCTCAAAAAAGATTGTATGGACTGCAAAAATAATTTTTGACATGATTTGGAATAGTTGGTTTAAGGAAAACTCAAATGCCATGTTATTTATAAGAGATTTAAATGATTCTATTCAAAAGGTTATTGATGAATGTAATAATATTTACAGTGGCTTTGATTTTGGAGATATTAATAACAACATGATGATGAATTTTTTTATGATTATAATTTTATGATCGCTAATACTTATTTTAGACATGTGATAAACATGTTTATCACTTATAGAATTGAGTATTTTAGTACTCAAATTGATTATTTCTTTTAAAATAGATAGATTGTTTTTATTGCAAAGATTGCAAGATTATATCGGGTAATAGCTTGACGAGGAAGATAACTTATGATTATATGATTGTTGTTCTTATTATAAGAAAGTGATGAATATATTGTCAATTGTAGAATTGAGGCTTTTAGAAATCATTGATTAGTTTTTTAAAGAGAATAAATCATTGATATTCCAAGGATTATAAGGTTATTATGAGTGATAGCTTGATGGACCAATATTTGTTCTTGGATTCAGATTTAAAAATTATCAAAAAGTATTACAAATTTTAAAATATGTTTGATAGTAAGATGGTGAAATCTTAAGAATGCCATTATATATTGTTTTAGGAGAAGTTTTATACCTTTGGGAATAGGGTTTTGAGGGTGAAGCCAATCTTATGTAGAATTCAATTTTTAGATCTATTTGTAAGATAGCTAATATATATTTTTATTGAATTGAAAGTTAGGATTTTTAATAGTAAAAATGTTTGGTTGTAACAAGATGCTCAAATCAATAATAAGTAAAATATTTTTTTTATAATGAATGATTTAAATGTAATAAATATAAAAGTTGGAAAAAATAAAAGGATCAAATATTTGATTAAAGTTAAATATATCAATAATACTAAAAAAAATCATTTTAGGAATGAAGACATTTCAATATTTGATGGATTGATTATTTAAAAAAGGGTTTTTAATGAATAATGTATTAAAATAAGTTACTTGAGACTGAAATTGGCATTTATAAAAATGATATATATGTTGCGCTTTTATTCGACATAATAGTAAAATTGTGGTTTAAATTGTTTTAATGAGGATGTATAGTGGAGATGTTAGGATCATAAAACATCTTTATTGATGCGCAAAAATATTTTGTTAAGGAAGGAATTTTTTGAATCACCAAGTTTTTTAACACAATTTTGAAGTCTAGACAAATGCCAGGTGAGTGGAGTATTGTTGTTCCTATTTTCTAAAATATATGTGATGCACAAGGCTATGCAAATTTAAGAAGAGCCAAATTAATGAGCTATACATAGAAGTTTTGGAAGAGTGATTAGATTTAGATTATATCCAAATTTCATAAAATCATTTTGGTTTTATTCTTGGTAAATCTACCTTGGTGGCTATACATTTACTATGAAAATTGATAGAAAAATTTAGAGAGCAAAAAAGACCTCCATTTAATCTTTATTGATCTAGAAAAGCTTTTGTTTAGGAACTTAGGGAATTCCCTTGGAGAGTGATGGAAAAAAGTTTGTGGCTATATATTGATGTTATTAAAGATATAATGGGGGTTCTAGCAATGTTTGATCGCATTGGTTTAATGATTTTTAGTTACCATTAAATTGCATCTATTTAACTCTTAGTTTACATGTATTTGCCTTAATTATGTTTTCTCTTGTTGAACACATTCAAAAGGATATTCCTTGGTGCATACTTTGTTCAATTTACATTTTTTTGATTGATAAGGTTAGGAGATGTTAAAGCAAAGCTCTAGTTGTAGAGGAATACTTCAGATTCTAAATGATTTTTTCTTAGTAGTTTTAAAACAAAGTATATTGAGCACATGTGTAAATACTTGGTTCTATTAAACAAAATAATGGCAACATAAGAGTGATGTGATTAGAGGATCCATGCTGATTGGATGTAATGGATACTTTCTATAGTGTTGTGATCAGAAAATCTCACCTAAAATTAAATGAAAATTATAAAGCAACTATAAGACCAACAATATTTTATGGGGAGGATGAGTGAGTAAACTCAAAATGATAAGACAAAATATGAGTTCATTGGTATCATTGTTGGAACGGCTCCATTGGAGGATAAATAAGAAAACATTGTCCTAGATGATTTTTGCTTATTAAGCATATAAAATGGCTCCTTTGCTGTACAATTGGCTATGTTATATTTGGCTAGCAAAGAAAAGACTTGTTGATAAAATAAGTGTTATAGAGATAGAGATGAGAATGCTAAAGTGAATGAGTGGGTATATTTAAGGGTAAATGAGATGAGTTCATTTGTAGAAAGGTTGGAGTGGCTCCAATAGTAGAAAAGGTTAGAGGATGTAGTCTTAGATGGGTTAGACATATTAAATGTTTACCGTTCTATACCCTTGTTAGAAAAATGGAGTATATAAATTTTTCTCATGCCAAAAGAGGAGGAAGACCAAAGAGGTTCTTTTCTATTTAGAAGTTATGATGGGGCTTTTTTTGATCATAATGAAAACAAAGGATATATGTAGGCAACCCCACACAATGGAACTAAGATTTTGTGTTGTATTTATTTACTATTCGTATTCAACTATTGTTACTATTATTGGTTTTTTTAATTATAATTTGTTAAATATTAATCAACAAATAGTTTTTATGAAATTTTTAATTTTACTTTGTAATTAGTTTAAATTTATACTTTTTTATTAATTAATTGTTAGTTATAACTATTATATTCTATTAAATCAGCTTAATCCTGGATAGAACAATTTTTGCATTAAATGGCTATACCAGTTTAAGACAACTTTAACTAGCTTTGCTATCAAATAATTTAGCTTATTAATTTACTTTAACTAGCTAAGCTAAGCTTTTTTCACTTAAGTGGTAATCAAACAGGATTAAGATGTATTTAACTTGTAAGGGAGAGTTCTTAGAAATCATTGCATACAAAATCAACAATGTCTAAAGTTTCTAAACTACACTGTCGTTTCTAGAGTAATGTACTTATTTTTCAATTTTGATTTATTATAGTTCTTTAAGATTTACTAACTTTGTGATCTGCAGAATGTTATGGTGTATAAATAGCTTTTAGAGGTTGAATCATGCCTGATCTGGCCAGTTAAAATGACTCAAACTTGGTATTTCTTATTGTCATTGATTACTTGGATCAATTTAATTCTAGGGTCGGATCCAAATAAGTAGAGCATACTAGCTTAGCATTTAACTCTATTTTCTCTTGTCTGAGTACGTTTTTGTGGAATGAATCTGTTAACTTCAACCTAATTATAAGCTTCATACAAAAAATAAAAATAAAAATAAAAGCTTCATACATGTAGATTCAGTCAACTTAATCATGATTTGTGAATCTTTTGTTATATTCCTTGCAGAAATTTATAGACAAAAGCTACTGCAGTTTGTTTCTGATGGTGAGCTCAGGGAGGAGGAGGTTTCTTCACTTCTTCGTATTAGAGTTCTCCTCTGTATACCTCAAGACACTGTTGATTCTGCACATGCAGATATTTGTGGTCGTTTATTTGAGAAGGTATTTAGCTGAAAGTTTCTCTCTATTTCTCTATGGGCGTGCGCTTGCAAGTGCACAATATATATATATATATATATATCACGTGAATGGTGTTGTAGCCCAGTAGTTGAGGCTCAGGAGGATTGGTTATCTCTGGTCATGGATTCAAATCCTATCGCCCACACATAAAATAAAATAAAATAATATATATATATATATATATAACATTTATTGCCTTTTTTATAAATTTAAATATGAAATTCTCAAGATTTTAATGAATTTCAAGTGATGTGCGAGGAGAAGCAACTCTATCTTTCTACAAGGGTTGTAGTTTTTCTCTCTCTATTTAATTTTATCATGTTTTTCTTATATGAGCTTTTTTTTGGAACAAGGTAAGGGCGGACACCCAATTTTTATTCCAATTAACTACAACAAAATACAATAGATAATTGTTCTTAACTCCCACAGAGCTATTAGTAGCAGAAAGCTAAAATGTAAAACATAGAAAATGAAAAATTATGCAATACATATATATCAAATAGTAGCAGTGGGAAAGATTCTTTCCCAATTGAAAACCAAACAGGAACAGAAGCTCAAGCGAATAGTTCTGGTTAATAGAATAGGATTTGGCCGCAACTCCTGCAGCAGATCGTCACAACACTTTGTGGAGACCATTTTATTGGAAGAAACACAAAATCCTACGCTTTCCTAACCCCATTAGGCCTTCAACCTGCATCAATAATCAGCCAAACTTAGATACACAAATTGTAGTAGAAAGATCCGTGAGCCAGACAGATTACTGGATAGTATATTCAGCAATAAAAAATGTCTCCTCCATACATATCCCAAAAGATAAACAACATCAATAATGAAATGTTAAATTAACCATATCTGTTGGTAGAATTTGAATAGATATAAACATTAGACTATATTTGCAGTGCTTCCGGAGATCATCAAATAAACTTTACACAAAACATCACCCAAATCAATCCAGCATTTGTAAGGCATAGTAAAGCATAGACACCAGATAGAGTTATCTGAAGTCATCTAATACCATTAGTAAGAAGGCAGCAGTATCTTCCAGCATGCCAAAAATAAGAAGAGAAATTAAGACAGGTCCCGTGCAGTTGCAGGCCACAAAAGTGGGTTTGCTGTCCAGCATGGTACCATTTGTCACCACCATCCAATGGAAATTATATTTTTTTTGAGCGTCGTATGACACATTTTCCTTTTGAAAATTCTCGCATTCCTTTCTAGCCATATATGTTAGGTTAAGATGCTACCAAGTGTGAGGTTGGTTTTGGTCTCCTTTTTCCTATTGGATACATCAAAAGATTCGAACATCTGCTTCAAAATTTTCGGGAAGAGAAACTTACCCACCAACCTAAGCTCCCTAAGGAGTGTAAAAGAGTAATTGCAATCAAAATATAAATGATTGATTGATTCAATTCCATCATCACACAATACACAAGTGGAATCTCTAATGATTCCTCTCTTTTTCAATACATCTCCAGTTTTAAGCCCATCGTGCATACCTTTCCATGTAAGCAAGAAAACTTGAGCTTATAGCCATTGTACCAAATCAAATTAGCTTAGCTGACCTTAGGAACATTTTGAAGCATTATCGTTTTTGCTAAATCAAGGGACATTGAACCCGGAGGGGTGGTTTCCCCTCTCCAATTTTGAAACTCATTTAACATAGTTGATAGGAACCTTTTTAGAATTTTTCAGCAAGTTAAACAATTTTGGCCGCCTGGATCCCAAATACTAAACCCACTATTATTCCACCAATGCCTGAGGAGGGTGGCGTTTGAGTTTATCCTCCAAAGAGCTGTCAATTTGCAAGTATTTAAGAGAACTTGAATACTAACAAAACCAAGACCCCTATAGCTTTTAGGCAAAAGGCTGCCTAGCTCCATTTTATAATTCTCATTTTCTTGCTCTCCATATTTCCATCAAATAAGAATCTTGCGCATAGCTTAGTAAGGGTGTTGATAACAAAAATAGGAATATTGATTGCATTGCCCCAATAAATGAAAAGGTTGCAAACATATGAGTTTAATAATTGGAACTGTCCTCCTAATGGAAGCCTTTTTTTGACCAATCGAATAACCCTGTTGTTCACTTTGCAAATAGCCCTTTGCAATCCGCAACTCTCAACTTGGTGGTTGAAATCGACACACCGAGATATTTAAATGACATGTTAATAATGTTGAGATTCATATAGAAGGCTAAGTGGCTTTGATTAGAAACACTTTTGGAGAACATGATATCTGATTTTGCTTCATTAATGGCAAGTCTAGCACAGGCTTCAAATTTTGCAAGAATAACTTTCAAAGCACATAGATTAGGGATCGTAGCTTCTCCAAAGCAATGGAGATCATCAACAAAGAAAAGACTAGTATAAGAAAAGTTTCCAGATTTAAAAGAGGTGAAACTGGAATTCCTAACCGCTTCATTGAAAGCCCATCCATAGCAATTGTGAATAAATAGGGTGAGATTAAGCACCCTTGCCTTAAACTTTTAGTGGAGGAGAAGTAACCTTTTAGAACACCATTAGGATAGAAAATTGTATGTTTGTAAGCAAGAATCCACCCAATTACAAAAGGTAGAGGGGAAACCTTTATTCTTTGTTCTTTGAATCACAAAGCTTCTATTAATACGATCAAAGCTTTCTTAGTATCAAGCTTGGCGCAAAAGTATTTACCATTGGTTGATGAAAAAGTGTGAAGGATTTTTGACGCCAAATGAATGTTATCGAATATATTTCTTCCGCTAATGAAAGCTGATTGAGATCTTTCAATAATATTATCAAGACATGTCTTGAGCCTAGTTGCCAAAGATAAGCATTGAATTTACACATTTAACCCTATTTTTGTATATTTTTAGTGTTAGAATGATTTACTATTAATGTATTTTTGTATGTTTTGTTTGTGTTTATGATTTTCATAGCAACTTAAGCAATCCAATGATGCTGCCATAGGAATTGGCTAAAGAAGGAGAGCAGGCATGCGCGCCTAGGCTCCTCATGCCAAACCCTTGAGCAGTAGTGGATAGTAGGCTAGACATTTAGGCGCTCTCCGGGTGCCAACCAAACAGAGAGCATTGCGCTCAGGCGCGCCACAGACGCCATCCAAACAGAGAGCATTGTGGTTAGATGCGTCTTGGGTGCCAACCATACATAGAGCACTGCCCTCAGGCGCGCCTCGGGCGCCAGACAAACAGAGAGCAGTGTGCTCAGGTGCCATACCTGTACCAAACTGAACAATAGGTGCTTAAGCGCTTGTTAACCCGAACCACGCGCGCTCAGGCGCGCCTAGGCGCCCAACATTGTTCAAATTGCGAGTCGTCAAATTCTAATCATGAAAAAGGAGGTGACCTTTGGCATTTCAGGGGGGTTTAAAAGCTAAATATTAAAACCCTAACAGAGAGGATCATTAGGGGACCCTTAGGGAGAAAATAGAGAGCCATCTTAGAAGATTTTGGAGTTGCCTCAAAAAAGAAAGGGAAAAACCCTAAAGTTGCCATTGGAAAAGCTGTAGGAGCAGGAAGAAGAAAAAGGCGAAGAAGAAGAGAACCCTTGAGGGACGTTCCTTCAGTAATATCTATCCTTTCCCCCTTCTCGCTTTCTAAATTAATTGTTGTAGAGATCATGTTATCTTTGAATGTTCAAACAATTTTTGCTTGTGATTTCATTGTAATGTAAGTCTAAACCTCTTTTTTTGGGGAGGGTTAGGCTAGACCTATGTAGCAGTGTTTTCATGTGCAATACTAAGATTTTTTTGTGATAATCTTGTGATAGATTCATGCTATTTTTATTGTTAAACCATTGAATGTATGCTTTTACAAATTCATTATTATTGCTTGGCATCATTCATGTCACACTTTGACTTTGATCAAATAAAAAGTTCTGACTAAGGGATTATGTGCACATGAATGTTTGTCCTTCATGTTGCACTAAAGCCTTGATCGAAGCAAAAATTATGATCAAGGGTTTATGTACACATGAATGTTTCATGTTCTTTCGTGTTCCAGTTAAATGAAATCTTTCACTCTATATAATAAGGCTAGATTGAGTAAATGGTTGCTGGAGTAGAGATGTCTGCATGCTTCCCTTTGAACATGAGTCTATCTATGTGCATGTGAGAACATAGATGGGAATCTAGTTCCATTTGCACTAGATAGGGAATGTCATTAGCTCATTAAGAAACCACTGTTAGGATGTTAAAGTCTGAAGTCAATGGATCTATTATGGAGATCTGCTAAAGACGACCTTAGGGTTCAGCAATGAGTGACCCATGTGCGTGAGACATCTCTAGTGGATTTATTTAGCCTCTTGAAGCTTAAATTTTGACTCGCACAAGCTATTTAAATTAAGCTCAGTATGCACTTAAAATAATGAACTATAGTTGATCGGCCTAATTCTCCCCGATTTCTTAAATATCGTTAAGGTCCTCACTTAATGTTATATTTACTTTATTTGCATCATAGAGTATCTTAGTTTAAAACCAAACCATAAATCAACCGTTTAGGCATTAGCAACGAGATTAGTAGCTAGTAACCATTAATTGATCTTTGAGGACGATAAATCCAGAACTCCCGTTCCTTTATTACTCCAGATTACGTGCACTTGCATGTATCCAAAAAAATACTATTTTGTGGCTTGTCACCAAAATCTTTGCTATTAGCTTGTAAAATGTGTTGCACAATGAGATTGGGCGAATATCATCAATTCCATTAACATGAGAAGATTTTGGAACAAGGGCAATTGCACTATGAGTTACCCTCTTTGGAAGTTTGCTCGTAACAAAGAAATGTTGAATAGTTTTGAGCACCCTCTTTTATTAAATCCCAATTAGATTTGAAGAACTCCGAGGTAAATACATCAGGTCCGGAGCTGCCTCCGAATTTATAGATTCGAGAGATTAATACATTTCTTGGTCAGTGTCTGGTTCTATTAAAGCGGTGGCTTGAATAATCAAGTTGCCTGCTGGACAGATCTTACTACCTGCATAATAGTGCGGAGTATTAAATAGAACATCAAAATGATTAATTAATTAAGTTTTTAACTCCTCGGAATTCTTTGCGTCATCAATACACTATAATGTTTCCCTTGATCTTCGTGAACCAATATGCTTATAAAGAAATTTAGGTCACATCTCCAGTATTGAACTATTTAACTTAGCTCAGTGTTTAGCCAAATAATTTCTTTCTTAAGGTTACATTTGTATTCTTCCCTTATCATTCGACATTCTTTCTGTCTCACGCTTGGCAATATAGTTTTTGAAGTAATTGATTTTGGGCATTTTTAAAAGCAAGCTCTCTTTAACTTTCACAAGCTTATTCAAAAGAACATGCATTGGATCCCCTTTAACACATAAGTATTCCAAGCTAACCTTGTAACATTGGAGTAGTTAAGATTAAACCTCCATTCATTATTATACTGGATACGCTTTCTTTTGTAACTATCATTACTTAAGCAATGATTAGTGGTGAGTGATCAGACATGGCCGAGTTTATGGCTTTCTAAAAGGAATGAGGATGATAGAGAAGCCATTCCGAATTGCAGATAGCTCTATCAGGTTCAGCATGAATAAGATTACTTTTTTGATTATTATACCACACATAGCTAGTTCCACATGAAGACAGGTCATCCAATGCATTATTGAATATAAAAGTATAGCCGAGAGTAGCTCCTCCAATCTTATCTTTAGAAGTCCAAACACAGTTGAAGTTTCCAACTATAATCCAAGGATATGAGATAAGTTCTTCCAAAGATTTCTCCTCCCTTTTAGTTGTTATTTGCATAAACGATAATAGCAAAAACCATCAAAAACAGTATTTAACATGCCATGAATAAATTGATATATTTTTTCAATGGTAGTAAAGGTGGCTAAATCTTGATTCCATACAATAATAATACGTCCATTGTTTGAAAAATTGAACTTGTGGTCATGTCCAATATTTTTTAAATTGCAAAAATGATTACTGTTCAGCATTGAAAGAAGCTTGATTTCATCAAGCTTGGTTTCGAGGAGAGCAATAAAATACACATTGAAGTGAGTAATTAAGGCCTTACAATAAAAAATATTGATATCATTGTTTTGTCCCCAGAGTTTGCCAACTTAGAAGTTGGAAATTATGTGTTTTAGAAAATTATTTACTCCCGGGGCCTCTACTGCCCCATCTAGTCATTATACGAAATCCAGAGGATGAAGATTCCTCAGAAGCCGACACTGCAGAATTGGATACAGGTGATTGTCTTGGAGAAAATGCTGTAAATTAAAGTTTGAGTCTCCTTCATTGTTTCGTCTTGGGCGGGTCGACTGGTTTAAAACACCTGTTGCGGTTCTAGCCGGTCATAGTGGAGGAAATTCCCTGTTATTTTCAAATAGCAAAGCTGTCGGGTGATTCGAAGTGGGTTGAGTAATTTGAGGGACTGCAGTGGGCATAGCAGAATTCAAGGGTTTAGTATTTGATCTCCCCGTTACCGACCTTGATTTCACCCTATTTCGGTATCTTGAAGGATGCGTAGCAGAGGCCTAACAGATCTACCTCTGTTTGGCATCCCTCCATTTCTGCATTTGCATGCATCAGATGAAAGTATGAAATGGCTACATTTCTCACAAAGCTTGGGCCTCCACTCGTATTCAACCTTCTGTGAATATTGAGAGCCAAGCGAGCATGTTGGCAGAATTTAAACACAGACACTGGCAAAAGACAGCCTTTTCTTTTGCTTAGTAAGTGAATAGGCAAGAACCGGAATGCCAATCTAAGAAATATTTGAGAAATACATCGAATCTCCATCACTCAGCGAATAAGAAAGAGGGAAATCAATGTCCGAACCTCCAATCGACGGGAATAGATCTTTCCATGAGGTAGCAGCCATTGCGTTTAGAGGAGGGCGCCAGAGGCACAACATTAATCACCCCTATCCAAATTTTCTTATGAGCTTTGCTATAGTGTACCTAATTTGACAGATGTAATGCTCTTCTGATGAGATAGCAATCATAAGTGTAGTATGGTAGTGGTGCAATGCACATTCAAAGTGTGCCATATAATTCTAAACTTTTATTATTCGCGGAAGCTTTACATTGATCATTTATATAAGAAGGATAGAGTACTCATCATACTAAAGTAGTCGAGAGAATTTTGGCAAATTATTTTTAATTTTATAAAAGAACGGTAGCTCTGTGATGTGGCATTTTGGATTTATTCATAATACTGGCTCACGAATATGGAATCATAAGGTGATAATGGCGGTTCATATGGCTCAGGTTGTTAAAGATGCGATCGCTTCAGGGGTTGACGGTTATGATGCTGACATTAGGGCATCTGTGAGGAAAGCCGCTCAGGGTTTACGCCTACCAAAGGATGCTGCCATGGCTATTGCTGGCAAGGCGGTATGCACTGTTGGCCATCTGAAGCAAGTAAAGTAGATTTTCTTGATAGTCCACTAAAAAATCTCCCTTTTTTTGCAGGTCCGCAAGGTATTCTTAACCTATGTGCAGCGCTCAAAGGGGGCTGGCAATCAAATTGAAGCTGCAAAGGAACTTAAGAAGATGATTGCATTCAACACCTTGGTTGTAACTGAATTAATATTTGACATTAAAGGAGAGCCCATTACTAGAGATCCCATCGAAGTTGAGATTAATCCAACAGAGGTAGTAGACGAAGAGGAGTGGGAATCTCTGCAGACATTGCGAAAGTCGAGACCCACCAAAGCTCTTGAAGCAAAGCTGGGAAAGGGTGGCCAAACAGAAATAAATTTGAAGGATGATCTCCCGGAAAGGGATAGGGTCGAAATCTATAGAACATATCTTCTCTTCTGCCTTTCAGGAGAGGTGACTGTTGTTCCCTTCGGGGCTCAGATCACTACAAAGAAGGATGACTCGGAGTATCTTTTGCTGAATCAGCTCGGTGGAATACTTGGTTTGACCAGCAAAGAAATTGCGGAGATCCATAGGAGTCTAGCCGAGCAGGCGTTCATGAAGCAGGCTGAGGTGATTCTTGCCGACGGGCAGCTGACTAAATCTAAGATTGATCAGCTAAGCAAGGTTCAGAATCAAGTTGGATTGCCTGTTGAATATGCTCAGAAAGTAATCAAGAACATAACCACAACCAAAATGGCTGCGGCCATTGAGACTGCCGTCAGTCAAGGGAGGATAGGAATTCAGCAGGTTCGTGAACTGAAGGAAGCCAACGTTGATCTAGACAGCATGATATCGGTGCGTTTGCGCGAGAATCTATTCATAAAAACGGTCGAGGAAATCTTTTCTTCAGGAACAGGTGTATTCGATGAAGTCGAGGTTTATGCCAATATCCCGTCTGATCTTAACCTAGATGCAGAGAAAGCCCGAGGCGTCGTTCAGAAGATTGCCATGCAGAGGCTGTCAAATTCACTTGTTCAGGCTGTGGCTTTGCTTCGCCAGAGGAACCGGGATGGAGTGGTATGACCTTTATTTTTAACCTATTAAGAATAATAGCCTATTATAATCAATCCATAATCTGCAGGTTGCCTCTCTGAATGACATGTTGGCCTGTGACACTGCTGTGCCTTCTGAGCCCCTGCCTTGGTCTTCACCCGATGAGCTTGCTGATCTTTACTGCATATATCTGAAGAAGGTTCCCGAGACAGAGAGGCAGAAGCTTGATAGATTGCAGTTTCTTTTGGGAATCAGCGATTCTTCTGCTGCATTACTCAGAGACTCGGCAGAAAGAAGAACGCAGCCCATTGAAAACGAGGAAGAAGAGGTTTTCTTTTAGGTTCACATATTTATTTAAATTCTTTTTAAGCCATTTAATTTCAGTTAGTTTCTAGTAGTAAGCCCGGTGAAGCTGAGCAAAATGCATGCCTGTGCTAAAAGAAAATTTTGTAGTTTACTGTTCTTTTGAGGCATGTTATTATATAGTAGTATCATGTGCTTGTTTTTTCTGTTGTATTTTCTCCCAAAAAACAGCAATTTGGGAATGCCTAGCCTTCTTTATTTTAGGCATTTGATTAGGAAGTGAAGATGAACCTTAAATATAAGGGGATAACCTTGAAGATTCCCTTTATTTAAAATATGAGGAAGATCATAAATTTGAGAATATAGGATCATTGTTCGCTGTTTTCAGCCTTGTGGTCATAGGAAATCTCATAAGGTGCTTTTAAAAAGAACAACGAAACAGAAAGAATGCTCGCGGCTCGGTGGGCCTAGTGGAGCAGTGTGGTGTAAGCCAATGAAAAATTGTGTGGGAAACGATCAAAATGATAGGTTCTTGAGAGTAATATGTAGCACAAAGTGGGAGCATTATATTTGATTTGTTTAAGGAATTTGCATGTTAAGGATTGATCGTTTTGTTAAAAAGTAGTAAAGGCTTGAAAGTTTAATGTATGGTGTGGTTTCGTAGTCTTTCCAATTTTTGAATTTTTTATGTAAAACCTTTATTTGGATGGATGCATGTGTATGTGCTGTGATCTATATTTTATTGTACTTGTGATTATGTCATTTTCTTGGTAACTATCAACGTATCCCCGATTATCGAGCGCAAAATTGCTTTCGCTGCGGTACTCTCAATGTGTGATTCACCAACAAGTGGTATCAGAGAGAGGTTCTTCGTCTGTTTTAGGGTTTGCAGTTTGAGTGGGAGCAATGGTTGACGAAATGAGATACAAAATTGAGAAGTTCAATGATACTAATTTCGCCTTCTAGAAAATGTAAATAGAAGATTTGCTCTTCCAAAAGTTATATATACTAATAAGTAGAGTTGACAAAAAATTGACAAAGGTGATCAAGTAAAACTGAACTACCTCAAGGGATTTGGTTGTTCATCTTATGTGCATATTGATGCAGGATCTAGGAGCAAGCTTGATGCAAAGGTGATCAAGTGCACATTTATTGGAAATGGCGCGGGTGAGTTGAGTTCGGTTATAGATTCTGGGATAATTAGAACCAGAAGGTTATTAGAAGCAGGGATGTCACTTTCATTGAAAGTGAGATGTATAAGTATTGTATTGGAGTCAGGACTGATTCCATGGTTGCTTTAGATGGTGAGCCCCGACACAGTAAAGTTGACAATATTGAGCCAGATGTGTATGTGTAAGAAGATATTTAGGAGGGCGTTGATGTTGAACCACAAACACCCATATTATGGAGATTCACACGAGTCATGTGACCACAAGAGAGTTACTCTCCTTATTTTATATGTTGCTAACAGATGGTGGTGAACCAGAAAGCTTTGAAGAGGTATTTCAGGTGGATGATTCAATCAAGTGGGAGACTGTCATGAATGATGAAATGACACCACTCATGTCAAATAGGACATGGGAGTTGGCAGATCTGCCAGCTGAGAAGAAAGCTCTTCAAAATAAGTGGGTTTATCGGCTGAAAGAAGAACAGGATGGAAAGTAAATGCTACAAGGTGACGCTTGCGGTAAAGGTCTTCCAGTTTCGGTATGGAGTTGATTACAGTGAGACCTTCGACCCAATTGTGAAGATGACAGCCATCAGGGTTGTGCTGAACATTATTGCAGTTGAAGATTTGCATATGGAGCAAATGGATGTTAAGACTGTTTCATCAGAGTTATTATATTAAAAAATGAATGTCAGGATGGCATATGAAGCGACAATTAGAGGGGTACAAAGCTCAAGAGAAAAGAAAATGTGAGCAAGTGTGCAAGCTCAGGAAGAGCCTGTACAGCTTGAAACAAGTGCTTATGCAATATTACAGGAGATTTGACAGGTTTATGTCAGAAACTGGGTACAAGAATTGTTAAGAGGATCACTGTTGTTACATAAAATATTGTAAGTCCTCCTATATCATTCTGTTGATATATGTGGATGATATGTTGATCACATGATCGGACATGGATGAGATAAAGATGCTGAAGGAGTAGATGTCAAGGGAGTTTTAACATGAAGTACTTTGGGCCGGCCAAGTAGATCCTTGGGATAAGAATTAATAGGGAGAGAAGTGTAGGAATTCTGAAGATGTCTCAGAAGGACTATGTTGAAAAGATGATGAAAAAATTCAACATGATTGAGGCAAAGCCAGTGGGCACTCCCCTAGTAAGTCACTTCAGTTTATCGAAGGATTAGACGCCAAAGTTCAAAGAGGAGCAGGAACACATACTGAAAGTTCTTTATGCTTCAACAATTAGGAGCTTGATGTATGTGATGATTTGCATGAGACCAGACATTGCACATACATTATGAGTAGCAACAGATTCATGAGAAATTTAGGAAAGCACCATTGGGATATGATCAAGTGGATTATGAGGTATCTGAAAGGTACATCAGGAAAAATACTTTGCTTTGGTAAGTCTGACATTTATCTACAGGGCTATGTAAACAAAGATCTTGCAGAAGATGTTGATAGCTGGAGGAGCATTACCGAATAGTGTTCACATTGGGAAGTGCAGCGGTGACCTGGATCTCTAGACTATAGAATATTGTTGCACTATCTACCACATAGGCACAGTACATCTCCATTACTGAGGTAAGGAGATGATTTTGCTAAAGAGTTTTATGGCAGAATTGGGCAATGAGAAGGAGGATGTGAAGCATATAGCGATAGTATGAGTATTCTTCACTTAGCAAAGAATGCAACATTCTATGCAAAGACAAATCATATACTGCTACGGTACCATTTCATCAGGAAACTTTTGGAAGAAGGACAACTTGGATTGGAGAAGATTCATACGTCAAAAAATTTCACTGACATGCTTACGAAAGCAGTGGTAGTAAAGAAATTAAAGCTATGCGCTGCTTTAGTTGGTTTCAGCATGTGATAAGAGAGCGGGGTGAGCCACACCACGTTCTTCATAGAGATTGAAGAAGACAATGAGGGATCAAGACTAGAAGAGGGATGATTTCAAAAAGTTTCAAAGTGGGAGATTGTTAGGATGTGGAGATCATTCAGATTATCATAGAGATATTAATGGAGCTTTGGTAAGCTTTTTGGAGGTTCATAGGCGATACAGAACAAAGTTGGAAAAGTTCAGCTGTAACAAGGCTCCACAGCGCACTGTGGTGCGCCGTAGCATGCCATTGTGCCCAACACCCGAGATTAAGGTGCTGTAGCACGCCCCGACACCAGTTTGCCTGAGACTGGGGTGTCATAGCGTGACGTAGTGCGCGATAGCACCAGGAACTGGAGACTGAGGCGTTATAGCGCGCACTGGCGCCAGTCTGCCCAAGATTGAAGCATTATAGCGCGCCGTGGTACGCTGTAGTATACTATGAAGCCAGTTACCCGAGACTAGGGCGTTGTAGGGTGCCATATCTTTTGCTACTTGAGGCCAGGGCGCCACGGCGCACTGTAGGGCCAGACCGAAATCTACTCCAATTCGAATGTTATCATAAGAAATTTGGTGAGTATTTTGGACCATTAGGGGGTCCAAATGTTGGCGGGGTACTTAAGGGAACATTATTGGAGGAATTTCCAATGTTGGCAAGGGCAAGATAAGGGATTTGGCTATTGTTGGAGAGAACCCTAAATTATGTGGTTGATGGTCTCCTTCTTCATCATAGAGTAAGAGTTGATGTTCCTTATTAGATAAGAGATTGATTGGGAGGTTGTGCAAGCAGTAGATATCTCTTTGTCATGTGAATATGAAGCTCTTTGTAACTCTGTAATTCTTTTGATATATAATGAAATTTTGGTGTGGTGTGACTTTATAGTTTTTCTCATTTTTTAATTTTCCATATAAAATCCTAGTTAGTTGGATGCTTGTGTGTGGATGCATGTGTATATGCTGTGATCTATATTTTGTTGTGCTTGTGATTTTGTCATTTGCTTAGTAACCGTCAACGCATCCTCGATCATCGAGCACAAAATCGCTTTTGTTGCGGTGCTCTCAAGGTGTTATTCACCAACAAGATCTTACATGTTGAGGGTGAGTTTTACAATTTTCTTGAATTCATTAGTGATAATGAATGTTTTCCTGGGGTTTCAGATTGTTCTTGGCCATTTGGCATTTCAGAGTTATATGTCCAACTTTGGCTAGCTCAAATGAGCCACTTGTCTGGTTTTAGGGTTTAGGTGTGGAACCTTGGCGCAGTATGATGCTAACTTAGATTAAGAGTTTAGGTTTGGGGATCCCCTTGGCCATGGCTAGCTCTAGTGGCCAAGTCATCCAGTGGCGCCCGCCCCGCCGCTCTGCACAAATAAAGATTAAGATAACGACGGGACATGTTATCACTCGAAGATAATCCTATATTAGTATTAACAAATAAAATATCTATTAAGAAGCCACTTTTTTACTAATATTAATTCTACTAAGGTGCCTAAGTAACTAGATATTTAGATATTTAACTGTATCTCGAATTATTATATAATGTTAATCATAATTTGGAATACAAATAGACACTGTAATAAACAAACACACTGTGAAAGCTGACAGAATTTAAATACATCCATTCATCACATTCAAGAAGTAAACAATAAATATTATAAATGATACATCCCAAATAATATAATATTGAAATAGAACATATAATGTATAATTAAATTATTATAAACCATAAATTAATAATAGATTAATATAAGGAAAAGCTGAAGTGAAATCACTCTCTCCCAGAAATAAAATAAAAGACTAAGTAATTGCAAAAGGATCATCTTCATGCTCTTGCTCTTCACCTAAAATTGGATCCTCGAATTGCTCTAAACTTGACATGTTGGTTTTTACATGCCAGGGCCCCAACTAAGAAAAGAAAATCATGCGTTAGACAATCGTCTAAGTACACTTTGGGTTGATAAATTATTATTCAATTTTAGAATATCACAAATCATCATAAGCAATAAAGGTGGCACAAAGCATCAACTAAAACAATAAAAGCTATAAATAATACATTTATAGCTTAAGCAAAATATGAGGTATGTGAACATACCTCAAAACCAAACATCTGTAGAAATGTTAAGCAATTTTCATATATAAACTATTAAGGTACAAAGAAAATCATAAACAAATATGATTAATTATACATTCCAATTTTATTGATAAAAGCATTGAATAAGAAAAATAATACTGAAAGCTAGTATTCTAACATGTTTATACAAAAAATTATGTATAAAACTAAAAAACTGTTGAAAAATACATAAATATTGAAAATACTCTAAGTAACTGAAAATTGAACTGAGCTACACTAAGAGTAACTAAAATGAAAAGTATTTCCTTTTAATTAGACTCGTGTCTAGATTAGTCTTGCCATAATAAAAACTGGCTAAACATAACCACTGAATAGGAAGTTCCACATGTATCATCTATACCACTAATGGCTAGATCTGAGCTGGACTATAGAATCAGACATGTATCATCCAAACCATCTCATAATTGGATTCGAGTCAATTCTATCTCAATAAACATAATTGTAGAGGCAGGCTAATTAGGACATACTCCCCTGAATTGTTATCTGAGTTTACTGAATTTATTGATTATATATGCCAATATTTTATGCATCTCAAAAGAAATATAGAATATTCATCAAATATTCCATATCTCAATCAATATGCTAAAATATAAGCTTCAAGTGACAAGGTAAGCAGTGCATACAATTCAAGGAAATAAAGCAGTACTAAACAAAAATCTGTGATATCTTTTATTTTCTAAATTATTT
This sequence comes from Gastrodia elata, assembly GCA_016760335.1. Taxonomy (NCBI): domain Eukaryota; kingdom Viridiplantae; phylum Streptophyta; class Magnoliopsida; order Asparagales; family Orchidaceae; genus Gastrodia; species Gastrodia elata. Next base: position 18,145,767 of record CM028681.1, read on the forward strand.
CATTCTAACTCTTTTAAGATTATACAAGCTTATAATCTCCAATAACCTACTATCCAATATAAACTCAAAGTCATAATCTTATAAGGTCACCCATTAGAACTAATCAAGTTCTAATTGAAATCAAATAGTGTCGCCTACAAAAGTTAACAATTAAATTAAATCATCCTAATTGATGTAATTATTAACCCAAAACTAATCTTGATAAAGAAAATCAAGATTTAACGGATTAAGAGTTAAACTCCATAATATGGGATTTACACCTCTTAACCCAAGGCACTAAAGTCTAAGGATATAATATTTCTCAACTTTCACATACTAAAAGTTAAGGCAATCTTATTAAGTATAATTCAAACTCAATAAGATGGATCTCTAATCTTATGCTAAAGTCAAAAGATAAGATAATCAATATTAAAATATTAAGATCTAACCCTTAAAGTCAAAGGCTACAATCTAAACTAGATTTAAGTTATTGAGTAATTTCATTATTCAATAGGATATAACTTAAGAATCTAAAGCTAATAGTTAAAGGATTAATCATTTAAGGAGGTTCCTAAGGATTAACATGAAATTTTAATCAGTGAAAACTTCCAAACTTAAATGAAGTTTAATTAGATTGAGACTGATTTGATAAGTTAATGATTCTAAAGGTGAAAGAAATGTGTATTTTTACATCCACATTTCAACTCTTAGATTAATTACAACAAATTTAGTATTAGGCTTTTAAGACCAAATTAAAGGTTTAATTAACTTTAGGTTGATTTTAAACATTAATTTTACTAATTTTAAAGGTACGAAATAGATTAATAAGTCAATTTCACAATGTCAGGGCCCTATCCAAAAAAGAAAAAATCTTATTAGACAATAAATCTAAGTATATTTTAGGCCGCAACTAACATTTTCTTACTCTTTATGGATTTACTTAACATTTAATAAAACAGAAATTAAACTGCAAAAAATTGAAGTAAATCAAAATTGTAAATCTAACACTGAAGCTGAAAAGCAGGAAAAAGTGTAACTAATCAAAAGTACTGAAAGTAAGTCAACTGAAATGAAACCGTAAATTTAAATAACTGAAAGTAAAAACTGTGTTATATGTCACTATATATACATCTGAATATGTCACTGAATTTATGCTACAAATATGCACACTTTGATGCTGCATGGCATCCCACAGATTCTAAGTGAGCAAAATTGCTCCGCTAACATATCCTAGGTGAGCAGAACTGCTCCGCTAATGACATGATATGCTTATGCGATATGCCAAGGAGTTTAATAAACTAAGTGCTTTTAATTTACTAAAACTAGAAAATAAATAAAACCAAGAGAAAATCCCGTCTTATTGCCTAATTACTTAGCCTAATTTTTATGTATATTCACCATGAATGCTATATAGATCGGAAGTTTTAATTGTATGAACCATACAAATCTATTTTAATTCTACTGAATTTAATGTTTACTCAATACTATACTTTCATAATATCCTAATTTATCATATGTTAAGAGTACATATACATGATTGGTATGTCCTAAGAAAAGCGATCTTAAATACTTAATTTGTTTAACTACACATATCAATGCGCACAAAGATAAGAGAACATAATCTTTTTAAAATTTATTCTCTCAAACTAAGTTATTTAATCCCCAATTTATAACAAACTTTGGACTTGGGATGTTTATCCTGAATGAAACTGTATTTATCTAATTACTTAAGATAAGATTAAAAATATACAGTTCTATTCAGGATAAATTGACAAGTTCCATATCCTACTGAGTCAAGTCAATTCTATGGATATGCATTACCATCTCCATATGATGATACTAATATTATTCTAGTTCTAATCAAACTAATTCATAATCAAGGAATTTTAAACTATAGAATCCAATCTCCATTGTAGTAGGTCTTACACAAATGGTCCCAAGGTATTGAAATATAAGCCATTCAACCTAGGTTAGCTACAACAAAGATAACTCAATCTAAGTCTCTTTAAGTTATCCTACCATAAGGCATAAGATCAATCATCTAAGGTTGATATGTTCTTCTAAGATCCTACCTCAAAATATAACAAACAAGGCTGTCCTACCTCAAGGTTAGCCATGTAAGGGTGAAATATTTATTTAACCATAAGATTATCTTTATACTTTAAAGATCTAAGGTTCAAATCAATACATCAAAATCTATGCTTAACATGATTTGATTTTAAATCAAGTAGTATAATTACATGTAGATTTATAAGTTCAATCATTGGTTAAGATGCAAAAATCAAGCATGCTAATCTTCTAAATCCTACCTAAACCATAAGCACTTAAATCAATAAGCAAATCAATAAGAACTTAAGATATGGTTGATTGATAAATTAAATATCTTTTATTGGTTTTTTAAGGATCAATTCATGCTAGTCTTTTATTTAAGAGAAAATCAAGGGAGTCTAAGGTCTTGATTAAGATAATCAATCACATTAGCCACCGTAATGCCTAATCCTCTAACTTGCTATTCTAAGATCAAATGACAAAATCAGCAAATGTCAATCAAATCCATGTAAATCAATGAGTGCCCAAGTTATCAAAATCAGATAGTAATTATGGCTAATTATCACTAATCCAATCCTAAAGTATTTAGCATTGAATTAACAAGGTAAAATTCAGAAAATAAATCTAACTTTACCATTTGATATTAAACATTCAAGTGAACCTTCAAGAACTAATATATGCCATTTAGGTTAAGTAAATACACTAATTAACCATAATCATACATTTTAATGATTAAAAAAAATTAAGAAAATTAATTACAGAAAATTAAATCAAACATTGAAAATAAATTATACATGCATGCCACAGCGCTATGGCGCACCTTCATAAACTATGGCGCGCCTTCATGAACTATGGCGTTGCGGCACGTTGTAGCGCTCCCTGGTCAAGAGCCAGGCGATACGGTGTGCTACGGCGCTACGATGCGCCTCCGTGCAAAAAGTCTTTAAACTCGGGTGCTGTGGCTCGCTATAGCTGTAACAACCCGAGGTTGTTACCTTAGTCAATTATGACTAAATAAAGTCCTGATTTTTATTTTATCACTCTTAATAAATCCGTAGGATCACACCCTGAAAGTTTGATCAAAATCAAGTATCAAATGAATCAAACCCCGATTTTAGAAATTTCAGGAACCATGGAAATTAACCTATTTAAATTGACCTTAAATCAAAAATCCAACTTCTCGATTACGCTCATCACCCCCAAATTAGCTAGGGGTGATGTTTTTAAGGTAATTGGAAGTCGTTGGATTTTCGACGAATATTTTAATATATTTAAAATACTTCTGAAAATATAAAAATTAAACACTTATCGAAACCGAAATTCGACTTTGCCGTTGCGTTCCTCACCCATCAATTAGCTAGGAGTGAATTATTGAAAATTTTTAGAAGCCAATTAATTATTTATATTTTTTTAATTAAGAATATTTGAAATAATTATTTAATTCTTCCTTTAAATGGCGTCGTCAGGCAAACCGCCAGCATCGCTACCCTTTCCGTTATATCACACGACTATTCTGAGCCATCTGATCATCTGATAGGACGGCAGAGCCGTCATCCCTCTCGCATCTACTACGCGTGGCGAGTGTAGCGCGCGCAGCCCTCTCCCTCCGGTGACAGATGTCACCGCCACCCTTGAGACCTCCGCTGAGCCTCGTTAAGCTCCCTTGCAAGCTCAGATCATCGCTCATTTTTGCAAAGGACTCATTGGAGTTGCAGGCCATCCTCGAGCAAACCCTAAGCTTCTCAGCCGTCAGTAGAGGTACTCCCCGATCCTCTCGTTTATTCATCGCAATCTTCATCTTTGCATTTCGTATGTTTATTTTGTGCTCAAGATTAGAATTCGATCGTGACTGATCGGCCCGATTGTTCGAATTTTTTCAAACTCTATACAGTCACCTACAGTAGAGTCGTTCTCGCTCTGTAGATTGTCTTCTATGGTTTATGTTTGCAGATAGTCCTGGCTTCCTCCAGTATCGATCCATCTGTAGTTGAAGCTCTCATCAGTATCGGTCCGTTACCGTGCGGGCGGGCTCTTGTCGCCACCATTTAGGCCTCCGATCATTGTGCCCTAGATCGCACCTTGCGGTCCAGCGTGAGCGTGAGGAAGGACTTCCGCTCGGGCTCGTAGCGGGCCGGGTCGGGCCAACCCCGATCCACCGTTTACAGCAATAAAGAACATAAAAAAAAAAATTACAAAGCAATTGATGACAAATAAAACTTGTGCTATTAAAAAATAGATATCACCTTGATAACTCCTTTCTTATTTTTCTCTATTTGATCTTATTAGTTTTATTTGAAATTTTGAACTTTGTTACAAAAAATGCTTAAGAAATTCTTTGAATTTTTTATCTTTGCATCAAGTCGATTCTAATTTTATATGATTTTTTTGCAATGATACATTACATACTTTATTTCCAAATTTAAATTATGTTGTTTTAACTTTAAACTAAAGGAGACATCATTAGCAAATCTTCTAAATTCTCCGCAAATTCAAGTTTATGATTAACATCTCTACCTTACAATGTTTATATAGCATTTTTTTAGATAATAATAAATATAAACAATAATTTTTTTTATTGGTATGATACATCATATGAGTATAAGTCTAGATTTGACAACCTCAAGTTGATAGAACAGGTAAAATTTTATAGATCTGATGTTGAGAAACTCAAGTTGATAGAACAGGTCAAACAGAAATTTAATGATAGAACCATCGATTTTTTGATACAAAATGAAAGCTAACATGTAGAAAAAATGTCTGGCCTCTTATCTTATAAAGACAACACATTAAGACAAGAAACATGAGCTGTTCCATCAAAAAATATGAAACTCCAAAAACTCAAGCTTCTTCATTAACTTAAAAGAAAATTATATTAAATCATAATTGAAGAAGCAGGGAGTTGAACCCTGATTTTATCGCTTGTGACGCGAGCGCTCTAACATTTGAGCTACATGTTTAGGTAAAATAAATCAGAAGAGTGCATAAAACAAATTATGAAATAGCCTCTACGAATACAAAATGGGAGAGACAAAAGATTGCGATTTTGAACATTCCAATATGAAATTATCCCCACTCTAACATCACTCTCAAATATAACTAAAAAAAGCAAATAAAATCAGAATAAGTACTTGCAAATAATGCTACGGATCTAAACATGCAAGTACTATCCCAATTCAAACTATACTAAAGAGATATTCAATACATCATCATGTTTGTAATTTTAATTTATTGCAGACTAAAGAAGTTATGGTCATGGACCAAGGCTTTCTAACATCTTATTCTAGATACAACTACAAATCTGAGTCAATGATGATTTAATGACCTCATGTGGATCACCCTTCGCACATGTTTGCTCTTTAGGTGAACCTAGGATAAACATAAGCAAGCTCAAATGGATTAGATCCTGAATTATGCAGCATGCAATGAGATAGATCATGAGGGAGAGTTTACCTTAGCTCCAACTAATTTGAAAAGAGGTTGGTTTAATCTCCAAAGACCTGACAAAAATTATGATGGTCAAACTCAACTCTAACCATGAAGGAAGAGTGGGATTAGCCCAACTTAACATATGCTAGCAAGAATTGGCCTAACTTAACTAAGCAATCTCAATGAATGGAGCTATGCTCAAGGCTTTTGGAATTTACCCACGACAGCAAGAAACTGCTGAGATCAGAGAAGGTCCCATGGACAACCGACAGCGGGGTAATGGCTGGAAGCAGCTCCAAAAAGTGCAAGTGGAGCATACACTTTGGAGAAGGAGGTGGTGCACTGCAGCTGCTCCTGGGCTCTGGCCAAACGTGCTGGAGTTTCTGCAGGTTGGCTAGAGTTCATGAAACGTCTAATGGGTAGCCACGTCGAGGTGTGGGCCTGCGGAAATTCTACAAAGGTGCAGGTGGAGTCCTCGGGTAAGAGGAAGAGAGGGCAATACCGCAGCCTCTTAGTCCTAATCAAGCTTGCTGGAGCTTCAGCAGGCAGCTACGACATTTATTGCTGATGAGGGAAAAGAAGGGTAGAGATCGAAGATGGGTTCGGGTTGAATATGGAAGGGTCAGCTGTGCGAAGACAAGTGTCCCATTCCTTTACGTAGCCGCGCTCACAGCCACATGGGGCTCGGCGGAGTTCACGAGGGAGCTAGGCGGTGACAATGAGACATCATGGCTTGTGTTTCGCGGCCTGCTAGGTGTGGAGGTGGAGAAGACAAAGGTAAACAGTATAAAAAAGAGGGTGCAACATGAAAAATAATATGAAGACTCTTCCTCTTCCGCCATATCAGCGCTCACATCATTCGCCACATGGATTGCCACGCAGGATGAGTGTTGTTGGATGCCACGTAGATGGCCCCAACAACATTTCTCTTATATTTAAAGAATTGAAACTAGTGCTGCAGTACAACTACTAAATGCCAAGGTAGTCCCCAACTCTAATTTCTAGACATTTAAATGCGATAATGCAGTTATATTATGATTTTGATTAGTAAATTTTAATTATTATCAATTTAATATTAATTTTAAATGTATTAATTGTACTGGTACCTGTGATACTATTAAAGGAAATCCTCCATCAGATTGATCTGAACTATTGATCATATATTTATGATTTATTGTTATATATAAACACACTTATGCTGTATTATATATGAAATCAAATCTTTCAAGAAACATTGGTTTTTGCATCCCTCTGTATTCTCGAGGCAGCTCTTGATGCCTAACATGGTATTAGAGCCGATGATTCCCCTCATCGCTGAAGCCAATCTCTGACTCGTCGCCAAAGTTCATCTTCGTTTCCATCATAGAACCCCGCAGCCGAACCAGAGCGTCGGCACCGTAGACAATTCGTAGTCATGGATTCAAGAGCAACCACCGAAGATTCATGAAGTTTCTTCTCCAGCTTCTTCCGTCCCTCCTACCGCGCGATTCAGTGACATCTCCTCACTTGCCAACGTCCATCACATCATGAACGTAGAGCTTGACAAGAGTAATTTCGTGTTATGGTGATCGCAATTCATGCCGTTATTCCGAGCACATCGCCTCACCGGATTCATCGACGACAACCTTCCTCAAAATCTACCAAATGGTAACATAACCCTAATCCTGATTACTAGCAATGGCTTTCCATCGACCAACTCATTTTGAGTTGGCTCATCTTATCCATGTTGGAACCAGTTCTTTCCCAGGTCATCAGCCATGAATCAACTTACTACCTCCAGCAAATCAAGAATCTTGCATATAACCTCGCAGTCTCTGGTTCTCCCACCGTTGACCAACAAAAGTCCTCAGTATTCTCTTTAGCCTCTGACTGGATTACAATGCTATTGCTGCCACCGTAACCGCCCCCCTCGAACCCATCCTTGCCGATGATCTTTGTGGCGTCCTTCTCAATCACAAACTACTCTACCCCATTGAGAATATCACATATCAGCCCCTCCCAGTGAATCAGGCTATTGCTGGTCCGTCGATCACCCCCATTTTTATAATCGCGGCCGTGGCCTTGCTGGTCGCTTTTATGGTCGTGGTCATTTCCACGTTTGGGACCGTGGCTACATCTTTTGTCCATTGAGCAACCGCGATGGCCATACTGCTGCCAACTGCTACTGTCGTCAAAGTGTGATGACCTACCCACATCAGCGCTCCTTCCCTCCTTCATCCCAACTGATGACAACAAGTTCAGACGGCTAGTTCTTGAACTTAGGCGCCATGCATCACACAACCTGGCATCTCCAAAATGTGCAGCTCTCCCAACCCTATTGTGGCTCCGAAATGGTTCACGTTGGCAGCGAACAAGGCCTTGATATCTTAAATACAGGCAAATTTTTTCTTACAATTAGGAGCACATTTTAAAGTCTTAAGCTATTTAGCCACTATCAAAACCAATCATATTACTTGCAATAAACATCTTCACCTCGCATGACATTGCCTCTTGTTCACTTAGCTGCAATATTATTTTTCTCTATGCTGCAAGCAAATATTGTCTTCTTTCAATATAAGAATTTGATTCTCTTCATCATTGGTATCTCATTAATGTATCCGGCAAGCTAATTTTTATCCAAAGATTTTTTTTTTTTTAAGTTTTATCCCTATAACTTTTTTTTATCAATTCAAATTTTCAAGGTATTAAAGTAAATATTTTATATATTCTAAAAGCTTATTTGATAAAAACAACAATTTCAAAGTTAATTAAAACTATAAGTACTAAAACAACTTCTCTAAGAACTTAAATACACAGAAATTAACAAAATAAAGATTCTTCATGCATGCAAGATAGTAATAGGGTTGATATTTGCCAGTGTAAAACCCAATCTAAAACGAAAAACAAGCAAAATAGTGTAACAATACATTCGACTGGATGCATTAATAGAATTATACATCGCTTAGAAAGCTTAGAACGCCGAAGCAAAAACAAGCATCACTAAGCTTAAGAATTAAAGCACCTTTGGATTACACCCTCTTTAGCATAGGCAGCTCAATCTACAAAAAAGCTGATTCATGACTCTCTTCCAATGGCATAAAACAAGCATTTCTAACCCATGAAGGAGAAGGGGCGACGAAAAAGGCGTGCGCCCCGGTGACAGGATGTTCAAATGAAAGGCTCTCTGAATGCAAAGCATGGGCGTCAAAGTTCACTCCTTTCCACTCAAGAAGGCCTCCATACTTGACATCACCTATTATTGAAAATCCAAGATGCTGACAATGCAAGCGTATCTGATGAGTTCTGCCACTCTCAGGATAAGCTCTGACCAAAATCTCATCAGTCCCATTTCCTTTTTCTTGAGCTATCATCATTGCAGGCTGTAACTCATCCACATTGCGTTCATTTGGTCCTGTGAACTTCCCTTGACAGTTTATGGAGAGGACTTGGAAGGAAGTGGCCATAGACTTCACAAGGGACCCTCCGGGAAGGGCTCTGCCGATATCCAAGGAGCAGTAAACCCGCCATGCGCCGTGTTGGGATCTTCCATGTCCCGAGCAAATCTTGATGTTTTCCCAATCAGGAGCATTTCCGATGCATAATGCAAGGTATGTTTTCTTCACCTTGTGATCTGTAAAGGCTTTCACCAACTTTGCAGCAACTCTGTTTGATTTGGTTATTACCATTAGTCCACTGGTGTCTCTATCTAGCCTGTTGGCTAGGTGAAGATTTGATTCCAGTGTTGGTGTTCCTGCGATCAATCAGTCGGTCTCAAGCATTCTAGTAAGATGGAAATGATCATTTGGTTTTAAGAAAAGTAAAAACAGATTTATGACATCTGCCACTCATGCAATTATCTGTTACAATCCATTGTGAATGCAATTTGAGGTGCTTATAATTTGCTGTATTTTTAATTTAAATTTCTTGTGTTTGATTGTTTATACATTTAGTGAATTCATCTCACATTATTAAATTAATATCAAATAATACTCAATGAACAGAATCTCATCCCCCTTAAATGAAAAAATAAATAATAAGTTTGATTAATTTTTATTTAGGTGCTATATTAACAAAAATAAAAGTTATTGCACTTGATTGGTAACCTGCAAAGATTTTGGCAGTAAGAAAAGATCCTAAAAATAATGAATCATGATTAATCGACTAAAAAGGTAAATATCGTATATTATTTTGTAACAATAATGTTAATATTAGTTTAAAATTTTTCATCTATATTATTCATTAGCTATATATAGCAGTCATTTTGAGAGCAATTTTTATTGTCAATCTTTATAGGCATATTCGTAAGCATGTTCTTACCAATATGCAGGATAGTTATGAATGCAACTTGTTTCTAAGCGTTCTATACATTTTTCTTGAATGTATTTAAGGAGTTGTTTAAATTGAGGTAAGAGCAGCGTAAAGTAAATTTTTTTTGGATAAATTGAAATTACTGCCATTTGATATGAAACAAACAAGCGAGAAAATTTTACATTGTAATTCGATTTTGTACTAATATATATAGAAGCGGGGTAAAAGAATTACGTCAAATTTGGCTGTATTAGAAAAATACGCGGAGCAGGCCAGTGAGCGAGCAAACGAGCCGACGAACGCATGCGTCCATCTTCTCCGGCGAACGAACGATTACGGATAATGAATCCTTAAAAAATTTCAAATCAATTTGACGGAATGAATTGCTCGAATGATTCGGTCATTCGAACAATTTCGTTTGTTTGAACGAATCGTTCATAATAAACCCTAAAAAAATTTCAAAAAAAAAGTTTTTGGGGGTAATTTCATCCCTTAATTTATTCAAAACACCGCACTCACGTATTATTTCATTTCAAACAGAAAAATATTAAATTTCTTGTAAAATTACCAAATATCATAAAGTAACATGATTACATTGTAATCAAATTTCACTATAATTAGATTACACTCAATTTTCTCAAATTTCTTCATATTAAACAACTCCTAAAAGTTTTGGCACGTGTCTGGCGCCCATTGGCACGCTTGCGCATGCGTTTTGTCTTCCAAGAGAATGTCACTGGATAGCGAAACGTCTCAAGCGTGCCTATGAGCACCCCATCTAGGCATGCATATTGGTGCGCCTAACCAATCGTTGTGCAATTCTGTTTTGCCTGGTGCCTCTGATTGATCAGTAACTTAACCTTAGTCACTCTGAAGCACACCAAGCTCTACTATGCATAACAATCTCCCACATGAAGATTGAGTATGATGCATCTTCTTCTCCGTTCCATTGCAGCGATCCTCATAGCTTAAAGAGGCAAGGTGTGACTTGCCCTTCACCGTTATCCTATTTGAAAACCTACTACAAAAGAGAAGATCTCCAAGTAATCTATACCTTCCACAACGCCCTTTCCCGCATAGTTTTCCTTGTGACGCTTGCTGCCCATGGGCTTCCTTTTCACCCACTTTTTTTGATGAGGCGTCTTCCTCCCAATAATTAGCTTCGACAAATCATTTACTTTATTTGGCGCTGATGACTAGAAATTGGGGTAATTCAGATGAAGAATGGACTTATTTAATTAAGGGGCTAGATTTGGGCACTTGGGCACCAGACAGATTATTAGTAGCCGAGACCACCACTTGATCACGCTTAAGCGCCAAAGTATTCTGAAGCAGCTAAAGAAGGCAGTAGCTTAGGCACAAGCGTTGTGGTGATGAGCAGTAGAAATAACAGGTAGAGGCTTGGGTGCTTGAGCGCGCCCAAGAGCCATGAAGAAACCTAACAATGCACCTGAAAATGGAAGCTTGAGCGAGCCCAATCACTTGCAGTTATGCAAAGTTCAGGATTTTACACGAGACCCTAGAGCTTGGGCATGCCACAACAATTTGTGATATGTTGCAGTGAACTAGAAATTAGGAAAAATTAAGAATTAGAAAAAAATAGGAATTATGAATTAGGGAAAAATAATTATGAAAGCAATTGAGTTTAATTTGTTGTTACACAAAATAAGGAATGAAAAGAAAATGCAACTGATGAAAAGGGGTAACCTTACCTTTGAATTACACAGAGCACTATACTATATAGATTACTTTATTCTAAATAGGCACCCAAATAACTATAAATGTATTAGATTACATTACAAGTGCACGTGATCAGAAGTAATAAATGAATGATGAGTTTCAAATTATCGTTCTCAAGGATTAAAGGAAGGTTACTAGTTATTGATTTCTCTACTAACACTTAAGTAATCGATTTTTAGCTTTTGTTACTGAACTAAGACTAGCTTGCAAAGTAAATAAACCTAGAGTTACGGGCAAGTAATCAAGTTTAAAAGATGGGGGAGAGTTAGGTTGATCAACTATAGTTCAACAAATTAAATTTTTATGGAGTTTAATTGATCATCTTATGAGAATGCTAACTTCATATTTCAAGGGGCTACAGATAATTAAACTCATAAATGATCTCTCACGCACATAGGTCGCTCACCCTAAGGTCGTCTTTAGTCGATCTTGTACGATACATTTTGACTTCCGATCTTAACGTTTGAATGATGGTTTCCTTAAGTATTATCGGCATTCTCTATATAGTGCAAATGGAACTAAATTTTCATCTCTGTTCTCACATGCACATAGATATCTCCGTGTTCAAAGGAGAGCTTATAGATCTCTCTACTTCGACAATCCTTTATTCGGTCTAACATTATGTCTAAGTGAGAGATCGCATAAGGTATGAAAGACAGTAGACAAGAAATGTCAAGTACACATAAATCCTTGATCTAGACTTTTGCTTCGATCTAAGATTAGTGTTACTTGCATGACATGCGATCACATGCACAAATATCTTGATTAGAACTTTTGTTTCGACCAAGGGTGTAGAGCGATGTGAGCATATTCCTTTAAAGACAATGATTGTTCTTTTAGATGCAACATAAAAGATTTTCGATAAAATAAACATATGCATTCATCACAATATTTCACAAAATTAAACTCACCATTCACATGGAAAAGTTTATTACATAGGTCTAGCCTAACCCTCCCCGAAAGGAGTTTTTAGGCTACCATTAAAAATAAATCACAAACACATGTAATTTTTGTTCTCAAGAGCATCATGGTTCTACAATAAGATAATACAAGGAGTGATAAAGGAGAATAAGGTAGAGGTTATTGAAGGAACGTTCTAAAGGGATTCTTTTCGTCTTCGCTTTCTTCTTCCTTTTTTAGTCCTCCAATGGCAGCTTTAGAGCTTTCCTTCTTGTGGTGGCTGAAATTTCCTCTCCTTGGAACCTTATTTTTATCCCCAAATTCACCATCTCTTTCTTAGGGTTTCTTTTTGTAACAACACAAGGTTGTTACCCCCGTTCAATCAGGGCTAAACCAAGTCCTGATCTTGATTCTAATAGTTCTAATAAGCCATTAGGAGAAAACCTTGAAGTTTTGGTTCAAATCAAAAGTCAATTGGGTTAAATCTTGATTCTGAAAAAATCCCGATAAGTTGGGAAATGACCTACATAGATTGATCACAAATCAAAAATTTGACTTCGCCATTGGGTTCATCACCCCAAATTAGCCAGAGATGATGTTTTGGAAGCATTTGGAAGTCGTTGGATTTTGTCGAATAATTTAATATATTTAAAATACCTAAAAAATAGGAAAATTAAATACTTGTCGAAATCAAAATTCGACTTAGCCTGTTACATTCCTCACACTTCAATTAGCTAGGGGTGAAATAATGGAATTTTTCTAAACCCATTTAATAGCTTAAATTTAAATATGAATTTAGATGCAAGTTTAATTATTCTAATATTTAATAATTCATTGGTGGGACCCGCCTCCTGGTCTCTGACCGCGCCCGCTGTCCCTAATCGGGTCGGGCCCATTGAATCGAACAGGGCCCGTTAGGCGGATGACCTGGAGTTGTCTTCCCAGCAACCTGCACGCGTGCGCTACGTGTGTTGCACGCATTGACGCGCGGCAGTTGTCTGTCGATGCTGGCACCCTCCCACCGCTTCCAGGTCTCAATTAAGCTCCCCTCAGGTGTTAAAATTCATCCTTGCCAAATAGGTGAGTCCTCGAGCAGAGTCAAAGTCTGCAGCAACCATCTTCAAGCCGTTCAGCCAAGGCAAAACCCCCTTGGTACCTCTCTGATCCTTATTACTTTCATTTCAATTCCCTGTGAAGTGAATTCGTTTGTTTATTTCATCTAATTCCAACTCCTTATTTTGGTCAATTGAGCTCAATTGAGTTGGATTTGATCGAACATTGGCGGCAGATGTTGCAGTAGTATGCAACGACTGTGCCCTACTTTTCTAGGGTATCGCGATTCTTGGTAGTTAGAGGTAGGCTAAGTTGAAACTTTGGGTTCTTATGGAAGGTGGAGATGTAAGCTCTCTGTCGATATGCGGATCGAGCCCGATGATGCGCTGTGTGTCAATCGGGAAGCAGCCCTAATTTTGCTACATCGGCAATCCATCGACGAAGAAAGGCCCTTCCCACCTCTGGGTCGGGCCGGGTCAGGCTTATCGTGACCCGTGCTTTTGCTACGATCGAGGTTTGTGGGGCCCACTCCAGCTACGCTGTCAAGACGCCTGGGCCGCGCTGTGCTGCGGTTGTTAGTGGGACCCGCAGAAATGTTTCAGCTGTTAACTTTATAAATTCTTAATTTAATTGATTTGAATTAAATCAAAATCAAATAAATGCTTGAAACTATAATCATGCATAATTTGAAATTCCACACATCCAAACATAGCAAATATATATCTCATTTTGCTCAGAATATTATGAGAAATATTAGGGGTATCAATTTTTCTGTCTGATGTGTATTTTGACTAATGACATTTAGGGTCTTCCCTTATTATCCCAATTAACTTAGAAACTTTATTAGGCTATAACTTAACCAATTAAGCTCCAAATTAGGTGATCCAATATACTATTGTGATCAGAAAAATGTGTAGAACAGTAAACTATAAAATATTTAGGATTTATTAATTATTTTTCCTAATTAGCCCTAATTCCCCAAATATTGATTAGTGAGGATTAGCCTCACTAATTACCTAAATTGAGAAATTAAAGTATCTGATAACTATAGTAGGATAGAATTCAGTTGTGAAGTTAGTTTTATAATTTTATGATTAATTTTACTAATCACTCACTAATTACCTTAAACCCTAATTAGGACCTAACTTAGTCAAATAAAATCCAAATAGGGTGAACTCATAGTCATTGTACTCAGTGTGCTATAGGGAGTCTATAGCCAATGAGTTTGTTGAATTTGGACATCAAATAAAGAATTTAGCTTTTTAGTCCTATGCTTTAATCTCATAAATTACACTTTTAAACCTCAATCTTATTTTGTCCATAATTTGACCAAATAATCTCAGAATTTAGTGATCTTGGACTTTATGGAATCCTTAAGCGGTAAACAACAAAAGTATAACAAAAATTCCATATTTCTCTACGTAGAATTACTAATCAACTCCTAATGAGCTAAAATCTTAATTTGAGCTCATTAACCTTAATCATTGACCAATTTGGGTATACTTATTGTTTATCTTCATATTAAACAGTAAATAACCATTTGACATTAATAAATTTTAGTTTGGAGCTCTAATTCAAAAAATTATATTTTAAACCCTTAAATAAGGGCAAAATAGTTATTCTTAAACAATAGAAACTTAAAATATTCAGTAAAATCAGTGAATTAAGTGATTAAGAATCTATTTTAGATCATTTAAGTTTATTAAATTAAATTTCAAGGCAAACCATAATCTTTTCCTTAGAAATTCTTAAGTAATTTAAAAAGTTTCATAATGTGGAATTTAGTTCACATTATGTCTTCTCTAAATTCTTAAAATCAATAAACATGTATAGTAAAGATGTAAATAACTTTAATGCTTAATAATTGGATTATTCATTTAATTCCTTTAAGAGATTTACTTAAGTATTTTCTTCTTTAAGCTTTTAAGAATCTTCCTTAGGAATTAGTTGTAAACTTAGGTTAGATTTCATTTATTGGGTAAATAAATTACTATATGGATGAAACTTTAATTTTATTAGTTTCTAAATTTCTCCTTTATTATGATTATTTTGTATTTAAACTTTTGCCTAAGATTAGAGATCCATCTTAATTAAGTTGATTTTGCTTAATAAAAAAGCATTAATATGTAATCTGTGAGAGTTGGGCTAAACCCTATACCCTTAGTCCTTAGAACCTTTGGATTAAGAGATTAAACTCTAATATTTTGAAGTTTAACTCTTAATTCCTCAATTCTGATTTATCTTAATCAAGATTGATTTGGGTTTATTCAATTCATTAATTAAGATGTATGATTTATTATTTAACTTATGTAAGTATCAATAATTGAATTATATTAGAGTTTGATTAGTTATAGTTGTTTTAAACCTTATAGGACCCAATTCTGAGTTTATACTGGATAGTAGGATATTGGAGATCCTGAGCTTATACAATTCAGGTTAATTATAATGAATTAAATTAGAAAACAAATAATATTACAGATGTTTGAGTAGTGTTGATTACACATTGTATTGTATGCTTTGCATTCTTATTTTGAGTCTTATTATTTTGGTATATCAGGTGAAACATAGGATATGTTAGAATTGAAATTGCATAAAATCATGAACATAAAGAGGATTAGATGTGTCAGATATGTCAGATAACTTAGTAAACAAGATAACAGTTTAGTGGAATATGTCCTAGTTAGACTACCTCTACAGTTTGGATATATAATGCAGTTTAGTACCCAGGCATTAGTGTCCTGGATGATTTTAGTTTAGTACTCAGGCATTAGTGTCCTGGATGATTTTAGCTCTGTTCAGATGGACCTGTTGATCTAGGCATTAGTATCTTAGATGCTTCAGTCTTGGATTCGGTGGCTAGCTTAGACATTTTTTCTGTTATTGCAATTCTAATGTAGGCACATGTCCAATAAAGAATGTACTCAGTAAGTTTCAATTATTTTTAGTCAGTTTCAATTACTTCCAGTTCTGCTTCAGTATTTTTAATGCTTTTCAGTATTCTCAGTATTTTCAGCATGTACAACATTTACAGTATTTTTAGTATTTATATTTTTTCACCATTAGTTTTATATGCAAGCATGTTAGGATGCTAGATTTCAGTTCAGTCTGATTTGTATTGCTTTTATTCAGAAAATTAGCATAAGTAAAATTAATTATATTGGTTTATATATTTCTTATACTTAGTAGTTTTTACATATAAACTGCTTAACTTTTTCTGTAGCTTTGAATTAAGGTGTCTGCTTATTTCATATTTTGTTTAAGTTATAAATGTATGATTTATAACTTTATCCTTTTTTATTGATGCTTTGTTGCTCATATATGATTATGATGGTTTGTGATTTCATAAAATACATGAAACTATTAGCTTAAAAATTACTTATAGACAATTTGTTTAACTAGTTTTTCTCTTTTTTGGCCGGAGCCATGGCATTGTGAAACGACAATGTCAGCTTCTGAGCGTTTTGTGGAGATAACACTAGGGGAGGAGCAGAGTCAGGAGGAAGAGCGCCTTATTGTTGTGGAGTCTTAGTTAGGTTGCTCTTTATTTTATTTTAGTGAGGATGAGTGGCTTTTTCTGCTTTCATAGAACTTTAATTAATTATTGTAATAATACATGTATTCTTAGTTGAATGTTATTCTATTTTTGCATTATGGTTACATAGATGTTAAACTGTTATTTTCTTCTGCACTCTGATATTCAAGCATGATCATTTAGTGAAGGATTTAGTTATATATTGCATATCGCCTCTTTTCCATGATAAAATAGGTCACTTCGAATTCAGAACTCGTCGGGTGCCTGAGCGCGAGCCCTAATTCCATCCAATTTTCTCTGGCGTCCTGGGCGTATCTAAGCACTCATGCTTCTGTCAGGTTGGCGCTAGGGGGCGTATGAGCGCGCATGTTTCTGACAGCCTGGCGCTTGGGTGAGCATGAGCGCACAGAGTTTTGTCAAGGCTACTCAGGTGATATATTGAGGCGCTCAGGCACGCCTTAGCGCCTGAGCGCCTGACTGCTCTCTTCAATGGATTTATGAGGTAGAAATCATTAAAATGCATTGAATTCCTGAAAATCAAAATGAAAGCAAAACATACCAAAAATTGATTAAAAGTAGTCTATTCCAACATGAAATAACACAGTAAAATGAGGTGATTTTAGTGTAAATGGATGGCTCATCAAGTAACATCACAATTAACAAGCCACATAGAGAACAACTCTTGATAAATCAATGATATAGTAATTTGACAACTTAATTTTTAACCCCTTATTTTCTAATACAAAATAACTATATATATATATGTATATGTATATATATATCCTCTTGACCTAAGCAAATTATTTTATTCCTTGTTCAAATGCTGCATTTGCCTGAATTTGACCAACCATCATTGAGTCGATTGAGTCTTTATCGATTGATCCCGACTCAGCTTCCCAAATATGTAGAACTAAGTATTATTGGTAAGCATAAATCATCTTTTTGATCTTCCCTTGAAGACAAGTTTGGTTGGAATGTTTAGTTTATCTAGATACACATTGAACCTCTTCCCATAGTTGAATATATCATATTGTTGTCACTTTCGACTAAATATAGCTTCTTAGTCCCATAGAAAAAGGTTCACAAAGATCAATTACCAGATATCTAAAGGCATTATGTCATACATTACCTCATCAATAATTTTCAATTGACAACAAGCTTCACTATGTATTACTATTGTCAACTAGACATTTTTTTGAATCCAACCAAATGGATATGGTGGATTTTATCTTAAAGCATATCTTCATTGCCATGAATGATCTCTTTGATGAACCTAAGGCTGAACGTTTTCTAGAATTAGAGCTATCAGCTATGTCAACAAGAAAACTTGTTCTTTTATGGTGTCTAGTTGGCTTTCTTAAAGATTTCTTAACAACCACTTCTTGGCTTTTCTTTTTAAGTTGGATAGGAACAACAAACTCTTCTCCTCGAGTTTTATAGCTAGTTCTCAAAACCATCAATAGTTCATCTCCTTTCTAAGTAAGCCCTCAAACCTTGGCTCCAATGCTAAAAAATTGATCAATAATTACCATCCAAGTCTTCCTTTAACTTAGTTGACTGATAATTATAGAATCAAAGCTGTTTTTCCCAAAGAAGAAAGGTATGAGGATGGAATATAATAATAATAAAATATTAGCAGCTAAAATGTTCAAAAAATCCATTGTTAGTAATCATTAGGTCACTACTAGCGTTACATGTGAGAATATAAATAAAATGTTCTATCAAACTAAATAAAGCAAGATAATACAAAACAATTACTCTATACATATGGTGCCATGTGTTATCACATTTTCCACTTGCACGTATGGTCAACCACTTTGTTGTGCTTTTACAACATGTTTTGGGAAATTTTATGTATAGTATTTAATATATGGGCTTAATAAGCCTTAAATAGGTAAAAACCAAGCTTTTACTTTGATGAAACTTACACCATATATTTTGTATTGGATTTGCCAAAATGGAATCCTTAGATTCTAAAAAAGATCTCCAAAACTAGAGTTTTACTTTAACCCCCCATTCTAATCTTATGATTAAGAATAATATATACAAATAGCATGCTTGAAGACACCCCTTGAATGTGTTCAGGATGAACATCCATTAATGCAAAGAGATATGGGCCTGATGTAATCCAATTGAAACTGTAAAAATATTAAATAAAACACCTTACATTTTAATACAAGTAATTGCTCCATTATGCACATTTTTAATAACATCAATATAAGCAACACACTTCTTTTGGTAATTTATCTTATGCCATCTTACACCAATAGAAATCAAATGAAGACCTCCTTTTCTCTCACTAAATTTTTCTACCAAACCTATAAGAAAATGTATGACTCCATAGTTGATCTATCAGACAAACCAAATAAACATTGGAAGCACTAATATCTCATTATAATAAATGTTCAATCACTCCCTCCCAAAATGCCAAAGTATATCTCATTAACTTAATTCCTCTATAATTGAACAATCCTTTCAATCACTTTTGTTCTTGTAACTAGGCATACAAAACGCTTCACCACTCATCTGATATCATTTAAGACTTTAAAAAATAACTTAAGGAGCCAAGAAATCCTTTATCAAATATTTAAATAATATATAGTATTAGCAAATATTAAGTATAGTAATAATATTTAATAATTACTAATTTCTTGTATTATACCATTATTCCTCTTCCTCCAATATTTTTTTATTTTTACTTCAAAAGCATTGAAAAACACTGCCCCAACACCAACTCTTTTTGTCCTTGAACATCAGCCTCCTATTTCACTACAATAAAACTCCATAGACACATTAAATCATGCTTAAAGACAAATATATGAAATATAGGATTTACTGGAGCAAGGGTATTTGAGGTATTTAACATGATTTATTGACTTGCTAAATTTAATAATGGTGTAAACCATAGATTTAAGGGAGTTAAAGGGTTAAATCCCCTTAAAATTTGGTCACCAAAAAGGCTCTATGTTTTTCTATTCTCCTTTCTATGTTGAGCTACACCAAGATTCAAGAAACGTGATCTACCATTCAAAGTTTCTTATGGAATAAACAATTTTGCTCCAAATTAGCCTTACAATGCTCGCTTCTATGCCATTGTCCAATTTGCTAAGATTTAGAACTAATTTGCAATCACTTCTCATCATATTCCTTTCCTCCTATGTTTATCGGAAGCCTTGTGATTATATATATAAATTACGCTTGTATCTTTGTAAAAAGCAACAAGCAGAATAAATATGCTTACCCAGATTACAAGGAAAATAAGCTATGAGTGGGCTTTTGATCCTAAGACAACCACATGCACCATCTATATAAGGCAGGTCATAAGGAAATCAAATACACAGTAATTCCGAAATGGTATATCTCCATCTGATGCTTATGGTTTGTGGCAATGATCAGAGATTCTGCTCTGTAGAAATATTATCTTTAAATATTACTTTTCACACATCCCACACACATTACACATCTCATGTGAAAGTCATGTACAAGAAGAGTGCAGAATATGAAGAAAATTGTAACCTATGTCTCAACAATTTACATATAAACTGCAATGAACATCTGTAAATTTGAGAATGTGAACGAAGCATTAATGGATTATTAGTTTCACCAAGCTAGATTTCAAGTATGTTCTTCATTCAGAATTCAAAAATGGAAAAAACAAAATAACACTATGGACTGATTGGTTGCATATCCTGTGAAGTGTTATCAATGTAATACATTATTCTAGGGATAGGTTATTTGTAATAGGGCTATTAATTTAAAAATTGGAGCAAATGAGATTCAAATAACAGTAGTTGAGTGTTTTAGCAATAAATTTGAAGCCAAGATAACTAAAACTGTAAACATCCCTAATCGGAAAAGAAGAAGATAAAGGGCTACTGCAGTTAGAAAATTTTCCACTTACTTGAGCAAGACGAGAGAGCGGAAAGTAGGGCTTCGCAGTAGATCCCCGAGGGTTTGTTGACGAGTACAAGCCATTCGTCTTCAAAGATAATATCTTTGGAGGAAAGAGAGTAAGCTTCCGACCTAATGGCCGCCGCCTTCGCGCGGAGAAGCTCCGCCTCCTTCGACAGCGCAGGGTACGGCGGTGATATGGGGATCGGATAAACGCCGTTTGTTGTTGCCTTTGGGAACGCTGAGGAAGAATCGGAGGCAGCCATAGTAGTTCATTGCCGCTTCCAAAGAATCAAATGTTAAATTAAGGGGCTGTTTGAAAAGTTATTTAGCATATTATTATTTCAAATAATATGAATTGTTTGATTCAATGCTATTTAAGTAATATATGCCAGTGTTATTCAGATGTATGCTATTGGGTGATATGGGGATCGGATAATTGTGGTTTGTTATTTTACACATGAGTAAGATTACTTCACAAAGTTGAGATTCAAATATAAGTTAGCAGAATACAATAAATAACTAAAAAGATAATTAAGTAAATAAATTATAGGACAAAAATTACAAAATATTTTTTTTGTGCTTAAATATATATTCTCGTTTGAATCAAGTACCAAAACTATAAAACACAGATCTAAATAGTTCAGAATATTACAAATATAAATTAACAAAAAAACATCATTGAAAAGACATCTCATATTGAATTCTTCAGCAGGAACTCTTGCACGAACAACCTTTTACCATTTGTGGTTGTAAAATGAATGACGATGTAATTGATGAATCTGCATAATCAGAGGGCTCAATATCTTACTGATCGATTAACGATGATATGGAATGCAATAACAAAGCTATGCTAGATTGGGGTGCCAAATTACTGGTGGAAACCTAATTGCCTCCACTGATCAGAGTCCCGTCCAAACAACAAAAATTTGTTGTGTGAACCGTGGTCAAAGCCCCGGGCCACGCCAAGATGGTTGTCTAACTATCCTTGGTAGTTTGCAACACAAAACATCAATGAATTGGCGAGAAAACAACAAGTATTGAGCCTACACAACTCAATGGGGATAAGTAAGTACCTGGTCAAAGGGAGTACAACAAATTTAGAGAAAGCGAAGGCACTTTGGGGTTTAAGCTTACTTCTAACCGTTTCTTAGATTGCCATCGATCTACTGGTGGTTTGAATGTCAAACCTCACCCATTGACTTGCTTGGAGGAAGAGCTGGAAGCGCCGATTGGACAGTTGGAGAACTTGTAAAGAAAGCAGAAGGCTAGAGGAAAATTGAGAGCTTTAGAGTGAGGCACAGTGAGCAAAGAGCACACAGTGGGAAAATTCAGGGCAATTTATAGCCCTAGCCCTGAAGTAGAAGGCTAGGGGCAAACTCGAGAGAACACTTGCCTAAGGCCATTGCGTTGCAGGGAATAGTGGGGGGCAGAAAGGATCCCCGTACTGCCATGGTGGATTTTAGTTGAGTACTGTCGGGGGCATTTGGGAAGTGGGGACAAAGTTCATAGTGATGGGAATTTTGTTGGTTGTCTGATGGATTAGTAAAGCTGGCGGGACAGTCCAGATGCGTCATTGCGTAATAGCTGAATGCGGGGTTGATCACACCCGTTGGACCGTGGCTGCGATTAGACGGCTGGCAAAAAATTCGAACAAGGGTAGACAAAGACAGTAGGATCAAGGGTCTGGACCGTGGAACGGCTAGGATCTCCGCTTTCGTTGCTGACCATTGGAATTTAAATAATTTGGATTTTTAATTAATTTAAATTACTTTTATTATCCAAGTTAAGAATAAATCTAATTTATGTCTAAATGATCTCTAAAAATTTCCAAAAATTCACCTCTAGCTAATTTGGGTGTGAGGAATTACAAAATACAATCAAAATTTGATTTGGAGATCAATTTAAATTAACTAATATTTTAGGTCAATATATTGACAAAATAGCTATTGATCCAATCAAGTTCTGATGGATTCCAAATTTTTAGGATTATGTTCTAATGATAATTAGAGCTTAGTGGAACAAGATTTAGGACTTAGTTTAATCCAATATAATTATGGTAACAACTTAGGGTTGTTATATACGGGGACACTTAAGAACGATGTCGTCATTTACATCGCCTAAGTGGGAGTAAGAAAAAGGAATAACGACAAGAATTAAAAGAAGTTGGAGTAGTACCAGGATTCTCTACCAGGATTCTCGAATAGCCTTGGATATTTTAACCACATATTTGATTCTTTTTCCCAAGTGGCTTTTTCAGCACTAGGATCCCACAACTGAATTTTAACCATGGGAATAACACGGCTTATAAACTTTACCTAGAATTATGATAGGTTCTTATACAAATGATAGATCCGACTGAATGCTTCCGAAGGAATTGAGATGTGGTGATGAGGTTCCCAAAGGAACTTTCTGATAGATGAAAAATAAAACACATTGTGCAGTGCGAATAATTCATCGGGAAATTCAAGCTTATAAGCAGATGATTCAATTTTGAATAGGATTTTGAAATGTTCTACATATATGGGACCGAGCTTACTAGCTATGAAAAATATGTATACACCTTTAATTGGACTTACTTTCAAATAAATGGAATCACCTTCATGATATTCCAAAGGATGATGACGAGAATCGTAATATTTGCTCTATCGATCCTGAGCTGTCTGTGTTTTTTGCTGAATGAGTCTGACCTTTTTATTTGTCTCATCGAACAACTCAAAGCCATATAACTGAACATCTTCAGTTTTAGATGAGGACAACAGAGCGTTGCATTTTTTATCGTACAATGCCTCATAAGGAGTCATCTTGATGCTAGCTTGGTATCTATTGTTAAATGCAAATTCGACTTGAGATAGATGTTCCTCCCAACTTCTATTAAAATCGAGAATGCAGAGCCTCAACAAATCTTTTAATACATGATTTAATTTTTTAGTTTGGCCATCAGTTTGAGGATGAAAGGTCATGCTCATTGCTAAGGTGGTTCCTAGGTCCTGTTGGACTATCTGCCAAAAATTGGAAGTAAATCTACTATCGTAATCAGATAGTATGGATTTAGGAATACCATGCAATTTAATAATATCCTTTATATAAAGCTTAGCAATTTTTTCCACAGTCAGTCTGATGGATTGGAAAGAAGTGAGCAGATTTGATCAAACGATCAATAATGACCCATATTGCATCGACACCAAATTTTTGTGATCCAATCCTATCACAAAGTCCATCAAAATGTCAAACCATTTTTACTCCAGAATCTTTAATAGATGCAACAATCCACCAGGCCTTTGATGGTCGGCCTTAATCAGATTGCATGCATGGCACTTTGCAACGAATTCAATAACACTCTTCTTTATATTTGGTCACCAAAATGATTGCTTCAAATCTTGGTACATCTTGACGTTCCTAGAATGAATTTTATAACCATAATTGTATCTTTTGACAATAATTTATTGATGCATGAATTTAGGAATCCAAAATTGATACCCTTGATAGATAAAGTTTCCATGCAATTGCAGATCATTACGGTGACTATATTTAATGTCGGCTCAGAACTTCAGCTAGTCTTAATCTTTTATCTGTGTGATGAAGACGTCTATGAGGAAAGTTGGTATAATCTAACACATTTCTAACAAATTCAATATTTCACTACGCACAAGTTTTATGCTCAACTTGCGAAATTCATCGACTAACAGGCTTTCAGCGATCATTGCATAGAGAGTAGCACGACAACTCAAAGCATCTGCTACTATGTCAACTTTCCTATGATGATACTTAATACTCAGATCATAATCACTACTCAGTTCTAACCATCTCTTCTAATCGTAATTCAATTTGTGTTGAGTGAAAATGTATTTCAAACATTGATGATTATTGAAAATTACACATGATACACTATACAGATATTGTAGCTCCCCGCCCCGTCACCGCGCGCAAAGAGTAATTTGGCGGCGGAGCGGTGCGCCACTCGGGGAGGAAAGAATACCCCGTCTCCCCAAAATAGCTAAAAACTAAGTCCACCTGAAGGGCTGCTGACTCAACATCAAGTAGGGTTGAGAGCTAATACTTAAGATAAGAGTAGTATCCTTATCCTAAGTATTAGGCAAATACATACATTGAATTTAGAATACAATAAGAATCCAATATATGTATAAGATATCAGCATTTTCAGTATATTGATCATATCATAATATTAAGTATAAGTAGTATAAAAATAGAGTGCGAAAGCTTAAAGCAAACATTTAGAATTATTCATCACAGAAGCTGTAGAAAATATTCATCTTAGAAAAGAAAAAAAAATACATCAAGAGTTATTATAAACTGTTTATTGAAATAGATATAAAACTGAACTGAAAATACTAAGCAGAAAGTAAAGCTGGAGGAGAGTCCACTAGTACTCCACGGGCTCCTCCTGAATCTCCTGAATGTCCTCCTGACCTACTGCTCAGGATCTAACAAATTGCCGGATCCTAAAAGTACCTCGTGTTAGACAATAAGTCTAACACATCGAAACTAATCTGACCGTTCTAATTATTCATTTAACATTTACTTAATACGAGTAAATCTGCAGAAAAACTGTAAAGGTAACTGAAAGTACAAATCTGTCTAAAACTGTACAAAACTGAAGCAGTGTAAAGTAAAACTGAACTGTAACTGAATACTAAAAATAAATCAAAACAGTACTGAATCTGAAACTAAGTAATCATATGTACAATTATGCTGTATGTCACTAAAACTGTGCATCTGAATATGCCACAATACGGTATGCTACTGACATGCTATCAAAATATCACTGAACTGTTATAAGCAGGACGGTCCAATGTCTATATACACCCTATTAGGAATACTAGTTTATTGATGACACTGATGCATCCAAAAATTTCCCCATCAATGTATGCAACATTTCGTAACTAATAAATCATCACTGATACTTATACATCATTCTGATTCTCATACATCATTATGATATTCACACATCATGCTTATGCTCATGCTCATGCTTCTAAACTATATGAAATAAATCCAAAAAATGCTTTAAAATCTGATAATGAATCCAAAGTCTCCATTGTGCAGAATCCTGCTAAAAGGATTCTGACTCCTAAATTCAAATCTCGATAATTGGTTAAAGTTGAGAGTTTACTTAAAAAATCATTAGTTGGGATGATTGTATACATATATTTAGCATATTTACAAGAAAGATAAATTTAACCATTAGCTTGTTTAAACTGCACTTATCGAAGTGCACTACGATAGGAGGCAGAACCCGGTCACAGTTTACATCTCAAGCTAAGCTGTTAAATGCAATAATTATAAGTATACTTAGTGGTCTACGCAAAGTGACTTAAGATACTTAGTTTGCTTAAACTGCACTTATCGAAGCGCACTACGAAAGGAGGTAGAACCCGGTCGTAGTTTACATCTCAAACTAAGGATCTTGTTCACTAATTGTAACACTCTTAGTATTGGAAGATTTACTTTAATGGGACTGTATTCGGCTAATCTCGCAGAATAGCACCTGGTCATAAGTCCACATTGGAGTGAATCAACCAATCCTGAATATTACTGAATTAATCCAGTAATATGGGTATACCATACTATACCCAACCAATAATCTGAGTTCAGCAAATTCTATTTAATCGACAAGGATTTATCAAATCTATTAATCCTTACTCTAATTAGATGTATCCTACACAAGGCTCCAAGGATGTGATCAAAGGATCACTCAACATAGGTGGCTACCATAAGGAATGAGCCACAATCTAAGTACTTTAGGTGATTCCTACCATAATATATCAAGTTCAATTTCTAAAGTTATGAAGGAGCAACTAGGTTTCTACCTCAATAAGTTACAAATGTCCTTCCTACCTCAATGTTTCATTAGTTAATGTCTTCAATCATTTCAATGACGAATCATATAGCTAGACCCTTAAGGTCTCACTTTTTGATTTCTTAAGGTTTACTTGTTATACTTAAGTTAAGATAATTAGATCAAATGATTAAAATTCATTTGATCCTTTCATATTCTATAATCATGGGATAAAATCAAAGATCTTATTAGATTTAGATCATTGCATAAATTATTATAATTTTATTTCCATCTTATGCTAATTGTCTTATATAAGAGAAAATTAAAGATCTAAAGTTTGGATTTAAATAGTTCAATCACACATATTCAATATTATCATTAGCACTTCTAATTTGATGATTTAAGATCAATACTCAATCAAATGTATTATTGGAATAATGTAAATCAGATTCTCTTACAATCAAGTAGATTGATTAAATGATTAAGATTTAGATCTTAATCAAGATAAGTTAGGGTTTAATCCCTAACCCTTCTATCATTAAGACCAATGGTTAATTTAAAGGTCAATGGCAAATCAATGTATTATTAGCATATTATTGATGTCAACTTAAGTTTGGATTAAGTATCATCTACTTAATCAAGTTATAAAGATTCTCATGTTCAAGTGATCACATTTAAGTGTCCAAATAAGTGTTAAGGTTCTCTAATATACATCCTAAGTTCATGAACACATATAGATGAAAAGGTAACATAAAATAAAAAGGTGATTGTTGCTAATCAAAATCTAAATCAAATAAAAGAGATTAGCACTTAATCACAATTCTAAAAGATCTAAGTTTCATGCCATTTAGATTATTAAGGTATACCTAATTGATACAAGCAATTAAAACTCCAGTACTTAGCATATGGCATAACATGTGTTTAAGATACATAGGTTTTGAGCACTTAATTAAATTGACAAAGTTTCAAATTCAATTTTCAAATAGAATTTTATGCAGTGTTCAATTTTAACTAAAATATATTCAAATTTAGTATAACTCAACCCCACTAGGGTCCTAGGGGGTCTTGAAACACCAAAACAGTTGAGTTTTGGCCATTTTAGCCAAAACTGGGCAGTTTTACAAAATCTAGGCAGTTTTTGGAATTCTGGGAAATTTTGCAAAATTTGGGCGCTGTAGCGCTTTCCATGCGGTAGCGCGCTGTAGCGCCTTTGCGTTGCGGCTTGCTGCGGTCTGCTGCGATCCGCTGTAATCCGCTGTGACCCGCTGCAGCGCACTATGGCGCGATATAGCGATTCATTCTGCAAAACTATTGTTCAATTAATTTATTTTATCATTTTCTAAGATCTGAAATATTTCCGCTATGGTCCGCTACAGCGCGCTACCGCGCAGTGTAGCGTCCCATTTTGAAAATTACTGTTCAATTAATTTTTATGGTCGCTTCCTAAGTTTCGTGAAATGCCGCTGCAGACCGTTGCAATCCGCTGCAGTGCGCTACCCCCGCGCTATAGCGGTCCATTTTGCAAAATTTACTATTCAATTAGTCCAACATGCATTTTTATATATTTTTCCTAAGTTTTCCTATCCGCTGCAGCCCACGGCAATTCGCTGCAGCGCGCGACAGCGCGCTGTAGCGACAGACGGTTATTTCGCCAGGTGCGAAACCCATGATGGTCATTTTTTGAGATTAATTATTTTCAATCCAGAGAGTTCTATGAGTCGTGCCATATATCAATGAAAAGGTATTTTTGATACCTTTCCATCGACACCAAAATCAGCACGAACGGAGCATCCTAGCTATACTAAAAATGATGATGAATACAAGGGTATGCAGAATAGACGAAAAATAGAGCATATTTTTGTGAGTTCTTAAGAG
Organism: Gastrodia elata; assembly: GCA_016760335.1. Lineage (NCBI taxonomy): Eukaryota > Viridiplantae > Streptophyta > Magnoliopsida > Asparagales > Orchidaceae > Gastrodia > Gastrodia elata. Next base: position 18,174,299 of record CM028681.1, read on the forward strand.
CCTTAATGGCTTTCATACATGCATATGGACTTCCAAGGTTGCATTATAATATCATAACATCATAAGAAAGACAAGGAGAGGAGCAAGAGGGTACCTTTAGCCTTGCAAAAGAAGGAGGAAGAGGAACCTTTGCCTTTTCTTCAAAGCTTGGAGAGAAGCTTCCTTCAAGGTACAGCAATGGAGAAATTGAGGAAATGGAGAAAATCTCAGCAAATGGAGAAAGAGGGCTGAGCTCTTTTTTTAAAGGAGGAGAGGGGAGGGTAGGCCTCATCATGGCTAAGGGAGGCTAGGAGTAGGGGCCATCATGGATGGGAATTAATGGGCATGGCTTAAGATACAAGGAAAAGATGGCCAGCCGAATTGTTCAAGGGTCAGCCAAAATACTAAAAATTGGGGGAAATTGCAAATAAGGGGCTCAAAGATTGCTTATTTACTTATTTATTTCCCCTAATTATTTAAAAATTCTGATTTTTGAAACGTGCTCCGAAAATTCCTAAAACTTCACCCCTAGCTAATTTAGGGGTGAGGAATTCAACGGCGAAGTCGGAATTTGATTCCGGCAACTATTTAATTATTCTATTTTTCAACGCATTTAATTACGTTAAAATATTTGCTAAAATTCGACGACTTCCAAACGCGTCCAAAACATCACCCCTAGCTAATTTGGGGGTGACGATCGTAACGACGAAGTCGGATTTCGATTTCGCGGTCAAAATAAATATCTCAATTATCTACTTAGTGAAATATTAAAAATAATCCAAATTTTTGGATTTAGCTCCGAATTGCTCCAAACCATCAGCGTTTGGTCCCAATGACTAGATGAACTTGATTGAATGATAATCATAACATGACTAGGCTAAAATTAAGCTGGGTAACAACCTTGGGTTATTACAAATAGTTACTAAATTTTCAAAGCGAACACTACTGCAGCAAATTCGAGGTCATGAATAGAATAATTCTTCTCGTGTATTTTTAGCTGACGAGATGCATAAGTGGTGACCTTTCCTTCCTACATCAGCACGTATCCCAAAATGATTCCAGACGTGTCGGTGTAGACTTGGTAATCTAGACCTTCCTTTGTTAGGACTAGCACTAGAGCAGTTGTGAGTGCATCCTTAAGCTTCTAAAATACTTCTGCACATTCAAGATTCCAGATGAATGACACTGCTTTCTGAGTCAGCTTGGTTAACTAGGATGCCATCTGAGAGAAACTGTAACAACCCTAGGTTATTACTTAGCTTAATTTTAGCTTGTTCACATCCTAAATATTATTCTATTGAGTTCATCTAGTCATTAGAACAAATCCCTAAAAATTTAGAGCGATTCAGAGCTCAATTTAATATTTGGATTATTTTAATAATATTTAATTAATTATAAAATTGAGATAATTAAATACTCATCGAAATAGAAATCTGACATCTCCATTGCAATAATCACCCCCAACTTAGCTTGGGGTGATGTTTTGGATGTGTTTGAAGTCGTTCGATTTTTGTGAATATTTTAATATAATTAAATACCCCAAAAAATAGGAAAATCAAATGCTCATCATAATCAAAATTTGACTTCGTTGTTGCGCTCTTCACCCTCGAATTAGTTAGAGGGTGAATTTTTGGAATTTTTTGGAGCACGTTTATAAAATTCAATTTTTAAAGCATTAATTAATTATATAAATTAAATTAAAATCTTTAGAAATCCATTATTCTCCTTCTTTTTCCTGAGCTAGCCCCACTCCCTCTTCCTTCCTGCGCCTCTCCCTCTCCCATTCTGCCGCACGCAAGAAGCCATTCCCCCCTACTTTTCTCCATTTTTTGCCAACATCTCCCCATGCTTGTGATGGGATGAGCTAAACTCATCCCATCCAAGAGCCATGTTCCCTTCTCTTTAAAAAGAAACCCTTCAGCTCCATTCCCCATTTTTGTCAGGCTGAGCTCTCCTCCTCTTCCCTTCATTTCTGTGCTTGTTGTTGAAGGAAAGCTCTCAAGCTCTCAAGCCAGAAGGATCTTTAAAAAAATATCGATCTTCTCCAAGCCAAGATACCTCCTTTTCCCCCATTGGATGACCCAATGGCTACTCCATTTTTACTCTCATGCTTATCTCGCATATCTAAGAATCTATGGTTGAGTATGGAAGCCATTAAAGCTCATTAAGTGTGGCGCCCCACCCCCTAATCCGTAAGATTAGACTTAAGGGGTGGTGTGCCTCTCTAGCAAATACCTCACTTATTATTGGATTATATAAGATTCACAATCTACTAATAAGGGAAGGATGTGCACAAAATGAATATAAGGAATCAGTCACTAAATTAATATGAGTACAGAGTGCGGAAGCATATAAGTAAATAATACATCCATTTCACCATACATCAAATGAGAAACAAAATAAAACATAGCTCAGAAAATAACAGTGCAGGAAAGTAAACATAGTCATAAATGTACATATATTATTACAAAATTTACTTAAAGTTTGAAATGAAATAATATCATCACTTAGCCTCACAAATAATATAAAAGAATTTAAGGATCTTCAGCTCCAATCTGCTGCACCTCCTCTAAATAAGGCTCCTTCTCGAGAACTGGATCTTCAAGCTACTCAAACACTGACATTGTCGTATTCACAATGCCAGGGCCCCAGCCAACAAAAGAAAAATCTTATTAGATAAATTATCTAAGTACATTTTAGGTTGAATATTTTACATAAATTATTAATATCACCATTTTACTTAAACCAACAAAAGTGAACTAACTAGCATAGGAGCAGTAAGCATATAAGGAATATGATAAATTATAAATACAATATTTATAACTAAGTAGGAATTGAGGCAAAAGCACACCTCAAGCAAACTAGGCAAGAAATAGGCATACATATATAATATAGTAAGTAAAAATAATAAAAGAAAATCTAGTCCTAAATATGTTGATGATCACATGAGATATGCTGATTAAAACAAAAATTTGAAAGTGGTACATATAGTAAGCAGTAAAATCTAATATCTTATAAATATATACAAGTGAGCAGGTAAGTAAGGAAATACAACTGACTAAAATAATATGCATCAATAATACAGTAAACAGTAAACTGAAACTGAAATATGTATGTATAATTGTCATATCATAAAGAATTGGCCAATCAGGCCCAGATAGAAATTCCCAAAGCTTTTCTATGGACATGTCCAGAAACAACTAAGGAGTTAAGCACGTCTACTAGACTAAATGGGTTCCAAACTTAACACACACTCCTCAATGAGTAATGTAAAGCATCCTTTCGTACCCATGTCCAGTGGAGTAAAATGCGCCAGGTCAACCAAGTAACTGAACCCAATGTAAATGTTATCCTAATATTCTAAGTTTTCATTTTCATGCAACAATGATCTTGTATGACATGTCCAAGGATTACAGCACAAATTTCAAAGAATGCGTAAGCAATAAAATTCAATAGTGAGTAAGAGACTTTACTAGACATGGTGATACTGTTATTGCTTAATTAAACCATTCTAAATATTTTAAGTTACACAAGTTCAGGATCTCCAATTCGTACTATCGAGTGTAACTTAAAAATACGGCCTTATAAGTTAAAAAGGATTAGAACTGATCAGGTTCTAATCTAGTTCAATCAAGTACGGCTATAAGTTAAGTAATGAATCATAACATCCTAATTTGATGAATTTAGATGTTCTAACTATGATCTGATAAAGATCTACTAAACTAGAGATTATGGATTCAACACCACGAGCTTAGGTTCAATCACAAAATCTAAAGGTACAGTCTAAGAAATCTAGAGTTTTACTAAGAGTGAACTATAAATTATAGCAAATCCTATTGAGCAAAATTAAACTTAATAGGATGATTCTCCTATCCTAAGTCTAAGATTAAAAGATAAAATAATCAAAATTAAGTTGAAAAATATAGGAAACTAATCAAATCAAGGATTTATTCATTGAATAACCCTATTATTTAATGAATGAATCTATCATATGATCTAGTCATAGTCTTAGGAATAGTCCTAATGTGATGTATAAATTCCTAAGGAAAGGACTTAGAGAATTTTAGAGAATTTAACCAAATTGATTAAAAAGCTAATTTTATTCACTTAAATGACTCTATTATAGTTTTATTATTAATAATATTGATTTAAAGGATAATTTAAGGGTTAATGGCACTTATCCTAAATTTTACCTCTACCTAAGGGTCCAAAAAGTTACTCTTTGATTTAGGGCTCAAAATTGGAATTTCTTATTGCCAAATGGCTCCTATTATCTAATATGAAGTTAGACAGTAAGTACACTCAATTTGGATAAGAAACGAGTCTTATATGTCATAACTAAGGATTTTGATATAAGGGGCAATTTAGTAATTTACACCTAATAGAATCTAAATTTTTATGTAGTTTATTGTTTATTGCTGTTTAAGGATTCCATAGAGTCCAAAAACACTAAATTTTGAGGTTAAATGACTAAGTTACGAATGTTCTAAAATTCATGAGCAATTCAGTAATTTTCTAAGTTTAAAGCGGCCAAAAACCAAACTTTTCCGTTTGATGTCCAAATTCAGCAAACTCAATGTCTATAGCTTTCCTATAACATAATGAGTACTTTAATTTGGAGTAGACCCAATTTAGACTTCAATTGGTCAAATTATGGCCTAATTAGGATTATGGGTATTTTGGTCATTTATGATTTTCTAGATTTCAAAACCTAAATATTATTTTAATTTACTGTTGGCACTAAAGTTTTAAGCTAGTTAGCACTTTGAATTTCTTGATTTGGAGTTGAATTGACTAAGTTATGGTCATTGAAAACTAGTGATATTGAGGATCCTAAATATCACTTTGCAAACTAAGCTACAAATGAGAAAATTGATACTACCATAGTGATGGGGTTGTTCTCCCGATTACCTTAAGACTTATATTGTATATGTTTGAATAATTAGGTAAAAAATTATAGGTGTTTGTTTGTTTAGGTCCTAAAATGACACTAGATTAAATATTCCCCGAAACGAATTTTTGAATTACGTCATTTGATTTCTTTTATTTTTCTGAGTAAAATAATACCTATATTTGATATATTTGGATTATTGTATTATAAGTTATAAGGCTTTAAAGTTTTCATTAATTAAATTTAAATTAAATGATATTACTATTCATTTATACAAATTAAATTAATTTACTATTTTAATTAAATAGGATTACTTAATTAATTAACTTACTATTTTTTTAATTAAATTAATTAAATAATATTAATTAGAATAATTAATGATCATTAATTATTTAATTAAATAAGCATTCTCTTAATTATTAATTAACTTAATTATTAAGTAACTAATTATAGTTAGTGTTAATTAATCCCTGTTTAATATAATTTAATTATTTATCTAACATAAAGTTTCTGTTATGTATATATATACATATATCTATAAACATTGCATTTATATATTTATATAATTATATTACATCCCTTAATTATTAAGTAACTAATTATAGTTAGTGTTAATTAATCCCTATTTAATATAATTTAATTATTTATCTAACCTAAAGTTTGTGTTATGTATATATATACATATATCTATAAACATTGCATTCATATATTTATATAATTATATTACATCTCTAAAGTTTCTGATTAACTTAAACTTAAGTTTATTCATGATATATGTATATAAACATATATATTATGATTTATATTTAAATTTCTAATGGCAATGATGGCGGCGGGACCCACCACGGACGCGTGGCAAGCTGCGCTAGAGGAGGCGGGCCCTGCAAGCACACGCGGCACGGGCTTATTGGTTGCGTCCCTGCGGACGTGACCCACAGCTGCATCGAAATGACCGCAGCACGGCAGTGGGCCCCCCAAGCCACATGGATGAATGCGGGCGCGCCAGCTGCCCTTTTGGGCCCCACACGCACAGCCGTCTGCTGTCGCAGACGGGCTCGAGCAAAGTGGGTCGGGCCCGGGTCGACCTGGCCCGACCCGATGCCTTTCTTCCTCGCGAGGAGGAACCGAGTGGGGCGGCTAGGGCGTGGATTTTACGACGAAGCCGGCAGCGAAAGGTGCCGGCCCGCACGGCTGAGGGTAGGTCTCGGCGAGACTTACCCGATGGAACCTAGCCGGACCCCGGCGATGACCGGTGGTGCTCAGAAGGACAAACCCTAGGATCTAGGTTTCGGGATGAATGGGCCTAACGGTAAGAACTGTGTAAATATTGCTAAACTGGATCGATTGAACTCAGTCTCGTTCAATTATCAATCTAAAGTATGAAATAGTTGATTGAATTGCATTTGAAGTATGATATTAAGACCTTAAGGAGAAGGACGGGTACCTGGATGTGCGACTGGGGAGGCTAGGGCTCAGCCAAAGGTTGATCCGAGCTCAAGACGTCGTAAATAGGGAAGCCCTAAGCTTGGATTAGGCCTTAAGGTCCCTCCGGCGGAGCCCGCGAGGAGCGGGGAGGCCGTCGATAGTGCAAGGGCGCGTCGGTGCAACGCGTGTCGCGGGCGAAGAAGAAGAGGGTGGAGCCCTTGAGACCGTCGCACTCGATTGAGGGATCCAGATTCGATAAGGATCTGATCCAGATATCGTAATGGATTCGGATCCAATAACGAGGCGGATCCGACCTCTTAAGAACGGTGGATCCGACCCGTTAAGCCCTAATAAAAAAATATATTTAATTAAATTAAATTTTCTATTTTAATTAATTAATCCTAATTAATAAAATGACTTCAGAAAAATCTCAAATATTTACTCTTAGCTAATTGAGGGGTAAAGAACGCAACGACGATGTCGGATTTTTTATTTTATGAGTATTTTATTTTCCTAATTTTTGGGGTATTTAAATATTATTAAAATATTCGACGATTTTTCGACGACTTCCGATTGACACCAAAATATCACCCCTAGTTAATTTGGGGGAAATGAGCGCAATGGTAAATTCCAATTTTTGATCTGAGGTCAATTTAGATAGGTCAATTTCTAGGGTTTCAGGATTTTCCCAAAATCAAGATTTGATCAATTTGACTCCTGATTTGGACTAGGTCGTGGTGGAAGACTCCTAATGACCTAATTAGAGCACTAAGACTGAGATTAGGACCTGGATTAGTCATAATCAGATTGGGTAACAACTTGCACTGTTACATTAAGGTTGTAGATTTTAGGGTAAATGAACAGCTTTGTTTTTTCTTCTTTAGTATACTCGAACCTTTAACCCCCTAATTTGCATCGTTAAAAGGATCCTTTTGTGCCAACTTTAGTATCAATGGAAAGTTCTCGGAAATACCTTTCCATCGGTATATGGCACTGCACATGAATTGCCCTAAATTGAGAGTATTTGAGTGCAAAAGGGGACATGTTTTGATTTTTGCACAGGCAAAAATACCGTCAAGCGCTACAGCGCGCCGTAGCGTCTGACTCTCATACGGAAACAGCTATAGCGTGTCGTAGCATGTTGTGCATGACATAGCGCGCTGTAGCGCCTGACTTTCGGCCAAAAAGCACTACAGCGCGCTGTGGCACCATGCTCTCGGGAAATCTGGCGCCGCTGCGCGCCACAGCGCCGAAACCCGCCGCAGCGGTCGCGCCCAAAAGCACTGCGCACACAGTAGCGCCAGTGCCTCGAGAAAACTGGCGTCATAGCGCGTCGCAACGTCTGGCTCTTGGTCAGAAGACGTTATAACGCGTCATAGTGCCCATGACTGCCCGAAATGGCCTATATTTGTTATTTTTCATATTTTAATGACTATAGGACCCTAATGGGGCCAAAATATATCAAAATTGAACCTGAATTTAGTAAAATTAAGCATTATGATTTTAGAGGTGATTTTCAATGTGAAACCTATCCCCTTGAACATTTAAAGATCTTAAGCAAAATTTTAATATTGAAAGGATTAAAACTTAATAATTATACATCATAATTTAGTGTTCTTAAACTCTATAAAATTCTTGAACAGTAGAGGATAATTAACTAACTGAATTTTTAGATTTCACTAAGTAAATTTATCAAAATGCTCTTATAGGTTAAAATTCTTAAATTGTCAAAATCTAATTTAGAGCCCTTAATCTAAAAGTAGTATTGTAGACCCTTAAATTGGGGCAAAACAGTCATTTTGCCCAAAATTTAAGTTAAGTGCCCTTAATTGCTAGAATATTAGTTAAATTAGTAAAATTAGTAATAAAATTGATTTAGAATCAATTTAGCCACCTTAACCTCATAATTGAGTAAATTTATGAAAAATCCTATTAAAGGTTTGAAAGTTCTTAAGTAAAACTAATGCACCATAGCCTAGCTAAATTATATCATTAACTTCCTTAAATGAATTAAAATAATAAATGAAGATAACTTATAATAACTTTCATCAACTCCTAAAATTTTTCTAAGTCTTTTTATTAAGAGCTCATTAGGAATCTTCACTTCACTTTAGGATCTTTTTCTTAGAAATAGGAATAGATACTAGGTTTTATTTCATTCATTGAATAAAGTGAGTTATTCAATGAATAGAACATTAGTTTTATTCGTTTTTAAATTTTTATACTTTAATTCTGATTATTTTATCTTTCAACTTTAGATTAAAATTAAGAGAATCATCTTATTAAGATTGATTAAGCTTAATAGGATCTTCCTTAATCATTAATTCACATTGAATAATTAAACTTTAGATCTTAAGCTCTACTTTTGGATTATGTGATTAACTCTAATCCATGGTGTTTAATTTATAATCCCTAATTTAGTAGATCTTGATCAGGTCTTAGCTTAGAACATCTAAATTCATCAATTAGGATGTGATGATTTACTTTTTCTTATAGTCGATTTTGATTAAACTAAATTAGGACCTAGCTAGTCCTAATTATTTTTAACCTTATATGACAGTGCTTCTAAGTTGTATAATTTAGAATAATTAGAATAGTTAATTAGATAATAAATGACATCACTTTGTATAGTAGAGTCCCTTGCTCACTTTGATTTACTTGTGCTTTTGCATTCATTATAATTTGTGCCTTATTGCTTGAACATGCCATACAAGATAATGTTACTGCATAAAATAAAAATATAGAAAAATTAGGATAACATTTTCATTGAGTTCAGTTTCTGGTTTTATCTTGTGCATTTTACCCAATTGGAGATGAGTAAGGAGAAATCAAAATTACCTAACATTACTCATTGAGGAGTGTTGTGGTAAGTTGGAACCCGAATAGTCTTGCAGACGTGCTTGACTCCTCAGCTATTTTTGGACATGTCCACAGAAGTAAAGTAAATAAATAAAATCTTATTGCATATGTATTTAACTTCTTTTCAGTTCAGTTATTTCGCCTTAACCTTTTATGACACTAAGAACCTTTGTGCCTTAGCCTCTTATGATGTAAGATTCTTGTCGCCTTAGCCTCTTATGACGCTAAGAAAATTTGTCGCCTTAGCCTCTTATGACGCTAAGAAAATTTGTCGCCTTAGCCTCTCATGATGCTAAGAATTTTTTTTATGTCAGCAGGCTAATTTAGTTATATTCTGATATGACAGCCATTATATACATGTTTATTGTCTTACTATTACTTTTACTACAGTTAGTCTTTACTTTACTAGTTTACTTGTATACTTATAGTGTTTTAAATTTCATTTTTTGCTTACTTATATGTACCACAGTTAGATTGCCTTCTTTGAATTTGCAAACTTCATATGATCAAAAGCATATTTAGGATGAGTCAATTTTCAGTATTTTCTTACTTTATTTATACATATATGCCTTACCTTATTACAGCTTAGTATTGAGACATATTCTTTTACCTCATATGTTGCTTGGTTGTAAATGCATTTATTTATAACTTATTCACATTTCTTGTATGCTTGTGGCACCTATATGCTTTGCTTATTTTATAGTTTAAGTAATTGGTGATATCATAAAATTCATGAATATAAAATAACATAAAATGTACTAAGACAATATGTCTAACAAGAATTTTCTTTTCTTGGCTGGGGCCCTGGCATAGTGAAATCGACAATGTCAAGATCTGAGCAATTTGAGGACCTTGTGCCTGAGGTGGAGCCTTACTTGGAGGAACAACAGATGAAGCTGAAGGTCAGTAGTGTAGCTCTCTTTTATTCTTGTGAGGATGAGAGCTTTATTTTTTCTTAAAATTTATTTAATATTTGTAATAATTCAGATACTTATGTATGTTCTTTTACTGTACTATTTTATTTTGAGCTGCATGTTTACTTCTTACTTGTATTGTGTTAGATTGGATGTAACATATTTATTGTCTTTGATTTCTCACTTTAATGAATGTATATACTTAGTGAATGATTTTGTTGCCTTTATTAGGGCACATCCTTCCCTTATTAGTGGATTGAGAACTTTACCTTAATCTAATGATAAGTGAGGGATTTGCCATCATGGCACGTCGCCCCTTAATCCAATCTTGTGGGATTGGGGGCAGGGCGCCACAAAAACCTTTGATAAATTTTTATAATATTCAGCTAATTCCAGAAATTTACGGACATCTGTTACTGATTTAGACTGTGCACACTCCTGAATAGCACTAACTTTCTTTTGATCTACCCTTATTCTTTGGTAATCAACGATATGCCCCAAGAATGAGACATAATTTAGCTATAATTCACACTTGAAATACTTTGCATAGAGCTTATAAGTTCTAATGGTTTTGAGAATAGTTCTAAGGTTGTTCTCATAATCAAAATGGCTTTTGGAATAGATAAGAATGACATCAATGAAGATGATAACAAACTTATTTAGGGATGGCTTTATAACATGTTGCAATAGGTCCAAAGAGATAGATGACGCATTAGTGTGTCTAAATGACATCACTAAGAATTAAAAGTGACCAAAGCGGGTTCTGTTATGATATCTTTTCAACATTTAAATCCTTAACTCACAACTGGTGATAATCAGATCTTAAATCAATTTTTGAAAAAATAACAATGCCTAATAGCTGATCGAATAAATCATCAATCATAGGGAGAGTATATGTATTCTTGATGGTTACCTTATTTAATATAGAGTAGTCTATGCACATCCACATGGAATCCTCATTCTTCTTAACAAATAAAGAGGGTGTGCTCCAAGGAGACATACTTGGCCTAATAAATCCTTTGCTCAGTAGTTCTTGTAGTTGTTCATTTAACTCCTGCAGTTCCTTGGGTTCCATTATATATGGAGCTTCAGAAATAGGCTATGTTCCAAGAATTAACTTGATCAAAAATTATATCTCACGAATGGGAGGTATCCCAGGCAGATTTTCTGGAAACACATCAGCAAATTCCTTAACAACTTTGTATTCAGAAAGCGAAACATCTTTCTTTGTATTTCCCATCATAGTGACAAGGTAAGCAACACAACATTTATTTGTTAATTCTCAAGTTTAATAGTATTTATCAATGAAGATTGGGTACCAAACCTTCCTACAAATATTTCAGGAGTATATAGAGAATGCAATGTGACTTTCTTCTTTTGGTAGTTTATAATCGCATCATGCATACTGAGCTAGTTCATGCCTAATATTGTATCAAAAATTATTATAAGCAAAACAACTAACTTGGCTTTGAAGGTTTGATTATTCAGTGGAATTTTGAGATCACAGAATTTAGCAGCGCTTAGTTGGGCTCCAGAAGGAAGTTCAACGCTTAACATTTAGGCTAACTTATAGAAAGGCAGATTTATAAATTTAGCAAATCTTTCTAAGATGAATGAATGACTCACTCTAGTATCAAATAATACTTTATAGGGCTTTTCATTAATGTATAGGGTTTCTATGAAAGGCATTGAATAAGTTAACTATTTGCAGAATTAGAAAGATTGAATGAAAATGACTGGCTAGAAAAGATCAAGCTCATGAATGTGTAACTAAAATGACATTATTATATTCTGCTGCTTCCACAGGAGTTAAAGTGTATACTCGGCCAGGTCCATAAAGTTTATTATGATAAGTCTGCTTTCGAGGAGGTTTGCTTTTGGTGCTCGAGGTGCGATAAACTTTTCCTTAATCTGCAGTGGAGCTTCTTCTTGAGAAGGCATGATTATCAACCCCTAGTCTCTTTAGTTTACAAAAGTAGCATTAATATTCTTCTTATGAAAGTAGTGATCAATGTGGGCACTGTCAACCATTTCCACATAATTGTGGTAGTAGAAACGGTGACATGGCCTGTCGCTGGTATAACATCATCGATCGTTGTGATATCATTTCTCATATGGATGTGGTTGATTATAACCTTTGATCTGATTTGAGGAAGCTGCTACTACCTTGATTTGGTAAACCTTATCCATCATAGGTCTCAACTTCTTGAATGTCTCATTACGATTTGGGGAAGCATGACATTTCCTTTTTAGGTCCTTCTGAGACTAGTGGAGCTCAACCACCCTGCCTATCTCAATAAGTTGAGTTAAATCAATGAGTTTCAGTGGCACTATGTTTTTTTTATATAATCACGGAGGCCACTCTGAAAAATGATAGCAGCGGCCTGTCCTTGTCCTAATTAGATCAGGAACAAAACGTGTGAGTCGCCTAAACTCCATTTGATACTCTGACACCAGTCTGCTACCTTGTTTCATGCATAGCAGTGTGTCCTCCAATATGTTCTGAGCTGAAAGGGGAATGAACTCAGCTTTGAATGCTTCAACAAAAGATTCCCAAGGGATATCTTCGATATTATAGTCAGCGAAGCGAGGATTTCTTTCATTGTCCAACCAAAACTCCGCCTCTTCCTAGGATATATGCGTGGTGAGACGGATGGCTTTAGATTTTGGGAACATTATACTTGTGAGGTACTTTTCCACTAGTTCAGCCAAATAACGATTTCCATAACAGATAAGTTTCTACTGAATGCTGTCTTAGAATGTAGAAAGCTATGCAAAATTTCGTCAATAGTTTGATGGTAGGGTTGAGAAGGGTAGAAGCGAGTTGGGGCTACTAGAACAGGGGACGAATTTTGATTGCCTTGGTCTGCCAACAATCTCTCAATCCTCTCAGCTTGTTTAGCATGTGTACTCACTAGGGTTTTAATATTTTCCACTAACACATTGTTTTTGCTAGATGAGTTGCTAGAAGCTACTGTCATCTTGTTGGGAGTAGTCAAAGAGGGAGATCTGAGATTGTTTTGTTGAGTTACAATGGTTATTCATTCGGAGACAAAAAGAAAATATACAATTCATAATTAGAAAGTTTAAGACAAAAAGAGAGTTCTCGCTTAAACTTTTTGAATACAAAAAGTAGAAAATTGACTCAAAAAGAAAAATGCAAGTGATGAGAATTGTATAACTGAAAATACAGAATGCATAGAAGGAAATGCTAAACTAGCTATGGAAATATAAGTTAAGATCATCCAAAGTTCTCGGCGGCAAAAGCTACATAGAAGTCGTCGTAGGTAATTGCACGTCGTTCGCTTCGGCATTTCTTCACCATCTTTCAGTTGACGTCGTCTTACCAACATCTCGCTCCATCTTGAAGAAGATGAGGCAGAATCTGAAGACGGAAGTTGTTTGGCCACTGGACAATGTTGAAAGCTAAAACCACTCTCGAGCTAGGATCTGAAAGTTTGATCCTCTGAAAACTGGATATCTCAGCATTTTATCTAGCACTAGCGCTCATTTGGGTGATACACCTTGCACGATTCTGCCATAACTCTGACCGTGATGGATGCCTTCTTCCCATATGGCATCAAACCTATTTACTGGAGTTATCTTGCTCTAAGTTTATTAGTAGAAGCATTAATCACTAATATTTCCTCTAAGAGTTTGTTATAACATATATGGTATTGCTCCTTATACATTTCTTTTTTCAATTTATATTCTGAGATGACAAAATGTGAACTTGTGGATGTAAGAAGTTTGCCATTAGATAAGTAGGAACATAACCCCCCACTAATCACATTTATAGCACTCTCTAATACCTACTGTGGTAGCCCAGCCCACCCTGCTGTTGAGCAAATAGAGTATCGTTAGCGACGGGATGGTCCTCACTAAATAATAACCCCAAATTTATGCAATTAACACCAACAAGCTTGTTATTCCTAATTAACAGAGACCACAAAATGCTAGCCTCAACAACAGAGACTTTATCGGCTAGTCAAGAAAGAAAGAAAGCCAAATAGTTTATCGGCTTGTAAGGTTTAGAATTTATCGTATTATTTTTTCTTTTGAAGAAATTTTTTATAAATTATCTATAATTCTATCACTTGAACGAAGAAAATTGCAGCACGACACATACTCCGCACCTCATATATATATTTCCTTGATATTTTAAAATTTCCATTCTTTTTAAAATAGCCAATACTGACCACTTGCAGCCATTAATATTTTATGTGTTATGATATATATGGAACATTTTTAATGAATTTTGTAAGAATATTATATAAATAATACAAAATATAAATTAAAGTGTAATATAAAAATTATTATTAGATATCTCCAAAGAGAAATGTTGTTGTGTGGTTGACTGCTTTAATTTAATCTATAAGCTCTCACTTGATTTTATAACTGAACAGCATATGAGCAACAATTACATATAAATTATACTTAATTAGATGAAACTTATTAGTTTAGTTCTAAGAAAATAAAACTATAGATCTACAAAAAGTGGATGCATGCATGCATGCATGCACGCATTCTAGTAATTACATAACTGAACATGAGTTGGGATTATCATCGCTAAAGGCGGCCGTGCACTTCTCTTCGAGCGAGGAGGCGCGCGCGAGCGGCGCGAGGTTAGGGTTACCGTCAACGTTGCGAACGTATCCATGCGGCGCCTTCTTGTCGTAGGTGCCGGCGACGTATGGATGGTACACCAACTCGTACGGGACATACGGCCATAGATCCGCCCCCGGTTTACCGGTTTTTCGCCTCACTCTCTTCAGCACTTTCTTCGGATCGACGAAGCCCGAAACGGTCAACTTGTTCCTCTTCGGCTCGACCTCCACTTTGGTTACGCCCTTCATTCCTTCGACGGAGCGGCGAACCTTCCTCTCGCAGCCCTCACAGTCCATCCTGATCTTTATCTCCACTGTCTGCATAAAACGAAGTGAAGTGCTCTCATAACTTTTACAAAATTCAAATAATTGATATTAAAGCTATCTATCTAATTTATATGGATTCAGTAATTTAAATATATGTTAAGCCTAACTTTATGGTTGTATGAACCTGAAACGGCTGCTTTTTGTGCTTAAAGGAGCTGCCTTTAAGGTCGTCAACGAAGTCAGAGCAGAGATAGGAGACGTGGTCCAACAAACCCATCTTTTTCTTCCTCTTCCTCTTCCTCTTCCTCTTCCTCTCGGAGAAATCTAACA
Source organism: Gastrodia elata (assembly GCA_016760335.1). Lineage (NCBI taxonomy): Eukaryota > Viridiplantae > Streptophyta > Magnoliopsida > Asparagales > Orchidaceae > Gastrodia > Gastrodia elata. The sequence goes on from CM028681.1 coordinate 18,189,571, forward strand.
GTGCTTTGCCGGATAAAACTCTGTGGTAAGTTTATATTGATGACAGGCTGTTTGTGGAAGGCCGCGTGGGAGGTGGAAAGTTCTGCACGTATATTTGCTTGACACGTTAAAAAGATGAGGTTCATAACATTGATATAATATTACTTTGTTTTAAAGAAATATTATTTGAGAGTTAAAATTAAAAGGGACATTGCTTTTGAGATCGATTAAGCAAGTGTAAGACAAGTTTACATTATGTGTAACCTTATCCCAGCTACATTCTAATAAATTTGAAAAATATAACCAAATTTAGGATTTGTTATGCCATTTGATAGGCTACAACCGCTCGAGGAGGACTAATGGTGCAATCCTCAATTAGGATTGGCCTATGAGGTTAGAAGCAGACTCCAAATAACTGTTTACTCTTGGATTTTGCATCAACATGCACATATGATGAACAATCAAATACCTTGAAATAATTCTGTTTCACCTCTTTTTCACTACAGGCTTCCTCGAGAATCCCTTCATTTAAGGGTACAGAAGGCCCCGATTGATCAAGTATACTGATGTGCTAATAGTCTCGGCCCAGAACTGCATTGAGACGCCTGCATGTAGCCTCATGCTCCTGGCTCATTATGTGATTGTTCTATTCATTTGTTCAACAACACCATTTTATTGTGGTGTTCTTTGAAGTACAAATTCCCTCACGATTCTATTCAAGGCACATAACTTCTTGAACTCCTTATCGCAATACTCATCTCCTTTATCTGATGTCAAGTATTTAAGCTTCATTCATGTCTTATTCTCAACCAAAGCAAGCCATTTCCTAAGCACATTATATACATCAGATTTGTGCTTTCAGAAATAAACCCATACCTTTCTTGTATGAAATTCAATAAAGGTAAAAAATATGTGGCCCACCTATGAAAGAAGTAAGAGCTAGCCCTCATACATCTGTATGCATTAACTCAATCTTCTGACCTTTTAGCTCTCTTCCACTTTTAGAGAATGTAATATTTTTCTACTTGCTCAGTACACAGTCTTCACAGAAATCAAAGTTCACTGAATTCATTCCTGGAAGCCTTACCCTTGACTGTAAGGATTTCAAACTTTTCTCACTCATATGACCAAGCCTCTGGTGCTATTGACATGTATCTATCTATTTTACAGCTGTAATAAAATCAAACACTTTGTTGATCAAGTAAGGTGTACCTTCTATGTTATCCCATAAAATATTGAGTGCACCCTTAGTGACCTTCCATGAGTCACTTGCAATGCTTATATTCTATCCCTCCCTGGCTAGCTGGCTAAGTGAAATAAAGTTCCTCCTTAAACACAGCACATGCCTAAGTTCTCTTAGCTTCCAAACTGCATAGTTGGGTAGTTGGATGTCCACATCACCTTTACCTATAATGTTGCATAGCTTGTTATCTCCTTGATACACCTTCCCCAAGTCACCCTTGGTGTAATTCTTGAAGGCACCTTTCGTAGGAGTAGCATGAAAGGATAAACCTGAGTTCATCACATAGGACTCCATATTGACAAGTGACAGAATCAATACATCACGATCCTCTTATACTGAAACATTTACAATGGGTATCATATCCTTGCACCCTCAACTTACCTTTTTAAGAATAATGTAGTCATTCTTGAAGTTTCCTACCTTTCTATAATTCCAGCAATATAGTTTTGCTTTTTCAGGTCTTGACTTTCCTTATCTTGTATAACAACCCAAGTTGTTACCCTGATCGATTAAGACTAAAACAAGTCTTAATTTTGATTCTATCACTCTTAAATAGTCATTAGGACCTCACCCTGAAGTTTTGGTCCAAATCAGAAGTCAAATGGATCAAATCTTAATTTTTGAAATTTTAGAAATCCTAGAAATTGACCAAGTTATTTTGACCTTAGATTAAAAATCAGACTTCGCCATTGAGCTCATTGCCCCCAAATTAGCTAGGGGTGATGTTTTGGCGGCAATCGGAAGTCGTCAAAAATCCGTCGGATATTTTAATAATATTTAAATACCTCGAAAATTTAGAAAATAAAATACTCATCGAAATCAAAATATGACTTCGTCATTGCGTTCCTCACCCCTCAATTAGTCAGGGGTAAATATTTGTATGTTTTTTAAAGTCATTTAATAGTTTAATTTTAATTAAGAAATTATGTATTTGATATTTAAATAAAATCTAACAGTGTCGTTCGTTTGCATGCGTCATTAGGGGCTTACCATTAGGATTAGGCGGTCAATCCTAAGAGGGCGCGTTGCGCTCCCGCCATCGCTCCGGCCTCATTAAGCACCCCGCGAACTCCAGACCTCGGGCGCGGGAAAGGAGAATCATCTGGAGCTGTCTCGACCCTCGCTTGAAACCCCCATTCTCCACGGCCGTTATCTTCACGTACCTCGATCACCTACTCCTTGCATTAGAATTTCAAATTCTTGATTTGAATTGCTATTTCATGATATGGATTAAGTAAGGATTGGCTTGATCGTGATGAATTAATCCCTATCGATCGAATTCCTAGAGTTAGCCACGGTGCTTACCGTTAGTATCACGACTTGCCCGTAAGACCTAATCTAGGGTTGGGGATTGTGGGTGAGCCAGACCATTTATGATGTTGGTTCAGCTGTCATTGAGGTGGTCTCGTTAGACCCTAATCGTGGCTATGCGGGCTGAGCTCCGACAAGGTCGATTCAGCCTTTATAAGGCGTGCCTAGGGTTTTTCCTTTGAGTATACTGTGGGACGATGAAGCTGGCATCGGGTTAGGTCAGGTAGACTCGGGCCCGACCCATTTACGGGTACGGCCGCATCACGTCCGATCGAGGCATCGTGGGTCCTATTTTGCCATGTGGTCAGTTGCGCAGCGGATGCATGGCGTACCCTCTGCCGAAGTTAAAGGGTGTGTCCCACTGTATAACAACCCAGGTTGTTACTTAGGTCAATTAGGACTAAAACAAGTCCTAATTGTGATTTCAGTGCTCTTGCTAAGTCATTAGGAACTCACCACAAAGATTTGGTCTAAATTAGGAATCATATGGATCAAATTCTGATCTTGGGAAATTCCAAAAGCCCTAAAAATTGATCTATTTAATTTAATTTTAAATCAAAAATTTGACATCGCCATTGCACTCATCACCCCCTAAATAGCTAAGGGTGATATTTTGGATGCGTTTGGAAGTCGTTGAATTTTTAGTGAATATTTTAATATTATTTAAATATCCTAAAAATTTGAATATTTAAATACTCATTAAATAGAAAATTTGACTGCGCCGTTGAATTTCTCACCCTTCAATTAGCTATGGGTGCTTTATTTGAATTTTTCTGAGTGCATATAAATATTTAAATTGAATTAATAAAATCAATAAAGTTAATTTAATAATATTAATCTAACGGTCACCGTGAGATAAGCAACTAACGCCATTCTTTAAATCCCCTCCTACCATCAATCGTAATGGATCATCCGATCCGTTCCATCGAAAGATTGGACGGTGGAATGACCGTCCCCTTCGTCGGCGTGAGCGGTGCCCTCTGCATGTCCCGCGAGCTAGCACAGGGTGTCCTCCCCGCCGCGTGGCTCTCTCCGCCACTTAAGAGCTTAGTTTAAAGCTCTAAGACCTTCACTCAGCCCCATTTTTTGAAACCTGTATGCGTGTGTAAGCCAGCGCGCACCTGAGGCATTTTCGTGAAGCCTTAATGTAACAACCCAAGCTGTTACTTAGGTTAATTAAGACTAATTTAAGTCCTAATTATGATTTTAGAATGTAAATTAAGTTATTAGAAGCTCATCTCTAATCCCGTCCAAATCAAAAGTTAAATGAATCAAATCCTATTTTGGGAATTTTCAGAAACCCTAAAAATTGACCTATTAAAATTGACCTTAAATCAAAAATCTGACTTCGTCATTACGTTCACCACCCCCAAATTAGCTAGGGGTGAAGTTTCTGAGGCATTTGGAAGTCATTGAATTTTTGTCGAATATTTTAATATTATTTAAATACCCCGAAAAAATGAAATAACTAAATATTTGTCAAATCAAAAATTTGATCGCACCGTTGCGTTCCTCACCCTTCAATTAGCTAGGTGTGATTTATTGGAAATTTTAGGAATGCGTTTAATTAATTAATCTTAATTAATAAAATATATGAAAAATAAATTAATTATTAATATTAATCAAAATATTTAACGGCCTCCGTTTATTCCCTGCACGCCGTCCCTCCTTTTTCTAAAGCACTCCATCAGAATCGACGGCAATTTCTGACCGTTCGATCGTTGAACGAACGGTCAGTGCGTCTCTTCCCCGCGAAGTCTGCGCATGGCACCTCTGCGCACGAGTGGAGCTACCTCTACTCGCAGGCTGCCGCTTTCAGCCACTGCTTTAAGTCTAGTATAAGACCTCTAATCCTCCCTTGTTGCTCAGTTTTGAATCTTCTGGAATCCTAGCGATCAAAGCTCTCTGGATCAACCATAATCACTATCAAGACGTTAATCAAAGGTACCTTCTATCCTATTATATATTGTTTTGATCTTTAATCGATTATTTCAAACCATTATTTCCTATCTTTCATTGTCAATTTAGCGAATCTGATCATCAATTAAATGATTGGATCGATCTAATTTAGGGTAGGAGCAACAGTATAAACCGTTAGTTCATCGGGTTGTCGATCGTGGACCTCTAGGGCTAGCCGTAGTTTTCGATTCTTACCATATTAGGTCTTGGAACGATCACCATTAGAAAGAACTAGTCTTCCATCACTAGTTGTTATGCGGTCCGTAGCCTGGCGTCGTCGGCAAGCCATCCAGATCGCGTGCCCTAGCTCGCCCCATTGGGATTCGGAGGAAGAAGACGAATAGGTTGGGCGGGCCGGGTCGGCCCGAACCCAGCTCGCGCTGCAGTCCATGCAGCGTGTGCAGAAGGTGGGGCCTGTCGCTTGCGTGTCCTATCCCTGAGCCGCCGTGTGGAAGAGAGGGGCCCATGGCGCGTAAAATCGCGCTGTTCTGACTGCGAGCCTCGCAGTCTCCTCGGCTAACATTGTGGGGCCCGCCCGGGTTCTATCATCCAATCCCTCTGCGCCACGTGTCCTGCCTACTGCGCTGTCGTGTCGCCGAGTCAGCCGAGGCTCCCGCTGAGAAAATAAAAATAAATTTATATATATTATATATTAAATCAGTATATAATCAATAATTAAAGTGTTAAATAAATTGCTAAAACTTCAGTCATTAATAACTTTTAATTCTGAACTCTAAATTTAGCAAAAGTATATCATTGGAATTAAAAAAATAAGGAGAACACATTGGTATTGTCCCAATTTTAGTGGGATCATTATTTCACCTAATGATATTTAGGACCCCTAATTAAGCCCTAAATGGCCCAAATTTTTATTTGATCATAACTTTGTGCACACACACCCAAACATACCTAATATGGGTCTCAAAGTAATCAGCAAACCCTAAGGATTAATTTAGTTGTATTAATTTTGTTATTTTGGTAACATTTAGACTAATCACTTTTTGACCAAAAACCTAATCTTCCAAAGCTTATAACTTTGTAACCCTTAGTCCAAATATAAGCAATAAGGGTCTTAAAGTGATCAGTATAACTTCTAGAATAACCTAGTAGTGTTAAATTCTATGTTTGGATTAGTTTGAGCTTAATCACTTTTAGGACCTAACCTTAATTAGCCTAATTAACCCTAGATTTTCAATTGACCATAAGTTGTCAATTGAACTCCAAATTAGGTCATCCATATATCCATTTTGATTAGAAAAACCTGCTTAACAGTAAATTAGAAAAGTATTTAAGATCCAACGGTTATATTTCTTAATCAACTCTAATTACTATAAAACTTGATTAGTGAAGATTAACATAATTAGTGATCCAAATTGAGTGATTTAAACTTTAAAGAACTTCTAGAGTATATTAGAACCTAATGATGTGGTTGGTCTAGTGATTTTGTGATTAATTTCATTAATCACTCACTAATCATCCTAAACCTTAATTAGGCCATAGCTTAGCTAATTAGAGTCCAAATTGAGCCTACCACTAGTCATTGTGATCAGTAAATCATTTGTAATCTACAATCATTGATTTTACTCAATTTGGATACCAATTGGAAAAATTAGGAATTTTGACCCTTAATTAAGAAATCTTAAATTACCTTTTTACCCTTTAGCTTGTATTGGCTATAACTTAGCCAATACTTATCAAAATTCAATAATCTTAGGTTCTATGGAAACCTTAGATAGTAAGCAACAATAAACTGATAGAAAACTTAGATTCCATTAGGTAAAATTACCAAAATGCTCCTATGAGTTAAATTCACTAATTTGATCTCATGATGGTTAATAATTACCCAAAATTAATGTAATTACTATCTAACCTTATATTAGACAGCAATGACTGCTTTGCCACTGAAAATTTTATATTTGGAATCCTAAATCAAAATTTGATCTTTTAAACCTTTATGTAAGGGCAAAATTGTCATGTTGCCCAAACTTAGGGTTTAATATTTTAAAGCCCTAGAATCATATTCTAATTATTATAAATAATAAGAATAGTGAGTTAAATCATAAATTATGTGAGCTCAAATCTTAATTAGATCATTGATCAAAATTCTATCTTATATCCTTAAGAAAACCTTAAGTAAAATTGTGAGTCCTTCATCCTTAACTTCTTAGATCTTTCCATAGGTCTTAATAATATTAGTTAGGATGTGTGTCTGAGAGATACTCTTAGTAATTAAGAGCCTAAATTCCTATAATTAGAAATAGATCTTAGGTTAGAGTTCATCTATTGAGTAAATTAGGTTATGCAATAAGTGAACCCTTGAGTTTACTAGTTTATAGATTTTCTTAGTTTATTAAATAATTATATGATCTTTAAATCTTAAAATTAAGGATATAGATCTATCCTAATGAGTTGATTACTCATTTGGATTTACCTTAACCTTATTTATGAGATTTGGGTTCTAAGCCTTAGACCCTTAGATATACCCTTGGATTGAGTGATTAAACTCCATTATTTGGAGTTTAATTCTCAAATCTTTCATCTTGATTTGATTAATCAAGATGGGTTGGGATTATGATAAAATATCAAATTAGGTCGATTGATTTATTTAATTGAATACTATAGTCGACATTGATTCAGTAAGATTAGAACCTGATCAGTTCTAATTTCTTTTAAACTTATAACGTCGTGATCTAAGTTACATTTAGACTAAGGATTGATGATTATGAATCTTATTTAACTTAAAGTAGATAGAATGAATAAATTAAATAATAATGGATATCACCTGTATCTTAGTAGAGTCTCTTGCTCACTTTGATATTTGATACTTTGCTTTCCTTGTATTTGAGCTTTATACCTTGGACATATGCTGTGTATATAGGATATTTGATGAGTATCTTGTGTTAGTTTTGAACCTACATAAATATCATTTTCATTTTATTTGTGCCTTATGACCTAATTAGTCTGCCTCTTTAGAATTGGTGCGACCTTGTAGCGGAAATACTAGTTTGTTAGTGAAGCCACCTAGTGTTTCACTTACTAGTCTGTCAGAAAGAGATAACGGATTTGATTCAACTTAGTAAAATGAAAACTAGTTTGTTGGTGAAGCCACCCAGTGTTTCATTTATTAGCTGCTGAATAAAGAGAATATGTTGGATTTGCTGTAACTTGAAGAGTCATTTATTCCGATATGACAGTATTAATTTTAGGTATACATCTGCTTATGTTCTTTTGCCTTAGCCCATCAGGCTAAGAGAGTTGATGTTTTCTCTTAGTTTGGTTGGCTTGAGTAGCCAGTATAGCTTCAGTTTACTGCTTTTAATTTACTTTTCTACATTTTTGCACTTTTTTACTTACTGTCTTACTGCATTTTCAGCATATATACATATAGGATGTTAGATTTACTTGTTGTTTACTTATATATAGGATGTTAGTTTTATTTACAGTCATATAATATTCATATTGTTCTTTTACTTAAATGTAAATTAGCATGTACTTGTATTGATCATAAGCATATTTTAGGATTGAGATTTACTCAAGTTATTAATATTTACTTTTCTTATGCCTAACCTTATTGCAACTATGATGAGAGATATGTGTATACTTCTCCTTTTGTTTTAGTTATAAACTTGTTGTTTATAGCTACTTTTTTATTTCATATGTGTTTCTGCTCTTATATTGTTGCTTAGTTGAGTTTATGGTGATATCTAAATTAAAATAATGAAAATTACAGCCTAAAATATACTTAGACATTTTGTTTAATTAGATTTTTCTTTTATTTGCTGGGGCTCTATCATTGTGAAACCGACAATGATAGACTCTGAGCTATTTGAGATTTTGGAGCCTTCTGGAGACCGGATTTAAGAGGAGGTTCAAGCTGTTGCAGATCATTAGTTCTTTTTCTTTCTGCTTGTGAGGATGAGTGTTGTCCTTCTATTTCAGCTCTTTCCTTTAATAATGTTGTAATAATACATGTTAAATTATATTTTCTTTTATTGCTTTTATTCTGGGATGTATGTTCTTACTGTTGTATTGTGATGGAATGGATGTTATGTTATTACTTCCGCACTCTAATTTCATTTATATATCATTTAGTGAATATCTATTGTAAATGGCAATTTTTATAATAGGTTAGGATGTGTGCCTAATCTATTCATAAGTGAGGAACTTGTCATTTGGTGACCCCTCCACCGTAATCATGTTAATTTAAGAATTAACAGGACCACCGCGGGGCTGGGCTGCCACACTTAACCCCTCAGCGGTCATCGTCGAGGTACCATCTCCTTCCCTACCTCCTATTGATATTAATTTACTATTTTGGATATTTCAATTATTGTTAATCCATTGTTAAATGGTCGATCGAAACCCTCGATCACTCACACTCTCGCTGCTAACCCTAAGATCGAAAGGTGTTGGAAGACGAAGCGTTGCCTCCCTTTCAAATCGAGTCGGGCCGAATCTGCTTGACTCATTTAGTTGGCGTGGGTCCCACCAGTGGTCAGCCTAGGGTCTCCTTAAGCGCAGTTGCGTGGGCCCGCTGCTGCAGAAAAGTAAAATTAATTAAATAAAATTAATTTAGGATTTGTAAATTAATTCAATTAATATGAATCTTTAATCATTCATAAGTAGCAATATATAGATCCAATTATAGCAAAATTATATACCATTATGATTAGCAAAAATAGAGGATCATAATAATGCTGTCCAATTTCTAATAGGATTTATATTTTATATAGTGACATTTAGAACCCCCATTATTTGCTCTAAATGCCACAAATGTTCAAACTATCATAATTTTGCACACACTCACCCAAACATACCCAATATATGTCTTAAAATAATCAAGAGAACCTCTAGATTACTGTGATAGTATTAATTCCTCTATTTGGGATGTATTTAACATAATCACTTTTAGGACCCCTCACTAATTACACCCTTAAACTATAGAACTTCAATTGATCATAACTTGATAAATTGAGCTCTAAATTAGGTCTTCCAATATACCATTTTGATTAAAAAGACCTAATAAATAGTAAATTGCAAAAATATTTAAATTTTAATGGTTGAATTTCTTAACTAGCCCTAATAACCCTGAAACTTAATTAGTGAATATTAGCCTAATTAATGACACAGATTGAGTAATTTAAGTTTTTGATAGCTCATAGAGTAGATTAAAGCATAGTGGTGTGATTGGTTCTGTAATTTTGTGATTATTTCACTTATCACTCAATAATCACCCTTAACCCTAATTAGATCATACTTGAGCAAATAATGTCCAAATTGGGTCTACTCCCAGTTAAAGTAATCAGTGTGTTATAGGGAAGTTATAGCCACTGAATTTTAGTTCTTTCTAAATTAGCAAAACAAAATCCTTATATAGAAAAATTTCAAAAATTATGAGAACTTTTTTTAATTTGTAATAAATATTATAGTATTTCTATCTTGTAAAATAATCAATATATACTCAATAAAAATCATTTAAATTATAAAATTATGAACCCTTTTTATTTAAGGGTTATTACAAATTGAATCTTCTAAAGGCTAAATTGGACCCAAGTGATCAATCCTAGCCATTTGGGTTAACTCAAGTTAGCCATTTTGAAGCATGAAGGACTTGGATCATCCCATAAATTAAAATAGAGATAAATGAGAGAGTTAAGTGATTCTAAGTTGTTTGAGATCTTCAGAGGTGTGGCACCCCGCCCCTTAATCCACAATATTAGACTTAAGGGGAGGTATGTCACTCTGGAAAATCCCTCACTTATCCTTGGATTAGATGTAATCCACAATCCACTAATAAGCGAAGAAGGTGCTCAGAATATATGTAATATAATCAATCACTATATAAAATACTATCACAGAGTGCGGAAGCAAATAAAGTATATATTTCATCCAATCCACACTAATTTAAGTAAGAAAAAGAGTAAGTCTGCTTAAAAATAATTGTATGGTAAAGAAAATATAGTCACAAGTACCTATATTATTACAATATTACTTAAAGTTTTAAATGAAATAAGAAATAATCACTCATCCTCACAAATAAATGATCTAAATATCTTCAGCTCCACCATGTTGCTCCTCCTCAAGATAAGGCTCCTACTCAGACACCAAGTCTACAAACTGATCAGATTCTGATATTATCGGTTTCACAATGTCGGGCCCCAACAAAAAAAAAATAATTAAATAAAGTGTCTAAGTATATTTTAAGCTGATTAATTTTCATGCATTTATTAATACCACTATTTTCCTAAACTTAAGAAAAGTAAACTTGTATGGGAGAAACAAGCATACAAATGGAATGATAAGTTATAAATAATAGCATTTATAATTAAGCAAAAGTGAGGCAAAAGATATACCTCAAAAGTAAGCTAATTACAAGGCTAGACATACATATAGAAATATAGTATTAAAAGTACTGAAAGAAAATCTAAGCCTAAATATGTTGATGATCATATAACATGCAGATTCAAAGTAAATAATTCAACTATGGTACATATAAGTAAGCTAAAAAGAAATCTAGCATCTTATAAATAATTAAGCAAGTAAAGTTAACTGAAGTAAAGTGCAATTTATACAATGCTTTATTACTATAGTAATTTTACTTAGTGAAATCTAAAAATTCAATTAGTTTATTGTTGGCTACTGTCAAAGGATTCCATAGAGTTCAAGAACACTAAATATTAATTTTTAATGATCAAGTTATGGTCATTTAAATGTTAGGGTTCTATTTTCATGAAAGAGGTCAAAACCTATTTTTTTCATATTTAAAAATCACATACAATTTTATATAATACTTAATTTTGATATATTTTGGCCCCATTAGGATCCTAAGGTCATTAGAATGCAAAAAATATGAAGTTTCGGCCATTCCAAACAGTTCTGGGCACTTTTGGACATTTCTGGGCGCTACTACGCGCCGTAGCGCTTTCTGGCTGAGAGCCAGACGCTACGGTGCACTGCAGCACTTTCAAACACTGTGGCATGCTATAGCACAACCAACCCAAGGACTGGGCGCTACGGCGCGCTGCAGCGCTTTGAGACGCCATAGCGCGCTACTCGAGTTAACTCGAGATGCGGGCGCTGCAGCGCACTGCAGCGAATTCAGTGCTGCTGCACATTTAATTTAATTTCATCAAATTTATATGATTCATCAAAGTTTTATGCCACTACGACGGATTCACCCGATACTCGGGCGCTACGGCGCGCAGCAGCGCCCGACGGTGATTTCGCATGTGCGAAAACTGTAACGGGTTGCCTTTCGCACTCAAATACTCTCAATATAGAGAACCTCTCATGTGATGCCATATATCGATGGAAAGGTATTTCCGAGATCTTTCCATTGATACCAAAATCGGTGCAAAATATTGTTCTAATTATGCAAACAATAGAGTTAAGGGTTATGGTATGCAGAAAGAATGATAAATATAGAATTTCCTTTATAATGAAATTTAATATCTTAATGAGCTTTAATGGCTTCCATACTCAATCACAAATTTTTAAGGATGCAAAATAAGCATAAGAGCAAAATAAAGTAGCAATTAAATCCATTCAATGGGGGAAATGGAGGTACATTGGCTTGCGAAAAGAGATTTCTCTAAAGATCCATCGGGCTTGAGAGCTTGAGAGCTTTCCTTTAGCACAACAATGGAGGAAGGAGGAGAAGCTTGGGAGGAGGAGAAGAGACTTCAATTTGAGAGCAAAGGAAGGAAGAAAAAGTGTTGAGCTCCATTTTATTGAAGATGAGAAGGAGGATGGATTTGGATGGGATGGGAAGGAGTTATCCCATCCAAGTCATGGAGGAGAACATGGGCAAAAAGAGAAGAAGATGGGGCTCTGCCCCTTTTGCATGCGCCAGGGAGGGGATGCGTCGAATGGGAAAAAGGGGATGTCAGCCAGGAGAAAAGGAAAAAGGGGAAAAGAAATAGGTATAGAAATATGAAATAAGTATTTATTCCTTTCAAATATTTAATTTATTAAAAATTCAGATTTAATAAACATGCTCCAAAAAATCCCAAAAATTCACCCCTAAACTAATTTAAGGGTGAGGAACACAACAACAAAGTCGGATTTCAATTCCGACGAGTATTTAATTTTCTTATTTTTTTCAAGGTATTTATAATATTAAAATATTCGTGGAAATCCGACGACTTCCGAACACGTCCAAAATATCACCCCAAGCTAATTTGAGGTAACGATCGCAATGGTGAAGTCAGGTTTTGATTTCAAGGTCACATTAAGTATCTCAATTTTCTATTAATTAAATTTATTAAAATATTTGACAAAATTTGACGACTTTCGATTACCACCAAAATATCACCACTAGCTAATTTGAGGGCAATGAGCATAATGGCGAAGTCCAATTTTTGATCTGAGGTTAAAATAATTAGATCAATTAGGGTTCCTAAAATTCCCAAAATTATAATTTGATCCATTTGACTCTTCATTTGAACTAGGTCTTGGTGATGAACTCCTTATGATTTAATTAATATACTAAGATCAGAATTATGACTTAATTTAGTCATAATTGATTAGGGTAATAACTTGGGTCATTACAAGAGGGTTGTTGGAACTTAGGATAAGGCTTAGTCAGCATTGGTGCTTATTTGTTAGCCTAAAGAATAAATAAAGTAATCTTGGGTTCGAATGGAAGGAGTCCTTCAATAACAATCGAGTTCCTCCAATAGGTCCATGGACATCTCAAAGGCTTACTAAAGACTACAGGACTCCAACAGAGAGATGGAATCAAGCTGGAGGTCGGCAATGGGCTAAGTATTAAGGATAGGCTGAGAGGTTGTAACAACCCAGGTTGTTACCTTAGTCGATTAGGACTAATCTTAATCTTAAGACTAATCAGAGGTGCTAATTAAGCTAATTGGAGTCAACCTTTGAGACCTAGTCCAAATCAGGAGTCAAACGGATCGAATCCCGACTTCTAGAAATCCAAAAACCCTAGAAATTGACCTATTTAAATTGATCTCCGATCGAAAAATGGACACTGTCATTGCATTTCTTAACCCCAAATTAGCTTGGAGTGAAGTTTTCGTATCAATCGGAAGTCGTCGAAATTTCGACGAATATTTTAATAATAAAAATATCACAGAAATCGAGGTATCAAAATACTCGTCAGATCGAAAATCCGACTGCGCCATTGGATTCATTGACCCAAATTTAGCTAGGAAAAATATGTTCAAAAATTTTTCTGAAAAATTTTCAAAAAACAAAAAAAAAATTATTTTTACTGTAGCTAACGGCGTGCCGTTAACTATTTAAACTTCCGTCAACTGTAGCTAACGGCGCCGTCTATCCAAACGGCGCCATCCGAACCGTTGGATCGGCCCAGATCCAACGGCTGCGGAGTCGTCTTCCTCGACGACTCCGCCCGCGTGACACGCGGCGGCCCGTCGCGGATGCTGGCCAATCCGGCCGCATCCAGACCTCGGCGAGGTCGCCGTTCGGTCTATAAGACCTCGGCCGACCCATAGGCTCCGAGTTTGCAAAAATCGGAGCCCGGATCGAGCCGAAATCAAGCCCCGAAGTCAGCCCAGATTTTCCGCCAAATCCCTTCGCCGATCCGACCTTCAGGTATCCCGATCTCCCTCGTTTACCGTTCGATCATTACAATAATTGTAAGATAGGTAGATTAGGATGTCATCTTCACATCCACCATTCCGATCAGGCTCAAACCAACCCGATCAGGCGCACCAGACCCGCGAAGGGGTCGGGGTTCGGTCCGCCGAACCCCCGGAAGACGAACAGACGCGCCTTCGGGCCGGGCCGGGTCGACCTGAGCCCGTCCCGCCCGGGTCAGGTCTGCGTCATCGCGGGTGGGGCAACAGCGCCACATGGCAGCTGCTGGTACTGCCACGTGTCAAGTGGGGCCCACAGCCCAGTCACCCGAGCTGAGTCAGCAGCCCGTGCGGCCCACAGCCCAGTCACCCGAGCTGAGTCAGCAGCCCGTGCGGCCCACAGCCCAGTCACCCGAGCTGAGTCAGCAGCCCGTGGGGCCCACAGTGCCACGTGGCAGCCTCTGGCTATGCCACGTGTCAGGTGGGCCCACAACCCAGTCACCCGAGTTGAGTCAGCAGCCCGTGGGGCCCACAGTGCCACGTGGTAGCCTCTGGCAGTGCCACGTGTCAGGTGGGCCCACCGCCCCGTCCACCGAGCTGAGTCAGCAGCCGTGGGACCCACCGTGCCACGTGGCAGCCTCTCGTAGTGCCACGTGTCTGGTGGGGCCCACTGACCAGTCAGCCGTGCTGAGTCAGCAACCCATGGGGTTCACTGTGCCATGTGGCAGCCTCTGAAGGTGCCACGTGTCAGTGGGGCCCACTGTTTATTAATTAGAAATTAATTAAGTTACTATTAGTGTTAATTATCCATAATTAACTACAGTTAGTATTAATTAACCCTGGATTAGTATTAATTACTTTTGAACAATATATTTGATTAATTAAATATAATTATAAGTTAATTAGTATTAAACAGTAATTAGGATAATTAATTAAACAATAATTAGCTTAATTACTTTTGAACAGTAAAATATAATTAAATTAATTCATAATTAATAAATAATTATGACTAATTAAAAAATAATTAGCACTAATTACTTTGCTACAGTAAATGATATAAAAATCAGAAATATTAAATTTAAACTTTAGGAATGAACAATAAAATAATACAATTTGAATAAATGAAAAGTAAAATAATTCAAATTGTATTTTTGAATAGTAAAACTTAAAAGTTTAATAACTTTTTATAGGATGATCCAAAAATAGCCAATATGGGTCTTAAAATACTCAGAAAAATATTTAGGATTAAATGGAGTAATGTAAAATTTCGTTTCGGGGTACGCATAACGAGGTAGCGTTTTGGGGCCTCTTTAAGACCCCATAACTTTTTACCCGATTATCGAAACATAGTCAATATGGGTCTTAAAATGCTCAGGAGAGCGGCCCCATCACCGTAGTAGTATTAGTTTCCCATTTGGACATCAGGACAAAAAGTCAACTCTAGAATTTAGAGTTGACTTTAGTGAAAAATGACCAAAATGCCATTGGACTTCAAATGGCCATAACTTGGTCAATTTAACTCCAAATCTAAAAATTCAAGATGCTACCTAGTTTAGAATTTCAATTTCATCATTTTCACAGCAATAATATTTAGGATTTGAACCCTAAAATTTAGGGAAATGACCAAAATACCCCTAGCCTTATTTTAGCCATAACTCGGTCGTTTCTCGTCCAAATTGGATGTACTTACTGTCTATCTTTAAGTTAGACAGTAAGGAATTAGTTGGAGAAGAGAAAACTCAGTTTGGACTCCTAAATCAAAAGTTGACTTTTGACCCTTAAAGTAGGGGCAAAATAGTCATTTTACCTTAAAATTGGAAATGCACAATTTTAGCCCTTAATTAAATTCTTAGGATGCTAAGACTAATAATGTAATCATATTAGTGTCATATAAGTAAATAAAATAAGTCATTAAATTAAATTCCAATAATTTTTCCTAAGTCTTAAGCACCCCACCTTAAGGACCTTTCTTGAGATTAGGACTAGTTCCTAGGTTAGAGTTCATTCATTGGATAAAATTGGGTTACCCTATGAGTGAAACCTTGGTTTTGATAGTTTCCAGATATTATTTTATTTTACAACCCATTCTGATTAGTTTATCTTTTTAACTTTAGATTTAAGATAGGAGATTCATCCTATTAAGTTTGATTACTTAATAAGATTTGCCTTGACTAGTAGATCACTTATAGTATAAAACCTAGAACTTGTGTCTTATCCAGTTTGGATTATGTGATTAAACCTAAAATCTCGTAGTGTTTAATCCATAATCTATAGGTGTAGAAGATCTTGATCAGATCTTAGTTAGAACATCTAAATTCACAAAAATTAAGACATAATTTATTTGTTTAATTCATAGTCATCTATCTGATTGATCTAGATTAGAACCTAATCAGTTCTAATCCTTTTAACTTATAAGGACGAGTTTCCAAATTACACTCGATAGTAGGAAAATGGTGATCCTGAACTTGTGTAATTTGGAATAGTTAGAATGGTTAAGTAGAAAATAAATGATATCACCATGTGTAGTCGAGTCTCTTGCTTACTTGTTATTTGTTGCTACGCATACATTGTATTTTTGTGCCTTATATTTTCTTTAAACATATCATATATGATATTTGATGCATAAATAAAATGTTAGGAAATTATGGAGACTCCTTAGATTCCTTATGAAAATATTAAAATAAATAAGTGAAATGATAATGAATTGATGTGATTGAGCTGCCTCTCAGTGTTCTTTTGATCATACCGAATGTTGCCCTAGCCGTATCGTGCTAGGAGTTGTCATAGCCGTACTGTGCTAGGATATTTCGATATGATAGTTGGTGACCTAACCGTATCGAGCTAGGAGTAGCCCTAGTCGTATCGTGTTAGGGCCATATGTGCGACTATTGTTGGCTTAGCCGTATCGAGCTAGGAGTAGCCCTAGCCGTACTGGTGCTAAGATCTTCAATTTCGTTTAGCGAGCTAGTGTAGCTCTTTTCTGTATGGCAGTTGATATATTATAGTATTATATGTAGTTGTGGTTGTTTCAGTATATTCTTTTTTTTCAGTCAGCTATTTCTTTGTACTGCTTTATATATATTAGAATCTTGTTACTATATGTATATATCACTACTGAGTTATTCATTTTTTTAAACTAGCATATTATTTTTATTGATCACCAGCATGTTTAGGATGTAGAATCTTTCTTCCAGCATTTATTCAGTTATATTTACACTTATATGCCTTTCCTTGATTACTTGTTATGCGAGGCATGCTTCAGCCTCTTTTCTTTGCCTTGTTTATAATATAGAGCATAGTCTATAGTTTGCCTTTTTACTTGTGTTGCTTACTGCTCCTGTATTTACACATCATGCTTAGAAGTAAATGGTAAAATGGTGATATTATATAACCTTATTAAAAATTCAGCTTAAAATGTACTTAGACAATTGTCTAACCAGATTTTCTCTTTTTTGGCTGGGGCCCTGCATTGTGAAACCGACAATGTCAGGCTTAGAGCAGTTTGAGGAGCCTGCACCCGAGGAGGAGCCTTACTTAGAGGAGGTGCAGCAGTTGGGTCCAGAAGATATCTAGTCATTTACTGCCTGTGAGGATGAGTGGATTTTGAACATTTATTTTGTTAAACTTTAATTGATGTAATAATACAGGTACCTATGACTGTATGTTCAGATTTCACTATGCTACTTTTCTGAGTTATATTTCTCTTCTTATATACATTATGATGCTTGGATGTCATTTATTTATCGCTTCCGCACTCTGTATTTTTACTTATATAGTGACTGCTTGATTGATTCTGAGTTAACCTTTCTCTAATCAGGTGGATTGTGGAGTTTATCCTAATCCAATGCTAGAAGAGGGGTTAACCAGAGTGACACTCCACCCTTAATCTAAACCTATTGAGGGTTAAGGGTGAGGGTCGCCACAGAGGTTGAGGGCTGAAGCTTAGAGGAGAATGGAAACACTTTAAGATTTATAATTAATAATGAGGATTTCTTAGGATTCCTAAAGCTTAAATGGAGGTTACCTCAGCTTAATTTGCTATTAGATATGCTTTCATCCAATGACAGATATCTAATTATGCAATTTACTATTTGATTAGCCTTGTCAGTTAAAGAGGGGTGGTTCTAAATAACATCATTGTTTGTTTTGTGAGATTACATGGATTGATCGGGGTTATTTGGAAGGTAGAAGATCCATCAAATGAACTTGGCTATAGCGATAACCATTGGTGGTTAGAATTTTTATTGATCATTCATGAAGAAGTAGAAGAAAAGTGGTTGGTCTCTCCGGAGTCATTTGATTAAGCTGGATACTTAATCTGACAAAATGATATCCTCCATGAATTAAAATAATAATAACCTCCAGATTTTTAAGTTAAGATCTGATGGCCATGATCAAGTTTGTCTTTTAAAGAGGTCTCTATAACATTTGGATTACATCGAATGATTACTATCTCCTAACTCAAATTTTGTCGTTGTATCTATTAGATTTGATCCAACAGTCGATGTTGTACGCGTGGTTTCTGTTAATTTGCGGTCGTTGGATTATATCTTAGATTTAATGGTTCATATAGATCCCTTCTTTTTAAATAATAAATTTAACCTATTTTAATAAGTTAAATTATACGATTTTAAATTAAATTAATTCTAAATGTATTCTATGCAT
This sequence comes from Gastrodia elata, assembly GCA_016760335.1. Taxonomy (NCBI): domain Eukaryota; kingdom Viridiplantae; phylum Streptophyta; class Magnoliopsida; order Asparagales; family Orchidaceae; genus Gastrodia; species Gastrodia elata. Next base: position 18,208,291 of record CM028681.1, read on the forward strand.
ATTGGCTCATTTTAACTCAAAAAATTATGAAATTTTCTTCACTTATATATTTAAATTTGATGCTCCAAATATAAATAAACTCTTAAATTTTGCTTAATATTTTATTTTAAATTATTTTCTTAATTTGTCTCAAACTTAAGTTCATAAAATTTATTTTATACTTGGAAAATTATGAAACTATGCTCATTTACTCATATGTGCATACTTAATATTTAGAATATTTCATCCATTCATTAGAGCTCATTTTGGTTTATTTATTTCAATCTTAATATTTTTATAAATCTTTTATTTAATTACTTTAGATTAATGCTTAATTACAATAACATAGGATTGTTATAACATCCTTCCCATCAAATAATATTATAAGTGACTCTTAAGTGATCATAATCAGTTATGAAGGTAGTCATTATCACATTAAACTCCTTGACCTATAGCAAGAGGTATCCATAATGATGTTCTAAGTTTGAGAAGATACAAACATCCTCCAACTTAAACATTATTTTACATTTCATTTCTACTTATTGCAGTTCAGCTTTGTTTCCACTACTATACTTGCATATAGGTTGCTAGAAATTATCTTACATAGCTCTTTTATAAATAATATTGCTTAACCTCTCTTTTGCAGGAGAACCTAGTGTGCCTTAAAACATTTACTTACATTTACTATTTTTTTCATTTACTTATAGTTTCAATTTCTACTTCTTATTTATATTGTATTATGCTCCCTAAACTGCTTAACCTAAATTGAAATATCCCCAAACATAAAAATAGTTAGATACCTTAAAATGTGTTTAAACTTTATAAGTCAAACCACTTTTTTTTTAATAAGTCAAACCACTTTATATGAATTTAATACCTATGTGATCCTTAAATAGTAAGCAACTTAATAATATCATTATAAACCAAATTATGCATATTTAATCTCAATTGTACTTAGCTTGCCTAAAACCCAAATCAATCTTTATTAATCTAATGAATCAATTAAGCTTGATTTCAGTTGTTGATTTGCATTTATTAAATCAATAATGGTTAATTTAACACCTTTAATTTGTCATGCAATCTTAAGTGGACATATTAAATGATGAAACCCTTAAAAAATCAATGTGATTTACATCATAATCTTAAACTTAATCCTTAATAATTTTCTCATGAGTAAGAGAACCAGTATGAATTGATCTTGAATAAATCAATAAAACATGTTTGCTTATTAAACCACCAACTCTTAATTTCTTTATGAGTTATCCCATGACTTGGAATATTTAATGTAAGAATAGGAGTTAATGGATTAATATTCTTGATTGTTTCTTTTAAACCTATGATTAAAATGATGAAATTTGCATAAACTATACTCATCTTGATTTTAGAAGCAAACCCTAGTAGTTATAGGTTGTAAAAGTGAGTGGTAAATTTTTTAACCCTCTTTAGAGATAAGTGATAATATTCTGTCTAATAAACAAATATAACTTTAAGTAATAGAATCTTAAGGTAGGAGATGCCTTATTTGTGATGCATTGAGGTAGAACCTTAGATGAATCTTATCAATCTTAAATGATTAATCTTGTACTTTGTAGTGAGATAACCTAAAGAGACTTAGATTGAGTTATCTTTTATGATAGTCAACCTAATTTGAATAACTTATGTCACCTCTTTGGAGCCATTTGAGTAGGACCTACTATAATGTAAATTGGATTATATAGCTTGAATTCCCTTGATTCTAATTTAGTTTGTTTAGAGCTTTATGTGATGAAATTATTAGTGTTATCATATAGAGATTGTATTGCATATCCATATAATTGACATGATTTAGCAGGATATGGAATTGGTTGATTCATCCTGAATAGAATTGCAGAGTTCTGGTCTTATCTTAAGTAATAGATAAGTACAATTAATGATAAATTTCTCATTTCCAAAGTATGTTATAAGTTGGGGATTGAACAACTTAGTCTGAAAGAATAAGCTGTAAAAGAATTATGTCCCTAATCTTTGTACGCATTTATAAGTACAGTTAAGCAAACTATGTGTTTCAAGTTATCTTTCATAGAAACATACTAAATATGTATATACATTCTTAACATTTAGTAACTTAGGATAATATAAAGGTGTAGGTTAAATAATATTGACTTCAGTTAAGTGATTCTAGATTAAGGTAAAATGTGTGATCAATTGTTCTAATTTATATGGTGTTTATTTATGTTTTCTTCTGGATTTTTAGTGTTTTAGAGCATTTAACATAAATTGCATAAGCATAAGCGTCAAGATCATTTGTGAACTACCGGATGCAACATGCATCAAGATTGAGTAGGAACTACAGGATGCAACGGGCATCAGGATATTTAGAATTCATTTAGATGCTGTATGGCATCAAACACATATTTCGATATAAATTCAGTGGCATATTCAAATGCATGTACAATGGCATTTAGTATAGTTTTACTTTCAATTTGTTTCAGTTTAATGTTTCCTTTCGGTTGATTTACTTTCAGTATTTTGTTTCAGTTTAATGTCTTCCCAAGTATCACATCGTCTTGCCACTAATTATGTTGTCATTATCTTTCTGTTGCGTACGGTAATGGAACATGGTGCTACATGGGGCTTCACAATTGGAGCCTTTGAGGGGGGGCAATTGATGAATATGCTTATTTGAACCCCACACCTCATAGTTTTGAATTTTCCCATCAAAAATGCTAAATTTTCTTCTTCATATTAAAAAAAACATATGCATTGCAATCAATAAGCTTTTGAAAATGTGACATAATTATAAATATGATATTATATTTGTGGTGAGTAATATATTTTCTTTATAACATCACTTTACCTTTAATAAATTTTATACTTTACTTTTGCTTATCGCATTTGAACCTTAAAAATGTGTATTGTAGCATACATTATCCAATAATACTTTGAGTATTATCTAATTTTGGGGATTCAAATCTCAGTATTTTTGTTATTTATAAAATTCTAGAGCATGAGCTAGATGAAGTGCAAGAAAGAAATCCTTAAGGAGCTTTCTAGAGAATTAAAAAGTCCACCCCATTATTAGTTCAGCCTTTATATTTATTAAACATGTAGTATAATTAAATGAATATCTTATATTGGTAAATGTCAAATTTTATTATGTAAATATTAAATTAATATGAATGAATGAATGTTTGAATTTTGTATGAGATTGAATGACAATTTTACTTTGTATCATTTCATTTAAATGTTCAATAGGGCCTTGTGATTCTGAGATCCCAATGCTGGTTTATCAATTATCTCACATCCTTTGATCATAAGCCATCATCATTTTTCTTATTTATTCATCAATTTATCATCACCACATCAACATCACCATATGGATGCAATGACAATATCATTACCACTATAATATTACATATTTGTATGGCCACCATCACCATTATCATAACACTACCACCACCATGTCACCGCATCACTATCTTACCATAATCAATGGTTGACTAATACCATCATCAGTGTGAGCAAAGGTGAACGAGCGTTGAGACTAAGCTTTAATTTCATATGAATATATTCAGGCTCTAAAACTTTATAGAAATTATCATTAAATCCAAAAAAAAAAACTGTGAATTCTCATCATACAACAAATTGAATGTAGAAAAAAATAAAAAATTTGAAAATTCAATTATTTGACTGAAAATTCAATGAGACTGCACAGATCTTTGGTCAGCCAGACTCACTATTGAAGCAGCAGACTAAGAATAAATTCACATAACAGCGCATGAATTGGGATTATCATCGCTGAAGGCGGACGCATAGGTCTCCTCGAGCGAGGAGGCGCGCGCGAGCGGGGCGAGGGTGGGGTGATCGTTGACGTTGCGGACGTATCCCGCCGGCGCCCTCTTGTCGTACGCGCCAGAGATGTAGGGATGGTACACCAGGTTGTACTGCACGTACGGCCACATCTCCGCCCCCGGCTTTCCGGCATCCTCCCTCACCTTCTTCAGCACTTTCTTAGGGTCAACGAAGCCGTACACGGTCACCTTGTGCTTTTTGGGCTCCACCTCCACTTTCGTCACCCCCTTCATTCCTTCCACCGACCGCCGCACTTTTTTCTCGCACCCCTCGCAGTCCATCTTTACCTTTATCTCCACTGTCTGTATGATTATTCTCATGTATAGCTTATGAACATGTAGTAGTAATAAGGTAGTTACATTTAAGGTTTAAGGATTGTTAAGGCCATATTAAAGTTAGTAGTTGAATGCATTTAGGGTAAAATCAAGTTCAATAAGCCAATAATGTATTATAATTTATGTTTAATGAACATTAGAGTGAGAGAGAGAAGCTTCAACTTTCTTCTACTCTTAGTTCGCCATTTGTGTATTTATTTTAGAGTCCTCATCTTCAAAATATCACTCAAATAAAAATACAAAAACAAAAAAAACAAGTGATCTCAATTTATTTATTTATATTAAGATAATATAAATATTTTTATATTGAAATAATATTCAAATTTCATTCAATAAATTTTTTTGGGTATCACATCAACAGATCTAAATATCACTTCTCTAATTAAAACATAAATAAATGAAGGGAAAAATGGAGAAAATTAATAAGAAAATGGAAGGAGAAGAAAACCTGAAAGCTCTTCTTCTTCTTCTTTGAGCGGGCAGTGAAGTCCGACCAGAGCCCCGAGAAGCTGTCCAATATGCCCATCCTCGAACGCATCAGAAGCTGCTCCTCATGTCCAGTCTTATATTGACGCTCGGCCGGTTCCCCGAAAGCCACGTGGCCCTCACAGAAATTTCGGTCCTATTTCATGTCGACACGTGGCGCTCGAGTGATCAAAAATATTGGTAATAGAATTTAGATTTAAAATACGTATTAAAAAAAAGTACAGTAATAATATATAGCTATATTTTTGGAGTATTTATACAGTTACACATTATTATATCAAAATATATATATATGATATGTTAATTTAATATATAAATAGATTATTAGTTGAATATATATTTTTGTTAAATTTATATGTATAAAAAAAATTATTTAATTCTAAATATTTTTTGATATATATTATTGTACAAGTGTTTTAACGCGGAATTTGAGAATCACTTAATATTTCCCACGTGTTATTTTGATATTCATTTATGACTTTGGAGCACCGTCCATCCCGACTCCCACGCTCTCCTGAGCCGCTAATCGAAGACCGAATATTTTATTTAAGAAAACCAATTTTGATTAAATTTTAAACCCGAAAATACAAATATTAATTATAATAAAATGAATTTACCAAGGTTTAATTGATAATATCAAGGTTTCGACAAATTGATTTTAAGATTATTGATGATTTGATTGTTGAAAACCCTTTAATTGTGGTTTCGAACTGAGATTAGAACCTAAGCTAGCCTATTTTGCCCTCTATACAATCTCAATAAACAGTACTCAGCAGTAGAATTTAAGGTTTCGCTCGTCGGCGTCCATTGAAAGCGCTTTTGTCAATCGTTGCGCCCTGGAATGGGGAGCACACAGGTAGGCCGCATTTCGCCATACGTGGCCGAACAGAGCCGAAAATTGCGGCGGAAGGCGAACAGTCTTGACAATTCTGCGGGAAAGATGAATAATAACTGGTATTGTGGCATACCGCTTACTGTAGCGAACCAGTTCAATCGAATCCGCCGACGTAGTTAATCGTTGTTAGCCGTAAAGGGAGTATTCGTGGAATATTTCATTGCTGCTATGAGTTTAGATGGAATATTCGTGTATGTCGTCAACTGAGAGAGAATAATCTTCAGAATTTTTCAAATTTAATTAAACAGTGAAATTATTTAAAAAAATTCATATTTAATTATTAAAATATCTTGAAAAATATATATCTAAACATAGTCAAGTTATCTCTCAATATACTTGAAAAATGAGATGAATATTTTGTTAGAACGAAGTTTAATTTCTAGCGAACAGATTTGAAAATTACATTTTCATCTTAATAGATTTTACCTCATTTAAGGTGCTAGATTCAGATTATGACAAATAAGGTGTCTGCAAACTCCTGGTGATGTGAATAATCCAACGACTAGTAAAATTAAATAGTTCTGCCTAGTTTTACACTGTTAAGCACGCTGGATACATAATTTTGTAATTTAGGTATTTATGAATTCTTAGTGACATGTAGATTCTAAATTTGATAAGATTGATCAGTTTTGCCATCTATTATATAAAGTCAAATTTAGGTTAATGAAATGATATTGTTTTGAGATTAATAAATAATAATCATTAAGTAATTATTGTGGCGGGAATGGGAGATTACCGGTCAGCCAGATGCTGAAGCTAAACTTGCATTTAAACATCACTATATGTTTCTTAAATCAAGTAAAGACCTAAAATATTGTCTTAATTATAATTAAGCTTATGGATTAAGAGACTTGGTAAGTCTTAATTTCACTAAGCTATAAAGGACATATAACATAGTATGTAACAAGATGATATCACAAATATAATTAATTATTTGATTACAATATTTTCTTACAACACATTTGAGCTAAATTCTATTGAACATATCATTGAACTAAATTTTTGATATAAAAATTCAAGATTATTAAATTATATATACAGAGGTTCACTCTGGGAGGATTTTAGTTTGTACAAACCATTAAGCTATGGTAAGCTATGGAGAGATCAGGAGACTGCACATATCATAAAGATGGAGTGTGTATGTTATTCAAGAACCTCAAATTCAGATGGTTTGGTATATATTCCTAGATTCTCACTTTATTATGTATAGTGCCTGCAGAACATATCTATAAAATAAGATATGACATTAATAAATTGTATTCATGTACAATCTCTTAGTATTATATAGTCCAATTCATGTATAATTATGTGAGATGTACATTACATATTTCAGATACAATCTTTAGGAATTGTTTTATATATTTACTATTTTATTTACTTTGTATTGTACTTTAATTTTAATTCAACATAGCCTGTATGCTATTTACTTTTTAGCAGATTATTTTGTGCAATACTTTCAGCACTTAACATATATATCTACATTGATCATATATTGCAGATTGCTCTTTTCTTTCAGCGCATATATATGTATATCCATATTATTACAGTTTATGCATGTTGTTTTAATTTGAAGATACACGGTATTATACCATTCACTTTTACTTTAATTATTTTTCTTATTACTTGTAGTCCTTTTAGCATATGCACGTGCTTACTAAATTAATTGTAAATAAAATGTGATATCCTAAAAGAGAATAGATTAAGAGTCTAAAATGTACTTAGATAATATATCTAATCAGATTTTTTTTTTGTGCCTAGCATATGATACCGATAAGTCGGATTATGAGCCTGATAACATTATAGTTTCGGAGGAGCCCATTTAGGAGAAGCCAACTGCTTAGTCTCTTTAGCATCAACATTATCATTTTATTTCCTAATGAGGATGAGAGATTACTTTTTAAATTCAGTCATAATAAAACAATTGTATCTGGATGATTTTTGCTTTATTTTTAAAGATGCTTATATTTTATTTTAGTTAATTTGGATGTTATGTTGTTTCTCTTGCTTAATTTTATGCAAATATTATCATGTTACATTTCAATAGGACCCTTGGCAAATGTGACCTTATGTTAGATTAACACATCTATTCCAATATAAAGAGTTACAGTAACACCTAATGTTGATTTAGTTCCACTAACAAAATATCGGGTCATTAGAGTTGATGTTATTTTTCATGAAAGAAAATTATTTCACACCTAAAATGTTCTTACTGCCATGGGCTCCAACTTAATTTTTGCGTATGTCTTAGTTGAGTTATGAAATATTCGAGGAAACTTATAAAATAGAATAAACAAAACTTTATCATTTTCAAATTTAAATAAAATAGCTAATTTATATTAATTCATTAATCATATTATTTCATGAATGAGCCATACTAACACACCATCTAGATAATAAGATAAAAATAAAATGTTATATCAATTATATTTTCTTATATAATTACCTTTTAAGAATGAAATAAATCAAATAACTACGGAGCTCTTTCTCTAGCACACAATACCTCCAAGTAGTATAATCTTGACTACACTTTTCAAAATCTAGCTATCCAAATTTGAATAAAATTGTTAGAAAATTATTTATCAAATTGAATTTATAATTTTTTTTATTATTATTCACATTCCAATTAACTTTTCAGGATCAAAATACAAGTGCATCGTTACAACAATTTTAGTTTAATAAGTAATGTCACATGTATATGTTTCAACTAAAGTAAAATATATAATGTAAAATTATATATTTTCTTTTCTTTAGGCTCTTATATGATCCCATATTTTTAGTCATTATTTAATTATCTATTATTAATTGCACTTTTCAAGCCTTCTATAATTGCACTATTTAGTAGTTTTTGTAGGGCAATGTTGTTTTAGTTGTTGAAATATTTTAGGTTGCCAAGGCTGAGGATGCTCATCTTAAAAAGCAATGATACCGATTGGTAGTAGCTAATGGAAATTGGGAATAATCTTTTGGATGCCACAATTTTATAAAGGGAATGCTTTCTTTCTATAAGTGCAATCATGAATGAGCTTATTTTTTCCTTTTGTTCATAATGATTTGAACTATTTTAGTTGATCACTAAAAAGATAATGCTTAAGTTATGTAATATTACAGGTTATCAAGAATGAGCTTATTTTTTCTTTTTGTTTGTTTCGAATCTTTTTTATTAATGAAGTCTTGTACTTGAGAAATAATCACTTATGATATTGGCTTTTGATGTTGATTCTATTTTTGGATTAATTGAATCTCATGCTTAAGATGCAATGAATACTTTACTTAAGAGTTAGGCAATGATGTTGTGATGTTCTTGACGGAGTCTTTTTGGTTTGTAGAATATAATACATATGAAACAATAAATAATGCTTATGATCGCTTTTGAGTTTCTACTTGATAGAACAAAAATGAACAAATGAATCAAATTCTTTGATCTTTCTAAGACGCCTATCTAAATCTTTTTAAGATGTCACAAGAAGTATTTAAGAGTGTTAATTCCAAATTATGTTAATAAAATATAAGATACTCTTAATGGCATTAACTCTACATTTTATTGGGAAAATACAAATAATCAGATTATACTATAATGAGAGTACTTACTCTACAAATATGTTATTTACATAGTATCACCTTTTTATTTGCCTTTTTACTAATTTTTGAGATTATTTGGTAGTAGTTTTTCTTTTACATAATTAAATTTTCTTGAAAAATTGTAGAAACACTTAAACAATCAAAGATAGTGGGCTCTTAAGAATGATATATATACGAAAATATACGAACGGTTAGAGAATGCGATACATATCTGTAATATTTTTAATTAAAACGGAAAAATTTGTCCTTATTATAATAGATTATACAGTATTCTAATAAGTAAACATTCATTAATAAAATTGAAAAAGTAGATAAAATAACTTTCTTTGAAAGGCTTCTTTGAACTTTTTTTGAAAAGCTGATAGGAAGTACTTTAGATTTTAATAATATCTATTTTTTAAACAATTAAATAAAGAGTTCAATATTTTAAATTAAACAAAAAAATAAAGAGTACAATATTTTAAATTAAATTTCAAGAAAAACATATCAAGGTCATCCCTGATCCTGAAACGTCTTCGATCCAGATGAACCATAAGATTCTTTTACTTCTTCTTTGTTCATGTCGTCATCCTCTTCGTCGCAACTTTCGTCTTTGAACCATGAATAGTTTCAAGATCATGTAGATCATGTGATCTTGTGATTTTAATCTAAAGGTTCAACAATTTTTTTTAATTGCTTCCACTGCCAAATATTGACTATCTCAATCTTAAATGTGTACCATCTTCTCAATGTAAAGCTTGATAAAACAAATAGTTTCCTCTGGGCGATGGCAATTCTTGTCGTTACTCCATGCCTCATATGGCCACTATGATGACCCGATTCCAGCATAGCAGAACCAATATCGGGTCTTCTCTTATCGCATGATCATATTGAGTAATTTGCAAAAGAAAATGGACACATATAAAAATCAAAAGATATTTCTCACTTATTTCGATAGTTCACATTACAAGATTTTTTATCGTACTCCTCGTACAAAAGTGAAAAAAAAAAAATAGCGTTGTTTAAAGTTTATCTAATTTAAAAATATATATATTTGTAAATAGCATTGTAGCCCAATTATTAAGATTCAAAAATTATTATCGTAAGTTTTAAATTCAAATACCACAAATCACGTATTTGCTTAGATCCGCTAACATGACACTCAAAAAAACTCATCCAATGATAATTGGACATTATTTCATTAATGTTTATTTCCAATTTAATTTTGATACTACTTGTTATGATCACAAACTAAATAAGATAAAACCAAACAAACAATCCAAGTGCAATCACAGCACAAAAATTTACTTACGTAGTTCGATGTAAATACTTATATCCATGGGAAAGAAAAATAGAGAGAATTTCACTACATGGAAAAGATTACAAGTAAGGTTTCCTTAAAACCCTTACCTAAGCCCCAAAATAGAGTTTCATACAGCCTCCAAGTGTCTCACACACTTACAATAATAGGAATTAAACCTAAAACCCTTCACAAGGTTTTTAAATCTCCCCCGAAAACCCCCAAAATGTTCTAGGAACACTTCTTTTACAGTCTAAACTGTCGCGGGCGCCTAGGAGCGCCTGGGCGCGTGTATCTTGGTCCCATTAAACAACACAGGCACTTGGGCTGGCTTGGGTGCCCCCTCCTCGGCCTACAGATGTTTTTGGGCATGTTGGGGCTCGCCTGTGAGCGCCTGGTCTCCCTTGGGCAGACGCTTGGGCAACTAACTTGTAGACATCTTGCCCCTAAATGTTCTAGGAACACTTCTTTTACGGTCTAAACTGCCGCGGGCGCCTAGGAGCGCCTGGGCACGTGTATCTCGGTCCCATTAAACAACACAGGCACTTGGGCTGGCTTGGGTGCCCCCTCCTCAGCCTACAGATGTTTTTGGGCATGTTGGGGCTCGCCTGCGCGCCTGGTCTCCCTTGGGCGAACCCTTGGGCAACTAACTTGTAGACATCTTGCCCTCGAAACCTTCAAAACACTTTTAGAATATTAAAATGAGTATGACATAGCAATTATATATGTAAATATATAATTGGTATAATTTATTTTTTGCTTAGACCAATGTATAAGAAAAAAAGAAAAAAAAAATAGAAAGAAAAATTTTGATTGATGATAAATATAATTATGTATTTGTAAAAATAATTGAATCATTTTTCTGTGAATTATTTTAAATTAATTTTTTAGATAATTGTTTTTCCCAAACAAAGGACACGTCATGCTTATGCGTGTTACGGTAGAAATCTTTTTTGTGGGCAATAGGCCCGATTAATTTAGGATTTTCCATTACTTCATTCTTTCAAGATAAATGTTATTTGAATTTATTGATTTGGGCATCCAAAAAAATTCATCCAATAATATTTGGACATGATTTCAATACAAACATTAAAAATAATACTTATATTATTTTAATGTAAATAAATAAACACTAATAAAATATGCTCAAATCTTATTTGGTTGAATTTTTTTGAGTGCCACATCAACGATTTTCTTATTATATAAAGCTTCATAAAAATTATACATGGCTTATTAATAAATGTATTATATAAATCTTATTTTATTACATAAAAATATCATATTATCAAATCAAGTTTAACTAAGAAAGATTTTCACAAAACTTTTTGATAAGAAATTAAAAGTGCTCTTGCTTATATAAATAATAGTGATCACAAACCCTAATGTGGGGTCTCGAGCATCAGGATCGAGGAAAGCGGGGTAAGAATTTAAATACAATTAAAATCAAATCCAAAATTGATATTCAACCATAGTTGAGTTAATTCATCCATAAAGACACGCTTCGAGGATCAATGAACACATATCTTGTTATTGATCGTCTTCGATACAAATCACCAGCATAATCAGAATCCACATATCCAACACACAAAACAGCTATAGATGTCTATTTTTGAAACAACAATCACACTGCAATTTTATTCTTCAAATATCAGAATATCCACATGACTGCTTGCCGATGTCTCTTTCTTGGATCATGCATGAACTTGCTCACTACGAGATAGTTTGTGCCAAATCTGGTCTCCTACAAATCATGACATACATCATGCTTCCAACTGCACTTGCATATGACACTCTCTGCATCTAATCTCTCTCCAAATCTGTCTTCGGACACATATCAGCGGACAAGTGAAAATGATGTACTAAATGTATACTCACTAACTTTGTAAAGTCATCCACTCTAAATCTTTTGAACACATTCTCTAAATACCCCTCCCTCCTAAGTAAGCCAAATCTTCCTGCAATGAATGAAATTATTAATTCATCCTCTTTCTTCCTGCGACTCTTCTGTCATTGTTCTTCCTCTGCAAACTATATAATTGCATAATTGAATAGTTTGATGACATGTCATTTTTTATATGTAAGAATAGAATTAGTGTGATACACTTTACTTCTTATGAATTTTGACATAATTTTTTGGAGATTGTTATTCTTATGAATTTTAAGTTAATTTTAGAGATTTTTTATTATGTTTTTTTGAGATTTGTTTCTAGACTTGTTCCCGTGGAAGCGATACAAACTTTTCTACATTAGCAGAGCTTCTTTGTTTAGAAGCACATCTTCTCTATTGTTGTTTGCTTAGCTTCCTCTTCTTTGGATAACAGCATATTTGATGAATTTCATCTCTCAGATATTTTGTTTCTCTGCTTTGATCTTTCAATTTGAAGAGTTCTCTTTGTTTTGTGGTATTTTAGAAATTTTTTTCTTGTTGTTTGCAAATTTCCAAAGAAATGTTGGCATCTCTGATATTGTGATGCTAAGTTTCATGATTTAATACATAAAATAACCAAGTATTCTACATCAACTCACCAACTAATAAAATAGTCCTTATTATTTGTTGTCACTAAGAGAATGGACAATGCTTCTATTCAGGCATCAATTTCAACATCTCAATCTAACCTAAAGTTGCTCTTGGCCATCCAGCTCAAAGAGCAACCATAATGCACTGTACAACAAGCTTAAATAAATAAAATAAAATATCAAATAAATGACTAAAAATTTCCCAAAGCAAAACATCAAATTCTGATATAAATATCAAGTTAATCAAAGCTAGAAGAGTGACTCCATCTATCTTGAAGGTATCCATCAAGAGAGTTTAGGTGGTTCTGTTCATAGCTTTTTATTGAAGCATCATCTTCCACATCAAACAATGAAAGGCCTATGGGTGAGCCAAAGCTTGAAGAAGGATAGACTTCTTCATCTATGCAATCTTCTTCAATTATAAGACTGTTATTTAAATTTGAGCTCATCCATGACTCAATCTCTTGTTCACCTTGGAGAAGCTCCAATACCTACAAAATATATTCACATTACAAACCCATGTAAATAGAAGGCTTCCATTGAATAACAGTTCACCTATGTCTACCATAATCTAGATATCAGATGAATTGTTCAAATCATCAGCACAATATAAGAAACAATGCCAGAATTAGGATTTCAAATGAGTAAGTGTTTTATTCGAAATGAAAGGAAAGCAAAGACATTCTACAATATAGATGTGATAATCAAAATTTGAAAACAGAACTTGATTATTGGGACATAAAGGCTCAAATGAAATGCAAGTAAGACCTGACGCAATGCTACTTGTTGAGAATTACATGCGCTTATTAGTTTCACATTTCCTGTAGATGGAAATATAAAATGGTTATGTACATGGAAGGACTAAGCCCAAGAAGATTAATGGGTCAAGTATTAGGTTACCAAAATGTTGGGTCTTTTAAATGTGCTTTCTATCCTTGTATCAGGCTGATGGTTCACTTGGTCAAGAGATCGCACTCGGTTGTTACTCCCGCTCTACCTTCCATGGAAAGTTTGTGCTGCCACATTTGGTGAGCTTGCAAGTGCATATGGTGGAGCGAACTCACATAGATTTGGTGGCTTCTCATGCTTGAGTTGGCTCTAGTTCAGAGTTTGTTGCTTGATGTTAGCTAAAAACTTCGGTTCTAGGATGAGCTTGTTTGTGGATACACACTTGAGGGAGAAATTGTTTAGGATTGCACGTGTTATTTAGTCCCACAGCTTGTGGATAGAAATGCGAATGGCTATATACATGGAAGGGTCAACATCAAACGAGTTAATCTTTTGGTTCAAAGATTAGGTTTTTGAAATATATTGGCCATTTTCACATATGTTTTCTCTCATATACTACTTTACAAGCAGACAGTGCAATTTCACATCTTAAATACTGAAATTTCACTTAATGATGACAACTTTGTTTGCACCCCCTCTAAGTGTGGGTGAGACCTAATTTATACCTCAAAATCAAATTTTGCACCCCTTATATAAGTTCATTACTCAAATTTATAAGAAATTTAAGAGTTAAGAATGAACTGAATTCATAATCAAAGTGAATGAAAGAATTCAAAACTGTATAGAAACATCATACCAGCTTCATTTGAGGTCGGTGATGCGCCTCCCTTCTAATGCAAAGTGAGGCGGTGCAAGCCATTCTTTTCACCTGATCTTCCTCAAATTCATCACCCAGATTAGGATCTAATATCTCCATAAAGTCTCCTCTCTCTAATATCGGTGCAGCCTAATAATAATAATAATAAAGGACAATTCATGATGCTATATAGCAATTAACAAAGGAATGGCTTTCATAATTAAGATTAGATGCTCATGATTACTCACCCACATGACCAAGCTCTCCTGCCCCTTTGGACTTTCATTATTGATTGGCTTTCGACCTGTGAGGAGCTCCAGTAGAACTACACCAAAGGAATACACATCAACCTTCACGCTGACTTTACCATACATAAAATAGTCAGGAGCAAGATACCTGCCAAATAATTTCATATTTAATATCACATGTAAAGAGTTTCACTTTAAAAAGAAATCAAATTAAAAATTTCAAACATACCCAAAGGTTCCAACAACATCACTATGTGTTGCGTGTGAATATGTGCTAGGTCCCCATACGGCTAGACCAAAATCTGATAACTGTCCAAATTAAATAAACAAAAAAGAAAAAATTCACAAGTGTTAATTATATCATGGGATGCTTGAACAAACTTATTTATTCACATGGATCATTTATGGATGATTCTTGAATGCTCATTAATTTGCACACAAAGCTTTTCTATTGCCTATATATTTGCTAGCAGATTACATTAATTGTGAAGATCAAAGCTTCTCAACCTTCAATTCATTTTAGTTTCATTTATGCCTTCGTGCTGTTGGATGCAATTTCGGTTTGTTTGGGGGTATCTTCCTAATGTTATAAAATTACATGAGTTTGCTTCCGCATAATTAGTTCTCTTATTAGTTAATATATTCTCTAGAATGAAATTGGGTATGACATCCTCAAAAATAACATCAAGCCTTAATCCCACTAGAAGGGGCTGGCTAGTAGGATTTCACATCTTAAATACTAAAATTGTTGCTCGAACACTTATTTTATCAGTTAGTTTTTTCTTTGTTGACCAACATTCAGCCCCATAAAACATAATTGGTCATATAGCTACTCTGTAAATTCTTCTTTAATTTCGAGTAGGATTTTTATATCAACAACACTCCAAAACTAATCCTTCATTTCATCAAGCCAACTTCAATCCTATTAATTGCAACGCTCTATGTTTCGCCATTAGTTTGACTAATTAAACCAAGGTACTTGAATTACTCGCCCTTGTTGATCACATGGTCCTCAATAGTTATATCCTCGAGATCAGGGCTTCTAATACAATTGAATTTACACTTCATATATTCTATTTTAGATCGACTGAGACAAAAGCCTATAGATTCTAAAGTAGTACTCAACAACTCAAGTCATGCTTTAACTCCATCATTAATCTTAAAGCATTCAAATTCTTTATATAATAAAAGAAGAAAACAAATAACATGAACTCAAACATAAATATTAAACTTTGATAATGTTAGAATTTAACCTTTGGTTTCCCTTCATCAGATAGAAGAATGTTAGAAGACTTGACATCTCTGTGAATCACAGGATTCGGGCTTCCATCATGCAGATAGCTTAAAGCCTTTGCTACTCCAACTGCAACCCCAAACCTCGTGTTCCAATCTAGTGGTTCAGTCTTGGCTTTCTTACCTGTCCACCATTACAACATAAAACATTATCTTTGAAATTTTGTAATTAAAACAAGTTCTAGTTTAGAATTTGATTGAAAAATGAGATAAGAATTTCAGATGAAATATGTTGCAGAATCTCACCATGGAGATTCTCCTCAAGACTTCCTCTTGCAAAGTAAGGGTAGACTAAGATTGCATTTTCAGCTTCAGCGCAAATTCCAATCAAAGGCACAATTTGCCCCTGCTGCTGAAGCCTTGTAATGATCTCTACTTCGAGAAAAAAGTCTCTTGATAAATTTTCAGACAAATTTGATACTTTAATGGCAACTTGCTGGCCATTTTGAAGACACCCAATATAAACCTTGCTATTCCCTCCATGGCCGATCAAATTTTCTGTTCATTAAATGAAGAAAACGTAAGAATATAAAACAAACTTGGTACTGAGAAGATACATTCCTAAAGTCAAAATAGGACCTTCTGAGAAGAAATTAGTGGAGTTCTGCAGTTCTGCATGCTTAAAAAACCTGCAAGCAGAAGAATTTAATTCCAGAAGTAACTCCAACTCATTAATCACATCGACTTGTGACTTATTAGAATCCAAAGATCTATTTGGGAGATTCATGGCCCATTGAACTACCGACATTTTCCTTTCCTCACTGCCTCTCAAAGGTTCAAAATTTGCTCCAACTGAATTTCTCCTGTTTGCTCGCATCTTATCGTAGTATATATGGCAGTAATCCTTCATTACTTTAGTTTTAGCTGCCCTTTCGAAGATTATCTGCCCTTCATGAACTGCAATCAGAGACACACTAGAAGGGAGCTTCTTAGCACAACACTTGGCTAGAGAAGCTGAACCCCTGAAAAAAGTGAGTGGAAATTAGGAATGCAGATATTAATGAGCACTAAATTACACATCAAAAATATGAAATTTGCAAATACCCAAAAGAGAAGTACATGTTTGCTCCAACAACAACTGTTTTAGCATCACAGAGCTGAGCTTCCTTAACCAAAACTCTCTTAATTGATTTTCCCCAAGCGATGCGACCTGCAAGAATTACCTGAAATTCATGAACATGTTAGAGAATCATGACAAGTATGGCTGGCTTCAATTCAGTTGATTACTAGCCTTCTTCCTGCTACAGAGAGCCTCATGCTCTGTCATGAACTCATTTAAGATTCTGACCAAAGTAAGAGTTGGAGTCCTGCTCATACCTGAAACAGCTCGAATAAGCAAAAATTCTAAAACTTCAAATATAAAAATTTAAATTTTTGGCATACCTTTATAATTCCGAGAAACATTAACAGCCATTACGCAGTCTCCTTGTTCGGCAATGTTAGTAAGAACCCAGCCAAGCAAATTCCTACCATCGCCATCAATTTGAAACCCTACTAGAATGCATCTTTCGCTCACCTTTCCGTCTCCTGATAAGCTTTTCTCAACTATCATTCCTGTGAATTCAAGTCCCAAGAATTTGAGCGGAGATTGTTCTCTGTATTTTCTTCAGCCTTTGAAACAGTGGAAAAGGAGGAACCTGTTTCTCAAAATTATTCGGAAAGGCTACGGATTTGGGGGCAGAAAGCAGATGAACAAATAGGGCGTAGGCATATAAATCACTTAAAAATGAAAGAGTTTGATCGCAGCCGGAGAGATCATCTGCTCAACTTCACACAAATATAATAAAAATCGAATTTTTATTGGGCTGATTGGAAGAAGAGGAAGAAGAAGAGAATGAAATAAACCATTTCGAAAGGAAATGTAAGGCTTTAAAGATTCAAAAAACATGTCAAAAATACGGATCCGCAGAAAGAAAGGTTTATTTGCCGAGTTTGCTACTCTTATAAATTTTTCAAATTGATGCAAGAATAAGTGGGCTTAGATTTATTTGCACGTTTTTCGAGCAAACATTTTTATTATTTGAATAAAAAATTATATGAAGTTTTATAATTTAGGTATTGTAATAGTCTTCTAATTGAATATAAGTTCTATCAACATCTTATAAATATAGTTTAATTTCTATTTTTGTTAATTTTAAGAAAAATAATATTACTTAAAAATATACATCAAAAATTATTAAGCTAATAGAAATTTTTTTTAATTTTTGCATAAAATCTCAAAAAAAAAAAAAAAATATATTCAATCAATATTCCTTTTCTTTTATCAAATAATTTTTAAATTATTTTTTAATAAATAAAAATATTAAAAAGTGATGGTTAAAGTATTGATTTCATGATATGAAAAAAAAATAACTAAAACTTTATTTAAAAATAAAAATTCCTTTTTTCAAAAATATTATTTAGAAAGTTCTCTAAATCTATCTGCTAATGTTTATATACATATTAGGACTTTAATTATTTAATGTTTCCGAATTAATAAACAAATAATTCAAAGATAAATTAAAATATAGTGAAGGTTTTCCATTAATTAACTCATAAATTCCCACTATAAAACTGTAGAAAAGATTGTTTAGGCTCAGTAATCTAAATATTTTTGGAAAATTAAAGAGTATGTTTAGGCTCAATGATTAAGGTCAAGATTTAAATAACATAAGCTACATAATTATCACATTAAAATTTAATTTTCTCAAAAAAAAAAAAAAAAACTATTTAAATTATGTTTGAAGTTTAAACTATGTTCAATTTTCTCAAAAAAATTTAATTTTCTCAAAAAAAAAACTATTTTCAATTTCAGAATTTATAAATAAAGTAAATTATTTAAACTATGTTTGAAGTTCTTCACCGTTTAAAATTGAATAAGTCGAAACCAATCCCGTTAGCAAACCACGGACCCGATAAGTAGCGGTTCTGACATGATAAGTCTCGACCTGTCGTCTACAATTATCACCTTCCTCGAGATAATTGTCATGACACCACAATTTCTCGTGACATGGTTGCTCCACCAAACCACCTCTAATTGGTATCCATCGACATGTCTGACTATAAGAAATTCATTAAAATATAAATTAAGTGTTAATTCCCTTTATTAAATATGCATTTTAGATTTAACCAAACCACCCAAAATTTAATCAATGGGCCAAGTAGAAATCACCTCCACCTTAGTTAGCAAACCTTACATGTTCCTTATATCCCAAGGAATATTTCAAGCCTTTGTATACATAAATTGGTCAAGGTTCACTTCAAAATCCATGAAATCATCAAATCATTGAATTGCAATTTCAACATGGACACATCAAAACAGTTCATTGAATTGTCTCTAACTTCTACACCTTCAATCAAACATGTAGAACACATCTATACAGTCAATTTGACTCCATCATGCTCACAATGAGAATTCCCAATTTTCTAATCGTCTCTCTCTGTGCTTCAATCCCTGTGCACCATCTGACCGCCAACAACCTCCTGCTTCCCTCTTTGACCTTCATAAACTTTAATCGAAATATAGAACTCCCTATAGCATTTAGAAATTGTATGCAATCTCTGAAGATTAAAGGACCTTTTTTCTCAAATTTGCCTTTGGAACTTGGTTTGTGGAGTAGTTGAGCTTGCTTTGGAGGCTGCTACAAGTTTAGTAAGACCTCATCAACTCGCAAACATTTTGGATTAACCTAATCTAGTCAAAATCAACCCTTCACACCCCTACCTGAAAGCTCTCTAAGGATCTCTTGCAAATATAGTTCAAATTAATGGCTTAGCATCTTAAATAACCCTTATTAACCTGTTGATGATGATTTTTTATAAAGTAATTAAGATTTGCATGTGTTTTATAACCTTTCAACATCTTTAATATTGACTTCATCTAACACTTTTAGCCTTTGATAGCTTTGCTTAAAATTAAATTAAACTCTTAATTAGGGTATATATTTTAATGCTATAGATCTTCCTTAATTTGATTATATGCTTATGTTAAGGTTACGCTTAAGTTTTGCATGCTCAGTTTGGTCTTTAGGCTTTGATTATGTCAACCCAATGTTATCTATTTAAGCGATAATTTCTCTTAAGTCTTGCTTTTACAATAGAATATGCTTAATTAGAAGTTAAATTATAAGTTATTATAATTAGAAAAATACTGGAGCTTGTAATATTAGAGCTTGCATGCTTGATTGCATATTCCATCACATCTACATGAATAATCACCAGCAAACTTATATTTTTCTTAACCTTAATACTAATGTTAAGAGCTCACCTAATTAACCTTAAGCATGTTGTTAGAAACCTAAATTGATTATTAAGCAGTTAATTATACACTCACATATCATGGCATGTGTTGATTGTGGAACTATAAGCTTATGGCCCATTTGCTTTATGTGCATATATTATGACTTAATTCTCAATAATAGTTTTATTAGCACAATTAAATCATAAGATTCAAACCCTATACATGTTAAGAATAGGTTAAGAATGTATTTAATATGTGGAATTTCATGTGTAGTAACCTAAGCTTCAACCTTAGTGACTATTTTTGCTATTTATATTAAATACATCATAAACTAACTGCATTGATGTAATGCCCCATCCCATCTTAGTGCGCAAATGGGTTAGTTTAAGGAATAATAATTGGCGGCAGAACGGTGCATTACTTGGGTAGGAAAACTGAACATTTTCGAATACACCTACTGAGCACAAGAACTGCTGAGACTTAACCTCAAGAGAAGATGGTTGAGTACTTATTCTTAAGATAGGTGTAGTATTATTATCTTAAGTATTAGATAGGGTACATGTGTATATTGGATTATGAATAAAGGGAAGATCCAAGTTATATGAATATTAACATTTTAAGTATATCCAGTTCACATCATAATACTAAGTATAAGTAGGAGTAAATACAAAGTACAGAAGCTAAAACATATATCCAGAAATATTCATCACAGAAGTTAAATAAAGTATTCATCTCATAAAAAAAAGAGAATACATTCATAATTATTACAACTATTTACTTAATAAAGTACTGAGAAATCATCTAAATACCGAGCTAAAAGTAAATAATACAGAAAATAAAGGCTGATGAAGAGTCTTCTAATGCTCCACGAACTCCTCTTGGATCTCTTGTGAAGGCTCCTAGTCTGGCTCCACAAGCTGCTCTAGATCTAGTAAATTGTCGGATCTCAAAAGTACCCCATGTTAGATAATAAAATTAACACATTGAAAGCTACTCTATTTAGCATTTAAATAGTTTAAGTAAAACTGTTAAAAATATAGTAAAATAGCTAGAAGTTCAAAATAGTACAAATCTAAAAGTAAAGTAAAAGTGAAACTGTAAATTGAATACTAAAATGTAAAGAATACAGTAAGTAATCTAAAAGTGAGTTAATAATAATTTAAAACTATGCTGTATACTACTGAATTTATAAGTATGCATCTGAATATTCCACAAAACTGTATATCGGTGATATGCTGACTTGGTGTCACATGACACTCTACAGATGAGCAAACATTCCGCTAACAGAGTCCTTATGTGAGCTCATTCACTTCGCTAATGCTGATATGACTTATGCATTTTATGACATGCTAAGGCTTTTATAACTATATGATTTAAATAATCAAAATTCAGAAATCAATTCAATATCAAGTGATGATTCCATTTAGCTTCATTGTGCAGAATTCATCTAAATAAATTTTGACTCCTAATTCTAATCCATTTAATGGAATTAGCTAAGGTTGAACTTAAACTCATCAATTGAAAAGGTTGTATATGCATAGTTGGTTTGTTTCTGAGTAAGGTAACTTTAAAACTTAGTTTATTTAACTGTTATCGAAATATATGACGATAAGTGGCATGAACTAGTCACAATTTATTCTCTCAAATTAAGCTGTTAAATACTGTAATTACAAGCATACTTATAGTATTCTAAGAAAAGTAATTTGAGGTACTTAGTTTGTTTAACTGTACTTATCAAAATGCATGATAATAATGGGCATGACTTGGTCACAGTTTATTCTCTCAAACTAAGTATTCAATCCCCTACTTATAACACTCTTTGTAGCACCTCATCCCGTCATCGCGCGCAACTGAAGTATGTCTAAGGTTTTACAAACAGTTGGCAGCGAGACGGTGCGCTACTCAGGGAGAAATTTTGCATCTCACCCAAATAGCTAAAACTAAAACTGAAGGGCTACTGACTCAACCTCAACAAGAGTTGAGAGCTAATACTTAAGATACGGGTAGTATCCTTATCCTAAGTATTAGGTAAATATATACTTTGGATTATGAGTGAAATATGAGGAATCTAATATATATAAGTATAATAATATTTTTAATATGCTGATCATATCACAATAGTAAATATTAATGGAGAGTCCTCTAAGGCTCCACAAACTCCTCCTGTATCTTTTGAATTGGCTCTTGATCTGGCTCTACAAACTGTTTTGGATCTGGCAAATCGTCGGATCCCAAAAGTACCACGTATTAGACAATGAGTCTAACACGTCGAAAGCTATTCTAAACAGTATAATTTTCTAATGTTTAACATTTAAGTGACTAAACAAAAATGTAAAAAAATATTAATATTGGTAAAAACAAAACAATACAAAATTATAATTGAAATAACTGAAAATAAAATTGTGTAGAGCTAAAATTAAAGTAAAATAGGGCTAAAATTTTAGTTCTAAAAGTAGGGAAAATAGTAATGGAATTAAAATTGAGTAAATAATACATTCAAATTATGTTGTATGCCATTGAATTTATATATATGCATCTAAATATATCGCAAAATTATATATCACTAATATGCTAACTTGGTGTTACATGGCACCCCACAGATCCTAGGTGAGTGAATGCTCTGCTAATAGAGTCCTTAGGTGAGCCAAATGCTCCGCTAATGCTAACATGACTTATGCATTTATAATATGCTAAGGCTTTAATGGCAATATGATTTAAATCATCAAAATTCAGAAATCAATTCAAAATTAAGTAATGCTTCCATTTGCCTCCATCGTGCAAAATTCATCTAAATGAATTCTAACTTCTAGATCTAATTCATGGGATGATCTAAATTAAGATTATAATTAGGCTTATCAATTGAAGAGCTTATATATACATAGTTGGTATGTTTCTATGAAAGATGAATTTAACACTTAGTTTGTTTAATTGCACTTATCAAAGTGCACGATAATAAGGGGCAAAACTCGGTCACAATTTATTCTCTCAAATTAAGTTGTTAAATTCCCTAATTACAAGCATACTTATAGTGTCCTAAGAAGGGTGACTTAAAATACTTTGCTTGCTTAACTGCACCTATCGAAACATATGACGATAAGGGGCAGAACTCGGTCACAATTTATTCTCTCAAACTAAGTATTCAATTTTCTTAATTATAACACTCTTAGGCTTAGAAAGTTTACTCTAAGATGAACTGTACTTATCCAATCACATAAGATAAGACCTAATTCTACAATACTACTTAGAGTGACTTAACCAATCCTAAGTTTTACTAAAAAAATTTAGTATTATGGATATACACTATCACATCTAATTGACAATCTACTGATTCTAACAATTTCATATAATAGCCAAAGATTATCAGATTAATGAATCAATACTCCATTAGGGTGAATTCTACACAGTATTCCAAGGATGTGACCTAAAGGTCAATCAAAATTATGATACTACCATATAGGATAATTTCATTCTAAGTCTTTTAGGTTATCCTACCATAAGGTGTCTAGGATCAACATCTAAATCTAAGAAGAAGCTTCTAAGTTTCTACATCAAGATCAAACAATAAGTTCTTTCTACCTCAATAGATAATCTATTAATAAGGCTTAACAATTATAGAATAATTACCACTAAATCAGGATCTTAAGGATCCAGCACTAAAGCATACAAATAATAATTTAAGATCTAGAAATTATACTAATTACACAGTTCTTACATCCCTAAACTGGATCATGCAAATCAGATGGGTAAACTCATATGATTATCACCAATACTATAATTATGGGATTCAATCATGTAGTTTATTAGGAATTGATCATTTTGTAAATCAATACAATATTGTAATTATCTTATGATAAGGGTCTTATTTAAGAGAAAATTAAGGAGTTAGAGGTATATGTCCAAATTGACAGTCACATGAATTTATTAAAGATCTTAGCATTTTTAGTTCCATGGTTTAAGATCAATGTCAAATCAATAAGTATTATTGGAATCATGTAAGTTAATTTATCTTTCAAATCAAGATGGCTTAATTAAGGTGATTAAAATTTAGATCTTAATCTAGACAAGTTAGGATTTAACTCCTAACTAAACCAAATCAAGATCAGTTATTTGATCAATGACAAATCAAAGAATTATTAATGTATTATTAGGGTCCATTTTAAGTTCAAGATCAATTATTGATTTATTTAATCATCCCTTAGGATTCTTAGGATTTGAAGTTCATTAATATCTAATTAACTATTTAAATAATTCAATTCATGATTTAAATTCTCTAATATGCACATTATTGTTAATGAAACATATAAATATCATATTGATTAAAGCAATAAGTAATCAAGGCTAATCAAATCCTAAATCAAACCAAAAGAGATTATCACTTGATTATAATTTAAAGCACCTAAATTTCATGCAACTTGGTTATTAAGTTCTACTTATTCATGTAAAAGATCAAGGATTATAATATTTTTATTTAGCATAAAATATTCAAGCAAATTTTTAGGAGGTTTAGAATATGCCATTTAGGATAAAATAATTGATTTCAGATTAAAAATAACTTATATATTCACCCAATGCTTAATTTTACTAATTCAATTTTTATTTTTGTATATTTTGGCCTAATTAGGGTTCTACAATCATTAAAATGCAAAAAATCTCAAATCTAGGAAATTCCAAACAGTTATGGGTGCTACTGCGCACTGTAGCATTCCCTGACTGAGAGCCAGGCGCACTGTGGTGTCAATTTTCCTGAGGCGTGCTACAGCGCTTTCAGACGCAGCATCGGATTTCAGTGCTGGGGGCGTTGCAGCACTTTCAGGTGCTACGGCACTAGATTTTATGAGAGCTGGGTGCTATGTCGTGGTGTAGTGCCCTCTGGCCGTGAGCCAAGCGCTACAGCACACTATGACATGCTATAACGTAGTCGACCCGAGATGCGGGCCCTGCGGTGCACTGTAATGCCTCATGGCTGAGAGTCAGGCGCTACAGCACGATGTGGTTCTAGTTTTCCTTAGGCATGGGCGCGACGGCGCGCAGCAGCACTTTAGGCGCTGCGGCAGATTTCAGCATTGTGGTGCACTGCAGGGCTTTCAAGTGCCAGTTTTCCCGAGAGCTGGTGTGGTGTCCCGCTCCCCGCCGTGGTCCTGTTAACTCTTAAGTTAACATGATTACAGTGATGCGGCCACCAAATGATAAGGCCCTTGCTTATGATTAGGCTATTGACTAATACTAACCCATTATAATCAAATACTTAGTCATTATCTAAGAAAATCATCACTAAATGTAAATACAAAAAGAACAGAGTACGGAAGTACAAATACAAACATTTATCCATCATATATAAATACAACATCTCAAAATAAGTAAAGTACAGAAAATAAAGTTTAACCTATACTATTACAACATTAAAGCAATTTATAAGAACTAAAAATAACACTCAGCCTCACAATGTAAGGAATAAAATAAGCTAAGGCTAAGAATCTTCAGGTACATGCTCCTCCACCAATGGTAAGTCTTCCACTAGATCAACTGCTTCAAATAACTCTGAACCTATCATTATCAGTTTCATAATGATAGGGGCCCAACCAACAAATTAAAATTCTTAATTAGACAAAATTTCTAAGTACATTTTAGGGTAATCAATTTATTAAGTTAATTAGATATCACCATTAACATTAAACGCAAAAGCATATAAGTAGGAGTATAATGCATGAGAAAGAAATAGGGTAAAGCTATAAATAACTAGTTTATAACTTAAACAACTAGGAAGTAAGCACATACCTCCTTCACAGTAACTGCAACAAGGTCTGGTAAGTAAGAAAGACTAAAGCAAATGACTATAAGGAAAATACATCCTAGACATGCTTATGATCATATAGAATTATGCTAATTGACATAAAAGTAAATGAACATATAAAACATTATAAAATTGAAAGCAAAGCTAAGATCCTATATCTGTGCAAACAATAAGTAAGACTAACATCCTACAAGTGTATAAGAAGTGAGAAAGATTAGCATCTTATACATAAACAAAGCTAGAAAATACATTAAAGATTGTTGTTAATAAAAATAGTGCTAAAATGTAGAAAAGAGTAAAGTAAAATAGTAAATCTAAAACTGAAAGCTGTCTTGGCTACTCAAGCCACTCAAACTGGAAGTAAACATAGTATCACTTAGCCTGATGGGCTAAGACAGAAGTTCTGAACTGTATGCACTGAAATCACTTAACCTGATGGGTTAATGTAAAAAACTGAACTGAATATTACTGAAATCACTTAGCCTAATAGGCTAAAATAGAAACATCAAGTAGAAGTGTACTTAAACTAATATAACCACATCAAATCCTAACTAATCAGTCAATAGGGCAAGAGTCTACATACAACCTATCCTATCCCGCGGACTAGGCATGGCATAGACTATCGTACTAACTCTAAGGTCTAGCCGATCCCAACGTAAGAAGTGAAGATGTATACTAATTAAGCTACATTCTACTAAAAATATGAGTATAAGAGTAATTGCTACTTGTGCATTTTCAAAGTTGACATTGGGATACTCATCAAATATCATATGTACATAATATATGTTCAAGGTATAAAGCTCAATTATAAGGTAAGCAAAGTATCAAAGTCAATGTAAGCAAGAGACTTAATTAGGATACTGTGATATCCATTGTTATCTAATTTATTCATTATATCTACTCTAAGTTACACAAGTACAGGATCCTCAAGTCCTACTATCGAGTGTAACTCAGATTCACAACCTTATAGATTGAAAATAATTAGAACTGATTAGGTTCTAATCTTATTAAATCAATGTCGACTATAGTATTCAATTAAATCAATCGACCTAATTTGATGTTTTATCATAATCCCAACCCATCTTGATTAATCAAATCAAAAAGAAAGAATTAAGAATTAAACTCCAAATATTAGGGTTTAAATTACTTAATCTAAAGGTATATTTAAGGGTCTAAGGTTTAGGAACCCAAATCTCACAGATTAGGTAAAGGCAGTCCTAATAAGAAATCAACTCATGAGGATAGATCTATATCCTTAGATCTAAGATTTAAAGATCAAATAATCATTAAATAAACTAGGTTAATCTATAAACTAGTAAACTCAAGGCTTTACCTATTGAGTAACCTAATTTACTCAATAAATAAACTCTAACCTAAGATCTATTCATAATCCTAAGAATTAAAGCTCTTAATTGCTATGAATATCTCTCAGACACACATCCTAACTATTATTATCAAGACTTATGGAAAGATCTAAGAAGTTAAAAAAGAAAGGAAGCTCACGATATTTTACTTAGAAATATTTTAAGGATCTAAGATGAAGTTCTGATCAAAATCTAATTAAGGGTTGAACTCCATAAATTATGATCTAATTCACTATTCTTACTGATTGTGATATTTAGAATATGATTCTATGGCTTTAAAATGCTAAACCCTAAATTTGGGCAAAATGACTATTTTTTCCTTCCTTAAGGGTTTAAAGATCAATTTTTGATCTAGAGTTCCAAATCTAAATTTTTTAGTGGCAAAATGTTTCTTACTATCTAATATAAGACTAAATAATAATTACACTAATTTTGGTTAACTATTAAGCCTCATGAGATCAAATTAATAAATTTAACTCATAGGGGCATTATGGTAACTTGGCCTAATGAAATTTAAATTTTCATTCAATTTATTATTGTTTACGGTCTAAGGTTTCCATAAAACCTAAAATTACTGAATTCTGATAAGTATTACTAAGTTATAGCCAATACAAGCTTAGGGGTAAAAGGGCAATTTAAGGTTTCTTAATTAAGGGTAAAAAAATCATAATTTCTCCAATTAGTATCCAAATTGAGTAAAATTAGTAACTATGGTTCACAAATGATTCACTGATTACATTGACTAGTAGTATGCCCAATTTGAACTATAATTGGCTAAGTTATGGCCTAATTAGGGTTTAGGGTGATTAGTGAGTGATTAATGAAATTAATATCCAAATCATTAAACTAATCACACCACTAAGTTCTATTATACTTTAGAAGATCTTTGAAATTTTAATTTTTCAATTTAAATCATTAAATTTGCTAATCTTCACTAATCAATATTTAAGGTAATTGGGGTTGATTAAGAAATCTAATTATTGGATCTTAAATATTTTTATAGTTTACTGCTAATTATATTTTCTTGATCAAAATGGATATATGGATGACCTAATTTGGTATTCAATAGACTAAGTTATGGTCAATTAAAATTCTAGGGTTAATTAGTCTAATTATGGTTAGTCCTAAAAGTGATTAAGCTCATACTAATCCAAACAACAAAATGAACACTACTAGATTAATCCTTAAGGTTTATTGATTACTTTGAGACCCATATTTGATAGGTTTGGATTAGTGTGTGCAAAGTTAGTGTTATTTGAATGAAATAAAAATTTTGGTAATTAATCAAATACCTAAAATGTCACTAAGTAAAATATTAGTTAAAATGAAAAATTGACAGTACCAATAAATTTCTTGAATTTTTCTGATTAATTTTGTATATTTGTTTGTATAATTTGGACTCATATTTATTAAGATATGGATGCTTAAAGTTTTAATTAATTATATGAAATTATATATTTGTTTAATAATCCTATTTAAAATTAATTCTCTATTAATTAATTGTCTTAAATACTTAATACTTTATTATATTTATTAATTAATTATATTCTTTTTTTTCTCTTATATATATATATATATATATATCTCTATATCTTTAATTAGATTACTATATATATATATAAGTCTTATAAGAATTTATAATAATAAAATGTATATTAATATATAATTGTTTATTTTCTTCTTTATCTGCAGGTGGGACCCCGCAGTCGTGGATGCGACGACGGTCCCACAGGCTCCACGTGGCTCCCGCTTATTCGACGGTGCGAGGCCTGCGGCCCCCATATGCGACAGTTGAATGATTGCGAGGCCCGCAGTCAGATGAGCGCCGCAAGTTATACGTGCCCCGTGGGGACCCACATCAGCCCATGTAGGTATCCAGACCGCGACAGCGCACTTCGGGTTGGGGACCACCACACCGATCGGTCAGCAGAGCCACGTGGCATCATCATAACAATCACCGATTGGACAACGGAATTAATTCCCACTGACGGTCCGTCTCAATACTGGAAGACCGGGGTATTGAACTGGTTCAACTCAGGCGAACCGCTCTTCACCTTCTCCCTCGATTCCAGAACCCTAGGTTTAGTAGTGAAAACCTGAAGAGACGAAGGCTCCAATCATCGGTAGACGATAAGTTTAGCAATAATTGACATGTGATGAAATTATCTTAACAATATATTAAATGATATAGGGACGAAGAGGTACCTTAACGAAATTACATGAACGCCGGGAAGTACAAGGATCGATCCAAAACCTACGCGGAACGATTTCAACCTGCCAAAAATAAAATTGGACTTGGGAAAAGAATTTAAATTAAGGTTGACATTGGTGGATGAGCCCTCGATCGCCAGCTACAGCGAAGGTAGCCGGTGCGACTTCCGTGTGCCCTCGATCGCAACACGTGCTGGATGCGTGGGGAATAAAGGAGTGGAAAACGAAGGGACGGCATGAGGAGATGGACGGTGCCACCGCTAATACTTTAAATAAATTAAATTTATTAACTAATTAATTCTAATGAATTTATTAATTAGATTTAGATAATCAAAATTTATTCTAAAAGTCTCCAATAAATCGCCACTATCTAATTGAGGGTGAGGAACGCAACGGCATGATCAGATTTTTGATTGAACGAGTATTTAATTATTTGATTTTTTGGGATCCTTAAATATTATTAAAATATTCTACGAAAATCCAACGACTTCCAAATACCTTCCACAATTTCACCCCCTAGCTAATTTGGGGATTGTTGAACGCAATGGCGAAGTCAGATTTTTGATTTGAGGTCAAATAAAAAGTCAATTTCTAGGATTTTGGGATTTTCCAGAAATCAAGATTTGATCTAGTTAATTCCTAATTAGACTGGGTGAGCTTCTAATAACTTAGTTAAAATACTATAACCATAATTAAGACTTAGATTAGTCTTAATCGATCAATGTAACAATCTAGGTTGTTACAGTTGGGTGCTACGATGCACTCTAGCGCTCCCTGACCGAAGCCAGGCACTATGGCGTGCTATGGAGTAATCAACCCGAGACGCAAAGCGCTGCGATGCTTTGGAGCGCTCGATGATGATTTTGCCTGTGCGAAAACCAAAATATGTCCCTTTTGGCACCCAAATATTCTTGATTTATGGCACCTCAAGTGCGGTGCCATATACCAATGGAAATGTCTTTTTCCTTGATACCAAAATCAATATGAAACAATTATTTTAACAATGCAAACAATGAAGCTAAGGTCCAAGTATATATAAATCCTATTTGCAAAATGTTCATCTACCCCTAACATTTACCAATCTTAATGAACTCTGATGAACTCCATATCCAACCACAGGTTCTATCGGCAAGAAATAGACATGCCAAGTAAATATAGCAACTAATTGATAAAGAGATGTACCAAAAGAGTACCTTAACTTGCAAAAGAAATGTAGAAAGAAGTAGCATAAAGAAAGGAATGTGACAGCAATTGGTACATTGGCTTACAAATGGAACCCTTGCTGCTTTCTTCTAGGTTTGAGGGATGAAGCTTCAGCTTCCAACAAAAATGGAAAGGGGGCTGGGAGTTCTTCAAGAGCTAAAGGAGCTTCTTTCTTCCATAGTCTAGCAAATGGAAAGGGAGGAGAGCTGAGGCTCTTACTTAAAGGAAGTGAGGGAGATGGCTTCAGCAAGGGAAAAGTATGGCTCAGCATGGAGGGAGCCATGGCCTTCTCCAACCATACCATATAGGGAAGGACTTGCGTGCGTATGCAAGGAGGAGAAGGAGCACTAATGTTATTTACAGAAAGAGGAGGTTGGTCCTAAGCACAGAGAAGAGGAGAATGAATTGCTTTAAGAAATAATTAATTATTTCTTTCTATTTATTTTAATTAACCCAATTTCTCTAATTAAAAATTGGATGAATAAATGGGCTTCAAAAAAAGTTCCAAAATTCACCCATAACTAATATGGGGGTGAGGAACCCAACGGTGAAGTCAAATTTTAATTTAGAGATCAATTTATTTATCCTAATTATCAGAGTATTTAAAAACATTAATATATTCGAGAAAATCCGATGACTTCCAAGCACTTCCAAAATATCAACCCTAGCTAATTTGAAAGTGACGAGCACAATGGCAAAGTCAGATTTTGATTTCAATGACAAATTAGATATCTCATTTTTTTAATTAATTAAATGTTATTAAAATAATCCAAATATTGAATTGAGCTCCGAATTGCTCCAAATCTTCGGAGATTAGTTCGAATGACTTAGTGATTTTAATGGAATGATAATTATGAAATAATTAAGCTAAGATTAGACCAAGTAACAACCTAAGATTGGTACACTCTTGGATTTTAGATGTTTATCCTAAACTGAATTATACTTATCTAATTACCTAAGATAAGTCTGAGACTCTATAATTAAATTCAGGATAAATCAATCAACTCTTTTTTCTACTGAAATAATTTAGTTTTATGGATATACACTATCACCTTAAACTGATAGATCTACTAATTTCAACAATTTTTATAATAACCAAAGAATATTAAACTAATAAATTCATTCTCCATTATAGTTAATCCTACACAAAGGTTTCAAAGATGTGACTTAAAAGATACTCAATTTAGGATACTACTATAAGAATGTGCATCTAAGCTTCTAACTCAAAATTAAATAATAAGTTCTTTCTATTTCAATAACTCATCTATTGATAAGGCTTAACAATTATTGAATTATTATCAATAGATCACAATATTAAAGCTCTAGTACTGAAATATACAAATTATAATCTAAGATCTAAAAATTGTATTAATCTTTCAATTCTTAGTACATTAGAATAATTTACACAAATCAGATGGGTAGACCCATCTTATCACAACATATACTACAATTATGGGATAAAATCAAGTAATTTATTAAGAGTTGATCATTTTACAAACCATTAACATTTTATGATTTATCTCAGGCTAAGGGTCTTACTTAGGAAAATCAAAGATTTAAAGGCATAGGTTCAGATGATCAATCACATGAATTCATTATAGATCTTAATATTTCTAATTTATTAGTTTAAGATCAATATCAAGTTAGAAGGTATTATTGAAATCATGCAAGTCCTTTAACTATTCAATCAAGTGTTTTATTTAAGGTGATTAAGGTCTTAGACTTTAATCTAATTAAGTTAGAATACAATTTCTAACTTAATCATACCAAGATCAATTATTGAGTTAATGATCAATGAAAAAATTAGTAAATTATTTGTGCATTATTGATGTCAATTTCAAGTTAAAGATTATATTGATTAACTTACTTAATTGTTAAGATTCTTAAGGTTTAAGATTGAAAATCATCAAATCAATCATTTAAAGAGTCCAAATTAGGGTTTAGTTCTCTAACATATATACTACTATTATTAAAGTATTTAAATATTTAATTAAGCAAAACAAAAAGTAATTCAGACTAATTAAACCCTAAATCAAGCCAAAAAAGATTAGCACTTAATTACAAATCTAATTATTCAAAATCTATTAAACTTGACAAATATATTCTACTTATCTATGTGAATAATCTGAGATTTAGTTTGCTAGATTTGGTTATATGTAAACCCCAATTTTTATTAATCATGTATTTTTTGAGATTATGGTATAATTATTTAAATAATAATCAGAAAATTATATTACCTAGTACAAGCATTCTACTAAGCATAAGAAGCATAATGAAACTTAAATCATACAATTTGGTTAAGTATATAAGCGAATCCACCATAATCAAGTTCTAGAGTAATTAGATAAAATCAAAAAATCTAACCATAGAAACCTAAATACTTTTTATTTATTATTATTCCTCATAATTTTTTGAATAAAATGATATATAATTTTTTATAGTTTTTGATAAGTGGATCAAAAGTTATTCAATTAATTTAATCTGCATTTTCTAATTATCTCATTTAATTTTTCTTAAGGAAAATTATTCCTAAATTGATTTAATATTTATTAAATGGGTCTTGTCCCGTTATCAAAACATGTGGGTCGGCCGGGGCCTGATCTGCTCGGGACTATCGAACCGCACGGGTCATGGGCTGGCCTGACTCGCCCAGCACCGTCAACCCCGATTCCTCACCTGACACCCAGGCCAATTAGAAAAACCATAATCGCAAAAATTCTTAAGCATAAAGGCCATAACACAACCACTCGTAGGTCACTACATGTTCGCTATGACTAGATGCATCGATTAGAACCCAAAGCTCTGTGTGGGAAGGTCAGGAACCCCCAGAACTTACTCACCTAAGAACTTCACCATAAAGCTACTGTAGGGAGTCAATTATCTCCACAGATACCATGGTTTCTCCTGTATTCAATCCCTACACCTTCAGAGAGATGAGGTGGATCTAATTCTTAAGAAATAAAAGCCGGGATGCACTTGATTACTGAGTCCTTACTTGGACCCAGCTTCTTGAAGGACGATAGCCCAATCGATCGGGGCAGACCCATACCTCAATTTTGTAAACATTTCATTTGATTAACTTAATAGAGAAATTACAAATCAAAAGGGAGGAAGTGTCAAGCCTAGTCGGCTCTTCACAGCAACCGAGGGTATCTGGATTGATCAGGAGCACAAGCTGGCGATATAGAGGGCGAGCTAGGGGTCCTGAACACCAAGACTCACCCGCTATCAGTGGTACACAAGCACTGGATTACTGGGGAGAGCTTTGACAGATCGAAAATGGCAAATTGAGGGAAGCTCCAAATCAAACTCAATTAATCAGCAAAGGGTTCTAAAAAGGATTATCGTGGCTAATTATAGCCTCAGGGGATGGGTTGGGTGCAAATGGCAAGCTGGAGATGGCCCAAGAGCTCGGGTCATGGCCGAGCTCTCAAATTCTATTTTTAGCTCGGCTGGGCCATGGGGCCCGATCGGATTATCATGCCATTGATGGAAGATCCCCAATGGTCTGCTGAAGTGGCAAGGAAAGTGTGGGATAATGCTTGCGATCAGGTACGAAGGATTTTCCATGTCGAGAGCGCGAGCAGAATTGAAATGAAGATACACAGTGCTGGGACCTTCGGATGTCATATGATCGATCGATTAGAAGATTCTACGGCTTGGATCGCTCGAATCATAACTACTGATTGCAGGAGCAATCCGGATTACATGAGAGATCTGGATCGTAGGATCCATGGGGTGGATCTGACAGTAGATCTGTGGCTCTGCGGATCTGAATCCTAACTGTATGATCAGCGGGAGGGACAGTCAGATGGAGCGGGGCTCCGCTGTCGCGTGATTCGAGCTTTGCAGTGGATTTCCCGCTGTCCACATAGCGATCCCGATCAGTTAATAGCCGTTATAATAAATTTGCAAGAAATTAAATTGTTGGGATCCCTTTTATGCAATTATCCCAATTTAATTTTAAATTGAATTATGGCCTAAGTGATCTCCAAAAATTCTAAAACTTTAACCCTTAACTAATTTTGGGGTGATAAATTCAAAAAATGTAATTAAAATTTTGATTGGAAATCAAAATAATTTAGTTATTATTTATGGTACCTAATTGGACAAAAATACTCATTTGACCTAAAGAGGTCCGATTGACCCCAAATTTTTAGGGTTAGCTTATAATGACCTATTAAATATAATGGAACTATAATTAGAGCATGATGAAACTTATAATTAGATAAGTAACAACCTAAGGTTGTTACAATTGATTATTATGTTAATATAATGCATGTGCTTATGTTTGTATAACTAAATTTAGTTAAATTGTTGATTGGTGAATGAAGTAGTAAATATATGAAATACTTTCATAACCTCATTCATAGAAATTAAAGTTAGTCCTTTTTGTGAAAAACTTTATGATTGAAAACTTATTGATTATTATTTGTTAATTGTTGATATTGTAATTAATCTCAAGCTTTTCTGCATACATTAAAATAGTAATTATACCTTATTATAGTCTTTTGGATCTAACATAGAAAAGTATCCTCGTTAAATGCTTTCATATTTCCAAACTATTAAGTGTAATGATTGTAACGACTCAAGTCATTACCATTGCAAATTAGGGCTAAACCTGACTCAAAATTAGGATCCCATGCAACTTAAAATAATGGCAAAAAAAAATACTGCTGGATAGAATATATTTTTGTGATCATAATATCTAAATTTGGGAGCGATCTGGATAATTGATACTACTGAATTAATTTCTAAATTATTTAAATTTAGAAAATTAGGAAGCTTAAATACAAGTCTAAATTTGGCGGTTTTGGTATTGCTATTAAGAATATTATAAAAAGGCAACACAAAAATTTTTGTCAAATTTAGAGCTCCAGATTGAGCATAATTAATTTTTGAAGTTTTTATCTTTGGAAATTAATAAAAAACTAAATTATTGCTCTAAATCGAGAAATTTTGGCACGAGTTTGTTTGTCTCATCAAGTTTTATTATTTTTCTAGAAAATAATAAAGGTGAGAGAAAGATGAGAGATAAATATGAGAGAGAAGAAAAAGACAAAAAAATTTACATATAAAAAAAATAATTGAGGAGAAAGAGAAGATGAGAAAATCAAATTGTACACACTCAAATACTGGATGAGAGATAAAAAAAAAATCATAAATACCTATCTTTTCTTCCTCCACTTCTCCCTTCTCCACTCTCATCTTCCCCTCCATTTTGCCTCTCTTTTTTAGCCACCATTGATTCCCACTATGGACCGCGAAGAAAACGGCAGAAAGAGCAAGAAAGGGGAAAAAGAGGAAAAGGGGGCGAGGAGGGGGAGGGCGGGGGGGGCGGGGAGGAAAAGAAGAAGGGGGGGGGGGGAGGAAGAGGAGGAAGGAGGGCGAGGGGGGCAACGGGCAGGGCGAGGAGGAGAGAGAGAGAGAGAAAGAGGAGAGCAGCACGGCGACAAAGGGCAGGGCGAGCAGGGGGGCGGAGAAAGAGAGACAGAGAGGGAAGGGCACAACGGGAGGGAGGGCATGGGCGCGGGGGGGAGACAAGGGTTGGGGGAAGTCGGGTAACCGGCATAGATATAGATATAGAGAGATATAGAGATAGAAGATATTACTTACTATTAGCTTATTAATAATAAGGTTATTATTATGCTGATACATATTATAAATATATGTACATTTATATTCAAAAGTTAGTATTATCATTATACAATAATTAACAATAATAAAGATATTATTATTATTATAGTTATTATATATAAAAAAGATAAATGATAAATTCAAAAGAATAATGAGAGAATGAAGAAATATTATTTTTCTTATATAACTATTAAAATATTGTTTTGTTTTGCAATTATAATTCATTTTCTATAAATAATTATCATTATTAAATAAATAAACTATTAAATTTTTGAGTAATTATTTATCAAGTATAAAATCGTGCATATACTGACTTTTAATTTTTTGATTCACACACTAAAGAAAGTTATCAGATGTATTTATTACTCTTGTTTAATATGACTTTGCAACCAACACTACAAAAATTTGATATAAATGCTTTTAAAAGTAATATAAAATAATATATAAAAAAATTTGGATAACTAAGTAGCATGGTACACTTTTGATCTATTTTAATCTGATCAAACAACTGCTATAATGGGGCTGTCCAATATCAGGAGGTATAAGGAGCCTATACTGATAAGACTTTGAGGAGAAAGGTATAGAGAGAAGTTGGGATATGTAATGTAATAACTCAAGTTGTTAACCTAGTCAATTAGGATTAAACCAAGTCTTAATTTTGATTTCATCACTCTTAAAAAGTTATTAGAAGGTCACCATTAAGACCTAGTCCAAATTAGAGGTCAAATATATCAAATCTTAATTTTGGAAATTTCATGAACCCTTGAAATTGATATATTTAATTTGACCTCAAAATAAAAATCAACTTTTCTATTGCGCTCCTCACCCCCAAATTAGTTAAGGGTGATGTTTTGGAAGCATTTAGAAGTTGATAAAATTTTTACGAATATTTTAATATTATTTAAATACCCAAAAAAATAAGAAAATTAAATACCCATCGAAATAAAAATCTAACTTTGTCATTGCGTTCATCACCCCTCAATTAGCTAGGGGTGAATATTTAGAATTTTTCTAGAAACCATTTAATTAATTAATTTTAATTAAGAAATATTATATTAAATTAATTAGTATATTATATTATTTAGTAAAATCAAGCGTCACCCGCCATTTAGAAATCAGGTCGAATTCGCTGACTGCCTGCATGTCGGATCCGCATGCATTTTCGGATCGGCACCTTCTCGCCGTTAAATCGAACCTTCCGATCGGGCGGTCCTGGTGCTCTTTTCCTAGAGCATCACCCGTGCGCAGCACATGGTAGCCTCGTAGGCACCACTCGTGCACTGTCTCTGACCACCAATGGCTGCCACCATGAGGCCTTGTGAGCTCCGCCAAAGCCCTTTTTGTGCCTCTGCGTCTCGATTGGGGGGTGTGGAGAGCCTCAGGTACCCATCCCAGCTCAGTGAGGAGCTCGCCGAAAAGATCGCAAGGGTACCTCTTTCATCTTCTACTACACTAGGATCAACCAACAGGCACCTCAATTTTCACCACCTTCAATTTCCAATTTTGATTAGCTCAATGTTAAATGCAATTATTTTTGAACCTATTTAGCGATCATCCGAGTACAATTAACCTCATTCATATTTCAAATTTCCTTAAATTCTAGTTTCTATATCGAGCAAGGTGACTACGCCTATTGTTTGCATGCCTTGATCTAGGGTTACCCTCGATCGGTCCTTTAGACCACCTTGAATTGAGGTTCGACCGTCATTGCGAAGCCTTCTTTGAGCAGAACCCGGCAACATGCGGGCTGGCGTCCAGCAATGGCGTTTTGGCCGTCTCCCGCCATGCCCTAGCTGCAGTTTGCCCCCACCCTCCTCGGTGGATTTTGGGTCGGGTTGGGATGATCCCGACCACATCCGCTCATTTTG
Source organism: Gastrodia elata (assembly GCA_016760335.1). Taxonomy (NCBI): domain Eukaryota; kingdom Viridiplantae; phylum Streptophyta; class Magnoliopsida; order Asparagales; family Orchidaceae; genus Gastrodia; species Gastrodia elata. The sequence goes on from CM028681.1 coordinate 18,246,611, forward strand.
GGTCGCGCATTCTCAGGCTAACATATGTCGCCTCTGCCGTATGCAGTGGGGCCCGCCAGCGCTAAAGACGGAGTCGTAGGTCCCGCAGGTCTGCATTGCCGTCGCATCAGATGTAGGGGCCCGCCAGTTGTCATGATGTAGGCCCGCCTCTAATTAAATAGAATTATATCAGAATAATTTAATTCGGCTGTGTGTAAATGTTAATTTTATTAAAATAAAGGTAAATTTATAATTACTCATAACTCTTAATCCATAAATTTAAATATAACAAATATATATCTCATTTTATTCAGTAAAATTTAAGGAATAATCTAGTAGTGTCAATTTTCTTGTAGGATGCCTATTTAATATAGTGACATTTTAGGACCTTCCTCACATGTACTAAAACTTTCCCTAGCCATAACTTTGTATCTAGTGACTCAAACCTATCTAATATGGGTCTTAAATAAATCAGGAGAGTGTTTAGCTTGCTCTAATGGTATTATATTTGCTATAGGATAATCAGTTTGGCTAATCATTTTTAATTACCTTCCTTAATTACCCCTTAATCAAGAGAGTGTTTAGTTTGCTCTGATGGTATTATATTTGCTATAGAATAATCAATTTGGCTAAGCACTTTTAAGTACCTTCTTTAATTACCCCTTAATGACCTAGAAATTCAATTAGCCATAACTTAGTCAATTGGACTCCAAATTTGGTCATTCAGATGCTATCTAGATCAAAAAGCACCACCAATAATAAATAGAAATAAAATTTGGGTTTTAACACCTAAAAACCTTAAGTTGACCAAACTACCCATAATCCTAAATAAGTCATAACTTGACCAATTGAGGTCTAATTTGGGTCTACTCCTAGTTAAAGTACCTAGTATGATATAAAAAAGCTATTTTTATTGGGTTTACTGAATTTGGATCTTTAATGGAAAATTAGGTTTTTAACCCCTCTTAACCTTAGAAATTCCATAAATAAATATAGAATTGAATTGGTCACAACTTATCCAATAGACCTCATAATTTAATGTTCTTGGACTCTATGGAATACTTGGACAGAAAATAATAGTAAACTATATAAATTTTTAGATATTATTAGGTTAAATTACCAAATACCCTTTTAAGTCAAAGTCCTTAATTTAAACCTATATAACTCAATTCTTGTCCAAATTGAGTGTACTTATTATCTATCTTTATAATAAACAGTAAGGAATTAGTATATATTAAGAAAATTTAATTTGGGGACCTAAGTCAAAAAGTAACTTTTTGGACTCTTAAGTAGGGGCAAAATAGTTATTTTGCTCAAAATTTAGGTTAAGTGCTCTCAACCTCTAAAATAACTTTTAAACTATTAAAATAGTAATAAATTTAATTTAGAATCAATTTAAGTCATAAATCTCAATTTAAATAATTTGATGAAATCCTAATTTATGCTTGAAAATTCTCTAAGGATAATGTACATTACTTAGCTAAAATCTATCATTAACTCTTTTAATTGAACAAAAATAAAAAATGAAATTAAATTGAAATAAATTCAATCAACTCCTAAAATTCTCCAAGTCATTTTATTAAGAGTTTATTAGGAATCTTCACTTCACTTTATGATCTTTTTCTTAGGAATAGGAATAGATACTATATTAGATTTCATTCATTAAATAAAGTGAGTTATTCAATGAATAAGACCTTGGTTTTTATTAGTTTTTAGATTTTATACTTTAATTCTGATAATTTTATCTTTTAACTTTAGATTAAGAATAAGAGATTCATTCTATTAAGTTTGATTTTACTTAAGAGAATATGCCATAATAATTAGTTTACATTTAGATTTGAACCTTAGATCTTAAGATGTACCTTCAGATTATGTGATTAACTCCAATTTGTGATGTTTAATTTATAATTCATAGTTCAATAAGATCTTGATTAGATCTTAGCTTAGAATATCTAAATTCATCAATTATGCTGTGATGATTTATTATTTAACTTATAGCCGAAGCTAATTGAATTAAATTATAACATGATCAGTTCTAATTATTTTTAACTTTATAAGGTCGTGCTATTAAGTTATATAGCTTAGAATAGTTATAATGATTAATTAGATAATTAATGATGTCACATTGTGTAGTAGAGTCTCTTGCTTGATTTATTTATTTTTGCTTATGCATTCATTAATTTGGTGCCTTAAATCTTGAACATAACTTATGAGACAACATTGTGCATGAAATAAAGACTTAGAATAATTAGGATAATATTTGCATTGGAGTTTTCTAATTGATATGGTGCAATTTACCCTAATTGATAAGGGTAAGGAGAAATAAGGGATAACTTAGCATTACTCATTGAGGAGTGTTGTGTTAAGTTGGAACCCAAAAGTCTTGTAGATGTGCTTGACTCCTCAATTGCTTTTGGATATGTCCACAGGAGCAAAAGTAAAATAACTAAGATTAATTGCATTGTATTTTTGGCCAACTCAATACTGTTCTATTATGTCCTAATCCTGAAAGGCTTTGAGAATTTTTGTTCTGCCCAAGCCCAGAAAGGCTTTAAGAATATACTAGGCATGTGTGGCTAATTTTTGATGTGTTAATTTGTACATACCTATTTCCTATTTCTATTTACTATTTTACTATTATATTTTACTCTAGTCAGCTTTACCTTACCTTCTTACTTACTTATATGATGCAGATTCTGGTACTACTAACTATATGTATCATGATCAAATTATTTATTTCAACCTGCATATGTTATATGATCATCAACATGTTTAGGTGTAGTATTCTTTCAGAATTTTTATTTACTATATTTACATGTACACCTAACCTTATTTAGCTTATTTTGATATATATCTTTTACCTCATTCTTACGTAGTTATACATGTTTTATTTATAACTTATCATTTTCATTGTATGCATGTTGCTCCTATGCTAGTTATATTTATTTTGTTAAGTAAAGGGTGACATTAAGAAATTTATGAAAAATATTTTAGCCTAAAATATACTTAAATGATTCTAATAAAGGTTTTTTTTCTTTTTTTAGCTTGGGCCTTATCATTGTGATCCAATAATGTCAAAATTGAATCATTTTTATGAGCTTGTGCCAGAAGAAGATGAGCTTTTCTTAGAAGAGGATCAACATGGTAGTGTTGAAGTCATCTAGTTCATTTTCTACTTATTTGTGATAATGAGGGATATTCTTTATATTTTTCATTTTGAACTTATATAAAATGATGTAATAATATTGGTACCTTTAATTGTGTATTTTTACTTTTTATTTATTCTGAGCTGTATATTGCACTTTCTTTACTTATTATTATAAATTAAATATACTATTTTACTTTACCCTACTTTCGTACTCTGAGTTGTGTTTACTTAGTGATTGATTCATATTGTATGTATTCTGAGCATATCTCTCTCTTATTAGTGGATTGCAGATTATAAATAATCCAATGATAAGTGAGGGATTTGTAAGTGGCACACCTCCCTTAACTTTAATCTTGCGGATTAGGGGGTGGGGCGCCACATGTAACACAAAATAGAATCTCATTTTTCTCAATTTTGTACTTGCCCAACAAATCATATTTGCGCCAGATATCAAACGCTGAAATTTATATTTATTTTTATGCATCAATTATTTTATACTAAAGTTTCAGTACAATTAAAATAGGTTTGCAGGGATAAATTTGTACAGCTTCTTATTTCTGGTTAAATTATTGATTATTTTGCTTATTATTATAATTTGTAAAGTTGACATCTATTCGTACTTAGTTTCACAACTAACTACTATTCAAATGCCCATACTTTTGAAACATGTCTAAATCAAGAGCTCATCCTATAGGAAATACATTAAGAATTAAACTATGATACTGCTACCGTGATAATTTATTATTTTTAAGTCTATTTAAAGTTTATAACTTTTTTATTTTATTTAGATCTTTGTGATCAAGACTTTATAATATATCTAAATTAATGAGTAAATGAGTTAGGCTTGATGCTTATATATAATATCTTTTAAATCACTCAATATAATCCTACGGCTAGGGGACTACCCCAAAATTGGTATTGGATTAGCTCCTGCTAACCTGACATCGAATCCCACAATGACTATCATGCTTAATATTGGATTTAATAATTATTATTATAATTAGAATAATCTTAAATCATAATTAAACCATTATTTTATGACTTAATAACCTTGATTAGAGAGGTATTACTATAACAATTATAGGTTGTTACCATAGCTAATATGGACTAAACCAAGTCCTAAATCTTGCTCCACTAAGTTCTAATTGTCGTTAGAACCTAACCTTGAAAATTTGGGATATATCGGAACTCGATTGGATCAATTAACTATTTTTCCAATTTATTGACCTAGAAAATTAACTAATTTAAATTGATCTCTAAATCAAAATTTGATTGCATTTTGAATTTGTCACACCAAAATCTCTTAAAGTGGGTGTAATGACCAAATTGACTCCTCATATAATGTTGCCCTTTCATAAACTAGTTAGACTTCTTATACTACTATAGTGATGATGGCTTCAAATCATGGAGTGACTTGTTCAAATTGCACACAAAGTACCTTTTAGTTGTGGCACTATACCCAGGAGGTTGTCGTATATAGATTTCTTCTTCCAATTCCTCGTATAAAAATGCCATCTTCATTTCAAGTTGCTATAAGGTCAAATCAATTGCACTACAAGTGCTAAGAGAACACAAAGAGTAGGATATTTGATAATAGGAGAAAAAACTTTGGCAAACTACCCCCTCTCTTTATGTAAATCCTTTAGCAACAAGTATTACCTTATACCAAACATCAACAACTCCTTGGCATACACTCATTTGCATCCGATATCAATCAGTTCTAGAGTAAGCTTCATCAAACTCTAGGTTACATTTTTATGAAGATACTCCATCTCTTCATCTATTGCTATCTTCTAATGAAGACACTCCATCTCTTCAAGACTCTCCATAGCTTCCTTATAGTGATATAAAATATTAATTTCTAACATTGATAATACAAATCCAAAGGTTTTGTAGCCATGCTAACTTTGGGACATTCACCCACCTATTTTTGTTAGTAATAATAGACTCTCACATTGAATTCTCTCCTACTCTCACCTCCCTAGCATCAACACTTTGCTTGTCATTTCAATTAGTTAGTCAAATAATGTGCTTTAAGAAAGTAGGAGATTGTGGATCAAATGAAACTGCTTTAAGCTCCGCATTCTGTATTTTTCAATGGCTCCTGTAGGACGATTCACTTGCTATGAGCTCCTAAGGCTCATAAGAAGCACCTCATCAAAAGTCACATCCCTATTCATCACAATTTTTTTATCCGCCAAATCATGTAATTTGAAATATTTAATTCCTCTCATATATATATATATATATATATATATATATATATATATATATATATATATATATATTAATCATAACTTTCTTAGCAATTAGTTCAAACTTATCAATCTTTACATAATAACAAGACTCTTAAATGTTTTCAATTATAATAATCAGTATCATATTTACTTAATCACAACTCCATAAGAGTTCCTTCCTTTTCAATATTGTAGAAGCAAACAGTTGACAATGTGATAGGCCTAATATAGGGCAGTCGCCTAAAAGACTCTTCATCCCATCCTTCATAACATACATCAGACTTCTCCACAAATGTCTAATTTATCTATTTTGTCCATATATTATATGGTTATGTCTCCCTCACTATGAAGTGGTGCTCAATCTCAAATTTCTAACACTCGTATACGAGTATATGTGAAGAGTACTCACCCTCATTATATGATCTAATCTTCTTCACCTTCTATCCAGTCTAGCCTAGTTTTCCACCACTTCTTCAAAATTACAAACATCCCCAGCACATTGATTTAGCACTTCATTGTGTACACTCTACAAATTAGTTGTAATTGTCAATAAATGTGACAAAATATAGCTGTCTACCAAATGACCTTCTCTTCATCGAATCCCAAACATTAGTGTGCACATAATCAAGTATCTATTTTGTATTTTGGCTAGCAATGCTAAAGGATATGCATGTTTTCTTGCTAAATGCATAATGGTTACAAATTTTGGGCTTGTAAGTTTCATCAACTTCAATAAAACCTTTATTCCATAAAACAACAAGTGTTAGCTCTCCAACATGTTCGAGCCTCATATGCTACAAAGTAGTAGCATCAATTAATTAACTTGCATCACAGCTCCACCTTCCATTGTACTTCCCTAAATATAGTACAAATTTTGTTGTGAAACTCCTTTATGTACATCATAGCTCCATGATTAATTCTTAGAACTCCTGCCTCAATTATAACTCTAAAACCCTCGGCTACAAGAGATCCACTAACTCAAATTATGAATCAATTTGCATGTGCTCCTATTCATCTTTACAACAATCTTTCTCTGACATAACTTTGATTTCATGACTTCTAGAATGTTTTCAAGATTTAGGGCACACACGTCCATCAACTCGCAGCGCCACATCCTAAAGTTGTTCTTCACATAATATTTGACGACGCCACTCTTTGCACGATGCATCACAATTTTATGTACGGGTCTTTAGAACGCAGTATCCATCCATCATCCCGCCATGATTGAACAGTAAAAAAAATGATGATCAACAACAATTCTCGTAGCACAATAACCTCGCTCTAAAAACCGCTTATTGGGATCTCTACAATGCTCTCAAAGAGCACCAAATCCCACGAAATAAATGGATCTTCGAAGTGAGAAAATATTTAAAAAAATCAACAAAAACTCATAACCACAAATCACATATTCCACTATGAATATAATAATATTTCAAAATATCTTTTAATTCAACACAATAGTTCAAATTAAATAATTAAAGACTTCTCCACCAACACAATTGTGAATAAAATTGAAGTAATTAATAGACACTTAAAAAAGCGGCAGTGTGGTTTGACACTAATGAGTGTCTAAAGATCAATTTCGTTACAACTTTAAGAAATTAAATTGCATCCTCTTATCTTTTTTTTATATTTTTTTATTACAATGTTAAAATTTCAAAGAGACTGTAAATAAGAAAATAAATATGTTTGTTTATGTAAAATGTTGATCCCGTAAATAAAGTTACACTTTGAATCAATCCACAATAAATCATTTTCAACAAGTCGCTTTAGGTCAACGTTCAATTTTGATGACCGCAGAAACGTAATGGAGGATTCCTAATAGCGAGAAAAATATTACTTAGTTTTTAAATATCTCCTAAAAATATGAATAATTATGATTTAAATTTTAAAAATTATATTTTATGAGCCCCACAATTTTATTCACAATTGTGTTGATGGAGAAGTCTTTAAAATTTTATGTGATATATTTTATATTTTTTTATAAAATTTTATGTGATATTTTTATGTGATTTAATAAAAATTTTATTTCACTTCTCTCTAAATTTTAGTCAGGAGCTATATAACAATACTCAATTAACAATTGTTGTTTTTTTTTTCTAGAAGCAGTATTAAAACAATAAAAACCTACGGCTTTTTAATTAAGAGCACGTTTTTATTTTAGATCATAATAAAGATATTACAGAAATGTTATAAATATCACATAAAATTTTAAGTGTTTATTAAACAGTACGATTATAAATGATGACATACAAATAAAGTATGAAAAATACTATGCTTACATAAGACTATACATCAAAATTAGATTTATGACTTTTGAGAATTAAATTAAGTAATTAAAATATTTAATTTTAATTTAAAATTAAAATTTCCAAATGTCGAATCCGCTGTCGGGACAGCGGGTCAGCATTCACATTCACTAGATAGTGTCACACGAATCTTGGTGTTTAAATCCTTTGGCCCTCATCTCACGCGCTTAACATCCCTTATCAGCCACTGGATCGCGCTCTTGATCAAATGGATGACAGCCCTCCCGTGGTTGTTCGTTGGAAGGGATCGCATTAGAGCCGTCCGCCCTTAACTGTCGATAAATCAAACGGTTGGTGATCTGTCTTCCACTGTGGATCTTTGTCCCGAAGTTTCTGAAGCGGCCTGACAAATCTCTATTGTGGCTGCTGGCGTGGCAGCACGAGGATCATCCCTAATCCCCACTACTTCCTCGATTTTAACGGTCTAGAAATTCTAATCCTGGGTCTATCCTCGACTGGCCCAGACCTGACTGCTCAACCATCGGGCCAGCCATGGGAGGCAGTTCGAGCTCCCTTCTTGCTCTTCAGGGATATAAATAGCCTGGGAAAGTCGATGGTGAATCCTTTGCTCTCCCGGTCTACTCGCCATTTTGTCTGGAAAGCTCTGCAAGCTTAGCTGCTTTTCCCTACCATTCCAGCTGAATCTGGTGTGTTGCAGCTCAAACTCTAATCAGTATAGAGGGCTAGACTGAGTGTTTCAGCTCCCTGTTAGTTCGTCGAAGCTCAAGGCAGCTCAGGAAGGAGCAATTAGTTCTCTGCCACCTCAGTTCGGCGGCACCAGTGTAATCCAATTACTCTTCTTCCCACATTGAGCTGAGTAAGCTCAATGCCTAGCTTAAATACAACCCCTAACATAGGTTGTCATTGTTACGAATCTCTCTGTAGGATAGACCGCCTCTACGCTTGGAATTGAGCAAGCAAGCTCATTTCAGACGGCGGGAATCGCAGTTTGTACAGAGCATGCAATCATCGAAGACGGAGAAGCTCTGTTAGTGATTCGAGCCCAAATGCAACCCCCAAGTATTTTGTAATTACATTTTGTAGCTCTCCAAGTGGATTAATTGATTTTATGGGGATCAGGCTCAGCTCGGTCGATCGATATAATCGACTGGGCTACAACACCACACAATATTGGAGCCCGAGTAGGCCCCCGGTGATTCAGCCACCCTCAGGCCGAGCCAAGTGAGGGCTTCAATTTGCCTTGGCATCCTAATGGTGCAGAGATCGATTGTCTGCCTTGGTTCAGCCTCGGTGGGGAGAATTGGCTTCCCACAATTGGCTCCAGCCAAAGACATTGAGTGAGTAGGCTACCAGCGATCCCGACGAAACCACAAAGGGCTTCCGCGTGAAATCAACCTGTCTAGAGGTGAGGAGCATTTTTGCGACTTCCAAGCCATGGTGTGGTCGAACGACAGAGAATTAGTAGGACCCTAATTCGACAGGGCGTCGAGATTGCGAGTGAAGGTGTCGAACAACGTCAAGTCAGGCCAGCATGCGACTCGTGTTGTTCGATAGTAGCAGGTCGTCGGGCCCCGACCGACATGCATGTTTTCAATCTTGGCTGACCCATCGGGTCCCGATCGACTCGGTTGGCCCAGAGCCATTAAATGGAATTATTTCAAATAATAATGCATATCATAAAGTCTAAACTATATGAATTTTAATGAAAATTAGGGTTTCATTTATTTTGCTCAACTCTTATCCAAATGGTATGATCAAATATATCTTTTTTATCAGAAATTATGTAGAATATGAATATGGAATAATATTTAGGTTTCTATGATTTATTTTGCTAATTATTATCTAATTAGGTCAAATATTATTTAGTGCTTAACTATTTGATTTGACATCCTAATTATTCAAACTTAGACTCCATATGTGCACTAGATAATAAAAAATATGATTGCATGCTTAATTTCTGAATTATGGAATGTGAAATGCTAATTAAGGAATATTAGTAAATCTACTTGTCCAAATGGCATGTTTTTAATTTCCATTGTTTTATTTTAATGTTTAAAACTTAATTGCTAAGTTTGATTTCAATAATGGTTAATATTATTAATTAATTGTTAATTATATAACACCCCAATTAGCTTAATTTAACATCTTGGCTTAATCAAAATGGAATCTATTATTGATTTGAACCTCAATAATTGAAATGTAACTTGCTGATTTATCATTTAATCTTTGGACAGTAAGTTAGAAGATTAAGCCTTAGGACGATTAATGTGATTCAACTATCTTAATTAAAATTTTAATTTTTCTTAATTTTTTCTTAAGTAAGATAATTAGCATAAACTGATTCATAAAATACATTTGATTTGCAAAATAATCAATTCCCAATATTGTATAATTTTATCCCATAATTTAATGTGCTTATGGTTAAGTTAGGGTTTAAAAGATTATAATGCTTAATTTTGCATTTTAACCTAATGATTGAATTCATAAACCTACATATAGCTACACCACTTGATTTAAGATCAATTCTTGTTAAGCATAAGGGTTATTCGGTGGTTAAAAGCTATATATCCTTAAGGTATAAAGATAGTCTTAAACTTCAGAAAATGATATACCTTTAATAGGTTTACGTTGAGGTAGGAAGATGTCTTATTTGTCTTATATTGAGGTAAGACCTTAGATGGACCTTAACAACCTTAGATGATTGCTCATATACCTTATGGTAGGATAACCTAAAGAGACTTAGATTGAGTTATCATTTGTTGTAGTTATCCTAAATTGAATGACTTATATGTTTCTTCCTTGAGGCCATTTGTGTATGACCTACCACAATGGAGTATAGATACATTAGGTTACAAATCCTTGACCATCAAATAATTGCTATAATGAGAATATTAGTATTATCATATGGAGATTGTAGTCCATATTCATTAAACTGATTTATTCAGTAGAATATGAAATTTAATGCTTTACCATGAATAGAACTGCAGAGTTTTAATTTTATCTAAAGTAATTAGATAAGTACAATTCAGTCCAGGATAAATATCCCAAGTCCAAAGTATGTTATAAGTTAGAAATTTAACAACTTAGTTTGAGAGAATAAACTGTAAAAAATGATTATATTCTTTATCCTTGTGCGCATTGATAAGTCCAGTAAAATAAACTAAGTATTTAAAGCCACCATTCTTAGGACATACTAATCATGCAATGTACTCTTAATATGTGATGAAATAAATGTTATAAAATTGTAGTATTAAATGTTGAATTTAATATGATTAAAATAAAATGGTATAATTCATACAATTAAACTCTTGATTTGTGAAATTTTCAAGGTAAATGTGCATAAGAAATTAGGAGAAGTCCTTAGATGATAAGAAGGGATATTTACTTTGGTTTTGTTTATTTTTTTATTTTTAATAATTTAAAAGTATTTAGTTTATTAAACTCCTTGGCATATCATGAATTGCATAAGCATATCATATCACTAGTTGAGCAATTATGCACACATATGATATGTTAGTAGAGCAATTCTGCTCACATAGTGTAGCGCCCCGCCCCATCATTGCACGTAAAGGAGATAGTCATAATCTATTTCAGCAGTGGAGCGGTGCGCCACTTGGAGAGAAATATCCTATCTCCCCGAATCACTCAAACAAAACCTATCTGAAGGACTACTGACTCAACCCCAAAGGAGGGTCGAGAGCTAATACTTATGATAAGAGTAGTATCATTATCCTAAGTATTAGACAAATACATATATTGGATTTAGAATATAATATGAAAAATCTAATATATATATAAAATATTAGTATTTACAGTATACTGATCATATCATAGTACTAAGTATAAGTAGTATATAAATTGATTGCGGAAGCTAAAGCAAATATCCAGAAACACTCATCACAGAAGCTGAATAAAACATTCATCTCAGAAAAGAAAAGAAAAACACATCTAGAATTATTACAAACGATTTACTGAAATACAGACATAAAAGCTAAGTACTAAACTGAAATAAACTAAGCAAAATAGTAAAGCTAGAGAAGAGTCCACTAGTGCTCCACAAATTCCTCTTGAATCTCCTGAGTGTCCTCCTGGCCTGGCTCAATATGCTGCTCAAGATCTAAGAAATTGCCGGATCCCATAAAGTACCACATGTTAGACAATAAGTCTAATATATCGAAACTAATCTAAATAGTCCTAACTATTCACTTAATATCTAATTAGTGAAATAAATCTATAGAAATATTGTAAAGGTAACTGAAAGTATAAAATTATATAAAATTATATAAAACTAAATAAAGTAAAGTAAAGCTGTACTAGAAAATGAATACTATAAGTAAACAAAAATAGTAATTGCTCTGAAATTGAGTAATATCATATAAAATTATGTTGTATGCCATTGAAATTATGTATTTAGATATGCCACAATACTGTATGATGTTGATATGCAACCAAAATATCACTAAACTACTATGAGTCGTACGGTCCAATGTCTATATTCATCCGGATGAGAATACAATTTATTGTGATGCTGATGCATACTGAAATTCCTTAGTCGATATATGCAACATTTCATAACCTATAAATCATCACTGAACACATACATCATTACTGATATTCATACATCATGCTTATGCGCATGCTCATGCTTCTAAGATACATGAGTTAAATCCAAAAATCCAGAAATACTTTGAAATCTGATAATGAATTTAAAATCTTCATTATGCAAAATCCTGCTAAAATAATTCTGACTCATAAATTCTAGTTTTGATAATTGATTAAAGTTGGGATTTTTACTTAAAAATCATAAAATGGGAAGATTGTATATACATATTTAATTTGTTTGCAAGAAAAGTGGTTTTTAACACTTAGTTTGATTAAGCCACCCTAATAAAGTGATCTTCAATATGACATATCACCCGATGGTGATTTGTATCACAAGCTAAGTCATTAAGATGCCCAACTTATCACAATCACACTTAGTGTCTTAATGAGGGTGACTCGAATTACTTAGTTTGTTTAAGCCTGTAACAACCCATATTGTTACTTTGCTCAATTAAGACTAATCTAAATCTTAATTAAGATTCTAAGTCACTAATTAAGTGATTTGAAACTCATCTCTAAAACCTTGGTCAAATCTAAAGTCAACAAAGTCAAATCTGGAATTTTGGAAAATCCCAAACCCTAGAAGGTTGACTTTTTATCTATACCTCAAATTAAAAATCCGACTTCGTCATTGCATTTAGAACACCCAAATTAGCTATGGGTGAAATTTTGGAGGCATTTGGAAGTCGTTGATTTTTCGTCGAATATTTTAATATTATTTAAATTCCCCAAATAATCAAGTAAATAAATACTCGTCGAAATAAAAATCCGAGTGCGCCGTTGCGTTCCTCACCCTTTAATTAGCTAAGGGTGATTCATTGAAAATTTTTGGGATGCATTTAATAGGGTAAATTGAATTAATTAAAGCTGTGTAATTTAAATTAAATAATTATTTAATTAATTAAAGTTAACGGCTGCCATCTCCTTCATATCTCCGCCGTTTGAAATCCCTCACGCCGTTCCGCTATCTGTTTAGCCGAACCACACTCCATCTGAGCCGTCAATTTGATCTCAGCGCGAGATCAGACGATCGATGGCCATCGTCCTCATCGCTCAGTGCGTGTCGCGCTGAGCTCGCGATCTGTCTGCCTCCCGCGAACGCGTGGCCTCACTCACCGCTGAAGAAGCCTTCGGTGAGTCTTCATTTAAGACTGAGGCTTATCTTCTCTTCGGGTTTCACATTTTGAACCGTTCGAGTATCGAAGGAGCTCTTCAGGCGATTTTAGCGATTCCAGCCGTTCAACTAAGGTACACTCCCATCCCTCAAATCCTTAATTGTTTCACATGATATCGATTTTGTTTATCTATTCCGAGAGCTTGATTGACCATCCATAGCGTTTGATTGTCGAAATCGAATCTAGATTGGTCTAAATCGCAAATTTGTCTACAGTACTAAACAGTATATTTTCTTAAATCACCGAACCCTAAAAATTAGGGTTGACCTTAGACGGAGGTACAGACCTTCTCTCTTTGCAGCCCGCATGTCATTAGGAAGCCCTTCTCATGTGCTTTTCAATGATATGTGGGATGAGTTCAGTTGCTGCCGATTCGACCTCCAAAATCCCTGCCATAAATGTTCGGCCTCGGGATCGTTGGAGAAGACGAACTTTTGGATCGGGCCGGGTCGACCCGGGCCCGACCCGCGCCCATCGACCGTGGTTCTGGCATGCGGGCCCCGCTCGACACGCGGCTCCCCATCGTGCGGACACGTGTACATGGGTCCCACACGCGTCAAATTTTTGTCTGCTTAAATCAATGCGGTGGGCCCCGCCGTCGTCTCATCAACCTACCACAGCGCGACACGTGGCCTTCTGCTGTCGCTGTTCGAATGCTCGGGCCCACCACCTGCAGAAAATCAATAATAAATTATATATAAGTATTAGAAAATATATTAAATAAAATCTATTAACTTACTCAATTAATCAAATTCAATTTAATTAAACACATTTAATTAATTTAATCTCACCACTTAAAACATTATTATCTTAATAAATATAAGTCCAAACATAGCAAATAGATATACCATTGGATTCAGAAAATTATAAGGAATATTATGAAACTATCAAATTTCATTTTGGATAAATATTTAACATAGAAAATTTAGGGGTATTAATTAGGGTAAAATATGTTATAAATTTTCATTCAACTATAACTTTCTACCCAATAACCCAAATATACCCAATATGGGTCTTAAAGTGATCAGCAAACCCTAAAGATTATTTTGGTAGTATTCATCTTGCTGTTTGGATTAGGATTTGGCTAATCACTTTTAAACCAAACCCTAATTACCCTAATTAGACATAGATCTTCAATTGACCATAACTTGGTCAATTTAGCTCCGAATTTATAGATCTAAAGGTTCATTTAGATCAAAAAAACCTAATTAACAATAATATATAAAAATATTTTAGATCCAACGGTTAGATTTGCTAATCACCCTTAATTACTCTAGATCTTGATTAGTGAATATTAGCCAATCTAGTAATCCAATTTGAATGATTTATATTTCAGAGGACTCCTAGAACCATTTAGAACCTATCTGTAAGGTTGGATTAGTGTTTGAGTGATTAATTTTGCTAATCACTCATTAATCACCCTAAACCCTAATTAGATCATAACTTAGCCAAATTAGGTCCAAATTGAGCCTACCATATGTCATTATGATTAGTGGACTATTTGTAAACTATAGCCACTGATTTTTGCTTAATTTGGACACTAATTATCAAAGTTAGGATTTTGACCCATAATTTAGGATTCCTTTAATCACCTTTTAACCCTAAATCTTGTATTGGCCATAACTTGGCCAGTACTTATCAGAATTTAGCAAATTTAGATTCTATGGAAAACTTAGGCAGTAAAGAACAATAATGTGAAAGAAAATTTAACTTTCACTTAGCCAAATTTCTAAATTGCCCTTATGAGTCAAATTCACTAATTTGATCTCATATGGCTTAATAATTACCCAAAATTAATTTAGTTGCTGTCTAATCTTATATTAGACAATAAGAAGCACTTTCCAAAAGAAAATTTTAGAATTTAAGCCCTAGATCAAAAGTTGATCTTTTGAACCCTTAAGTAGGGGCAAAATGATCATTTTGCCCAAATTTAAGGTTTAAGCCTTTAAAAGCCCTAAATTCAATTTCTAATCACTAAAATTAGTAAATAGAATGATTTAGAATTGAAATTAATCAAATTCAAGTCTAAATTAGATTTTGATTAAAATCTCAAAATTTGCTCCTTAAGGAAAATTCCTAAGTAAATTGTGTGTGTTCTTCGTTCCTTAATCACTCTTAAATCATACCTTAGGTCTTATAACATTAGTTAGGATGTGTGTCTTGAGAGATACTCTTAGTAATTAAGAGCCTTGATTCTTAAGATTAGGGATAGATCTTAAGTTAGAATTCATCTATTGAGTAAATTGGGTTACTCAATAGGTGAAATCTTGAGTTTTCTAGTTTATAGATCTTCTTAGTTTATTAAATGATTATTTGATCTTTAAACTCTAGAGTTAAGAATAGAGATCTATCCTAATGAACTGATTTATCATTAGGACTTGCCTTAACTTAATCTGTGAGATTTGGGTTCTAAACTTAGACCCTTAGATTATACCTTTAGATTAAGCGATTAGACCCCATCATCTAGAGTCTAATTCTTAATCTTTTCATCTTGATTTGGCTAATCAAGAAGAGGCTGGGATGAATTAAAACTATAAAGTTAGGTCGATGATTTATTCATTTTAACCAAATAGTCGTCTTTTGATTAAATTATAATTAGGACTTGGCTAGTCCTAATTATCTTCAACTAGTATGATTCGTGATTCTAAGTTACAGAATGTGTAAGAATTGATGATTCTGAAACTTATGTAACTTAGAGTAGATAGAACGAATAAAGTAGATAACAATGGATATCACCTGTGTTTTAGATAGAGTTTCTTGCACTTTGATTTTGATGCTTCACATTCTTTGATTTTGATCCTTATACCTTGAACATGTATTATGAACATAAGATATTTGATAAATATCTTATGTTAATTTGGAACATTTATAAGCAGCATTGTGTTTTCATTTCATAAGTGGTTTGTAAGGTGTAGCTTGATTAGTATACCTCTTCGATCAACTCGTTCGGGGTCGGCAACCTTTCGAGGGTTTAATGTCCGACAGTCTATTGGCCATGCCTAATCCGAGTGATAGGATGGATAGACTCTCGCCCTACTGACTATAGAGTCAGGATTCTGATATGGATATACTAATTCAAGTACACTTACATTCAGTTCTGTCTTAGCTCACCAGGCTAAGAGTTTTCAGTAATGTTCAGTTCAGAGTCTCTTAGCTCATCAGGCTAAGATTTGTTGAGTTCGTGTTCAGTTCAGGTGACTTATATAATCACTGTAGTTTTAGTTTACAGTTACTGTTTTACTTGTATATTCTGCATTTCAGCACTATTTTATTTACAGTTTTCCTGTACTATATAGGATGCTAGTTCTATTTGCTATTTTCTTATATTTTTAGGATGTTAGTTTGTTTCAGTTTCACACTGTTAAATATTGTATGTCCTTTAGCATATTTTTGTTTGATCATATGCATATTTATGTTGTATTTTTGTACAGTTTTACTTTTCTTTTACTTACCTGTCTTTGTTGCAATTGCTTGGAGGAGGTATGTATTACTTCATAGTTATTTTAGTTATAAACTATTTGTTTATAACTTTATACTGTTCTTTTGTACGCTTTTCTGCACCTATTTTGCTCAATTCTATTTTTATGGTGATATCTATTTAACTTAATAAAATTGTTTGCCCTAAAATGTACTTAGACATATTGTCTAACCAGTTTTTCTTTTGTTGGCTGGGGCCCTACCATTATGAAACTGATAATGGTAGGTTCTGAGTTTGTTGGAGCAGCAGATCCAGTGGAGAGCTTGCCATTGGAGGAGGAGCCCGTTCCTGAAGATCTGTAGTTTTAGTTTTCTTTCTTCCAGTGAGATTGAGAGTTTCCTTTCAGTTCTTTTAAACTTATTAAATGTTGTAATAATACAGGTTTATATTCTCTTTCAGTAGTTTACTTATTCTGTACTATTGTATTTATACTGTATTGGATGGATGTTATGTTTTATGCTTCCACACTCTGAGTTCATGTATGATCATTTAGTGATAGTATTTTTGGATGAATGACAAAGTCCTTAGTTAAATTGGATTAGAATGTGTGTCTAATCCAATCTTAAGTGGGGACCTTGTCATTTGGTGACCTATCCACCGTAATCATGTTAACTTAAGAGTTAACAGGACCACGGCGGGGCAGGGCCGCCACAAAGCCACACCTATTAAAGCGATATTTACTATGAGGCATCGCCTGATAGCAATTTGTATTTTAATCAAACTAAGGAATGAGTCTCTATTTATAACACTCTTAGGATCAATTGATTTACTCTAAGCGATATTGTATCCGTCTAAGTCTGCAGGATAACACAAAGATAAATCGTACTTAGGATAACTCAACCATTCCTGAATATTACTAAAGTAATCTAGTACTATGGGTATAACCTACTATACCTAACCCATAATCTGGGTCCAGACAATTCTATTTAATCAAAAAGGATATATCAAAGCTATCAATCCTTACTCTAAATGGGTGAGTCCTACACAAAGCTCCAAGGAAATGATCAAAAGATCACTCAATATTGAGTTTTACCATAAGGGAGAAGTTCCATTATAAGTGCTTTAGGTGATTCCTACCACAAGGTGTTAAGATCAACTTCTATGGTTATGAAGGATCATCTAAGTTTCTACATCAATAAGTTATAAAAGTTCTTCTTACCTTAATATATCAATATTTAAGATCTTTAGGCATTTCAAGAATGATCCTATAGTAAGACCCTTGAGATCTCACTTTTTTATTTCATAAGATAATATTCAAAGTTTACTTATTAAACTTGGATTAAAGTGATCAGATCAGATGATTAAAAATCCATATGATCCTATTCTATCTACAATCATAGAATGAAATTAAAGATATTATTAGAATTAGATCATTTTATAAATTATTATAATTTTATTATCCATCTTATATTAATAATCTTATATAAGAGAAAATTAAAGATCTATAGTTTATATTCAGATGATTCAGTCACACAGATTCAATATTAACCTTAGCACTTCTAATTTAATAATTAAAGATCAATACTAAATCAGATGCATGTATTATTAGAATCATGTCAATTGAATAATCTTACAATCAAGTTAATTGATTAAGTGATTAAGGTTTAGATCTTAATCAAGACAAGTTAGGGTTAATTTAAGGATTAATGACAAATCAATATATTATTTGTACATTCTTCATATCAGTTTTTTAGATTTAGATTAAGTATCATCTACTTAATCAAGTTTTTTAGATTCTTATATTTAAATATAGTTTAATGTCAATTTAAGCACAATTAAGTGTCCAAATAAATGTTAAAGTTCTCTAACATACATTTTAATATCATGAAAATATAAGAATATAAAGATGGTATAAAATAGAAGATAATTAAGGCTAATTAATTTCTAAATTAAATTTAAGGGGTTAGCACTTGATTACAACTTTAAAAGACTTAGGTTTTCATACAATTCAATTATTAAGATATACCTAATCATTATAAGTATTCAAAGATTCTATTATTTAGTATTTGGCACAAAATACTTAAGGCACATAAGGGGTCTTTGCACATGCCAAAAAAGGGCAAACTTTCAAAATTGATTTTTACACAAAATTTAATGCAATGCTCAATTTGATATACTTCAGTCACACTAGGGTCCTGGGGACCCTAAAATACAAAAAATGAGGAGTTTTGGCCATTTCAGCCAATTCCGCGCACTTTCAGAAAATTATGGGCAATGCGGTGCGTTGCGATAAAAAACAATGTTATGCACACGACAACGCTTTCAGGCGTTGTGGCGCGCTACGGCGCCTGATCCGAGAGCTGGATGCTGCAGTGCTTTTAGGCGCTGCGGCGCACTATGGCGAATTAAATTACGAAAATACTGTTCAATTAATTTATTTTCTGGTTTCATATAGTACTCTAGAAATAACACTGCAGCTCGCTGTGGTACGCTGCAGCGGTCCAACTTTTGTTTGACTATTCAATTAATTTTTCTCTTGATATCCTATAGTTTTTTCTGAAATGATGCCGCAGCGGTTCAACTTTTATGTTACTATTCAATTAGTTTATTTATTGATTTCTTATGATTTTTTCTTGAAATGATGCTGCAGCCTGCTGTGGGTGGCACACTGTGGTGCGCTACAATGAAAATTATTTGCGTTTCAGGTACTACGGTGCGCTATAGCACCCGACAGTGATTTTGTTTGTGCGAAAACTGTGAAATGTCATATTTCTAGCTCAAATATTCTCAATCTAGAGCATTTAATGAGCGGTGCCTATATCAATATAAAAGTTTTTCTGATACCTTTCTATAAATACTAAAATCGGCACAAATGGATTATCCTAACTATACGAACGATGGAGTTAAATGTACGAGTATACAAAATAAACGAAAAACAGAGTATGAGATTTTCAAAGTAATATGATGCCTTAATGAACTTTAATGGTTTCCATACACAATCATAGATTTCTAAAGATATAAACAAGCATAATAGTAATATAAATAAGACAAAGAAGATGAGCAAATGAGTACCGATTCTTTAATAGTTGGCACAAAATTTTTAAGGCACACAAGAGATTTTAAGCATATTTTATAAAGAACAAACTTTCAAATTTAATTTTCACATAAAATTTTATGTAATGCTCAATTTTATAATTTGGTCCCACTAGAGTCATAGGAACCTTAAACAGTGAAAAAATGTGATGTTTTGGCCATTTCAGATAATCATGTGCACTTTCGGGAATTTCTGGGCGCAACAGTGCGCTGTGGCGCCTTCTGGTCGAAAGCCAGGCGCTATGACGCGATGCAACGCTTTTGAGCGTTGGAGTGCGCTATGATGCGCTACAGTGAATTTTAGTGCCGTGGCACGCCGCAGCACTTTTAGGCACTGCGGCGCTCAATGGCGCTTGATTCCCCTAACTGCGAGCGCTACGACGCGCTGTAGCGCGCTCTAATGCACTACCGTGGATTTTCATTATTTTTATCATAGTATATAGTTTTTATACATCACAATTTATTATGCCGTTATGGCGGGCTGTAGCGCGCCACAGTGCGCTACGGGTGCTCTGGCGGATCAAGTTCGAAACTCGGGCGCTGCAGCGCTCGACGGTGATTTCGCCTGTGCGAAAATCTTGATGGGCTCTTTTCGCACTCAAATAATCCTAATTTTTGTCACCTAATGAGTGATGTCATATACCGATGGAAAGGTCTTTCTGGAACCTTTCCATTGATACCAAAATTGGCATTAATGGATCATTCTAACTATGCAAACAATGGAGATAAAGGTTCAAATATACAAAATAAAGTAAAATAGAGCATTTTATTTCCAAAGAAAACTGATACTTTAATGAACTTTAATGGCTTCCATACTCAATCATAGACTTCTAAAGATGTAAAACAAGTATAATAGCAAAATGAAATAGCCAAAGAAGTAGAGCGAATGGGTACCTTAGCCTTTAGAAGCAGATGAAGAAAAACTCTATATTTATTCAAGAACTTGGAGAAGAGCTGAACTTCTTCTTCTTCAGCAAGCACACAATGAAGGAGGGAAGAAGAGTTTCAATTTTTGTAAAGGGAGAGGGAGAAGGAGGCTGGGCTCCTTCTTAAAAGAGAAGGAGATGAGAGGGAGGCATGGGTTAAGAGCTACGAGGGGTTTTGGAGAAAAATGAGGGATGGCCTCAGCCATTCTTGCATGCAAGTGAGGGAGGGGGAGAGTCGAATGAGGTAAGGGGGAGCTAGGTCGGAAAATGAGAAATATAAAAAAAATAAGAAAATGAGAATAAATGAATATTTATTTCTTTAATCATTTAAAATTTTAGATTTTAGATTTTAGAAACACGCTTCGAAAATCTCAAAAATTCACCCCTAACTAATTTGGGGGTGAGGAATTCAACAGTAAAGTTAGATTTTAATTTTGATATCAAATTAAATACCTTAAGTTTCTAAATAATTAAATATTAAAATAATCCAAAATAATTGATTGAGCTCCGAATCTTCAAGATTTGGTTCTAATGGCTAGACGAACTTAATGAAATGATAATTAAGATACGATAAGTTAAAATTAAGCTGAGTAACAACCTTGAGTTATTACACATAGAATCTGTGGGATGTCATGTCACATCTAGATTATGCATATTTGTGACATAAGATTCTGTAGCATTATCAAATATACATGAAAACATTACAAGTATAAATAATATAAGTTAATAAAATCAGCCACTCATTCAACCTTAGTAGTTACAAATAAAGAATGCAACACTGATAAAAAGATGGATAGGTAAAAATAACTCAAGTAGTTTTAATTTTAATTATTACAAATCCATTTAAATGAAAAGGAAAGAGAGAATACAACCATTCTCTTCATTAAACCAAAAGTGCAAGAAAATTTAAATAATAAGCGGAAGCCTTTCATTTTAGAAGTTCTTTAAGCATTAGGATCTGTATTACCTGAATCAATATAGTACTTGATCTATCATATTTTAGTATTTAGATATGATATGGCAAGCCAATAAAAGAAAAATTATAGTTAGACTAAACAGTCAAAACATATTTTAAGATATGTTATATTTTAAGTTAATAGAATATCACAAGCATTAATTTATAATGTAAACTAAACAGTATAACTATAAAAGCAATCGAGTATGAAAAAAGGAAGTGAACATAAATGTAAAGAAGATAGTATAAAATAAGCTGAATAAAAATACTCACTTATATATAGGTTCTAGCCTGCATCCAAAATATTAAGAGAAAAGCATCCTAAAATGCTACAAACTACTATGTGCATTTAAAGTAAATGAAATGGAAGTAATATACATGTTCAATGAAATTCATGCTAATAAGCAAATAAAATATAGTGAAGTATTAAATGAAATTAAGCAATATATATTGTATTCTAAATGAACAGTAAGTAAAACACAATACTAGAAATAGAAAGTATAAAGTATAAAAAGTAAAGAAGTATCTTAGACTCTTGGTCTAAGACAAACATGGCCTAGGATTATGAAAAGTAATCATAACAAAAAGTTATGAAGAGATCTTACAATCAATAAGATTTTAAAAGAACTCTTATATTATTAGCTGAAGTTATGTTAAAAATTATCTCATTCTGCGGGCATCTACTACAGAATGGGATGAGGAGTTAAGCATGTCTGCTCATCTAGTTCAGCGGGGTTCAAATTAATTTAAACATTCACATTCACCCTCTCTAGAATGTGAAGTTTGGAAATAGCACTGACCTTTCTGCACTGTTTGCCCTTATGCATACCAATAAGGTTTTATGAAACTTTTATTTATGCACCAAAATCTTGTATGAATGTTCAAGGAAAAAGGCTCAAAGCTAAGCAAGTATTTAATAAATTTTAATAATTATAAACTATGTGATATCCTTTTTGTTATCTAAATTTTAATAATCTACTTAATGATTAAAGCTAGTTGAGCTCCCAATTAGCTTATAGATATTGATCTTTAAGTCAATTATAATAAATAATAGAAGAAATAGAAGTTTAAAAGTAGTATTTTTAAGTAAATGAAGCTTATCCTATACTAGTCCTAAACTAATCAAATTAGATAGATTAATGATTAAAGTTTAAACAATCTAGTAAAAAAGAGTAAGATTTATGATTTATTAAGCTAATGAAAGTATAAGCTAAAGGAAATATTATTAACTTCATCTAATTAGCTTACAAATTGGAAGGTATCAAATCAACTTAATCTTAAGCATATCTAAGATTAATTGATGTTAAGTATTTGAATGTAAGGAAAGAAATAGATTACATCTTATAAGTACTAATTCACTTTTAATTGTAAGGAAATGAAAAATTTGATAGCTTATTTAAAGTATGAGAAGAAGTTATTATTATCAAGTTATTAATTCAATTGAGAACTAATTTGAAAAGTTAAAAATTATGGAGATATGTGCTAGTCATCTAAATGATTGATTGGATACTAGTCTAATTATGAGTTCTTTTAAGGAACTATAACTTACAAAATTGGAAGTATTAATCTAATTATTATACTTCAGAAGTCAAAGGATTCTCGAGTTAATCTATCATGTACTTAAAAGAAAAATAATAACATGTAGACATAAGATTGTAATTCCAATTCTAATAATTTTAGCATGATTCCTATTGTATTTTATCAAAAGAAATACATAGAACATTAACATGCAAGTCTTCCTTTCATTTGGAAGATTAATTAGAAAGATCAATAATATAAAGCTAACTTTAAGTCAATTCATTACATAGGGTTGCTTATTCCAATTTAATCCTAGCACAAGATAAGTAATTAAAACTATATTCCATAATTATGCATATAACATTTACAAATGAGATAAAACATAATGCCTGTATAATTCTCAACTTGCTAGAATGTATAATGAAAGAATAATTCATTAAAGAACTATCTGTGGCGCCCCACCCCTTAACCCGCAAGGGTTAAGCTAAGGGGTGGCGTGTCACTCTAGCTAACCTTTCACTTATAGTTGGATTAGGATGTAATCCACAATCCACTTAATAAGGGAATGAGTGAGCATAGAATCAAGCATTCAATCACTATCTAAGTAAACATATTGAGTGCAGAAGCAATTTAAGGAAATGTAAATCATTCAAGCATCACAATATAAATAGCAAAAATAAAACTTAGAATATAAGCATACAATCCAAATATACAGTCAATGGTGCCTGTATTATTACATCATTTAAAAAGTTCAAATAGAATAGAATGTAAACCACTCATCCTCACTCGGGAGCATAAGGGAACTAAATGGTAGCTTCTTCCATGGGCTCCTTCTCTGGGTAAGGCTCCACACCTAACACCTACTCGTCTAACTGAAAGGAGTTTGCCATTATCAGTTTCACAATGTAGGGCCCCAGCCAAAGAAAAAAAAAATCTGGTTAGACAATTGTCTAAGTACATTTTAAGCTGATTATTATAAAAGTTATGTAATATCACCATTTTACTACTTCTAAGCAATAATGTGTGTAAGGGAGCAGTAAGTAATACAAAAGAAAATTGGAAAGGTATAAACTATCATCTATAGCTTAAGCAAAGAAAAGGAAAGAGGCTGAGACATGCCTCGCATACAAACTAAACAAGGAAGGGCATATAAATATACATAACTAAACAAGTGCTGTAAGAAAAGTTCAACATCCTAAACATGCTGGTGATCAACATAAAATATGCCAATTAAAATAAGTTAACTCAGCAGTGGTACATAAAAATAGTAGCAAGATTCTAACATCCTAAATATATATAAAAGCAGTACAAGAAAATAGCTGACTAAATAAGAATACTGGAAAGTAAACAACAACAACTGCATATAAAATCGTACATATACAATCTGTCATACAGAAGAGAGCTATATTAGCTCACCAAAAGGGCTGAAGATCTTAGCACTAGTACGGCTAGGGCGGTTCCTAGCACGATACGGTTAAGGCAATAACAGTCAACATAGAAGGCCCTAACACAGTATGCTAGGATGGTTCCTAGCACGATATAGTTAGGTCACCAACAGTCATACCCGAAAGATCCTAGCACCAGTACGGCTAGGACGGTTCCTAGTACGATATGGCTATGGCAACAATCGGTATGATCAAAAGAACACTGAGAGGCAGCTCAAACACATCAAATCATTATCTTCTCATTAATTGCTTTAATATTTTCACAAGGAATCTAAGGAGTCTCCATATTTTCCTAACATTTTACTCATGCATCAAATCTCTTATATGATATGCTCAAGGAAATATGGCATAAAAATCAAAGAATGCGTAAGCAACAAAGTATCAAACAGAAGCAAGAGACTCTACTAAATATGGTGATATTATTTGTTTTCTACTTAACCATTCTAACTATTCCAAGTTACACAAGTTCAGGATCACCATTTTCCTACTATCGAGTGTAACTTAGAAATTCGTCCTTATAAGTTAAAATGGATTAGAACTGATCAGGTTCTAATCTAGTTCAATTAGATAGACGATTACGAGTTAAATCAAATAATCATACGTCCTAGTTTTGTGAATTTAGATGTTCTAACTAAGATCTGATCAAGATCTTCTAAGCATATAGATTATGGATTAAACACTACGAGATTTAGGTTTAATCACATAATCCCAAAATGTTAAGACCTAAGTTCTAGGTTTTATTCTATTAGTGATCTACTAGTTATGGCAAATCTTATTAAGTAATCAAACTTAATAGGATGAATCTCCTACCTTAAATCTAAGGTTAAAGACAAAATAATCAAAACAAGTTGTAAAATAAAAGAAAGTCTAAAAACTAATAAAACTAAGGTTTCACCTATTAGGTAACTCAATTTACTTAATAAGTGAACCCTAACCTATGATCTAGTCCTAGTCTCAAGAAAGGTCCTTAAGGTGTAGTGCTTAAAACTTAATAAAAATTATTAGAATCTGACTTAAGGGTTGATTTCACTCACTTAATTGTTACTAAGATGATTAGAATATTAGTCTTGGCGTTCTGGAATGTTATCCAAAGGGTAAGGATACTTATTCAAATCTTAGGGCAAAATGACCATTTTGCCCCTACTTTAAGGGTCAAAAAGTCAACTTTTGGCTTATGAGTCAGAATTGCATTCTCTTAGTTCCAACTGATTCCTTGCTGTCTAGCATAAATTGGATGAGAAATGATCAAGTTATGACCAAAATAAAGCTAGGAGTAATTTGGTCATTCACCTAAATTTCTAGTATTTAGATCCTAAATATTATTTTATTATATTGATGACATTGGAATTCTAGGTTAGATAGCTTCTTGAATTTTTGAATTGGGAGTTGATTTGACCAAGTTATGGCTGTTTGAAGTATAGGGGCATTTTGGTCATTTTTCACTGAGAATTCTGGGGTTGACTTTTTGTCCTGATGTCCAAATGGGAAAACTAATACTACTACAGTGATGGGGCCGCTCTCTTGAGCATTTTAAGACCCATATTGACTATGTTCTGATAACGGGGTAAAAAGTTATGAGGCTCTAAAGAGGTCCTAGAATGCTACCTCATTATACATACCCTAAAATAAATTTTTACATTATATTATTTGATTCCTTACATTTTTCTGAGTATTTTAAGACCTATATTGGCTATGTTTGGATCATCCTATAAAAAGTTATTAAACTTTTAAGATTTACTATTTAAAAATACAATTTGAATAAATTTACTATTTATTTATTCAAATTAAATTATTTTATTATTCATTCCTAAAGTTTATATATAATTTTTCTAAAATTAATTAATCTTAATTAATCTGTACTTAATTAGGCTTAATTATTAATTAACTCTTAATTAATCCATTAATTAATTAATTATAATTATTTTTAAATATTATTTTTTTACTGTAGCAAAGTAATTAGTATTAATCACTGTTTAATTAGTATTAATTACTTATTAATAATTAATTGTACTTTACTGTTTAATTATAATTAATTATTCTAATACTGTTTAAGGTTTAATTAATATTTAATTAACCTTAATTAATCTCTAATTATACTTAATTAATTAAGGTTACTGTTTAAAAGTAATTAGCACTAATTCTAATTTAATTAACCACTAATTGTACTTAATTAATTATTAACAGTAATTAATTAATACTAACAGTAATTTAATTAAATTTTAATTAACAGACAGTGGGCCCCCACTAGACACGTGGCACTATGGGCCCCACAGGGGCTGAGTCAGCTCTGTGATTGGGCAGTGGGCCCCCACCTGACACGTGGCACTGCCAGAGGCTGCCACGTGGCACTACGGCCCCACGGGGGAAGCCGAACCGCCGTGGGTCCCACTTGACACGTGGCGGGCCCACAGGCTGCCACGTGGCAGTGTGGGCCCCACTGGGGAGCCGAACCGCCGCGCGGGCTCGGGCTACGGGCCCCACGGGACACGGGGCGTGCCGGCTGGCTGCCACGTGGCGCTGGGGGCCCACTGCCGAAGCTGAAGGGTCGTGGGCTTCGGCTGGTGGGTCCCACTGGACACATGGCAAGCCGAGAAGGCGCCACGTGGCTTGGTGGCCCCACCCGGCTGACGCGGACCCGGCTCGGGCGGGTGGGGCTCGGGTCGACCCGGCTCGGGCGGGTCGTGTGGCGGCCCTGCCCCGCCGTGGTCCTGTTAACCCTTAGGTTAACATGATTACGGTGGAGGGGTCACCAAATGACAAGGTCCCCACTTAAGATTGGTTTAGTCACACATCCTAATCCAATTTAAATAAGGACTTTGCCATTCAATCCAGAACTACTATCACTAAATGATCATACATGAACTCAGAGTGCGGAAGCATAAAACATAACATCCATCCAATACAGTATAAATACAACAATACAGAATAAGTAAAGTACTGAAAAAGAAATATAATCCTGTATTATTACAACATTTAATGAGATTAAAAGAACTGAAAGAAAACTCTCAATCTCACTGGAAGAAAAACTAAAGCTAAGGATCTTCAAGAACGGGCTCCTCCTCCAATGGCAAACTCTCCACTGGATCTGCTAAACCAACAAACTCAGAACCTACCATTATCAGTTTCATAATGGTAGGGCCCCAGCCAACAAAAGAAAAACTGGTTAGACAATGAGTCTAAGTACATTTTAGGGTAAGAGTTTATTTAAGTTAACTGAATATCACCATAAAAACAGTACTGAGCAAAATAGGTGCAGAAAAGTATACAAAAGAACTGTAATAAGTTATAAACCATAGTTTATAACTAAACAAATAGGAAGTAAAACATACCTCCTCCAAGCAACTGCAATACAAACAGGTAAGTAAAAGAAGTGTAAAACTGTAAGAAAATACAACCTAAATATGCATATGATCAAACTGATTATGCCAAGTGACATACAAAATTCAAATAGTATAAAACTGAGAACACTAACATCCTAAGCAAGATTAAGAACACAGTAAGTAAATCTAGCATCCTATATAAAAACACGTGCATGAAAGCTGTAAATAAAATAGTGCTGAAATGCAGAATATACTAGTAAATCAGTAACTGTAAACTGAAAATATAGTAACTGTATAAGTCACCTGAACTGAACATTAAATCAGAAATTCTTAGCCTGATGAGCTAAGAAACTCTGAATTGAACGTGACTGAAACTCTTAGCCTGATGAGCTAAGACAGAACTGAATGTAAGTGTACTTGAATTAGTATAACCATATCAAAATCCTGACTATATAGTCAGTAGGGCAAGAGTCTATCCATCCTATCACTTGGACTAGGCATGGCCAATAGACTGTCGGACATTAAACCCTCGAAAGGTTGCCGACCCCGAACGGGTTGATCGAAGAGGTATACTAATCAAGTTACACCTTACAAACCACTTGTGAAACGAACATAATGCTGTTTATAAATAATGATCCAAATCAACATAAGATATTTATCAAAATATCTTATGTACATAATACATGTTCAAAATTTACATAAGATATTTACCAAATATCTTAAGTACATAATATATGTTCAAGGTATAAGGCTCAAAATCAAGGAATACGAAGCATCAAAATCAAAGTGCAAGAAAACTCTATCTAAAACACAGGTGGTATCCTTTGTTGTCTACTTTATTCGTTCTATCTACTCTAAGTTACATAAGTTTCAGAATCAACAACTCTTACACATTCTGTAACTTAGAATCACGAATCCTACTTGTTGAAGATAATTAGGACTGGCCAAGTCCTAATTATAACTTAATCCAAAGACGACTATTTTGTTAAAATGAATAAATCAGCGACCTAATTTTGCAATTTAATTCATCCCAACCACATCTTGATTAGCCAAATCAAGATGAAAAGATTAAGAATTAGACTCCGGATGATGGGGTCTAATCACTTAATCTAAAGGTATAACTAAGGGTCTAAGGTTTAGAACTCAAATCTCACAGATTAAGTTAAGGCAAGTCCTAATGATAAATCAATTCATTAGGATAGATCTCTATTCTTAATTCTAAAGTTTAAAGATCAATTAATCATTTAATAAACTAAGAAAATCTAAAAACTAGAAAACTCAATGTTTCACCTAATTGAGTAACCCAATTTACTCAATAGATGAATTCTAACTTAAGATCTATTCCTAGTCTTAGGAAATAAGGCTCTTAATTACTAAGAGTATCTCTCAAGACACACATCCTAACTAATGTTATAAGACCTAAGGATGGGTCTAAGATTGATTAAAGAAAGAGAAACTCACTTAGGAATTATTCTTTACTGAATAATTTCTGAGATTTTAATTAAAACCTATTTTAGACTTAAGTTTGATTAATTTCAATTATGAGTCATTCTATTTACTGAATTTAGTGATTAGAAATTGAATTTAGGGTTTTAAAAGGCTAAACCCTATATTTGGGCAAAATGACCATTTTGCCCCTACTTTAGGGTTCAAAAGATCAAATTTTGATCTAGGGCTTAAATTCTGAAATTTTCTTTTGGAAAGTGATTCTTACTGTCTAATATAAGATTAGACAGTAACTAAATTAATTTTGGGTGATTATTAAGCCATATGAGATCAAATTAGTAAATTTGACTCATAAGAGCAATTTAGTAATTTGATTAAGTGAAAGCTAAATTTTCTTCTATATTATTGTTCTTTACTGTCTAAGCTTTCCATAGAACCTAAATTTGCTGAAATCTGATAAGTATTGGCCAAGTTATGGCCAATACAAGATCTAGGATTTAAGGGTTATTTAAGGGATCCTTAATTATAGGTCAAAAATCCTAACTTTTTCAATTAGTATCCAAATCAAGCAAAATCAGTGACTATGAATTACAAATAGCTCACTGATTTTAATGATATGTGATAGGCTCAATTTGGATCTAATTTGATTAAGTTAAGACCTAATTAGGGTTTAGGGTGATTAGTGAGTGATTAACAAAATTAATCACTCAAAAACTAATCCAGACTTATGGATTGATTCTAAATGGATCTATGAGTCCTCTGAAGTCTAAAACTCTCAATTTGAGTTACTAGATTTGCTATTATTCACTAATCAAGATTTAGAGCAATTAAGGGTGATTATCAAATCTAACCGTTGGATCTAAAATATTTTTATAGATTATTGAAAATTAAGTTCTTCTGATCAAAATGGACCTATGGATCATCAAATTTGGAGCTCAATTGACC
This sequence comes from Gastrodia elata, assembly GCA_016760335.1. NCBI lineage: Eukaryota > Viridiplantae > Streptophyta > Magnoliopsida > Asparagales > Orchidaceae > Gastrodia > Gastrodia elata. Next base: position 18,277,088 of record CM028681.1, read on the forward strand.
AAGTTATGGTTAATTGAAGTTCTAGGGTTAATTGACCTAATTAGGGTTTGGTCCTAAATGTGATTAGGCAAACACTAATCCAAACAGCAAAATAAATACTATCAAATTAATCCTTAGGGTTTTCTTATCACTTTAAGACCCATATTGGGTATGCTTGGATCATTGGGTATAAAGTTATGGTTAAATGATTATTTGAGACATAAATTTGAACTTAATTAAACCCTAAATGATCACTTTATTAAATATTGATCCTACAGAAAATTGAATGGCATCAATAAATTCCTTATATTTTTCTGATTAATTTAATATATTTATTTGTATAATTTGGATGTATATTTTAGGAGTTATTAAGGTTTAAAGTTTAGCATTTAATTAATTATTTAATACAGATTTAATTAAATTACTAATTCTGTTATTATAATATATATATATATATAATTAATTCAATTATTATTAACTGACATATAATTATATATATATATATATCTGATTTAATTATTTTCTGCAGTACACGTGGCAGTTCCTTACTGGCGCGGCAGGCGACGGTGGGTCCCACTGCCAGTCCGCTGACTCGCAGAGCCACGTGTCGCGCTGCGACTGGCCGCGCGTCACGTGGTGGGTCCCACCGTGGCAGCCGAAGCGCCGCGAACGCGGGCCATGAGCCGGGCCCGGGCCGACCCGACCGGCCCGAAAAGTCCTTCGTCTTCGCACAATAGACCGTGAACGGGGATTTAGGGCTTGCTATTTACGACTCCTCCGGTGACGATAGGGGTCATCCCGCACGGCGATGAGAAGAGGAGATCGAAACCTATCTAATGTCAGGTGAATCAAAGCCTAAGACTTCATGGATCGATGACAGGAGCCAACCCTAGATTCCTACAGGCGGCTAGAGTTTTACTGTATACTACTGTAGATCCCGATCGAAATTAGATCGATCACTCCATCCTAAGCATGATCAAAACCGTTCAATTATTAATCTAGCAATTGAAATAACTTTACGAAATTGAAATACTAAGATTAAGAGGAAATCAAAGGGAATAAAGGGTACCTTAGATGAACGACAGGGAAGGGTCGAACTTTCGATCGGCGAAATCTGGTCTTCTGAGTTCAAACCGAGCGAAGCTGGAGGTCTAGAAGCCTTATACTACCCCTAATGCGGTGGCCAAAGGCGGTGGGAGGCGCGTGGAAGGCCTGCGCAACGACGGCCCCGCCGCGTGTCCAAACACAGGACACGCGCTGCGTCTTCGGGGACGAAGACGCCTCGGCCGTCCGATCTCACGATCGGACGGATCGAGTGATCCGTTCGATTGAACGGCGCGGAAAACATTCAAGGCAACGGCGTTAGCTGATATGGACGGCGCCGTTAAATGCTTTAATTAATTAATAATATTTAATTAATTTATTCAGTTTTAATTAATTAAATTTAACCTATTAAATGCATCCCAAAAATTTCCAATAAATCACCCTTAGCTAAATGAAGGGTGAGGAACGCAATGGCGCACTCGGATTTTCGTTTCGACGAGTATTTAATTATTCGATTATTTAGGGTATTTAAATAATATTAAAATATTCGACGAGAAATCAACGACTTCCAAATGCCTCCAAAATTTCACCCCTAGCTAATTTGGGTGTTCTGAATGCAATGGAGAAGTCAGATTTTCAATCTGAGGTCTAGATAAAAAGTCAAATTTCCAGGTTTTGGGATTTTCCAGAATTCCTGTTTTGATTTTGTTGACTTCTTGGGTTGACCTAGGTTTCAGGGATTAGCTTCAAATCGCTTGATTAGTGACTTAGAACCTTAATTAAGACTTAGATTAGTCTTAATTGAGCAAAGTAACAACCTGGGTTGTTACAGGTCGGGCTCGGGTTGACCCGGCCCGACCCGGACTTCGTCTTCCTCGCGGAGACGGCTCGAGGGCGTCGGGCTAGCGCACGGCTTTTGCCGGCTTCCCGGTGCCATATTTTTAATGCAAAAACTAATGCTGCCAATTCTAAATCATGTACAGCATAGTTTCTTTCATGGGTTTTAAGCTGGCGAGATGCGTATGCTATAACTTTGCCTTCTTGCATTAATACGCATCCTAACCCAATTCCAGATGCATCTGTATACACCTGGTAGTTCACTCCTTCTTTTGGAAGAACTAATACTGGAGCAGAGGTTAACGCGTCCTTTATAGACTGAAATGCAGTTTCACATTCTTCTGTCCAAACAAATGGAACTGCCTTCTGAGTTAGTTTTGTAAGAGGTGCGGCAAGCTGGGAGAAGCCTTTAACAAACCTTCTGTAGTATCCGGTTAAACCCAGAAAACTACGAATTTCAGTAACTGTCTTGGGCTGAACCCAATCCTGAATAGCACTGATCTTACTCTGATCTACTTGGATTCCTCGAGCATCAACTACATGTCCAAGAAATGATACAGAATCCAGCCAAAATTCACACTTAGAGAATTTAGCATATAACTCATGCTCTCTAAGCTTCTCCAGAACCAATCTCAAGTGTTCTTCATGATCTTTTACTGTCTTGGAGTAAATTAAGATATCATCAATGAATACTATAACAAATTTATCTAGATAAGGCTTCAGAACTCTCTGCATTAAGTCCATAAATAAAGATGGGGCATTTGTGAGGCCAAATGACATTACAAGAAACTCAAAATGCCCATATCGTGTTCTGAATGCTGTCTTTTCTACATCTGAGTCCTTTACCTTCACTTGATGATACCCTGACCTTAAATCAATCTTAGAGAACACTACAGCACCGGCAAGTTGATCGAACAGATCATCAATACGGGGAAGTGGGTATCTATTTTTAATTGTGACTTTATTCAACTCTCTGTAGTCTATGCACATTCTCATAGACCCATCTTTCTTCTTAACAAATAGCACCGGGGCTCCCCACGGGGACATACTTGGCTTAATAAACCCCTTATTTAGCAGTTCTTGTAATTGCTCATTTAATTCTTGCAATTCCTTTGGAGCCATTCTATATGGTGCTTTTGATAGAGGTTGAGTTCCTGGAACTACATTTATTTCAAATTCTACTTCTCTGGTTGGAGGTAAACCAGGCAGATCTTCAGAAAAAACATCTTCAAAATCTTTAACAACTTTTATTTTAGAGATTGGAGTTATTTCTTTGCTACTACCCATCATTACCATCAAAATACAACTATAACCTTTGCACACCATTTTCTCTGCTTGAATTGCATTGATCAAGGAGCTACTAGTGCTGATCTTCCCAATAAATGTTGTTAAAGCTCCTGGAGTTTGCAATACAACCTTCTTCTTTTGACAATTGATAGTAGCGCTATGCATGCTAAGCCAATTCATGCCTAGTATGATATCAAAATTCATTATAGGTAGCACAACCAACTTGGCTTGGAAGGTATAGTTATTAATTGGTATTTGAATGTCGCAGAATTTGTTCGCACTAAGTTGGGCTCCAGATGGAAGTCCAACATTCAAGATCTTCGCAAGTTTGTAATATGATAGTCCTAATTTCTTGGCAAAATTTTCAGAGATAAATGAATGACTAGCCCCAGTATCAAATAATATACTGCAGGGCTCTTCTTTAAAGTATAAGGTGCCTAATAATAACAGTATAGACTTTAGAAAATTCTAATTCAGTTAAGAAAAACAAAAGTTGCGATTTGTACCTGAAACTACATTGTTGTCTTCTGCTGCTTCTATAGGAGTGAGATTATACACTCTTGCCTTTCCAGCAGGTCTGCTGTCAGATGTTTGAGCTTTTGATTGATTTGGGTTTGAAGGACTTGCAGCATATTGAACTTTTGCAAGGGTTCGTTCTTGAGCAGGAGGTGGCATAAGAGTTTTCTGGGGTTCTCTGAAGTTGATAGGAGTGGCACGGAATACTTTATTTGTACGATTCCGATCAATAGTTACTCCATCAATTGTTTTATTTGATCGACAGTCTCTATATGCGTGACCTTGTTTTCCACACGTAAAACATACTCGGCCAAAATGATAACATATCCCATAAGGATGTGGCCTATTACATGTGGCAGTTTGGCCTGATGTTTTAGTAGTTTCCATTTGATATACCCTTCCTTGATTTGTTCGTTGTTGCTTGAAGTTCTGAGGGTATTTATTCATAGTGAAAGCCTTTCTTTTCATGTCTTTAATATTTTGATGATGCTCCACTACCCGAGCTGTCTCAACTAGCTTCTCAAATTTAGTATGTTGTAAAGGAATTACATGATCCTTGATAGACTCTCTGAGTCCATTCTCATATCTGAAACATCTATCTTCTTCAGTTGGAACCAGATGAGGTGAAAATCAGATGAGCTTTCGAAATTCTGAAGTATATTCCGCCACTGATCGACTTCCTTGGGTTAACCTTAATAACGACTCACCAATGATGTTCTTGGTGGAGGGTGGAATAAATGATTCTTTGAAGGCTTGGACAAACCAGCTCCATTCTATTTCATCTAATTCAAATTCTTCAAAATGTGTGTTCCTTTCTTGTTCCCACCAATGTTCTGCCTCTCCTTGTAGAAGATGAGTGGCTAGTCTTACAGATTGGTTGCTCGAACAACCAAGACTAGTGATATTTTTCTCTATAGTTTTTAGCCATGCTAAGGTATCCATTGGGGATTTAGATCCTTCAAAGGTAGGCGGTCTTAATCTTAGGAAACTGTGAAGTATCCCATCTGCAGACTGCCGATAGATATTGGGAACTTGAGGAGCGGGGGATGCTGAAGAGGTGCTGGCATTAGTAACAGGTATTATAGATACTAACTTTTGAATAGCTAGAGCCTGCTGATTTTGATTCTCTAGCATTACAGTAACCATATTTCTTAAAGAAGTTATTTCATCAACAGTATTGGACGCAGCCACGGTATTATTTGGAGCATTGCTTGCGGATGGTTGAGGATTGAGTGGAGTATTGTTGGGAGAAGTAGCAGGATTCATTTTCCTGAAATCAAAACAACTATCTTGAGTTCTTTATTTTAACAAGTCATAATATAACTACTGCTTTTCTCGTTTATTTAAACTTTTATTGAAATAACAAAATACATCATCATAGACTTATAAAACTATTCCCATCCTATATATTTAATGAAGAATGCTCTACAAAAGTCTTCATAAATCACTTCACGATGCTCCTCTTGTGCTTCACGAAACAGTTCTGCGTATGTCATAATCCACCATTCTTTTGCTTGCATTCGCAAAAGACATAGCACCACTTCTAATCTGATGTGACTAGGCCATTCCATAACACCAAATATGTGGTCAACTCTCGCAAGCCATTCCCTTGCTAGTATTGGAAAATCAAGGCCTCTATAGACGCCTTCTTTCAGTAATTTATTTATCACTTGTGATCCTTGTTCTGATACTCCTTCAATCACTCTTCCTTGCTTCTTTCCTAATTTATGTTCGTATTTCCAAATAGTCTCGAACTCCTTTAGGTAAGCCATAAATGCCATTTCTAGAAGATCTTCTATTCCTACAATTATAACATCCTACTTAGATTTGTTGAGCATACATATATATATTTTGATAATTATCATCTTTTATGGTTATCTAATAACTTAACTTATTCTGAGTTATACTCATAATGTGATGGATGTCTATTCAAGTATTCATTTAGTGATCAAGTGGCAGAAGAACAATCCATTAGGTAGAGAGGAATATAAATTCCCATCTGGCGCCTTATGGAATTCTCTGATACCAACTGTGGCGGCCCTGCCCGCCGTGGTCCTGTTAACCCTTAGGTTAACATGATTACGGTGGAGGGGTCACCAAATGACAAGGTCCCCACTTAAGATTGGATTAGTCACACATCCTAATCCAATTTAAATAAGGACTTTGCCATTCAATCCAGAACTACTATCACTAAATGATCATACATGAACTCAGAGTGCGGAAGCATAAAACATAACATCCATCCAATACAGTATAAATACAACAATACAGAATAAGTAAAGTACTGAAAAAGAAATATAATCATGTATTATTACAATATTTAATGAGATTAAAAGAACTGAAAGAAAACTCTCAATCTCACTGGAAGAAAAACTAAAGCTAAGGATCTTCAAGAACGGGCTCCTCCTCCAATGGCAAACTCTCCACTGGATCTGCTAAACCAACAAACTCAGAACCTACTATTATCAGTTTCATAATGGTAGGGCCCCAGCCAACAAAAGAAAAACTGGTTAGACAATGAGTCTAAGTACATTTTAGGGTAAGAGTTTATTTAAGTTAACTGAATATCACCATAAAAACAGTACTGAGCAAAATAGGTGCAGAAAAGTATACAAAAGAACTGTAATAAGTTATAAACCATAGTTTATAACTAAACAAATAGGAAGTAAAACATACCTCCTCCAAGCAACTGCAATACAAACAGGTAAGTAAAAGAAGTGTAAAACTGTAAGAAAATACAACCTAAATATGCATATGATCAAACTGATTATGCTAAGTGACATACAAAATTCAAATAGTATAAAACTGAGAACACTAACATCCTAAGCAAGATTAAGAACACAGTAAGTAAATCTAGCATCCTATATAAAAACACGTGCATGAAAGCTGTAAATAAAATAGTGCTGAAATGCAGAATATACTAGTAAATCAGTAACTGTAAACTGAAAATATAGTAACTGTATAAGTCACCTGAACTGAACATTAAATCAGAAATTCTTAGCCTGATGAGCTAAGAAACTCTGAATTGAACGTGACTGAAACTCTTAGCCTGATGAGCTAAGACAGAACTGAATGTAAGTGTACTTGAATTAGTATAACCATATCAAAATCCTGACTATATAGTCAGTAGGGCAAGAGTCTATCCATCCTATCACTTGGACTAGGCATGGCCAATAGGCTGTCGGACATTAAACCCTCGAAAGGTTGCCGACCCCGAACGGGTTGATCGAAGAGGTATACTAATCAAGTTACACCTTACAAACCACTTGTGAAACGAACATAATGCTGTTTATAAATAATGATCCAAATCAACATAAGATATTTATCAAAATATCTTATGTACATAATACATGTTCAAAATTTACATAAGATATTTACCAAATATCTTAAGTACATAATATATGTTCAAGGTATAAGGCTCAAAATCAAGGAATACGAAGCATCAAAATCAAAGTGCAAGAAAACTCTATCTAAAACACAGGTGGTATCCTTTGTTGTCTACTTTATTCGTTCTATCTACTCTAAGTTACATAAGTTTCAGAATCAACAACTCTTACACATTCTGTAACTTAGAATCACGAATCCTACTTGTTGAAGATAATTAGGACTGGCCAAGTCCTAATTATAACTTAATCAAAAGACGACTATTTAGTTAAAATGAATAAATCAGCGACCTAATTTTGCAATTTAATTCATCCCAACCACATCTTGATTAGCCAAATCAAGATGAAAAGATTAAGAATTAGACTCCGGATGATGGGGTCTAATCACTTAATCTAAAGGTATAACTAAGGGTCTAAGGTTTAGAACTCAAATCTCACAGATTAAGTTAAGGCAAGTCCTAATGATAAATCAATTCATTAGGATAGATCTCTATTCTTAATTCTAAAGTTTAAAGATCAATTAATCATTTAATAAACTAAGAAAATCTAAAAACTAGAAAACTCAAGGTTTCACCTAATTGAGTAACCCAATTTACTCAATAGATGAATTCTAACTTAAGATCTATTCCTAGTCTTAGGAAATAAGGCTCTTAATTACTAAGAGTATCTCTCAAGACACACATCCTAACTAATGTTATAAGACCTAAGGATGGGTCTAAGATTGATTAAAGAAAGAGAAACTCACTTAGGAATTATTCTTTACTGAACAATTTCTGAGATTTTAATTAAAACCTATTTTAGACTTAAGTTTGATTAATTTCAATTATGAGTCATTCTATTTACTGAATTTAGTAATTAGAAACTGAATTTAGGGTTTTAAAAGGCTAAACCCTATATTTGGGCAAAATGACCATTTTGCCCCTACTTTAGGGTTCAAAAGATCAAATTTTGATCTAGGGCTTAAATTCTGAAATTTTCTTTTGGAAAGTGATTCTTACTGTCTAATATAAGATTAGACAGTAACTAAATTAATTTTGGGTGATTATTAAGCTATATGAGATCAAATTAGTAAATTTGACTCATAAGAGCAATTTAGTAATTTGATTAAGTGAAAGCTAAATTTTCTTCTATATTATTGTTCTTTACTGTGTAAGCTTTCCATAGAACCTAAATTTGCTGAAATCTGATAAGTATTGGCCAAGTTATGGCCAATACAAGATCTAGGATTTAAGGGTTATTTAAGGGATCCTTAATTATAGGTCAAAAATCCTAACTTTTTCAATTAGTATCCAAATCAAGCAAAATCAGTGACTATGAATTACAAATAGCTCACTGATTTTAATGATATGTGATAGGCTCAATTTGGATCTAATTTGATTAAGTTAAGACCTAATTAGGGTTTAGGGTGATTAGTGAGTGATTAACAAAATTAATCACTCAAAAACTAATCCAGACTTATGGATTGATTCTAAATGGATCTATGAGTCCTCTGAAGTCTAAAACTTTCAATTTGAGTTACTAGATTTGCTATTATTCACTGATTAAGATTTAGAGCAATTAAGGGTGATTATCAAATCTAACCGTTGGATCTAAAATATTTTTATAGATTATTGAAAATTAAGTTCTTCTGATCAAAATGGACTTATGGATCATCAAATTTGGAGCTCAATTGACCAAGTTATGGTTAATTGAAGTTCTAGGGTTAATTGACCTAATTAGGGTTTGGTCCTAAATGTGATTAGGCAAACACTAATCCAAACAGCAAAATAAATACTATCAAATTAATCCTTAGGGTTTTCTTATCACTTTAAGACCCATATTGGGTATGCTTGGATCATTGGGTACAAAGTTATGGTTAAATGATTATTTGAGACATAAATTTGAACTTAATTAAACCCTAAATGATCACTTTATTAAATATTGATCCTACAGAAAATTGAATGGCATCAATAAATTCCTTATATTTTTCTGATTAATTTAATATATTTATTTGTATAATTTGGATGTATATTTTAGGAGTTATTAAGGTTTAAAGTTTAGCATTTAATTAATTATTTAATACAGATTTAATTAAATTACTAATTCTGTTATTATAATATATATATATATATAATTAATTCAATTATTATTAACTGACATATAATTATATATATATATATATCTGATTTAATTATTTTCTGCAGTACACGTGGCAGTTCCTTACTGGCGCGGCAGGCGACGGTGGGTCCCACTGCCAGTCCGCTGACTCGCAGAGCCACGTGTCGCGCTGCGACTGGCCGCGCGTCACGTGGTGGGTCCCACCGTGGCAGCCGAAGCGCCGCGAACGCGGGCCATGAGCCGGGCCCGGGCCGACCCGACCGGCCCGAAAAGTCCTTCGTCTTCGCACAATAGACCGTGAACGGGGATTTAGGGCTTGCTATTTACGACTCCTCCGGTGACGATAGGGGTCATCCCGCACGGCGATGAGAAGAGGAGATCGAAACCTATCTAATGTCAGGTGAATCAAAGCCTAAGACTTCATGGATCGATGACAGGAGCCAACCCTAGATTCCTACAGGCGGCTAGAGTTTTACTGTATACTACTGTAGATCCCGATCGAAATTAGATCGATCACTCCATCCTAAGCATGATCAAAACCGTTCAATTATTAATCTAGCAATTGAAATAACTTTACGAAATTGAAATACTAAGATTAAGAGGAAATCAAAGGGAATAAAGGGTACCTTAGATGAACGACAGGGAAGGGTCGAACTTTCGATCGGCGAAATCTGGTCTTCTGAGTTCAAACCGAGCGAAGCTGGAGGTCTAGAAGCCTTATACTACCCCTAATGCGGTGGCCAAAGGCGGTGGGAGGCGCGTGGAAGGCCTGCGCAACGACGGCCCCGCCGCGTGTCCAAACACAGGACACGCGCTGCGTCTTCGGGGACGAAGACGCCTCGGCCGTCCGATCTCACGATCGGACGGATCGAGTGATCCGTTCGATTGAACGGCGCGGAAAACATTCAAGGCAACGGCGTTAGCTGATATGGACGGCGCCGTTAAATGCTTTAATTAATTAATAATATTTAATTAATTTATTCAGTTTTAATTAATTAAATTTAACCTATTAAATGCATCCCAAAAATTTCCAATAAATCACCCTTAGCTAAATGAAGGGTGAGGAACGCAATGGCGCACTCGGATTTTCGTTTCGACGAGTATTTAATTATTCGATTATTTAGGGTATTTAAATAATATTAAAATATTCGACGAGAAATCAACGACTTCCAAATGCCTCCAAAATTTCACCCCTAGCTAATTTGGGTGTTCTGAATGCAATGGAGAAGTCAGATTTTCAATCTGAGGTCTAGATAAAAAGTCAAATTTCCAGGTTTTGGGATTTTCCAGAATTCCTGTTTTGATTTTGTTGACTTCTTGGGTTGACCTAGGTTTCAGGGATTAGCTTCAAATCGCTTGATTAGTGACTTAGAACCTTAATTAAGACTTAGATTAGTCTTAATTGAGCAAAGTAACAACCTGGGTTGTTACAGGTCGGGCTCGGGTTGACCCGGCCCGACCCGGACTTCGTCTTCCTCGCGGAGACGGCTCGAGGGCGTCGGGCTAGCGCACGGCTTTTGCCGGCTTCCCGGTGCCGGACTACCTCGGCCCGCACGACCGGCGGTAGCCCTCGACGAGGGCTTCACGCCGGTGGGCGGACCTTTGCCGGAGGTGGCTGGGATCGCCGGCAAAACTAAACCCTAATTTCTAGGGTTTCGACCGACCGACCGAACCCTAAAATTTCTAAACCCTTATTTGGGTTGATCAGACCTGATCGAGCTCGATCAGGTCCGATGGATCGTCGATCTAACCCTAGATCTACAATAATCAAACGAAAAAATTGCAAATCTATTGGAGGAGAGGGGAGATCGGGGTACCTCGGGTTCGACGGCTGCGGTGGCTCGGGGCTTCGGGGCTCGATCTGGCTCGGGTTCTCAAAAACTCAACGCCCAGAGGTCGGCCGAGGTCTTATAGACCCGACAGCGACCTCGCCGCGGCCGGGGGAGGCCCTGGCGGGCCGGAATCGGCGGTGGACGCCGCGTGGCGTGCGTAGGGCGACGGGGCCGAGGGAGACGGCCCCGTAGCCGTTTGATCTGGATCAGATCCCACGGCTGCGAGGGCGCCGTCCGATCTAACGGCGCCGTTAGCTACAGTTGACGGTAACTTTAAATACTTAACGGCACGCCGTTAAATATTAAAATAATATATATATATATATATATATATATATTTTTTTTTTTTTTTTTAATTTCCAGAAATTTTTGAACATATTTTTCCTAACTATTTTTGGGTCAAGGAATTCAATGGCAAAGTCGGATTTTCGATCCGACGAGTATTTTGATACCTCGATTTCCGGGGTATTTTTATTATTAAAATATTCGTCGAAATTTCGACGACTTCCGATTGACACGAAAACTTCATCCCAAGCTAATTTGGGGTCAAGGAATGCAATGGCGGTGTCCATTTTTCGATCGGAGGTCAATTTAAATAGGTTAATTTCTAGGGTTTCTGGATTTTTATAAATTAGGATTCGATCCATTTGACTCCTGATTTGGACTAGGTCTCAGAGGTTGACTCCAATTGACCTAATTAGCACTTATAATTGTGTTTAAGACTTAGGGTTAGTTCTAATCAACTATGGTAATAACTTGGGTTGTTACACTATCATTAACTTAATTTAAAGCATAAGATATGAATTCTAATTGTGTTCCAACTTAAGCAAATTATATGTAACTTTACATTCTAGTTATATGAAATTTGACAATATATTCAAATTAAGAAACATAAATTCCATATGAAACATTATTGAAATAGATAAATTAAACTTAACATATGCTATGTAATTATTCAAGTTAAATTCATAATATTCACATTACATAACTAATAAAAACTATATGCAATAGTAGAGATAATTCTAACTTAAATAATCTCCTATAATTTATTCTACATATGAAAAGGATTAATTATATAAGTTATAAACATCTCTAATTCATAAATTACTTTGATATAAGAATTAGCAGTAGAGATTTGATTAAACTAATTGAAAAGATACTTACATTTCATCCAATTCAAATTATTCCTAAGTAATTCTATAATGGAGAAAATTCAACTTAAATGAGCATTTAATAATCATAATCATCACATCTATAGAAATTAAGATTTAAATACATAATTTAATACTATTTATGAGATAATAAATGAAACAAGTTTGCTATCCTAGGGTTCACACATCCTAAAATAAATATTTATAAAAAAGTAAAAATTAATATTTAACCTAAATTAAGGAGCTAAATACCTAAAATGTCCAAATATTATCCAAAGGATATGTTATACATGTCAATGTGATCTTTATTACCTAAGGAATAAAATAATACTAACTATGTTGAATTTGAAAAACATTGATTTTCTAGGGTTTGGAAGGGGTCCTATTTGGGGTTAAAAGTCAATATGAGATCTAAGGTTCAAAACCTAAGCTTGATCTCATATTATTGTTCCTCATATTTTTGTAAGTAAAATGAACTATTTAAATATCTAAATTAGATTTGAATTGATTAAATTATGATACATATAAGATTTGGAATTAAACTATAATTATTTAACTAATCTCTAATAAAGATTAATTAAAATAATTAATGAAACTAAAATTAAGTAGTATATTATAAATTTACACACTTTTTATGATTAAAATGATATATAATATCATACCTCTTGGAGAATTAATTTCTAAACTATAGAAGAAATAAAGTTTATATAATTTTTAATTTCTTTTATCCATTTAATTCATTAATCGATTTAATTATCGATTAATAAAAAAAAAATCGGCGCAGAAAATTTTGCATTCTCTTCCGCCTGCCATGTCACCTAATATTAACTGCGCGGTTCAATTACGTTGAATCGGCCGGTTTAAACGTTGAGCACACGGACCGTCGTCTTTATCCCTAACCTCGACGAATCCTCTCCTACCCGATACACTCTCTGGTGAGGAAATTAGGGCATCAGTGTAAATACGATTTCTTTATCTTTAGGAATAGATTAAGCTCAAAACTTAAAGCCCTTTGAAAGATCTACCATCTGGGCTCAAAAATTTCAAAAGAAATTAACTCTAAGATCATTAAATCAGGAGCTCTAATCTTGTCTTTAGGTATGATTGCATTTAACTCAATGAGGCAATATCGAACTTGATCCAGACTGACCGAGTTCGCCTAATGTTTCTTGTACATATTCGAACTTATTTTATGATACATGTAGATTCCAATTAATAGTTTATTTCATTATGAAGAAAACTTTCAACAAAAAGATTAGATGATATATAAAAACAATCTCGTAAAATGAAGACAAATCTATATGGAAAAATAACTTCACAGAGAAGCAAATCTTCTAAATGAGGAAGATTGGCAAATTGGGTTGAGATTTGAAATAAATTCGATAGTCAGGGAAGAAATAAATTGTGCAGCATAAAGATTTACAAGATCTTACGCAATTAAGAATTTTAAATTGAATTTATGAAGGATTTAAATAAGGGTAATCCGCACCTGTTTAACAATGCAGGAAGGTCCTTGACGATTTAGAAGGCAGGTTCGAAAGAAATTCAGCAATTCCTCATTCAAGGTTTTGCTCCCGCAGTTAGCTTTGGTGAGGTAAATGGAGAAGATAGTGTTTAGGAAGGTTAAGGAAGATGGGAGAGGCCAGCTGGAGCAAAGGACGACCTCTGCATCCTCCCGTGATCACAGGTATGGGTATCAGGGCTCTATCACAGGTGAAGAAGACGTACAGTGCCGTGATCCTGACCGTCAATCTAATATTGTGATCCAATTGTTGGATTATAACGTTTAGGATTCGAGCCATTGGATTTACTTGATATTTAATTAATGGATCTGATTTATTTGGTTATGTTATTTTGTGTTTGGAGACTTGCGAGGGATTTTCATCATTCGGATAATTAGCCGTTTGAACAGTTTAAATATATGATACATATTAATTTAATTAAATATTATATTATATTAATTAATTTACTCAATTATTTACTTAATTTTATATACTTAAACGGACTTCAAAAAATTCCAAATTTTTACCTTTACTTAATTGAGGGGTGAGGAACTCAAAAATGAATTCAGATTTTTGATCGGAGATATATTTAATTATTCTAATTTTATGGGTATTTAAACATTATTAAAATATTGACAAAAATTTTGACGACTCTCAAACACTTCTAAAATACCGCCATAAGCTAATCTGGGTGTGGTGAGTCTAATGACAAATTTCATTTTCAATTTTGAGGTCCAAATAAATTAGGTATTTTCCAAATTATTGGAAAACTCAGAAATGTTGGAGAATGTCAAATAATCTTCAAATTGCACGAAATTTGAGGCGGAGACTCCTAATATTATTATAAGAGTAATGGAAGAAGATTATAGTCAATTATTTCTCTAGTTGACGAGTAACAATATTAGGGTTGTTATAGTAGCAACATAGGGTTGTTACACTGACTCCTAATTATAATCCATTGAATAATATTATTAAGATTATTCATAAACTTATCAATTGAAGGGGTTGCACACATAGTTAGTATATTTCTAAAAAAGGTGAATTTAACACTTAGTTTATTTAACTTCATTTATCAAAACACATGAAGATAGGGGACAAAACCCTGTCACAGTTTATTCTCTCAAATTGAGCTATTAAATACCTTAATTACAATCATACAGTGTGCTCTAAAGAATAACTTGAGATTTCATGCATACGTAATGCCAGCACCAATTTTAGGGTAAGTCCCTTAACCGTAGAATCATATTAAGTGGTTTAAAATATAAAATATGTAAACTTTAAACATAATTCATTTATTCATTAATTCATTAGTTTTGATTATAAAGGTCAAAATAAAATTTATAAACTTTAAAATAGTTAAAAAACAGTAAATCAGTAGGTAACAGTATCAACACTGCTCGGTTCTTAGCACATTTTCTCTAGGATGAGCTCCTGATCTGGGCACATTTCAAAAGTGCAGCATTTGAATACCAGTTAGTTATGAAAATAAGTATTGATAGACGTCAACTTTACAATTAATAAATAATAAGCAAAATAATTAATAATTTAAGAGGAAATAAGCTGTACAAATTTATCATTGCAAATATGTTTCAATTATATTAAAAATTTAGCATAAAAATAATTATAGTCACAAAAATAAATATAAAATTTTAGCATTTATATCTGGCACAAAATATGATTTTATTGAGCAAATACAAAATAAAAAAAAAAGTGAGTTTTATTTTGTGTTACATATCCTAACTTCCCTCTATATTTGGCCTCTCAATAGCTTACTGAATAGGCTCCATATGCCTTCAGATGTCTGACAGCCCCATCCTAGCAATTGTCTAATCAAACTATAAAAGGATTAATAGTGAACACACACTTAGTTATTCATACTTTTTTATATATCATTTTATGTGAGTTTAAAAAATTTTTTTATCAAATTTGTGCAATGCTAAGCGGAAAAATATATTAAATAAGAGTAATAAAAGATATTTGATATATTTTCTTAGTGCGTGAAGCAAAAAGTCAAAAGTTAAGTACCTGCACAATTTTGTACTTCAAAAGTAATTACCAATAAAAACTTAATAATTAATTTATTTAATAACGATAATTATTTATAAGACAAAACAAAATAGTATTTATAATAATTATGTTATAAGAAAATAATCTATTTTTTATTCATTCTTTCATTTTTTTTTTAATTTATCATTTCTCTTTTTCATATAATAATAATTATAATAATAACGATATTAATAATAATATCTTTATTATTATTAATGATAATATTAACTTTATAATATATATATATATATTAATAATATATATCAACATAATAATAGTTTTATTATTATTATTATATTTATATAGAAAGAAAGAAAATAATTGAAATAAAAGCTGCATATATTATAATATATATATATATATATATATATATATATATATAACAAAAATGATTGAAAATAAAAGTTATTGAAATTAGAAAATATATAAATATAAAAAAAATAATTGAAAATGAAAGTTATATAAATTAGAATATATATATATATATAATGCAAAAATTATAATATATATATAAAGAAAGAAAAAGAATGAAAAGAAACTCGTAGAAATTATAATATATATAAAAAAAGAAAATAATTGAAATAAAATTGTTGAAATTATGATATATATATATATATATATATATATTAATTTCCATAAATTTTGCATAATATGCTTAATTCAACGACACTAAAATCGCTAAATTAAGAGTTGTTTTAATTTTCTTAATTTACTTAGTTTAAATAATTCAAAAATTAATTCAAAAGTATATGTTTTCAAGATTTTTCACAAACATGACATTATAATTAAAAAAATATACTATATCCAACAATATTTTTTATTTGCCCTAATTTTAAAGTCACTCGAGATCATGAAATTTGAGTTGGGTTTGATCATTATTTGAATGGTAATAACTTGAGTCATTACAAGATCATCCATGGAGATGCTAATGAAATCATGAGAGGACTTGAGGCATTATAGGACAAGTTAGGGTCAATTTGGGCGCCCTGGTGCATGCAAGGGCGCCCTACAGAAATTAGACTAGAGGGCTGGCAATGGGGCTTGCCCCAACATCTGACAATCGATCCATGGGTGCCACGATGTTCCAAGGAGCCTGCTAGACAAAACCTTGGGTGCCCAGGAGCTCGCGGTGGACTAAAATAGTAAGGGACTTATCCCTTGGGCCCCGAGGCATGTTTAGAGTAAAACAGGGTTTGTCTTGATCTATATAAAAGCATAAATATGTGGGGGTCATTGGATGATCCAAAATCAAGCCTTGTGAGTGTAAAGGAGAAGAGGGCGACAGCTCTAGGGCTGAGATTTCAGCCAAAAGCCATAATGGAGGTCATAGCCAATGGCAGTAGTGGGAGGCTGCAATGGTGGTTATACTAGGAAGCCATTGATGAAGATATTCAATAGAGATTTGCATGGAATAGCTACAACGGTGTGTTATAGCAAGTGACCACAAGGGGCAGCATTGGTGGCCACAGTGGAGTGCTACCATGGTGACCACAGCGAGGTGAGTTGTGGTGGTGGTAGTAGCAAATTGTTGCAACGATGGCCATGACGAAGTGTTATGGCAGTGCCTATAGCGGAGGACTGAAACAATGGCTCATTAACTGCGATGTTGACCGTAGTAAGAGGTTTTGTATGTTCAAGAGTTGAGTTAAGGAAATAGGGGAAGGACATAGAAAGAAGGATGCTAGGATTTGTGCCATCTCTCTAGTAATGCAATCTTTATCTTCTTCCGGGTTAGGATTTCTCAAGAATTACTGTGTAATCTCTTGATGGGTTTCATAGTGGATGTTATTGGTGATGTGGCTCTGTGATTTTTACAACTATCAGATTTTCAGCGTATATTCTTGTGTTTGGATGGTTATTTCTCTGTGATTATGCTGAGATCTGTATAGTTTTATATTTTACGAGTTTTGCTCCACTAACCTCAACTGAAATTCGCATAACAATCCTAATAGAAGGAGAATCGATTTAAAGTATGTTTTTCATTTATTTTACCTATGTATTAAAATGAATGTAATAAATATGTTTTTCTATTTTTTTGAGTTATTGTATTAAATATGAACAAATGAATGTGGAAAACGTCTATATGATTTTATTTTGCTGCACTACTTTACTAAGTTCATGTTATGGTATTGTGAGTAGTTAACCCATAATGTCGGTATAGTTTGGCTAACCCATCATCAGGGTGCTACAATTAGTTTTGTCCACAAAAGATAACTTCCAATAGGTCACTCATCATGTGAGTGCTTTCATATGAGTACGCTTAATTTGAGTTTTTATAATGAACTCTACCGTTATCTTAAAAGACACCTCGATGTTTAAGAGTTCTGTTTAATATTATTTAAGGGGGCCGTTACACCTGCTAGGAAGTTATCTTATGAGGATAAAATTGTGAGGCTTATTTGGCCAAAGCAGATAATACATTGATACTTAAGAATTTGAGAAATTATAAATAGTATTAGAGAAGGCTATAGAGTGTCAGATATGAGTTAAGTGTTATACAGGATAAAATATCACCTCATGTGGGCAATCTCTTGAGCCCATAATAATTAAAGTGCTACCTGGTTGTAGTGGGTATATCTTGATTCTATAGGAGCCAATTCTAGTCCTATCTAAACAATTGATGGTTCTTGGACCTATGTGTGGATACTGTTGAGGATGGAGTTACTTAGGTTCGGGAGATTGTAATGACCCCAATAAGCAATATAAAACGAAATTCTTAAATATCAATGCACATTTTTAGATATTAGACGAGATTTGTCTAATATTTTAAAATAATTATTAGAAGAGGTATATAATATTTTTTTGTATGAATACGACTTTTTACAAAATTATAGTTACTAAATCGAAGTATTTAATATTTAATTCTATGTACTCATTTTTTTTCTTAATTGAATATCTATTTTTTGTTTTTCTATTCAAAGATTGAAAATCTTTTATTTTAACTATCCTAATTCTATAGTTATTGAATTTCTAAAATAAAAATAGCATATAATGTAATGTGACATGTGTCAAAATTGTTAATAGAAAGAGTATTTTATTAAAATATTATATTTATTACTTCTCTTATTTAACTTTAAACTTATAATAATTTTATAAATAGATAATTCCTTAGAAATAATATCAAATTTTTTTGTTACTTAACTTTAAACTTAATATAATTTTTTTTATTAGGTTAGTCATAAACAATAGTATGATACAAATCTTAGATAAAAATAAAAAAATGCATTAGAACCTCTTTTTTGACTATCTATTTTATTTTGACTGACATCTATAATTCTTTGAATAATGTGATTAATATTAACTTAATGTTATAGAATGTTTTTTTAAATTATGTCTAATATCAAGTATATAAGTAGTGAGAGAAAATTCATATTAATCGCATTCTAAATATTTTATACAAAACAGAATTTGGCTTCTCAGAGTGTTGACATAAAAAAGTTACTTCAGAACGGTATGTGAGATTTTAATCTCATATAGCTCCTAAATATAAGTTTATTAAATTGGATATTAGTAAATCTTTTGTGTTTTTTTTTTAGTTTTAAACATATTTCTTTTATAATTTGTATTTTTAAAAGCTATATTATTTTGATCCGTAGATCTGAACTCATGAAACTATATATTTATTATTTATACAATACATTTTTGTTTGATTGCAACGAATAAAAGAATAGAATTTTGATGAGACTGCAACTCTTTGATGCGACGAATATATATATATATATATATATATTTATTTATTTGCTGCACATAGCCGCTTGACTAAATTCTCACTTAACAAAAAAAAAAAATGTTATTTATATATTCAAAAAAATTCATTTAATAAAATTTGAATATTATTTTTTTAATATAAATTTTTTAAAATAAAATTTGTATTATTTTAATTTAAATAAATAAACATTAATTAAATAATATTCAAATTATATTAAATAATTTTTAGATGCAATGTCCAAGAATTTAAATATAAGATTAAGTAAGAGATAATTGACTTTAATATTCTTAATTATTTTTTTATTTAAAGCCATCTTAATTGAAAAAATAAATAATTTTTTAAAGAAAATCTTCTTAATTACCTACCTATTATTATTTGAACATATTTTTTTAAGTAAATAATTTTCATACTATTTTTTATTTATAATCTTATGAAATTTTCATACTATTTTTTTTAGATGATTTTCATCTTATTTAAATTTTCATACTATTTTTTATTTGTACTTTTGCTTTTTTTTAGAAATATTAAAATATTATTTAGACTAATTGAGTTGATATCTAAAATGTATATTTAATAGTATTTGAACATATTTTATTAGAATTTATTTATATTTTTAAATAAACACTAATGTTTAAATACCTTTGAGCTTTTTTAGGTACCACATTAACGGATCTAAATAGAATTGAAGAAAAATAAGAAAAAATTAAATTAAATTTAGGATCATTATTTTTAATTATATATATATTTTTCTTATTTAAAAATATTTCTTTATAATTAATATGAAATTTATTGTATTTTTAAGGTATTTTTTTTATAAATATAGGTTTTAAAATTAAGAAAATACATTTTTTATTAAGAAAATAGATGTATTTTTGATCATTTTCTTTCATATTTTTTTTTTAAAACAAATTAATAATATTCTATCTAATTTGAGTTTTGCTTATATTATCCAATTTGAAAACGTAAAATATTTTTAAAAAAGTATTTAAAATATATGGATGACAATAAAACACATTTCCCGCCCACGAATTCTTTCTACTTCAAATTAGCCTGCAACTTTCTTCACAATTAAGAACTAGGGTTTCATGGATCTGCAATCCCCTCACCCCGTCAGCACCATTCGCCGTAATCCTCCAAGGAAGGCTAAGCGAACTATATCAAAAAACGATCAAATTTCCTTAAAGCCTTCCAGTGCCATCACCGGCATCCCTCCCTTCACACTCGATGAGATCATAGAGCCCGAGCCGCCTCAGATTTCTGATGTCGGGATTTCCAACAGCCTCAAAGTATTCCTCAGGATTTGCCCCATTGATTGCAGGGCCACGCAAGGCCAAAACATCGCTAGAGGAGAGGCTAGAGCAAAGGGGCGGGGCAGGCTTGCTAAGGAAGTAGATGTGAAGAACATGCAGTGTTTGTTTGTGAATAGCTCAAGCTCCGTCATGCTAACTGCTCCGCCTTCAGCGCAGGGGTCGAATCGGTCTAAGAACGAGGTTTACGATGGGTTTTCGCATGTCTTTTCTTCGGAATCCGCTCAGGTTAATTCGAACTGTTAGAATAAAATCACCGTGGATTTTTTTTTTTTATTATATATATTTCATTAGAATAATTTCCAATTTCAAGTGCCTCAAGCAATCATATGATGGGAAGTAGATGAAATAGGTTACCAATATCTTATAAAATAAATGTTAGAGCAAATACCTTTCGTTTGTTTTAAAACAGAGGAAATTTTGTGGATCAGCAAAGCACGTTTTCTTTATGTGGTAAGAAGAGACAAATTTTTTTTGAAATGCAAATTACAAGTGCGGGGAGAAAATAATCATAAATGCGCTATGGCATTTTATTTTTCTGTCTTTTAATAAGCAAATGAATTAACAATAAAATATGCCATTTTAAACCATTGCTAAGCAAATGAATTAACAATAAAATGTCATTTTAAACCATTACTTACAAAGATTTTATACATACCGTGCAGTGCACAGTGCATAGTAGGCAACCAATGCCGTATTATTTGCCACGTTGCTCTTAGACTAAAAAAAAGAAAACATGAAAGGAAAATTACTCCCCATTTTTCGGCACTTTAGCGAAACTATTCTGCATAATCACACAAATTACCTTCTTTGAACTTCTTCTCAATGCGGAACATGTGAAATCGATGTCAACTCTTCAAATTGATGATGCAGTGATAAGTGCAACTGTGCCAACGCTGTTGTTTTCTTTCTCTCTGTCAATCAATGGTGCATCCCACATAAGCCATTATTTGTCTCAATTAATTTGTATTAGAGGCGATAAATCAATTGTAAACATGTTGATTGAACTATTGGATTTACAAAACATGATTTTCACTCTCCATGAACCCATTCTATGTGATCATGATAAAAAATTGATAATTGTGTGCATCATAATGAGAAGCATTACATGAAATGAACTTTTGGTTTGTTTGATTAAATTATATTTATGTTTGCACATTCATTACCTTTTTATGCATTTTAGACTTATATTGCATGTAATAGTTAGTCTGCAGTACTCATATAATCACCATATATTAAGTTTTTTCTTAGAAATGCATTTTAGACTTATATTGCATGTAATTGTTAGCCTGCAATATTCATATAGACACCATATATTAAGTTTTTCTTAGAAAAATTATGATAAAAAAAAACTGAATGATTATGTTCATGAGGCTCTTGATATTATTAGATATATTTCAACTCAATGGTTTAATTTATGTTAGTGCTATTTTTAATTTTTGGGTTATGAAGAATTTTTTTGTGGTGGTGGAAACAGATGTTCAAATTAAGATTACAGGTAAATAAAAGACATGCTATATAGAATGATTTAAACATAAGATTGAAAAAAATTGGAATAAATATAAACTAACTTGTTGTGAATCCAAAATAGTAGTTTGTGATGATAAGAGTACATAATTACAGATTTATATATAAATTAAAAATTGTTGTGGGAGAGTGATTTATTTATAAATTAGAAATTATATTGGGAAAGTGATACATTTATAGGCTAGCTAAATTAAGTGATAAAAGAATCAAAGATTTGACCATGTTAAATATACCAAAGATAAGGTTAATTTTTTTCTTATAGATAAAGATAATCAACAAAGATGAATACATTATTTTCTTAAAGTTTTTTATGAAGGTTGTACCAACACAATTAATAGAAGTGAGTTTAAGGATTATAAAAATAGTATTGATCACACTTTCATACAACGTGTATGAAGAGTGTAAAATTAGTAGGATCGGTTGATTTCTATCGATATATGGAAATGTTTGGGTGAGGAAGGAATTTTTTGGCTTACTAAGTTATTTAATGTTATTTGAAGTTCAAAACATGCTAGGTGAGTAAAGAAAATGTATTGTTACACTTATTTACAATAATAATGATGATACTCAAGACTATACAAGTTATAGAGAAATTAAGTTAATGTGTCATATATTGAAACTTTGGAGAGTAATTAAATACCTATTACGAGGGATACTTGTTGTTCTCAAAATCAATTTAATTTCATGCCAGGTAAATCTACCATGGAAATTGTTTATATATTAAGAGGCCTGATGAAGAAATTTAGAATTTTTTTATTTTTTTATTAAAAGGTTTATGATAGAGTGCCAAGAGAAGTTCCTTAGAGTGATTTGGAGAAAAAAAATGATTTGTGTTGCATATGTTGATGTTATTAGATATGTATAATGGGGTTGTAGCATGTTCGATCGCATGGTGGCTTGTATAATTATTTTCATATTGCTATTAGATTATATTATGGCTTGACTCTCTACCCATATTTTATATCTTTAATTATGGATATTTTTACTAAGCTCATTCAAGAGGAAGTTCCTTGGTGCATGTTATTTGCATATGACATTTTATTAATTGATAATACTAGGGATGTAGTTAAAGAAAAACTTGAGTTGTGGAGGACTATTTTAAAATATAAATATTTTTATTTTAATAGATCTTAAACAAAATATATGGAGTGTAAGTTCAATTGAATTAGAAGCCCTAATTTTAAAGATATAATGATTTAATTTTATGTGATTAAGAAGTGTGAGAGGTTCAAATACCCTAGTTTAATTATTCAAATTAATGGTAAAATAGAGAGTGATGTGATTAATAGGATCCAAGTTGGCTAGATGAAATGGAGGAGCACTTCTGGAGTGTTGTAGGATTGAAAATTCCAACTCAAAATTAAATGAAAATTTTATATAGCAGCTATATGACGAACTATGTTGTATGGGGCTAAATGTTGGCCAACAAAAAGGAACTTATCGTTAAAATAAGTGTTACAGAGATGGGAATGCTTAGGGATTGAGTGGGTATACTCATAAGGATAGAATGAGAAATAAGTTTATTTGTAGCAAGGTTGGAGTGGCTCCAATAGTAGATATGATTAAAATAGGCTGCCTTAGATGATTTAGGCATACTAAGCGTAGACCGTTCAATGCCCTTGTTTGAAAAATAGAGTTTATGAATTTTAACTATATTAAAAGAGGAAAATTAAAAAAGACAAGCGAATAAACCATTCAAAAGGATCTTCTCTATTTGGAACATAGGGAAGGGCTTCTATTTGATCGTGTACAATGAAAACAAATGATTCATGTAGTTGACACCCCATCTAGTGGGATTAAGGGTTGGTGTTGTTGTTATTGTAAGAATTTTATTGCAACAATAAAAATTTATTCAAATTTTTTACTTACATGCAATATCATTCTTTATATATACAGGATTGAAGCTTCATTCATTTCAAAAAATGTCATAACATTTCCTTTGGAGCAAGATTTATTCAAGTCTCATAATAATTATGCTAAGTGAGTCGGCTTTAGTGTGTGAAAAGGCAATCTTGGAAGAATGTCTTGTAAAAATATCCTTGCATGAAAATGTATGGGTAGTAATGCAGGTAATTGTTTAAAACATACAATAATAAAAAAATCACAAGTGAGTTATAAAGGACGAATTGTAAGGTGAAAATATATTTTAGAGTGAGTAGCAAAATATATGAAAAAATTTAGAAAATTGTAATAAACACAATCACTCGCTTGTTAGTTATAGCAAAAAATCATGTTAAGATTACTCCGAAGGATATTGATACAAATATGAATATTTATTCAATAATTGAATAAAGTGGGAATAGCATAGTGGGAACCCTACGCAACTCTTGGTGGTCCCTCCCGTCCCCTCATCGGGCCTCTCTTGTTTTTGCCCGGCCTAATGGGTTCTTGCCAGCCTCAATGGTCTTCGTTAAATCATGGCAGCCATATTTGAGCCCTCTATCTAAAATTGCTTTTCTTCAAACACATATTGAATTAAATATTTTACCTTGCAAATCTTTTATACTATAATGATCTTATTGTGAGATTTTTTTACCCCAAATATAACGGCCTAGATTTGCGTAATCAGGGATATATTTTACCCAGCACTTGCACTTTACTGTTACTTTAAAAGCCCCAAACTAAATTTTGCAATGCATCAACTATGTATTCTTGTACGTTTAAGTCATTGATTTCTCAAACATATTGCAAAAATTCATTAGTTTGTATTAGCTAGAATTTTGTAAATGCTGATCTTCCTTTTTATCATAAATCTGTATTAAAAGAATTTGTAGAATTTTAGATAATTAAGTTGCTTTAGGTGCTTAGAATAGCCATATTATTGATTAAAGATTTAATTTCTATTATTGAAAATGCTTATGAAATTTTGTCTTCAGGAAGACATATATAATAAAGTATTGCAACCCCTAGTGATGGATTTTATTGGTGGACATAGCTCTCTTCTTGTTGCAATGGGGCCTACTGGTTCGGGGAAGACTTATACAATGTTTGGTTCTCCACAGCAATTGGGAATTGTGCATCTTGCGTTAAGGCAAATATTTAGCCACAAAGCTGAAAATGAGAATATTCAAGTCTCAAGGTACATTTTACTGTGTAGATTGGTTTAGAAGAGTATGCAACTGTTAAATTTTACGTTTTTACTTTTGAGGTCATTTTTCAGTACTTTCTGCTGTGCGAGAAACCAAAACAGTCGCGTTTTTCTATTCATTTTTTACGTTATAGTTGCATCTCTGGGGACATTGCTTAATTTAGCTAATGATCCTTTATTGTGCGATATATAATGCATTAGTCTTGCATTTCCTTCTATGTGAAAAAATTACTCATGTAGTTTATGTTTATTAGTTAAACTGTAGAAAGAATCTTATAAACTATTTAGGATGTGAAATGCTGCAGCTATATTTTGCTATTTTTTTGTGATATTTCTTGCTTTTTGTTAGAAAACTGATTTTCATATTATAACAGGGTGTATTTTCTATCCATGTTTGAAATTCATTCAGAACGAGGAAAAGGTGAAAAAATTTTCGATTTATTTCCCGACATTATACCACATCAGCAAGCATGCATTAGCAGTTTCAAAGAGGTAGCTACTACAAATTTGATTCCAGTTCTTTTTTGCCTTCTTGCTACTATTTTTCTATAGGAATTTTAGAGACTACTCGTTATATAGGTCAAGATTACAACAGTTGACGATGCAGCAAAAATAGTGGCACATGGCATCTCCAAACGGTCTACTGCTCTTACAAATGCAAATAATCAGTCAAGGCACGCGATACAAGAATAGATTGTAGCATGAAGTAGCATGCGCATGTGATTAATATAAAAATTTGTCTGCTTTTGTCCTAATTTTGTAATACGAAACATGTGAATATCTCTTAATATTGACACACTGAATGCACTTGTGTATGAATATATAATTTATTGTTGTACATTAGTACTCAATTACATGCATATCCTTTTATGGGATACGATGTTGTTTTTTGGCAGTTCATCTTTTTAAATATGTTTGCATTTTTTTATGTTTTATTATTTGGCTTGCAGTCGATCTCAGTGTATAATTAATGTTCGTTGCGTTCAGAAGGGTGATGCAGATGATCATTCCTTAAGTAATGCAGTTCTTACTATCGCAGACCTTGCTGGCGCCGAGCGGGAAAGAAAAACAGGGAATCAGGTTTTTCTTTTATATACTTTTGCTGTTTGCCTTGGTACCTATTTTCATGTTCAGGACTAATAAAATTTTCAAATTGAAGAACTATGAATGTGGATACTAAAAATAAATTTGATGATGTAATTGGTAAAAATGTACCATTGAGAGAAGTATGTTTTGGTATAGTAGATTTGTTTTATGGGGCTATTTTTTATTTTTATTATCCTTTATTTTTTCTTTCTTGTATGTTTATCTTAAACCTTTTTTTCGTCTCCGTGTGCATTGGGATGCTATTTTTTTTATTATGGCCGTGATGTTGTGCTGACCCAAGAGACATTTTGAAGCAATGGTAGGGTGAGAGGGTTCGATTAGGGTACTGGAGGGGACTATGTGGCCTTGCGGGGTGATAGAGGTGATCAATCCTCTGGTGAATAATATTTGGTGGGATTTATTGGCTGGACTCACATAGATGGTTGAACACTGTTGGGTTGGCGTGCATGACAAGCTAACTTCATGGAATGAATGTACTTGACCGATCAAGCAACCATTGTAGCCGGTTGTTGCTTAGAGATCAAGAAACTAAAGTTTCTTTGTCTAAGCCCATGGAGGAAGGTGTGTTAGGTCAATGTCTTGTTGTTCTCAGGTACAACTTGAAGAGCTTTGCTAAAGAGATCTAAATAATGCTGCAAAGCTTCACCTTTTCCTTGTTTTAAGGTGAAAAGAACTTTGGGCTTATTGACTGTCACTGAGAGGTGACCAAATTTGCAATAAACCGGAGAGAAAGCTGTTGTAATGAGTTAATCGAGCTCGTAGGCTGTTTGTTCAATCAGGCCCTAACAAACATGTGGAGAGTGGTAGTGAAGTTCTAGAATTTGACTTTGTTCTTGGGAATTTGATAAGGGCATCGAGTTCTCAAAGGTGTTGACATGGTTGATTTGACTTGTAGTCCTCATTTATATATTCCATATGGCAAACTTTGCAACTCTTTGGAAGGTGCTCCTTGAGTATTCCCACATTAATGATGAGTGGATGAGTATACTCCTATACTTATAAAATGCTCAATTTGGTGGGGGGGAATTGAATGCTAGGTGACTTGGAGAATAAGGAGGTATGATTAACACTTTTGCTCAAAACTCAAAACTTTTCGAAACTTGCTTGAATTTTGATTTAACTTGAATTCAAATCAAAATTTTTCTAGTTGAGTCATGTTTTAATTCTCAAGCTCAGTTATTTTTGAGTTGTTTTGGAGTTCAAATTGGCCCGTTGGATTTATTTCTTAAGTCAATTCGAAATTATGTAATTATATTTTGTGCAAAACTTTTTCAAAATCAACAACAAAACAGCTAGTGATGCATTGTAGTTGAAGGCACAACATCATAGATTTGATTTTTCATGGTTGTATTTACTAATCTTATTTTGTGACGGTTCCAATCATTTTTATGTTCAGTTGGAATCAAATCATTTCAAGTTGAGTTGGCACAACTTGAATTTAATTAGAGTTCAAGTCGAAATAAACCAGAATATTTTGAGTTCGAGTTTAGTATGACTAGCTCGAACTTAACTCGAAGCCATCCCTATAATGGAGTCATAGCGGATATTAGCAAGCTAAGTTGTGGGAATTGCATTTCGAATAAGAGTGCTATTGCTGGCGATGAGAGGCCATGCTCCTAATAGAGAATGTTGTTATTGGAGGCGGCACCCTACCCATATGTAGGTCTCTAGGATACAGTTTGGAGAATTGGTGGCCGTGTTGCTTGACAACGTCAATGAGTGTAATATAATCAAGATCTATGAGAATCATAAAAACGTAATATTGCATAAATCATAATTGACAAGGATCTTTAGAGCAAGATGATCTTCATGAGTAGTTAGAGAGCATACCTTGATCCATAGTCATGATCTTATTGAGTGATTTCAAGAGATTGGATTCTTCCTCTTGGCTCCCTTGATTGGCCTCTTGATGGAGATGGATGAGCCGCTCTTGAATATAAGGAATTACTTAGCATAGAGGCAGGGCGATTCCAGTTAGGTTTTTATTTTTAACATACATATGCCTTCCATCAATGCTATAATAGGAGTTTGATCTTTACTTAATTAATTAACCAATCATATTTATTTTTTAATATTATTAAAGCATTGATACACTTGTGCCATAATTAATAGATGTAAATTGAATTAAATTTAGCATTTATATGGAAACAAATCTAGTTTTTAATGGAATTAAAGCTAACATTTAAATGAAATTAAATCTAGCATTTATATATAATAAAAGCTAAAATTCTCCCACTTTGCTCATATGTATTAATTCAAGTTGTGGTTCAGTAATAAATTATAATGCGCATAATAAAATAAACCCATCATTATATTGGCTAAAACGTAATGTTAGTATTAAGCATAAAACTAATACGAATCATGGCGGTCATATATAATTTTGTTTATATAGTTCCTTCTATGTACACAATATTAGTTCTAAACATAATATAACACATACGAAGGTATTCATCAATGGCTCAATAATAAGTTTGTAAAGAAATAAAATCCTGTTTGATTAACACATTTCATTCATGCATGTATATAGGTTTTTTAAATGTTAGAAACAACAACTAATTGAGCTCAAAAGAAGATTAAATGTCAAATTCATATGAGCTTATAATATAAACGTAATGTCAATAATATTTTTAAAATTTGGCCATTCTTTTGACATGATCGCTGAATATTTTGGTTGGCAATCCTTTAGTTAACGGATCCATAATTATAAGTTTCGTGCTAATATACTTGATTGATACTCTTTGTTTTTGAACTTCTTTAACGACAAAGTATTTTAACTCCATAATTTTAGCACCTTTCGAATGCTTGCCGGTTTTTAGAAAAGAAGACTGCTGCATATTTATCACAGTAAATTTTCAACGGCTTGGCAATTCTGTAGACAATTCCCTGAAATGAAGTTCTGCAGCCATAAACCATGAACTTGTGGCCTCAAAGCATCCACAAACTCAGCTTCCATAGTGGATGCAGTAATGACAGACTGCTTCTCACTCTTCCATGAAATTGCTCTAAAAGAAAAAGATAGCCAAATGTGGATTTCTAGTATCCACACATCCAGCAAAGTTTGAATCTGAATATCCCATGACTTCAAGATGATTAGATCTTTTGTTTCTTGAAACTACATTAGTACTTTCTTTGCAGTTTTCCAATGATCCAATCTAGATTTATTTTGATATATGCACAATATTACCACAACAAAATTGATGTTCGATCTTGTGCAAGTTTGAGCATTCATTAAACTTCCAACCACTGATGCATAAGGAATTTGTTCCTGTTGTTTGTGTTCCAATTCATTTTTTGGACATTGATTGAGATTAAATTTTTCTCATTTCTGAATTGGAACAACACTTGAAGAGCATTTCTCCATCTTGAATCTTTCTAATACTTTATTAATTTATCCTTTCTGAGATAATCCTAGAAGTCCTTGTAATCTATCATGAAATATTTCAATTCCAAGTACATAGGATGCTTCACCCATATTTTTCATTTCAAAGTTTTTAGAGATAAATTATCTGGTTTCAAATAATAAACTAAGATCATTAGTAGCAAGCAAAGTATCTTCAAAATATAGAATTAGAAAATTAAAATTTCACCCACTCTGAACTTTAAGTATATACACCTATCAACAATATTTTTCTTAAATCCAAAGGAGGTGATGCTATCATTAGCGGGAAGCTTCCATAAGTTCATATATTGATTTCCATAAATTAAAATTTCACACTAATTGTTTTCACATCCATTTGATGGAGCTCTAAATCAAAATGAGCTACCATTGCCATGATAATTCCTAAAGAGTCCTTTTTAGAGACGGGATAAAATGTCTCTTTATTGTTGTATGTACCATCTATTAGAGCAAAACCTTTGGCAACAAGTCTGGCTTTGTAATGTTCAATATTTCCATTTATGTTATGCTTAGACTTAAAGACCCACTTACAACCAACTTTTTTATTACCTTCAACAATTCAACAAGATCCCAAATTTCATCATGATTCATTGACTTTAATTCTTCTTTCATGGCATCCAACCATTTATCAGAATCATAATTTTTCATGACTTGTGAAAACAAAACTGGGTCATTATCAATTTTAGAGTCAAATTTAGTTTCTTGAAGATAAAAAACATAATCATCAGAGATAGCAAGATCTTCTTTCCTTTACAGATCTTTTTAATGGTAATTCCGGTGGTTCATTTATCGTATGTTCATTTGTGGCTTCTTCTTGTGGTGGTTGATCATTAATTTGTTGTTCTGGAAAGTTATTAATGCGATCAATAACTTCAGGAACAACAACATGAGAAGAAATTACAGGTACATAATCTGGTCCCTAACTTTTTGAATTTCTACTTTATGTGGCTCCAAGCTCCCACTGATTTCACCATTTTCAATGAACCTGGCATTTTCCAGTTTAACAATTCTTGTACTATGGTCAGAATAATACAATCTATGCCCTTTAGATTTTTTGGATAACCAATGAAGAAACCAGTGGTTGTTCTTGTGTTCATTTTCTTTTCATGTGGATTATAAATTCTTATTCTTGTCGAGTCACCCCAAAAATGCAGGTGCCTTAAATTGGGTTTCTTTCCTGTCTACATTTCAAAAGGAGTCTTTGAAATTGCTTTAGTATGAACCTTACTTAATAAGTAAACAAGAATTTTTAGTACATGCATCAACAATGATAAGGGTAAAGATGAATGTCTTAACATACTCCTAACAATATCTGTTAAAGTGCAATTGCCCCTTTCTGCAACACCATTTTGTTTTGGCATTATTGGCATTGTGTATTGAGCACATGTGCCACGACATTTAAGAAACTTAGCAAACAGATTTGGTAGTTGTCCAAATTCATCATACCCTTCATAATATTCACCACCTCCAGCAGATCTCACAATTTAAACCTTTCTATCTAATTGCCTTTCAACCTCATAAATAAATACATCTAGGGTATTTACTAATTGAGATTTTTCATTCAACAAATATATGTATCCATAATGCAAAAAATTATCAATAAAGATGATAAAATATTTTCTCCACTAAAGGATGGAACATCAAAAGGACCACATATATCAGTGTGTATAATTTCAGGGAGTTGTGAACTTTTTGCGCGGCTTCTTAACTGTCTTGTCTGTTTTCCTTTAATACAATCCACATAGATTCCTAAATCAGTAAAATTTAATTATGGTAGGATTTTATCATTTACTAATCTTTTGTATCTTTCTTTGAATATATGACCCAAACGTTTATGTCACAAATAAGCTGAATATTCATCAACTGACTCACGCTTAGTTCCAATGTTATAATGCAAAGTCATAAGTGCTTAAGCAAAAAGGTTATCAAATTTTAATTTGTAAAGATCATCACAAAGAGAACTTGAACCAATAAAAAGATTATATTTGAACAAACTGAAATGTCTATTTCCAAATTTAAAAGAGCACCCAACCACATCAAGTTTAGATAAAGAAATTAAATTACGAAACAGAAGGAACATAAAAGGTATGAAAAAGATTAAATAATGCCTGGTATCCAGAATCAATCGTTAGGTTCCAATGGCTTCAATTGGAGCCTTGACTTGATTTCTCGGGAAGATAAACTTTTCATTTGGACTTATGGTTTGGGTCATTAGAAATTTCTGTATTGTATTTCAAACATGAGTAGTACAACCATAATCAATCCATCAAGTGTTATGAGGAACTTTTGTTAATTTTGATTCAAGTTTAAACATTAGGCTTATTTCTTTTCAACCATGCCGTACAGTTTAGGCAATTTTTGTGAGTGTCCAAACTTTCTGCAGAAATGACACTTATCTTTCTTTGATATTTCTTGTGGATTGAGGCAGATGACTCATTTGTCTTGATAGTCCTTGATTGCCTTTTCCATTATGTTTTCCTGATTTCTTTTTAATTCTTTTATGATCTTTGAAATTAACACAGTGAATTCTTGGTTTCTTAAAGTCTTGCTGCAACACGCTTTGCAGTTCATGTACATCCCATTTATCCTTCATAGTGTTATAACATATTTGGAATGAACCATACCGAGGAGGCAAGGAACTTATGATGAATTGAATTAGAAAATTCTCATTAATCTTTAATCCCATAGATTTTAATTTCACCACTATGTTTGTCATTCCAAATACATGCTCATGCATGGTATGAGAACCATCAAATTTCATGGCTAAATGTCCCAGTCAGTGATTTATCAGAAGAATAATAGAGCGTCTTTCCACAAATTTCATAAATTCTTTATAACTTTTAGTTTTAAGAAGTGTGAACTTAATGTTTTTTGCTACTATCATCCACATAAACATTAGGTTTAGTCTGTTTGATCTCTCCCAAGCATTATGAAATGTTTTCTAGTCAGTGCTGCTTGCATCAGTAAGAGCAGCATGTTTCTCATGTAAGATAGCCAAGTCAAGATCCAAAACATTGAGATGAAACTGGACTTGCTCCCATCATTTAGAGAAATTAAGCCCAATAGATTTGACAATAGGCACAACTTGTGAATGAAAAGAAATTGAAATAAAAGCTACAACCAATATATAAAACATTCTTGTGCATTAATAATTTGAGTAATAAAACTAATGGAATACTCAAAATCATACAGAATTATTGAATATTAATACATATTGAAGTTCTCCTTTGGGTATATATGTAAATTGATGCGAATGATGCTCAAATTGATATCACTTATTTATTGATGGGAATCATGCTACAACAATATGTAAATATATGTAAATTGATGGAAATAAAGGTACAATAGCATGTGAATGATGCTCAAATTGATATCACATAATTGGCAACTTACACACTTCAATTAAATATATTTGCAATCTTTGGATACACTGAACATACTCAAATAAGCTTATTATTTTGCCACAATAACGTTCATAATTATAAAGTGATTAATCAACCCTTGGGTGATTCATAATGACTTATAACAATGAATTTGAATGCACTCTAAATTTATCAAAATATCATAATGTCATTTCACTTAAAAGCATCACATGAATATGAGTGATTGAAACTATTTAATTTGATATCTATAAGAACTTTCTAATGCGGTCACTTTGGCAACTAACAAATTTTACATTATATAGACATCTTGATTCAACAATAATAAAACTATATAATTGAAACCACTTAAGATTTAATAATTTAACAAAACAACATCTTTGATGTTTTCAATCGTTTAATATAACCCAAACAACACAGTAATAAACAAGAAACATTATTGCACATAATCCATTACAAACAAAAACAGTGATCTATGCGAATTTTGTTTATAGGAAATAAATATGGATTGAAGAAAAAAATTACAACATGGAAAATAATATATCTAAATCAACATAGAAAATTGTAGTAATTGGGTTTGATCCAAATCGCATGTAGAAGTATACAGGAAGAACTTAAATTTTCTTTTTTAAGATCACATATAATCATAAATCGCAATCCATAAATAAAGTATCAAAAGCCCTTCATTGTTTCAGAAATTGCATATATGTTGTGCAATGGAAATATACACGATTGAAAAAAAAGTTTTATCTGAAATATACTAAATACACAGAAAATTGCATGCTCTAAAATTGCTCTAATATCACATGTAATTGAGATCTATGCGGATCATAAAAAACTAATATCATATACATTGTAATCCGCAAGGATCTTTATAACAAATGTTCTTCATGAGTAGTTAGAGAGCATAGATCCATAGTTGCGATCTTCTGAGTGATTTCAGGAGATTGTATTCTTCCTCTTGGCCCCTTTGATTGGCCTTTTGATGCGGATGAATGAGCTGCTCTTGAAATTAAGGAGTTACTTAGGGCAGAGGCAGGCCGACTCCATTTAGGGTTTTATTAACGTACATATGCCTTCCATCAAGGCTATAATAGGAATTTTACCTTTATCTAATTAATTTACAATCAGATTTATTCTTTAATATTATTAAACCATTAACACACTTTAGCCATAATTAGGAAATTGAAATAAATCTAGCATTTATATGGAATTAAATATGATGTTTATGTGGAATTAAAGATAACATGTAAATGAATTAAATCTCGCATTTACATAGAATAAAATCTAACATCTATGGGCATCAGTAGAGCTCTGTTGGTAGAAATTACACTACAAATTGTCTTTTAGACATTATATTTGGCTAATAATTCTGATTAATTTTGGCTGAATATATTTGCAAATCATTTAAATTATTCATTTTTGCATAATTATATAATTAACGTCTATTATTATTATTTTTAATTGTAAAATTCGAATGAAGCTATTATATCGTAATTAATAAATGAAAAATATAAATATGTACATATCAGTAATTTTAATACTGAAAAATATGAGATCTTATTTTTTGATTTAATATTATAATATCTTTGATTTGTATGCCCATAATAGCACAAGCTGTAATGGCCTTGTAAGTAAGCACGTGAAAGGATTTGGCTAATAGGAGATTTCACTCTCATATCCAGGCTTGAATTTAAAAGACCTGACTATATGCAATCAATTACACAAAGCATCTCTTTGAATTCCTTAGCAATTAAATACAAAAGGGTTTCTTTCATGAAAAGAAAATGTAAGTCTATCACAAGTGTTATAGCACGAAGCTTGTAGGAAGAGACAACATTTCTGGTTAGAGGCATTATGCATCTCTTTGTTCGTTTGAGCAGAGTAGAGTAAGTTCAATGCCAGTGTTTGAAGTTTCAAATATGCAAGACAGATAGGCACAATATATGTTGAGGGTATATCTTGCATCTTTGCACCTTAAGGCGGCTAGAACTATTGTTCTAATGATTGCCCTTGCGCCTCTTTTCATCAATCCCCCGAGCATGAGTGAAAGGGATTTAGGAGCTGGTCCAGTCGTTACCGCTACAGTGTCTGGATGCTTTTTAATAGCAGAAGTTCTGAAGTTTACTATCTCGAGCTTCACCATCTGTAATGACCCTAGGTCATTTATAAGGTAAACATTAATTTCCCGTAATATTCAGATTCGTTAAAACCTTCCGCAAATTTCAGTTTCCCGTTAAAACTCCCGCTAAAACTTGATTTTAAGCACCAGAAGACCGCTCGATTTCCTCACTGCTTTCTCTCGACTCTCCCCTCTTCTATTCCACTCAAGCCATAGGAACGCACCTGAGCCGACGACCAGCCGTAATACCCGATCGTCTCCCCCTGTGCTTGATCCTCCTTCCGCTCTGCACCTAGAGACGGACGTCAGAAGCTCGTAGCGATCGACCTCTGCTTGCGTGCGATTGCCTTCACCGAATCAACGCTGCGCCGACTTCTTCCGTCTCCATTCTAATGTCAATCGCTCGATCCTCTGCGTCTGTGCGCTCGACTCCACGCTCGACGTATGGTAAGAGCTCCTCTGTTTGATTCTCCCAAAAAGGATAATATATATATGTATATATATATATATAAATATATATATATATATAATAATAATAATAATAATAAAATTAGAATTAATTCGACTTTAAGTTTTATGTTACGATTTTTATGAGTATAATTCAGTTAATCTATTGTATGCTTGATCAAAAGTGAAGCATATATTTTCGTGCATTAGTAGCAAATCCTAAATGTCTAATCTCAGCTTTGGTTTAATCATTAAATCATTCTATTAAAAGATTTATGAAATAGAATTTGATATTAATGTATGCTTATGTTGAAACTATAAATTGGGTGAGTGCTATGCTATGTCACCTGCAACTAAAATTTTATATGAGAGTGTGTTAGACTAGGAAAATCTATGCAATATCCTAACTCTTAGTTAATGTAATTTGATATATTTTCTAACCTATAAAACTTTGCATTCAAATTATGCATGAAATTGGGAACAAAATTAGGAGTTTTAAGAAAACATTGTTTAGTCTAAAATTCTTCCTATGATTGAGATTTTAAGCAGGTAAATTTAAAATCAAGTTTAGGAACCAGAATGTAAGTTTTAAATCTTATAAAGAGGCCATTGCAAAGTTTAATAAGATCTCAATTATAAATTTTGCAGACACATTAAAATTGTGAGTGAATCGTCTTGAATAAGTCAAACACGAAAGGTACACTGGATATTATTTTAATACTTTTTACTATCATTTCCTGCTTAAGCATCGCTTTGAGCTTATTTTGTATTGCTATTTAACGCGTTATTCTTATTACTAATGATGTAAGAGAAACAAAATGATATTTATGTATCTTGTGAATGTTGCAAGAAGGGTTCCGAAATAGAGCATGAATAGGTTAGGGATAAGGTTAGTCCTCGAGAGCTATAAGGGTGCTATCTTGAGTCTTTGAGGGGGCCCAAGTGAAGGTTATGCTTAAATGCATGTTTATTGCCATTTGGAGCCTTTAAGGGGGCCTAGGTGAAGGTTTATGCTTAAATGTATATGAACCCAGCCTCATGGTTCTGGCTTTGCCCATCAGAACTGCTTTCATTGCTTCATAATATCATAGACATAAACATAAACATGAACTTTTATGCGATTATTGCTTTTTCGTTTGAAAATTTGGCATGTGACAAGATAATATTTATTTTGCAGGAGTTATGATTATCTTTTTGCTATAAATTATATTTTCTTGCAATTATATCATTTTTGTCTTTCGCTTTTGCGTAAAGTATATTTTTAATATCCTTTATATTTAGAATGTGCACTAGGCATTTTTTTTATAATGCCATATCAGATACAGTTGGAGGAAGCTGATATAGTTTAAAGGCATGATGCGATAAATTAACGGATTCTAACTGCCCCTTTAAGGGATAATTATTTTTGTATAATGAAAATTATGTAATAAATTCTGTATATTGTTGTACTTTAAATTAAATGAATGCTATTTCTTACATTTGAATAGTTTTGGATATGTTTAACTGTTATTTTACCTAACTGCCAATATGATCCTGCGGAAAGATGCATCCGATGTTAAATTGGTTGTTACCAACCTAACATGGGTCATCACACCATCTATTGCCTATGTGCCTCTTTTCATTTGATGCATCTTGTTAATGTTTAGACTTGTTCTTGCAGGAAATCTTGGAAAAGAGTGTTTTTAAAAGTTTTCTTAATAAAGTTGAAAGATTCATATAAAGGATGATCCTTGTTTTATAAATTTGTGACCTAGCTATTATTTACTTATTCTGAAATAACCATATGGCATAAGCTTCACTTCTTATTATACAAGGATTCGTAAAACAAGTCATGGATATATTGGATAAGTTACAGATTTATAAAACAAGGATCTACCTTTTGTTTTCATGAGACAGAGAGAATTTGTTTTACGATAACTACTTTTGAATAAAAAGAGAGATGTTCTATGTGATTATTTGCAAAGAGACATGTTTTCAATTCGAGCTTGCCCATGAAAGCAAGATCTCTTGGTCAACAAATACTTTCATGTGCTAACTTACTGGATCACTACAGCCCAAATTATTGTGTACTCATTCAAACCTAAAACACATTAATAATATTGAATTAGGAAATAAATCTCAAACACTTTTTAGCATTGAAACTATTGATATTTAAATATTTAAACTTGTTTTTTTTTTTACTTGAAAATAGTAGCATCATTCCAATGTTATAAAAATGTAAATAATAAAATCAATATAAATAATATAGATATAAATAATTTAAATGTTTTGCAAATACATTCTTCCAATTTAATTATTAATCAATCAAATGTTATGTTTAAAAGACCAATTGGTTACACAGTTTTACCTACAAGCCCATGACTTCCAATGATGTAAAGATAGATTTTGGACAGCTTGCTTTTCCCTAAAATAGTGCTGTTTCCCATAGACGACACCATGGATGTTAACATGGGTTTTTGTTGGACAACCAAGTTGCAAGCAATAAATGACATAATGATTGGGGAAGTCATGGGATTGGGCATCGAAGAGTAGCCAAGAAGTTAGGAAGGTGAGAAAATTTGATTAGCTTAGTCTTGCTTAAATATATTATTGGTAACCAGCTAGTTATAATAAACACAATAAAGAGTAAAAGTGAAATGGCATAGTAGCAATACCACATAACTAGGTGGTTCATACGGAAGTGGTTGACATATGTTCACTATTTGCAGTTCTCTTGGGTGGGAGTTCATTATAATGTTCTTTGAGGGTTGCAACACTTTGAGTATTTTCTTTATTAACCTTAGGCCATTACAATGGAATGATTCTCTTGAAGCTTAACGATATTAAGGAAAATATGAATATTTACTGTTTGGTGGTTAAACCCTTACCAGGGCTAGCTTCGAGTCGAGTTTGAGTCTAGTCAGTCCATACTCGAACTCGACTCGAACTTGTTTGAGTTCGAGCCGAGTTCTAGGCGAGTTCGTGTCGAGTTCGAGTCATTTCGAGTAATTTTAAACAGGGTTCGAGTCAAGACGTATGACTCAAATTTTTTTGAGTCGAGTCAAAATATCTCGAGCTCAAGTCAAATCGAGTTAGAATTTCGAGTCTTGGGTCAAATTGCAAGCTCTAACTCTTATCCAACTATTTATTCATTTTTTTGTAGATGAGGATGACAAGGTAAGTAAGGTTAGATTGAGAAGTCTCAAGAAAGGTTTGCATCAACCTCCTATTTATTGGCTCGTTGACTTGCTATTTGATGACACATGGGTACAAAATGATTGAATTGGTCAGCTGAGGTTTTGGGTTGCAGGAACTAGGCATGTAGTGGTTTTTGGCTGGCTGGTGTTGCTGCTCAATAACCCCATTCTGCAGAATATTTGAGATTCTGACGTTATTTTGCAGTGACTCTAACGGTCAACATTAATTTACAACTGGTATGCAGTAAGGTCCTTGCCAGTTCATTGGACACGATTGATTGGGGTTCTCGATGCATTGTCAGCGGATATGTTGTCAGAGCGTTGAGTCGAGTTCTTGGTATTTGGGTTCTGGAAAGGCGTAACTCCGTCGACAGGCTGATGTGCAAACGATTCAGATTCAATGCAAAATTCTAGGGGGTAATATATTGTGCAAGGAAAAGTGAACTTTCCTCTACAAAGTATAGTAGTGTTCCTCTCTCGCGATATATTTCATTAATGATATTAGGCCCAAGTGTGTCGAACTATGTATGGCAGTTTTCATGCTTAGCCTTCATAATATCTTGGCTGGGCAGACCCAACTTTTTTTCCACTTTAAATTCATGCCCAAAACTCAATCAAATTTGGGTTTACCTTGGTGTTCATCTTATTCCATATGGGAGGTTTTAAATTATGAAACATTGGCCTCAATATTTTGTATGTAATTTTTGGTTGATAGAAAATCAATTCACTAATTCAGCTCTAGTTAATTGGATGTATTAGTCTTGTTTCTAGGTTTGTAAGAATTTTTTAAACTGTGTTATGTGAATTGTTTTTAAGTTTATCACACATGTTAAATGTCTATATGTTACAAGATATACATTTTGTTACTCTTAATCTACTAATTTAGAAAATAGTGATTTAAATTAAGTTTAATGGATGCCTTAATAAAGAGAGTGATTTTTATTAAATTTAAAACCTCTGAAACCGTTGGCTCTAACTCTTATTATGTCATTTTTTGGAAATTAAGCATCTTATGCTTCAATTAGTTTTATCAAGTGCATTTAACATGCATATACAGATGCACATATGCTTATATATATATATACCACTCTCTGGCAATATTACATTAACATCTGAATCCTCCCAAGCATTTTTCTTTGCATGGCACACACCGCTTTAGAAAGTATATGGAGCAATCCATCTTTGCTTCACTGTTCTCGTATTAGAAAGGGGGAAGAGTGAAAAATCTTTCTTCTCCAATAGGTCTTAAAAATTATCCTAGTTATTTTCTTGAACTTTGTGCTTGAAGAAAAAAATGAGGGATTTTAGGGAAATTACTGGTTTTCTACGTTAAAGGAGAATGTGTAAGAAAAAAATTCATTTTTCCTCTTTGACATTTTCTGCAAATTTGCTAAATGGATTTCCATAAATTGCTTTGAAAGAAAGATTTTGGAAAAGGATCATACATATATTGTCACAAGGGAGGACATCAACTTGATGATGATTCTCCAAATATGACTGATCACTGATCACTGATAATACCTAAAGCAAAACAAAATCACTTATATTTAAGTGTTTTCTTAACTAATTTATATCTAAATGGAAAAAAGGCAGGATTGTATTGGTTTCAAATTTTGGATTTAGGAGATGTATACGGCCATCATTGATATTGAAAAATTTGATGGAGTTCTCTATTGAAGTAGAGAGGGCTCCATTGATCACATTAAAGGGAAGGGCTATTGAGTTCCAGTGTGATGGTGGAAGAGGATATAAGAGTCAATGCTGTTCTCTGTGAGGAAAGAAGCGATTATACATCAACACTTGTGAGGCGGGGGCTGTGATTTTGATTGTGGGAATAAAATGTTATGGATATGTGAGGGAGAAGCTAATACTTGGGCTTGCTTCACTGCTTCATTTCATGTGTAGAGAAACTCTAGGCAAGTCAAATCATTTTACCATGCTTCTCTTCTTTTGTGTTTGAACCTTCACAGAGAATTATAGAGAATTTGCTTGTCTATGGTTTTTATTAGAAAAATTAAATGTTGCTTGAGACTACAAAATATGAGGCTAACATTTTTCTTGATGATTCTTAAGTAACAAAGATTAAAGAATGATGAGTCTCAAATAAGGCAAACTTTCAGCCTATGAACATTGGATTTCTGTCATTGGGTTCATCAGAAGCTCTCTGCTACTAGTTCATCAACCACAAGGCTAGAAAACCATTCACAAAAAAAAAAACTTAAAGTTTATGGTTATAACACAACATACTCAAGTTGTTCTTCATAAACATGATTTTGTTATTATCATCATCATGTAAGATTGCATTGCTCATGCTCAATTGTATGGGGGGACAAAATCTAACTAATAGCAACATAAAACAATTGGTTCATCAGAGTTTAGTCATTTTATCAATGTGGTGGTTTGATTGTCAATTTTATTAATTGGTGAATTCAT
Source organism: Gastrodia elata (assembly GCA_016760335.1). Lineage (NCBI taxonomy): Eukaryota > Viridiplantae > Streptophyta > Magnoliopsida > Asparagales > Orchidaceae > Gastrodia > Gastrodia elata. Next base: position 18,318,455 of record CM028681.1, read on the forward strand.
TTGTAAATAGAGATTTCTTGCAATCAATCAAGTCATCCTGAAGAAATTTTTGTGTAAACCAAGAAACATTTAACATGCTGGGTTTTTGGAGGTGAGGTGCTGTGGTTTCCAATCATGGTTAAGGGCATGCATTTCAGTTTTCTATTCATAGCGGGTCTTGTAGTGCTTCATGTTAAGTCAGACGTCTAAAAACATGTGACAATGATATTATAAAGCGCTGAAATCCAGTATGCAGACAGTTGAAGATCATATAATACTTGATATGGTGATACTATCTTTTGCCATTTCAGCTAGAAATAAGTAGGTGATCAGGTGTCATAGCCTATCTCAGCGTGACATGAATCATGTTCGCTTATCTTGGGGCAGGAGGGTAACTTAGATTTGATTTTTATTTTTAATTATCATTTGATGATTCCCAATGACACTGTTCTCCAAATTAAGATTAATTATGGAAGAGGATTATGGAATTTCAAGTTCATATTTTGTACCACAGAGCCATGAAATATCATTAGAGTGCATTGATGTTTACACATTATGATGCCGATTTCAACTAGAGTTTATATTTTAATAATCATGAAATTTTAACAAAATTTTGCTTTATAATGGTTATTTCTCCTTATATTTCTGATTGTCTTTCTTGAACTGACAGGGTTCAAGGCTCTTGGAAAGCAACTTCATTAACAACACATCCATGGTTTTTGGACAATGTTTAAGAGTACGTGTTGTTTTACCGTTATTTTATTAAAAAACCTGGGAGTAACCATTCTGTTAATTTTTTCCTTGTATCAGTCATTGTTAGAACACCAGAAAAACTCGAAGAAGCCAATCGAGAAACACTTCAAGAACTCATTGGTATTGGTTCTTCTAATATTTGTATTTTCTTTTTTTCTAATTTATCTTTTATTTATACTTCACCATTTCCAGAATTCTTTTTCTTGTTAAATTTGGTTTCTTATTAAAAATATTTCATATTACTTAATTAGCTGCTGTTTTTCAATGTCTTTAAATAAATGTTGTTTTATGAAGAACAAAAAAAAGAATCTTCACTTTCATAAGTTGTGGTTTTTAAGACAGTCTCAAGTGCTTATTTTAAATTTTGACATTGTTAGTTGACTCGGTATTTGCAAGATTACATGGAAGGAAAAAAGAGAATGACTCTGGTATGTTTACATAGTCATATATCGCTTTGCCCTTAACATATTGCTTACTATTGTAAATTTCAATATTCAAACTAGACACATGTTCACTTATATTGTTGTCAAATCAGGCTTTTCAAGTCTTACTAGTCTTCTGATGTTGTTTTTATGTTTGAGTGATTCTTTTTATTCTTAGCCGAATAAAATAATTGTTTCTTAGGGGATGTTTGGTGTAATTAGAGGAAGTTTTTAAATAATGTTTAGTGCTTTCATGTTAAATAATTACTTGGAGATTTTGTATTGAAATAATTCAATTGTTTACGTTTAGTTTAGGGTATATATTTATCATGTAAGACCTCAAAATATTGCGGTAATCAGTCACCACTCATGAGTGGATTTATGAAGATGATTGTTGCTGAGGAAGTCTAGGTATAGCTGTAGTCAGCAGGCTGAGTTGATGAGGGCTGTTAATGGCCAAATTCTTGGGGCCCTGGAAGGGTGGAGATCTATGCAGATAAGTCGGTTGTGAGATCATGAATAGGTGTTAGCAAGGAGAATGGTGTCCATGTGTGTGTGTGCATGCTTTAAATTGATGTTTATTTGATTTGAGTATTTTAATAAAGTAGGTGTTTGATGCTTTTGAATAATTGTTTTTCTCCAAAAATTTTCCATGATATTGTTTCTCTTGAGCAACCATAAAAGGTGAAATTTTACTGAAAAATTTTCTTTCCCATTACTTTTAACAAAACCAGAATCGCCTTAAAACATTTTTTTGCTTTTTGGATGTTAGAAAATCAAAATTCAGTCGAACAATTTGCTTCTATTTAGTGGAGGGCAAGCTATGTGATTCTACAGATTCTGGCATTTGGTGCTGTATACATTGGGCAAGGAAAATAACGAAATAGGAGGCATGCAATGTCTAGCTTTGACAATATATTCTTTATTAGTTTAAAGATCAAAACATTATAGAATGATTTGATTTTAATATAAATATTTTTTACTTTATTCCATAATTGGTGAAAATAATAAATAAATTGATCTTACTTTTTCACTTAATTTCTGTGTGCTACTTAGATTGGATGATTAAAATAATAGCATTGAGTAGAAATTATACCATTATTTGGAGGGTGTATTTCAGATTGAAAAATAATAATATTGACCATTATTGCATGCTATATTATGTTGATTGAGATTTTTGCTTATATGGCCTGTGGGATTTGAACTCATGACTTAGAATAATAAATTATGAGCCTCAACTACTGAGTTACAATACTATTCATATTGAGAACATAATATATATATATATATATATTTATTTGTAAGGACATTATTTATTTACAAATTCTAATATTTTTTCTCAAAACTTTATTAGAGAAAAATTGATTGTGTTAATCCACTATTTTTTTTTGTGAAATGCTCCTCATTTCATTTCTAGCATTTACTCGATTTTAACATCTTCAACTGCTTTGTGACCCTTGATCAATCTTGTCCGTGACTTCTCCGCCTCCTGCGTCTGCTGCTCACGCACGCGCAGAGCTTTCTTGCCTCCGTCTCCTATCATCACTTACGCACATTGTCGGGATTGTCTTTCCGTTTCCGCCTTCTGCATCAATGGCGCCATTTGCGAATATCGAACAATTACTTAAAACCGCTCGAAATTGTCGCTCACGTGAGCGACAATTTCTACGGCCTCTCTGACAACCGCCTACAACCGCCTACAACCGCAATCGCACGGTAACCACCCGATGATTGCACAACTGACTTGTGCTACCGCAAGTAGCACTGTGAAGTCGACCCCAGCTACATTTAAAAAAACAAGAAAAGAGATAAAATGAATAAAAAAAAGAAAATAAAAAAATGATACTAAAAAGTAAATTAATAATATATATCTAGGAAAAAGGTGCAGGTACAAGGAAGGTACATGTAATTGCTCCATGTTCCCTATACAACACACGTGTTCACTTGTTCTTTCATCCCTCCAACATACATTCAAATTAAACAATGTGCTTGGTGTTCCCAATATCTCGAAGAAATTCATTTCTATCAGTTGTTTTACATTTGACAACATTGTCTAGGTTTTCATCCTCTCTTTTGTGTTGTCAAGGATATTCACACGAAACAAGAACTCCACTGGGGCACGTTTATTAATGGCTTCTACACTCTCTCGGTACCCCCAGTTCATTCTCCAACCTTAGTCATATGGAGTCATTAGATCTTTGGCCTCGTCGTCTTGGTAATCCAGGTCTCAACAAGCTTCAACAACTTGTCGCATCTACAAATAATACTGAAGTCTCTTTCCACTTTCGTGCTTGTCACATGTCCAAACAACATCGTTTACATTTACCTTTGACTAATTCCTATTCATCTGCACCTCTACACCTTATTTTGTCTGATATTTGGGAGTCTGCCCCTATTACGTCATTGTTTGGTTATAGATATTATATCATTTTTATTGATGATTTTTCAAATTTACATGGGTGTATCCACACTAAAAAATCCTATGGGCTTGATGTTTTTTTGTTAAAAAATATGATTGAATAATGTCTTGCTTCCAAAATTATCACATTTCAATCTAATAGTGATGGTGAGAACAAAAAAGTTACCACCGCACTTGCTACCATTGGCATTCAACACCGGTTCTCAGCCCCATACACACCTGAGCAAAACGAAAAAGTTAAACAAAATTCCCGTCACATTATTGAAACTGGTCGTGCTTTACTCTTGCAAGCCAATCTCCCTTCCACCCTTTGGACTCATACTTTCCAAACAGCTACCCACCTCATCAATCGCCTACCCTACCCTTAGTTACATTATATGTCCTCATAAGATCCTTGCCTTGTGTTGACATAATTGCCAAGACAAGGCCTATATATGTTATTGTGTTGCTTCAAATAGGTTCTACATCTTGAGGCATGTCACCTTCCATGAAAATGACTTTCCATACAGTAGCCATCCTGATGAAGCCAGAGCACCTTAGCCTGCTAAACCACACCTCATTGTCCCAGTCCTGAACTGGGATCGCTTGAACCTTGTTGAGAACAACCCGCAGACCACAACACCTACCTTCACTAAATCCACTGACCATTGCATTGCTGCTCTCCCACACCACTATCCTTAGATGCCTCTTCAGTAGCTACAACTCTAGCATCTACCTCCACACCTGCCTCCTCTAATCCCATGTACCCCCCTCATCCATTTCGTAACACTCTCCCATTGCTCATCCGAGCTAAAACCGACAACCAGAAGCCCAAAGTCTACACTGCCACTGTTCCTTCTCCTCCTCTAGTGCCATTACATATCGCCAAGCGCTTAAAAATCCGCATTGGGTTCAAGCTTTGCAAGATGAGCTCTCAACTCTTCACAAAAGAAACACTTGGACTTTAGTACACCAGGACCAACAAACACTAATTTTGTCAGCTGCAAATGGCTTCAAGCTCAAATACAATTGTGATGGTTCCATTGCTATACACAAATCTCGTTTGGTCACTTGTGGCTTCACTCAAAAGGAGGGTATTGATTATTCTGAAACTTTTAGTCCAGTTGTCAAACCAGCCACCATGCGGTTGATACTCACTCTTCCACTTACCTTCAAGTGGAAAATCAGGCAGCTTGACTTCGACAATGCATTCCTAAATGGTGATCTTTAAGATACTATCTTCATGGAGCAACCATCTGCCTTCACTTCAACCGCTCATCCAGATCATGTTTGTCTTCTTCACCGAGCCCTCTATGGACTAAACAGTCACAGAGCTTGGCATTACAAGCTATCCTCGGCACTTGAATCTTTCGGTTTTCACAATGAATAAATGACACCTCTATGTTTAACTATCACCGTGTCTTCAACATCCTGGTTCTTCGTGTCTATGTTGAAATGCTTTATTTTTTCTTCAAAATTTTCATCCTAATTTATAATAATACAAAATTCTATCTCAATTAGCATCCTCTAGTTATAATTAGATCTATAACATGTAGTACTTAAAAACATCTTAATCCTATTACACTTACAAGCATTTGCAATATTTATATATACACATGGATTTATATATATATCAAATATGTTAACAATTAAATGATTTTTTATTATAGTAGTTTAGAATCAACAAATGTTTATATATATATATATATAATTTTTTTATTCTTTTTCTTTTTGTGTATGGTGTGGTAGCCCAGTGATTGAGGTTCAAGATTTATTATCTCAGGTTATGGGTTCAAATCCCACCGGCCTCACATAATATATATATATATATATATATATATATATTCTCTAACTGCAATTTTATTGATTTATCAAAAAGCTACAGATAGTTGTGGGTTTGGCTGAAAGACATTAAAAAATAAAATAAAAAAGGTAAAGCAAATTAAAAGCCAAACCAAAACCTAGAAAAAGGTTAACCCAATCAAAATGGATTACCAATTTAAGGAGAAGAAATATTCAACTTGGAGAATAAAATTATAGTTTGAAGACCATTCCAGCCATAACATCTTCGATCTTCAATAATCCATCCCAACAAAGCATAATCAGACCGGCATCAACAAGTATATAGCCGCATACGGCACAACCACCATAGCAGCAAAAATTCTGATGCAAACGCAGCATCAAGCAGCTCAAAATAGCTATGCAATCCTCCATGCCAATGAAGAATATTTTTCAGTGATGCAATGCAACAAATGGAGAAGAGTCTCATAAATTAAAAGGAATTTTAACACCAGAGGGAAGAATTCAACATTCGAGAAAATATGTTGCAGCCATGCAAAGTTTATAGTCAAATCTGGAACAAATGAAGAAACTGCCTAGAGCAGAAATTCGATAACAAGCATACCGACAACTTAAAGAACCAAACCTCTAGGCGTTCCAGAACATGCATATAATTAGGCATGATCTCAGCTAAATAGAGCTTCAAGCATGGGATCAAATGACATATAGTTGGGTCACAATAACTCCTATTGTGCTTCCCAACATTATGCCAAAGACTTCAAGAAGCATATGAAATCCGAACAACCATATCGGCAAAGTGCACATTTGTAATACAACATTCAACGCACCTCCATGCCATTGAAGAGTATTCAGTGTTCCAAAGCAATGAAGAAAAAGAAAGCTGTGCTTAATATAATTTGGAGTTTTGAACACTCAGCACAAAAGTCAATGTAAGCTTTAAAAGAAGCGGTGAAAATTATTCTGTTTCATCAATAACGAAAACTTAAAGATCAGCCTCATATTTATCTATACATATTAACAATTGAAAGCCTGAATATGGGGAAGTAATAAGGTTTAGCAACACAGATTGGTCTGAACTACATCCTGAAGATTTAAATAACAATCCCAAAACCAGAATGATTCCAGATATAAAGCTCAAAGAAACCGCCAGAAAAATCTAGATCGCACAAGAAATATGTGCAGAAGACAATATCTACAAAGTTCATGGAAAAAAGACTACCGATGAAGATCAACGACGTGATTTGGGGTGATTTGCAGATGGAAAGCCTGCGAATTGGAGAAGATCTCAAGGACATGAGAACATCAGACATCGTCTGCGACCTGCTATCGGAGAAGACCGCAAGGATGAGGATGACAACTAATTCAAACACCAAAACCCTATGGAGTCGGAGAAGATTTCAAGGATTGAAGGGCATCAGGCATTGCATGTGACCTGCTAATCACCCAAGAACAGCGCGTTAGGGCTACATCGTGTTTTGTCTTATATTTTAAATATCATTTATATATATATATATATATATATATATCATTAAAGTTAAGAAAGAAAACAATTAAATTCTTTGACTCAGTTCGTGTCTTAATATAACCAAAGGGATTGACAGGGAGATCACAAGGGTGAGATTGGCAGTGGAGGGAGAGGAAGAAGAAAGCTGCTGTTGTTGAAGGTTTCCCAGGGCTAGATCTACGAAAATTTTGATACTACTAAATAATTTTATTTTAAGTTTTTAATTAATTTCAGTAAAAAATTCAAATTAATTCTGGTATTTAGACTTCTGTCTTGTTTGCTCCAAAGTGTTAAGAATATTGATTAGTAATTTGGTGTTAAATTTTTAATCAACTAAATTTATTATATATTAATTTCTGAAGAAAAGAAATTTTGAGAATTCATAATTCTCAAGAATTTTTTTTAAAAATTTTAAAAAATGCAAAATTATTTGAAAAAATATACTCTTTTGAATGATTGGTTCCTTTCATTGGCTTGTGAAATATCTCTAGTTGCTTATATTATCAATTATGATTTCGTTTATAAATGAAATAGAAATTATTCTTTGCCTTGCAATTGAGCGCAGTGACATTTGCACAATCCTGAACTGTGTATGAACGCTTTGAAAGGTAAAATTTGCTAAAGTTGATCCGCAATTCTTTTAGGCTGACCAATTTAGCTCTAAACTATTTAACATGCCCAAATTAGTCCCAGGTTTTCAATTTGACTTCATTTTGGAGCTAATTTTAGATTACTCAGTTTAATAGTTTGGAGACTAAATTGGGCCATAGATTGTCAGTGCTAAATCTGTCACCATAAAATTTTGAGGAACAAAAATTTAGAAGCCACCCATAAATATTTAGAAAGCCATTCTCTCTTTTTTTCTTGCAGATATTAACTGTCAAAGCAGCACAGGAAGACTATATGGATACATCTTTCGTTCTGAGACAAGCATCTCCATACATGAAAATCAAGTAAAGCAGATAAGGATCAGTCTGTATATATTAATCTTTTTCTCCATCACTTTGAAATTGCAAATATAACTTATGTTTTTTAGCAATCAACATTAGGAACATTCCTGCAAAATAAAATGACTTTCTATAACTTTTCATAAATTAAGAAAATACCGAAAAGTAGCTCATATGAAGTGTCTCTTTTTACTAATTTATATCGCAAAATTTTAATATGAATTTATTAGGAAATTCAAATGATTGTTCAAAAGAGTTGTGCCATTACACAAATAAATATAGACTCATAATATCTCGCACCTCTTTCTTCGACCATAATTGATTTTAAATGATTCAAATTACAAGCATTTAAGATGCAAAAGTAATTATGAAAAACTAATATGAGAGTGAAATAAGTGGTTTTTCACAGGATGATAGATTTATTGTAGGAAAGATTAGTAATAATTAACCAGATCCATATTAGACATGGAGTAAAAGTTATTGTGGTATATAAGTAAATTATTAGGCCATACTATGTAAAATACTTTTGAAAATATCATATAATAGCCTCGTTAGACTTTATAGCTAAGCATGCTAATTGTGAGCACTTTACGTATTCTAATAACATGGGAATAGGCACTTTACAACCAGAGTCTGGTTGTAATTGGAGCACATCAAGCATTGAAAATAGTACTCCATCAACATGGAATATGATGTAAAGCTTTATTGCATTCAAAAGATATATATATATATATATATATATCAAATATTTTTATTCTGATTATGCTCTATAGATTTGAGTATAAATGATGAAATCAAGTATAAGAGAAAAGAAAATTATTAAAAGAAAGAGAACTTTCAATGCTTAATATAATAGAAAAGAAACTAATCCTGTCCAACAAGCACCTATCCAAAGAGAGACAATTTAAATATTATCAATGTCATTAAATTTCTATTGCAATTAAAAGATATAATCGTAAGGTAATGATTATCCAATCAGTTTGAAAGAGCCTGTTAAAATTTGACAATCATTTTGCAAAATAAACCTTAAAGATACCTTGCACTTATTAAAGCATAAACAAGAGAACGGGTCATACAATATGAATGACAAAACATGCATGATGCCCAAAGTATTAATTCAATAGTTAGAGTAAAATAGTGCCAAGATATGAAACTTGGAACTTTGTGACATGAATTGTCTATTTTTTATATTTATATTGTAGAAAATTTATATTTTTCTCATATGAACACAATTTTTTAATTAACAATCTGATTGTTTTGTTGCATACTCAACGTTAACTAATCAATCTCTTGTCATATTATTTTTTATTCATGTTGTCATTAGTTTATTTAACCATAATAACATAAACTATGATCAAGTAGTTCCACTACTCCAAGATACAATTATTTATAAGATTGATAACCCACTATCCTTGTAATAATTATAAGGTATATTGATGATTTACTTGTATATATATTTTAAAATAAAATTTCATCAAGAATTTTGTTGATTATATATTGGAATGTTCACATTACATTTATATGAACTTATTTTAACTCATGGCATATTTTAGGAAATATGGCCATAGCCTATGCATTTATAAATTAATATCAACAGTACAAAAATTCAACCGGTATCAAACTTCACGGTATCCTGCGCAAGGAGGTCCAAAAGCCACCTGGGGAGCACATCTTTCATGGCAAAAGAAAAATCACCCTGACGAGCATACCGAGCACAAAATTCCGCCTCCCGATTCACATCGTGCAATCGGCGGGAAAAGATAACACGATGAAAAACAAGCAAAAGGCAAGGTGATCGGCATGCCGTCTCCCCATCAGGAACGGAGAGTCCTCTACCAGAGACGCCTAAGTTTTTGAATCGCTCCCAGGCAGTCACCCTCGATGATGACGCCATCCGTATCCATCTTTATAGCCACAAGGGTCTGCCGCAGTATAGTCACTGCTTGAATCTCAGACTGAAGAGGAGACTGGTAGTTTAAGCTAGCTCTTGTAGCAACCAGTAACTGTCCGTCTGAGTCCCGAACCACAACAGCCCCAAAGGCAGGAAGCTCTCCGTAGCTATAGGAAGCATCTATGTTGGCCTTCAACCAATGGGTCAGGGGAGAGGGGGCACCATCTGCAGAAGGTATAAGGGCCCTGGTGGGCCGTGGAACCCTAGGAGTCGGACCCGTCATGCAGTACAGCATTGACCAAGAAATAGGACTCTCTGGGGCCCAAGACCATCTCCCACATGGTCGCGTACTGCCAAGACTGACCTCCTTTCTCCATATGATAGATCTAACTGGTTCGTCTCTAAGTAAAGTCATCAACCTGCCACTGCAGGCTCCCCTCCTCTTGCTGAGTGTGTCCCTAGATGACTGGCCAACCGTAACCCAAGAGTTTCCAAACTGCAGAGTCAGCCCGCTGCACTGTAGAGTCCTCACCCCTGCGGAGGTAGTGAAACTCCATTTCTCTCACCTAAAGGAGATCGGCTCTGCTGACAAAATTGAAGGTGAGGCGGGTAGCTAGGACAATCCTGCAAAGCCGCAGGTCTTTGATCCTGCGTCCACCAGACTTGAGCGGTCGACAGACCTTCTGCCACCTCACATAGTGTAGACCGCTACCCCTCACTCATTCTCAAAGGAATTTACGGAGGATAGCCTCAATGCTAGGGCGACATGAGTCTGGTATCGGCGCCACCCGCATCTGGAAGCTGGGAATCATTGCAAGTACTGACCTGATCAAGCACAATTTGCCAGCAGGGGAGAGGTGACTACTGATTCAGGAGCCCAACTTGTTACGAACCTGCTCTGTGATAGATGAAAATTTACTCTCCGCGGGCATTTGCCCGTAACTGTAACCCCAATGGATCTCTGGAAACCTAGCTGATTGTTACTCTGCACTGCCTTTAAACTGGGGTCTGTCAGCTTAAGACGATCTGTGTTTTGCGCGAGTTTCATAGACTGCTTGGTTCAACTCTCATACTCTGCCAGAATCCGTTGGACATCACGACCTGCTGCCACTGAAGCCGGTGCAAACAAAATCAAGTTGTCGGTGTACACGAGGTGAGAGAAGGTAGGCCCCCCGCTGACCAACTGAATGCCGATCGGACGACTGATCTGCTGTTACTGCCTAACTAGGAGGGAGAAGAGCTCCTAGCACAAAATGAATAGGTAAGTGGAGAGGGGGCATCCCTGCTAAAATCCTTTTCGCCCCAGTATCCAGGGAAGTCAATGCTCGCCCACCTGGACTGAGAACCTGGGGAACTCCACGCACTGCATGGCCCAATCCGTCCAACGCCGCGGAAAACCAAATCTCTGCAGAACCAAACGTAAGCAACCCCCACTCTATCCTGTCGTAAGCCTTCTCCATATCTACCTTGTTGGCCATATGATCGACCGTCGAAGTGGAGTATGAGAGACGAGTGAGGATCTCTTGGACCGTGAGACAGTTCTCGCTAACATGTCTCTCGGGAACAAAGGCACCCTGTTCTCGGGAGATCAAAGAAGTAAGCATTGTCGTAAGTCACATGACCAAGATCTTGGCCACCATCTTATAAACAGTGTTACACAAACTAATTAGGCAGAACTTCTTCAGTGTGGAGGCTCCCTTCTTTGGAATGAGGACTACTAGAATTTCACTCCAACGCTGTGGCATCTGGCCCAATTAAAGAAATGGTGAACGGCTGCCAGAGTATCGTCCAGAGTAATCCTCTAGTAGCCCGTAAAGAAAGAAGGGGTGTTGCCATCAATCCCAGGGGAACGATTGGGGTCATGGTCTCTCAGGGCTGCCCAGATTTTTGCGTCTGTGATCACACATTCGAGAGAGGCAGAGTCTGCGCCACCAAGTGTACGATTTGGAATTAGATCATTTGGGCAATCCCCTAAGGGACAACATGTGCTCCACTTCCAATGAAAAAACTCAAAAAATACCTGGTGAATCAGTGTGCGAGCACAGTGTTCGGGGTGAGCTTCCCTGACTCCTCCTGTAGCATGAGCACGGTGTTTGACTTATGACGCTGCATCGCAAGTCGCTTAAACGCTGTAGTGCACTGATCACCCTGAGTGAGCCACCGTGCCTTGGCTCACTGTTGCCACCATCTTGCAAATCTCGCCTCCAACTGAGGGAGCTTCTGCTTGATGGTCCGAAGCAACTGAACAAGCTCTGGGTCACTGCCCTTGTTCGTGACCATGTCCTCTGCCTGGAGCTGTGTCAATGTTGGCATGAGCTCCGTCTCTCTCCTCCTCAGGTCCATGACTGTGTTCCGTTCCCATCTCCATAGTGCCCGGAGAGTGCGAGCCATCTTGTGGTTGAGAACTGAGGATGGTGAGCCGCGAGACGGCCGGCCCCATGTCCTTTACTCCACAGAGTAGGCCTCCGGGTACTGTAGCCACGTGTCCTCGAACTTGTAACATGCATCGGGATTATGGAACCTGAGACAAGCATCCGGGGGAGGTGGTGCACAACTGCACCCGATAGAAAGTCTATCACCTCAGTGCTGAGAAGGAACTGATGTCATTTTTCCAGTAACCAAACACGAATGTCACTGATATCATTTTTCCAGTGACCTACGAATGTTACTGATATCATTTTTTCAGTAACAACCACGAGTGTCGCTGATGTAATTTTTCCAGTGACCCACGTATGAAAATAATGTTGGTTTCTAACAATCAACCAAGCATTTATATTACTGATGTCATTTTCCAATAACCCACAATATTTTCACGTTAGTTCCAAACAACCAACCAAGCTTCAAATGAATTTGACTCGAAGCAAATAAGCAAAATTAAGCATCAAATTATAAAAAGTAGTACATATCATATAATGGGTACCTTTGTTCTTTAAAATCCAAAGTTTGATAGTTCAATTTTGGATCTGCATTTAAATTTGGATATATTAATTAATTTTTTAATCCAATATTTTCGGAGTAATTTTTATCTTCACTTTGATTCTGTTTTTCTTTCATTTTCTTATTATGATTGAAATTCGATTTTTAAGTTACTGCGCTAGCAGCAATATTTATTATAGCATTATTATTATCATTGTTTAATAATATTGATAATAATAATGTACGAAAAAAAAGATAATGAAAACGACTGAATTGAAATTGAAAAATAGAGATAGTAGTCATTTTATAACACTCGTACTCTTATAATTAATGATTAACGTTAACAATAATAATGTAAATGACTAACTTTATCATATTTATTTTCATACTAATGAAATATTAAGTATATAAAAAGAAATATATAATAGTAAAATCTCCTCATTTCTACCTTTTTTTTACCTTGGTTAGAGTTGCCGCCGCAAAAAGGAGGGAGGCGGAACTTGGTTGAGGGAAGCCGGAGGGGTTGCCGAAGTGGGGAGGCCGGAGAGGGGGCTGGTTAGTTTGGAGGGTCCAAAAGGGTGATCGGGATACTTGCCGAGGCTGGGCTGGCTTCAGGGAGAGGGGGCTGGTTGGTGTGTGGGGAAGGTGAGGGAGTGGAGGGGGTTTAAATAGAGGAAGGGGGGAAAGAAGGAAGGAGCGTCGATAAGGTGGGGCCCTCATGGCGCTGAAGAGGCGGAGGCGTCCGCCTTTTGGCAATAGGAATTGGGGGGGCAGAAAATGATTTCTTAATGAAATTAAAAAATATTATTTAAAGTTAAAATTCTCGCAATTTTCTTTCGTTTGACGTCCAAAAATAACGAAACTTGATACCGAGGTGTGTTACGATGTAATGAACACTCTCGTGCCAAAAATTTTTGATTCGAATAAATATTTTATTTAATATTAATTTCTAAAGTTTTAAACTTCAAAAATTAATTTAGGTTGAATCGAGGATCCAAAATTGATGAAACTTCATGAACATTTTTTAAATAATGTACTCAGCATAATAACACGAAAATCGATGAATTCAGACACATATTTTAATATTCTTAATTTAATGAATTTAAAAAGTTCAGAAAAATAAAGCGGGAGTTTTCGTATTCTGGATTTTTCTCTAAATAGGGCATTTTGATCTAAAATTTTTTCTCGTCTAAGGGTATTTTTTGTTTGTACTAATTAGAAATTCCCTTGGATTCTGAAAGTGGCCAACAAATCCTGGGTCGTGAAAGTGGCCCGCATCTAGAACCTCCTGGAAGTCAGTCTGAGCAGTGGTGACTCTGAATGGGTTCCCACCGTACTTTTCATTCTGAGAGAGAACACAATTGAAGCCTCCGCCAAGTACAAGCGGGCACCCCTCCACCCGCACAGCAAGGATCGTCCGCCACAACTCTCTACTCATACAGATCAGTAGACGCGCAGACGTCGCCAAACGGTACCTCCACCGTGGTTCTTCCTGTAGGAATGACCTGCATCGGAGTATGCGGCAGGCTGCTGGATCGGTATGGTGGGCTTTCGGCTAGGCGAGCAGCGGCTAGACCTGAGGAGTGGGTTGGCCGAGCATGTGGCGTGGGCTGAGCATGTGGCGGAATGCCATGCTGTTGGGCTAGGACAGGGTCTGAGTGTGCTGGTCTTGGATTTGGTCTGAGTGAACTGGGCCAAAAGTTGATGATGTATTGGCCGAGTCTGAGGTGGGGTGGACTTGACCCGTGGGCTGGGCCATGCCCAGAGCAGAACGTTGAGCAAGGGCCTTCGCAATGTGGGTTGAGCCTGTACCGGGCAAGCGTGGGGCTGGGCCGAGCCTAGGAAGAGGTGGGCCACGGGCTTGGGGATTGGATTGCAAGTCAGACCTGGTAGGGCGTTCGAGCTAGTGGACCGAGCTAGGCGTGGGCTGCCCTGATCCGGGCTTAGAGGATGTGCGGGTGCATCTGGCTGAGAACGGGCTGCCAGCGCCAAATGCCGGGCCGGGATAAATTTCGGAGCTGCTGGGTGTGCATGCCAGGACTGTCCCGGACGTGGGCGACCTCTCGAAGGGTCACAGAGGCACAAAGCAGGATCCTTCCGTCATAGGGTCACAGAGGCACAAAGCAGGATCCTTCCGTCATAGGGTCACAGAGGCACAACCCAATCATCTTCCTTGGAAGTCATTGCCGGATTGGAGGCGGTCAATGGTGTTTGCATTTGTTGAGTCTCGCTTACTTGTCTTTGTTGGGTATTTTAGGCCGAGCCATCCTTGTGTTCAGATTTGCCACAATTTTTGCAACAAAATGAAATACCTTCATAAGAAATGCGCTGCATGAATATCCCATCAACTCCACGAATCTAAATAGAAGTGATAAGTTTATTTAGGAGATTGACTTCAATGCAAATGTGTGCGAATTCAGTTTTTTCCCCGTTGGCGGTGGTGTCATCCAAGCAAATTGGCTTGCCGATGGCAGCGACAAGACAGATTAGATTCACATTACTCTATAAATCAAGAGGCAAACCTTGCAATCGCACCCAAACCATGGTCATCCACCTTAGGTTCATGCTTGGCGTAAAAACTCAACACCCAATTGGCCAAACAAAGAACTTGGTCGCCAATGAATCAAGTTTCTCACGCAAACACCTTATCATTTGCTTGCTTATCCTCAAACTGCATTAGGAGGCAGTCCATATCACATTGCAGGGCTGGTCATTAAAATAAATTGTGCCTAATTTGTTCATACGAATCGTATTAACAAATTGCAATAATTCAGGTACGGGAATACAATTAACAAAGGAGAAGTTCAGAAATGTGTACCTAAAACAATATTATTATCTTTTGTGGCTTCCAGAGGCGTTAAAGCATATACTTGCGCAGGACCAGCAGGACGGTTGTTTACCTGCTTCCTGGGATAATTATGGGATTTAGGAGCTGAGGGCTGTTCTGGAGAAACTTCAGGTGCAGGTGCTAGCATTATTGCCAAATTTGGTTCTCTTGTTCAGCGGAGTTGCTTTAAACACTTGGTTCTTTTGAGATGGCTTCATCGGAACTCCATCCACTGTTTTCGTATCTGTACATTGATGGAACCTGTGGCCTGGTTGCCCACAATTGTAGCACTTATGGCCGAAGTGGTAACACTTGCCATATGGGTGAGGCCTATTACCGCCTTGAATTGGTTCAGCAGGGGGTGCAACTTCAAGTTGATAAACCTTTGCAGAGTTAGGTCTGTGCCTCTTAAAGGCTTCATGCTGCTTAGGAGTTGATTGCGCCTTTCGCTTGAGATCTTTTTCTGAATGGTGATGTTCAATCACCTTAGTTGATTTACTTAATCAAGATTTGGGTTAAGAGAGGAAAAATAATAACAATTAAGTCGTTGATTTATTTACTTTAATATTTATAGTCGTCATATGATTATGATTATGAATTAGAACTTGTTAAGTTCTAATGTTAACATTAAGGTCGTGAATCTGAGATTATACTCGATAGCTAGATATTGGAGATCCTAAACTTGTATCTTCTCAGAATAGTTAGTTGGATAAATTAGACAACAACAGATATCACATAAGTCTAGATTGAGTTAATTTATCCAACTATGTGATATCACAGAAGATCTGCCTGGTGTACCTCCTTCCAGAGAAGTCGAGTTCTCTATTGAATTAGCTCCGGGTACCCAGCCTATATCTAAAGTTCCGTACAAAATGACGCCTAAGGAACTTCAAGAACTCAACGAACAGTTGCAAGAGCTCTTGAATAAAAGTTTTATTAGGCCAAGTATGTCCCCCTTGGGGAGCACCCATTCTATTTGTAAAGAGAGGGATGGATCTATGCGAATGTGCATATATTATTGCGAACTAAATAAAGTCACAATAAAGAATAAATATCCATTGCCTAGAATTGATGATTTATTCGACCAGTTATCTGGAGCTGTCATATTTTCTAAGATTGACTTAAGGTGTGGATATCATCAATTGCGAGTAAAAGAGGATAATGTAGGAAAGACTGCTTTCCGTACTTGTTATGGTCATCTTGAATTCTTAGTAATGTCTTTTGGACTCACCAATGCGCTATCATTCTTCATGGATTTGATGCAGCGAGTTCTAAAGCCATATTTAGACAAATTTGTAATCGTCTTTATCGACAATATCCTCATTTATTCTTGAACCTTAAAAGATCATGAAGAACATCTGAGGTTAGTATTAGAAGCTTTGCGTGAATATCGGTTGTATGCCAAGTTCTCCAAGTGTGAATTTTGGCTTAAGTCCATTGCATTTTTGGGACATATAGTCGATGCCCAGGGTATTCGTGTAGATCAAAATAAAGTAAGCCCAATTCAGGACTGCGTGCAACCTAAGACAGTCACAAATATTAGAAGTTTCTTGGTACTAGCCAGATATTACAGGAAGTTTGTTCAGGACTTTTCCCAGATCGTTTCGCCTTTACCAAGTTAACCCAGAAAGCCGTTCCATTTATTTGGAGCCCTGAATGTGAGGAAGCATTTCAAACCTTGAAGAACACACTCTCTACCGCTCTAGTACTTGTTCTGCTCAAGGAAGGCTTTAACCACCAGGTATACACCGATGCCTCTGGAATTGGACTAGGTTGTGTGTTAATGCAAGAGGGTAAGATAATCGCTTACGCCTCTCGTCAGTTAAAACCCCATGAGAAAAATTATCCGGTTCATGATCTTGAACTTGCCGCTGTGATCTTTGCCTTAAAGATTTGGCGACACTATTTATAAGGAGTTCAATGTTCTATCTTCACAGATCATCAAAGTTTGAAGTATATCTTCACTTAAAGAGAATTAAATTATTGTCAAAGGAGATGGTTAGAACTCATTAGTGATTATGATCTTAGTATCCAGTATCATCCAGGAAAGGCAAATGTAGTGGCCGATGCTCTTAGTCGTCATGCTACTTTATTTTCCATAATCGCCTCCAGTTCTTTAGAACAAGAATTTCGTAACCTAGAGATTTCTCCAGTCGGTGGCAATATGCTAAGTTCGCTCTCAGCAAATATCAATGTAGAACCTACCTTTCTTAGAGATGTCTCTATCTCGCAGACCAAGGACAATGATTATCTGAAATTCAAAGCAGATATTGAAAGTGGTCGTCGTCATGAATTGCAAATGCGCAACGGCATAATTTATCAAGTATTTGTTTGTGGATTCCTAACTCCATGCCTCAAGCATGAAAACCATGAATTTGCTGAATTTGTTCCACCTTAGTTTTAACTCATTCACTATTACATGATAGGGGATGCGCCGGCCAAATAAACGCACCACTAACAAGCCTGTGAACTTAGTTCTCCTCTAAAGCTATCAGTAGCACCAATTTGGACACACGGAATTGTTTTAGGCAGAGTCCATACGTTATTCCTTAAATCTGCGGGTGAAATTCTGTTGAGACATACTGCGACCAAATATGCAACCCATTCACAGACTCATTTACTTCCACAGCATTCAACATAGATTACCTAAAGAAACACAATATAGAGGTTCTTTAGGCTCATTCAAATATCCTTAGAATGCGGCAACAAAAACTCAACTAACACGAAAGACTCCCAAATGTTGAAGAGTCGGTTCATAGACTTCTTACTAATAAGCATGTTGTCAAGAGCTTGGACTTGGGAAGAAACCATAATAAAGCTACTTTCTGTTGCACTTGCTCTTTGACTCGCCTCATACTGTCTTTATTGCAACAACTAAACCTCTCCTAATATTTCAAGAACTCAAATTGTTTCTATAGCTTTTAATAAACCCCTAACAGTCTAAAAGACTAGAACTGAGTCCTTCTCAGACATTACATTTACAATATGGCTTACTTCAAGCTGTTGATAGATAGTATATAATTGAAGCAATATTAAGAACATCTCATGACAAATACCCACTTTGAAGAGCTTGTTGATTGAGTCTCAATGCCATAGAGCAATCTAGAAGATGGCGAATTTGAGCATTGAAATGTGAAAATGTGGGCAACTCATTGATGTCAAAGAATGTTTGAAAATGCTGGAACAAATAAAACTGTGAAGGGCACTGTTGATGACTCTGTGAGAAAATCATGGATGGAAGTACATAGAATTGTAAGTCTAAATATAAGACTCGTGTCATTTGATATTGCTTGAATAACAACAAACATGTTAACACTTGGTTGAAAATACAACAACTGAAGAAGTAATGATCATAGTGTCACTCGAATGATTGGGGATGATAGGGTGCTTTTATTTATACGTAGAATTGGATGAAGAAGTGATACACTCATCAGCACCCAAATCATTTGTCTTGATGCGAACAACAATAAAAATAGCACTACCAGGAGATGACGAATGACTCAGAATATCATCACTCAAATATTGGTGTGATTTGGATAAACTAACCTCTTATGGTGGAATGACGTGAGATTGATTTGGTGATTTCAAGGGGGATCCATCTTGCATCAAGACATCCCTTTGATGAAAAGAAGGGAGATTGAATGATGCTCCGACAGGTGTGAGGTAGAATCAATGTTTTATATATATATATATATATGTGTGTGTGTGTGTCTATATATATATATAATGTATAAATAGGCAAAATAATGGCAAAGAAAGTTAGTATGAACAAAAAATAGGGGAAGAAAAATATTCCAATATCGTCCGAAAAGTTTGCAGAATTTTGCATTATACAGTGCGAGATTCGCTAATATACATCTGGAAAATGGATTAAAGTATGCAAAGGAGATCGAAAGGGTTTAGATTGCTCTAGGTGTCTGTGATAAACTCGAGCACCCATCTCAAAGATGGAAGCAAATGCATGTCTGATTCGGGATTTATGGAAGTGATTGATTCTCGTGGGAGTATATGCTGGAGCTATGAGGAAATGGAAGCCTGTCCCTAAGCACAAGAGAAAAGATGATGGTAGTGAAGCAATTTCTAAACATGTTCGGAAAGGTAAAGCTCCCATATGCTTGAAGTAAATGCCATAGAAATTACAAGGAGGCTGTTAGAGGGAGTAGCTTGTGTGAAGCCAAATTGGCAAGCAATTTTGCTAGTGTTGTACCCCTTTAGGATCGCAGATTCTTAATGCATATAGCACACCATCTTGGCTTAGTGCTAAAAATATACAGTGAGGCTTTGCCATTATCTCCACTAAATTTTATAAAGAAATAATTTTTCTTTTGCCTATATGGAGGTAGTTGGCTCTTGAAATGATCAATCATTAGGTATAGAACAAAGAAAAGCAGACAAACTGACTCATATCTATGATTGTACTTGCTCTAGCAACTCACATTATTAGAATAAAGCCTTGTTCACAAAATATGAAGGTTACTTAGAGCGCTAAGAGAATAAAGAATTTGAATTTGTACATATCCTTACAGAAAGTGTTACGGTACTGCAGGATCCTGGTGACAAAAGTTGGAAATGATGCTAGCCTAATTAGTCCTTTGTATATTTGAGTCAGGACCAATAAAATTTGACATAATCAATTGATTGCTTTGATTCGATCCCCAGATCAAGAACGACTAACATCATCTTAATTGCAAAGGTTCATTTAAGAATGACTATAATATCAATGCAAGGAAAGATGACACAAGATTGAAGTGTCTTGTCTAAAGCTAAAAGATGATAAGATCAAAAAGAGAGCATGAAAATGCAATTTAGGTGACTTCGTGGGGTCACATGATTATGTTAATGAATATTTGAACCAAAATAGATATATTTATTTCATATTACAAAGTTTATACAAGCATCCAAGATAAAGATTTTGATAGCCACAAATTAAATTGTCTTATTTAATCATTACAAGTCAAAATAAAAACACATCATATATGTTATTTCTCACATTCCATGCGAAAGGCTCCCCCTCGTACTAACAATCAAACTTAGTCTTGAATATATATAAGTGAAAACACGTATTAGATTGTGTATATTAAGATCTAATTTATCCTACTCTTATCCTTTTGCCAGTAATTCCTGAAGGATTATATAAATAACAAGGTTTCTTGTTTGCATTTTCTTAAATTCATATAAAGATAAAACAATAAGACAGATGATTGCTCAATTGATCTAAACCAAAATTAATAAATGAATGAATTTCAATAATGTAAATCTTAAGGTATGCAATAGTTTGACGTAAATATATTTTGATATCAAATTAACCATAAAGATATAGAGGCTAAAATTTTATTCCATAGGTACTATCAATTATGCATATTAACAAAAAAGTTATCTATATATTTTCTTTTGAAACACTCAAATTTTAATATATTCATGTGTTATGATTTACCACTCAAATGTTCATATCTCACCATATGACATTTTTATATTTTCATATCTTTCGACACCACAAGATTTTTATGCTCATACTTTATTTTTTATTGGGTTCTCATATAAAGAAATTTGACATTGCTATATGAGGATAAATAACATGCATGTATCTCTTTACATAAACTATGACACACCCTCCCCAGGTAGCGATATAAGTCTTCTTAACACCCAACATACAATGCTCCATCTTTAATATGCCTATTCAGACTTGTAAATTTTGCCATAGCGGAACTAAATCAATTTAAGGCCAAACTCACTCTCATGAGGCCATTCATTAGAACACATGCTTAATCATGCAATATAAGGTCACACGCCTCTTTAACATAATACCAATAATTCAATAATTTTATTTCACAACATGATGCTTGTGCATACATGTATTTAACAATTGAATAACTATGCATCAATCAATTAAAATAATAATTTTTCATATAACATAATTATTTTAACAATATGAGTGCAATATGCTATTTAAATCAGTAATTTAAAGACTATTATGAAGCATTAACTTGATTAAGAAATCAACACAATTTGATTATAATATTACCCAATCACATTTTTGAGTTTGAATGACTCACAACAAATGCAACATTTTAGGTATTCATTAAAACAAAAACAAAACTAGCAATTTACATGACAAAGTTCATGTGAGGACTCAGGTGTCGGGTCAGCAGGAGCTAATCCAGCACCGGTTATGTGAATAACATGTCCTCTAGTCGCATGATCATATTGAGTGATTTAAAAGACAAATATATATAGACATCAAACATAACTCTTTTGTTCATTAATTCACAAGTTTTGGATACAAAGATCATAATAAAAGAAAATCACAAATTTTTAAAATAATGTTAAAAAGCGGCAATCAGTATGAAGCAATATCAGCACTGCTAGGTTCTTAGCACCTTTTCTTGAGGATGAACTCCTGATCTGGGCACGTTTCAAAAGTGCGGGCATTTGAAAACCAGTTAGTCGTGAAATTAAGTACTGATAGATGCCATTTTTACAAATGTTAAATAATAAGCAAAATAAGCAATAATTTGACAGGAAATAACAGCTGTATAAAATTATCCCTGCAAATCTGTTTCAGATGCATTGAAACTTTAGCATAAAAGTAATTGTAGTCACAAAAATAAATATAGAATTTTGGCATTTGATATCTGAGGCAAAATATGATTTTATTGGTAAAGTATAAAATCGAAGAAAAGAGAGGTTCATTTTTATGTTACATATCCCAACTTCTCTCTATACCTGCCCCCTCAAAGGCTTATTAGTATAGACTTCATATGACTCCCGATGTCGGACAACCCCGTCCTAGCAGTTGTTTGATCAGACTAAAAATATATCAATATGGAACCCTTGCTACTCACTTATCCAAACTTGTTCATATATCATTTTATGTGATTTTGAAAAGTATTTTTATCAATTTGTGCGATGCTAAGCGAAAAAAGCATATTAAACAAGAGTGACAGTTCGCTCAGCCTACAATTAGGTTTTTGATATTTTAAATTAATCTTTCTAGCCAATATTATTATCTTTGTTTCTATTATGTTTCTCTTTCATTTTCTCAATTTTGATAGAAGTTCATATATTTTTAGTTACTGATGTGGCAATAATATTTATAATAGAATTATTATTATAATTTTAATAATAATAATGATAATAATAATGTATAAAAAAAGGCATAATAGAAATGACTGTATAATTAATAATAGTCAGAATTAAAATGCCGGAATTGAAAATAATCAAATGGAAGTAATAATCATTTAATAACTTTTGTATTGTTCTCATTATTAATTAATGAGAACAATAATAATGTGAATGACTAATGTTTTTCATAATAATGAATATTAAGTATAATAAGAAAAATAACAAAATCTCTTCTCATTTTCTCTCCTTAATTTTCCTTCTCCTCTTACTTTGGTCAGAGTTGCCGGAAATATGGAGGGAGGCCGAACGTGGCGGAAGGCAGCCGACAGAATGTTGCCGGGACAACGGGGGCTAGATGGCCGGCAGTGTGGCTGGCTGTTGCTCGAGGGCTGGCAGGGAGCTGGGGAGGAAGGATGGCAGGGAGGGGCTGCTGTGAGGGGGAGAGCAAGAGCTGCTGTGAGGGAGGAGAAGGAGAGTTGGGGGGTATAAATAGAGAAGAGGGATTAGGAGGGGGATCAAGAGGGCTGGTCGCCCAATTTGGCCGACCATTTATGCTCCAAAATGGCGCAGGAAAGGTCCCTGGCGTGGAAGGTTCTGCGTTTGTAGGCGGAATGATTCCTTTCAGAATCATGGCGCAAGTTTAATTTTTTGCATTTTTCGCCGTTTGACGTACAAAAATAACGAAACTTGACACCGAGTAGTGTTATGATGTAACGAACACCCTTGCGCCAAAAATTTTCGATTCAGACAAATATTTTATTTTAATTAATTTCTAAAGTTTTGAAACTTCAAAAATTAATTGAGGCCGAACCGGTGCTCAAAATTCGAGCAGCTTTAAATATTATACTTAACATAATGACACGAAAATTGATGAATTTTGACATGTATTTAATTTTCTCAATTTATTGGATTTAAATAATTCAGAAAAATAAAACTGGAGTTTTTGTTATTCGAATTCTTCTAAATTAGAGCACTTTGATCCAAAAAATTATTTCTATCTAAAGGAAATTTTGTTTGCCCTAATTTGAAATCCTCAGGTCCTGATGTTTGAGGCAGGATATAAATTAATTTGAAAAAGTAACGACATAGGGTCGTTATAGTTCAATATTGCCATTCTAGTAGAAATCGATATGAAATAAGGAATACAACAAACATGATCAAATGCACGATGCTGTTTTGATTGGTTGGGCTGGGTTTTGGTGTCATTTTAGTCGCTTAGACAAGCTTGTACGCTCCCAAATGAACCGGGGAAGGCACCCACCAGGACTTGAAAGTACCCATCCATGGATTGCGGGGGCACTCATGAACTCCTAAAAAGTTTATTTTATCGCTTTAATCTTCTTTCTAGCCTACAAATAGGAGGCTTTTTCCCATGATTCTAGCACACCAAAGAGCATCTAAATTTTTTCTTAGACATCTCCCAAGCTTTTTAAATTCGTTTCGTCTCTCTCTCAAAATTTAGGGTATTTTATAGTTTTTGGATATTGGTGAGTTTACTTCAAAACCTAGTGTTTAATTTCGTTCAAATTTTCAATTGGGTTGTGCAAGAAAGATTATGACAACTCCAGCCAAAACAAAGCTTTGTGAAAGAGGGTGACATTGACGATTTTGCTGCCAAAGTTTGTGAAGGAGGGATCTTGGTGCTCTGCCAAAACATGATTTTGAAGAGGGTTTTTATAGTTGCTCAATTATTAAAGCTTGTGGAGGGGTTATACAAGGCTTCTCCACATGCTTATGGATTAACAAATTAGCGACTTGTGTGCGAGTAATTTTGTGAAGGCAATAAATCTTTGAAAAGTGGACGTAGGGTTTTAGGTGTGCTTTTTCTATTATGCCAGTGTTCTTTAATTTTTGCTTTTACTATTGCTGTTTCCATATTTTATTAAAATATCTCAATCTCTCTCTAAAATATCTAAAGTTTTTTAAGTTTAATTTTAAATATGTTAGAGATTCGTTTCACCCCTCTTAGATAATACCACTTGGGTTATCTCAAAGTCAACAAGATCGACCACCAAATTGCCAGTCTTGGCATGCTTTCTCTTTTATTATGGTCTCCCTTCGATAATGCATCCCAGTGTGTCGACTTGTAGCTTAATCTGACAACTTATATCACTAATTTTTTGAATTTGGTGATCTTTGTATCGGTTTCTAAAAATCATTGAATTCAAATCTGAAATAATATTTAATGCAATGCATCAAGGGTTCTCATGTAAGTTACTATTTTGAAACCGGCTTGAGCTTTTATCCCTCGTGACAATTTTCACCTCTGTTTTATGTCATGCGTAGTTCAGTTTTGACAAAGTCATAGTTTTCCAGGCAAGCTTATAAGAATAAATGCAGTGAAATTTGAAACTCATTTGTGTAAACAAACCATAAACTTTAATAAACCTAATCTATTTTTTGTCTTCTTCTCCATGTATATGTACAGTGTTCTGTGAAAAGCATCGTTGGTTTCAGGGAACAAGCTTATAAGAACGTGAATGAACCTTGCTGGAAATTTTGAATGCTCTTTGTTCTTCTCAGATTATGATCTCATTTAATCTTAAATTGTGAATGCCAATATATGCAATTTTTTTAGTATGAGAAGATATGTTTTGATGTTTATCTATATGTAATGATGAATAGATTCATGGTTCTAGTATCCTTCTGATTGTTACTGTATAAAAGCTTTTACTTTGTATCTTATATAATAATACTGGATTCCATTTCAGATTTAATCATCTACATATGTATAATAATGCACCATGCCAGAAGAGAAAAGTTCAATTAGCTAAAACAGAGAGAAGTAAGAGGCGGAAAGTTAGTATATCTGAAGTTTCATTGGTAATTTTTGTTGTGTTTTTGTTACTTTCCAATATAATGCTAATATCAGTTATTTGCTGAAGACAATGATCGTGTTAGACATAAATACTCAAATTATTTATGGTATCTAATTTTGTTCTCTCTTTACTGTTTTCTTACTGTGTATATTCATGGTATATTTTATTTTAACTACTGAACATGTGCATCAATCGTTATACTTCTAAAATATCATTGATGTACTCTTATGATATATTTTTTCATAATATTATTTTCTGTTTGAAAATATCATTTTACTTTTAAAACTCTTTTTGTTTAGTTAGAAAATATAATTCCTGCAATTATTGAACAGTGTGTATCTTGTTTATGTTGGATTTAATTCGGTCAGATTATATTTCTTGTTTTCTTAAACTTGCTCGACTGGTTTGATTGTTAATTTGTAGGTTTGACTTAGAGTCAACATATTTGAATATTATTGTATCCCATGTATTAGTTCTTGGGTTTTAAGTGTTTATGAATTCACACATAATGTTTAATGTAAAAAATAGAAAAATTCTCCCATTTTATTTTGTAGTATGTTTTCTCTTTAATAGTATGGATTTGAACTGAAGAACCTTTAATCCAAGATACACATCATAGATCATCTATTCAATGCACATATGAGTGTTGATGCTTTAGGAAGAGAGTGTAGCAGGGGCAAAAGTGAGTTGTAAGAAATCTATAGCATATGGAATTTTCGGTTGCCAAGGCGATATATGTCATATTTCCTTGAATAATGTTGATTTTCGTTATAAAATCTCTTGGGTATTTATATTCAAACAACTTTAAGGTGAATATGTAAAATATAAAAATAGAACCATTTTTGAATTGTTTATTAGCTAATGATATTCTAGCGCATGATTCCCAAGGTAATCGTTGGGCTCAGCCTGAGCTTTGTTAGTTTGTGCAACTTTTTCTTTGGAATGGATCTTGGATTACTAGTAGTTTTTGTGCAAGCATAGATAACTTGGGTAGACTTTTCTGGGAGATTGACAGTAGCGAATTGCTTATGTTGCAAGTTCCTAGTTGCTAATGCTCAGTCGTTGGTCAAAGACCTAGTTGTGAGACCTTAATTAGTGTTGATCGTCTTGATAGGTGCTTGGAGACGAATTCATTGCTTTAACTCCAATTACAGCCCCCATCAATCGAAAATTGAACTCACTTTTGTGAATTAGGTCTAGTTAAGGAAATTATTAGATAGGAACCTTTGCAATGTATCATTTAGCTTTACATAATTGTGCCCCTTATGGTATAAGAAATATCTTTTTTCTTTTTGAGTTATTGGCTTATTCTTGGTAAAAAAACTGTGTTGGGTTTGCGTAGATTTTTTTGAAGGAGTGTTCGATAGCCAAAATGAAAGCGAATTTTGGTGAAATAAATTGGAAATGATTGGTAACAGAGGATACTATAAAATCAAACAAATAAAAGCAGGAAAACACAAGATAGATCCCAAGATTATTCACTCTTTGGGTTCTTGAAGGTTATTTACACTTTCATGAAAGACGACCATAGCCTATGCAAATATATATATATATATATCAAATATAAATCAATAGTAGAATGACTCAACCGGGATCAAACTCCACAATGTCATGTGCCAGGAGGTTCAAGAACCTCCCGGGAAGCACATCTCCCATAACAAAAGAAAAAGCACCTTGATGGGCGCACATAGCATAAAAATTCACCACCCAATTCGCACTGTGCGATATGTGGGAAAATATAGCACGACAAAAGTCGAGCAAGAAAGTGAGGTGATCTGCATGACGTTCTCTGCCTCGTGAACAGAGAGTCCTCTCCCAAAGACGTCCGTTATGCCGGCACCGATCAGGACGAAGGAACCCTCCCGTGCGACAGGATCGAGATAAAGTGGCTCGTTTGAGGTAGCTGCCTCATGCTCGAGCAGTCCATCTTCGACTCGCTAGGTGCACCTAGTGCTCTTAAAGGTTTTGCGAATGTGGTTGGCCTTGCTGCTAACATTGCAAAGACACCAGCTGGTCTCTTGGCCTTCATGGAGGCTTTTTCCTCAAGAACTGCAGAGATTCCACCTGCAAATTTTTCAAAAAAATAATGCTGAGCTACAAAAAATATTAGGTTTGATTGCTGATCATGTTCTTTAAATTGAAAATGCTGTAATGAATGTAGAATTGATGAAGGAGAACACTATGGGATTGCTACGGAACAACGCTCATCCATTACAAAAGAACCCATTCTCTCACTCTCTCTCAGGAAACTGCATGCCAACTGTAAGTCTCAATGCCTCAACAGTCACTGCAAGTTTTGAAAAAAAAACTGCAGCTAGGGAGTCCATTCCTTGCGAGCCCATCACTGATCAATTTGTTGGATTAAAGGTGGAAATTATAATGCATGAAGCAGATACTATACTCCAGCGAGCAAAACTTGAAGGCTCTCTTATCATCCGCCTTTTCGGAAGGCAAATTCCATATACAGTTGTAGTGAAAGAACTCAATTTACGATGGAGTAAATTTGGAAACTTTATGGTTCATGTTATCAAAGCAGATTGTCTCCTCGTCAAATCACTAATGCAGCGACATGTTTAAAAGTTCTCATCGGCGGTTCTTGATACATAGGTGGCCAAGTTCTCGGAATAGCGCAATGGGTGCCAAACTTCTTGCCAAGTATGAACGTGGGTTGGTCCTCTCCGGTTTGGATCTGAAAGGCGGATGGAGGAGGGTGTGCTCCAACAAGCTGCCGGGGTGTCAGCCTGGGTGACCCTCCAGTAGCCCGTAAATAAAGAGGGGTAATACCATCAATTCCCGGGGAACGGTTAAAGCCAAGGTCCCTCAATGCTGCCAAGATTTCTGCATTCGTGACCGTACATTCGAGAGCCAGAGTTTGTATCACTAGGTCTATGATCTGGAATCAGATCATTTGGGCAATCCCCTACGGGACAAGAAGTGCCCCACTTCCTTTGAAGAAACTCAAGAAAGAATCTGCTGCGGGCCTGAAGTGAACTTGTTGAACTTTACTTGTATTGTGAGCACGGTGTTCGACTTATGACGCTGCGTCGCAAGCCGTTAAAACACCGCGGTGCACCGGTGACCTTGAGAGAGCCACCGTGCCTTGGCTCAAGCTGCCACCAACTTGCCAGCCTTGCCTCCTCTTGAGAGAGCTCGTGTGTAGTGGCCCGGAGCAGCTGAACAAGCTCTGGGTCACCGCCCCTGTCCGAGATCACGTCTTCCGTCTGTACCTGCGTCAAAATCGCCGTGAGCTTCATCTCCCTCCTCAACTTCAGGAGCGTGTCTCGTCCCCTCTCCACAGTGCTCGAAGAGTGCGAGCCAACTTGTGGTTGGGAACTGAGGATGGCAAGCCGCGAGACGGCCGCTCCCAAGTTCTCTCCACCACAAAGAAGGCCTCCGGGTACTGTAGCCACGTGCCTTCAAACTTTTATAGCTCACCGGTACTCTGGAACCTGAGACAAGCATCTGTCAAGAAAATTGGGCAGCGATCATAAGCTTCCCGGGGAAAGTGTTGCACGACTGCATCCGGCAGAAGGTCCATCGCCTCCGTGTTGAGAAGGAATCGGTCCAGACGCTCCCAAATGAAGCGCGCACCCTCCTTGTTGTTGTTCCACGTGTAAGGTGGACCAACAAAGCCAGAGTCGTGAAGGTGGCACACCGTTCGCCACTAGCCGTATGTGCATCAATACAGATTGGCTTGCAAATCCTTGAAGCTATTTGGGTGAGGTTCTGGTTGCTTTACAAATCAAGTGGAAGGCCCGGAAGGCGGATCCAAACCAGAGTGGACCAACCCACGTCAATACTTGGCTAGAAGTTTGGCACCTATTGCGCTATATCAAGAACTTGGCCACCTACGTATTGAGGACTTTTGAACATGCTACGACTTTGGTGAATTTGACGAGGAGAGAATCTGCTTCGATTGCATGAATCGTAAAGTTTCCAAATTTATTTCATCGTAAATTGAGTTCTTTCACTATAACTGTATATGGAATTCGTCTTCCGAAAAGGCAGATGATAAGAGAGCCTTCAAGTTTTACCCGCTGGAGTATAATATCTGCTTCATGCATTATAATTTCTTCATTGAATCTAACAAATTGATCAGTAATGGGCTCGCAAGGAATGTACTATCAAGTTGCAGTTTTTTTTCAAAACATGCGATCACTGTTGAGGCATTAAGACGTACAATTGGCATGTAGTTTTCTGAGACAGAGATCAGGTTGTTTTTGTAACGGATGAGCGTTGTCTGGTAGCAACCCTATAGTGTTCTCCTTCATCAATTCTACATTCATTACAACATTTTCAATTTCAAGAACAAGATCAACAATCAAACATGATATTTTTTGCAGCTTAGCATTTTTTTTTGAAAAATCTAAAGGTGGAATCTCTGCAATTCTTAAGGATGAAGAAGTCTCCATGAAGGCCAAGAGACCACCTAGTAGTGCCTTTGCAATATCAGCCGCAAGGACAATCACAGTCGCAAAACCTTTAGGAGCACTAGGTGCACCTAGTCTAGTCAAAGATGGATTGCTCGAGCATGAGGCAGCTACCTTGGGCAAGCCACTTGATCTTGATCGCGACGCACGGGCGGGATCCTTCGAGCAGATCGGTGCTGGCGCAACGAGCGCATGTGCCTCCGCAGCCAAACGACCTAACAGACTGCGGATGGGACCTGTCGTCGCCGGTCGAACATCCACCGAGCCTAGTGTTGGCGAGGCCGCCACTTTTTCCCTACAAGAGGGATCCTTTATCACATCCGACGGCTACTTAGGGCAAGGAGGAGGAAGCTCCTTCCCTCCTTTCCCTCCTTTTTATCCTTCTCATATATGGAGGCATTCAAGAGAATCAGTCATGCGATGCTGTCGCAAGGTTTCTCGTGCTCCGTCACAAAGTTAATCACACTTTCAAGTCCTTCAATTGTGCACACATAAGGGTACAATAGATATTTACACCATTAAGAGCTCTCAAGTCTCTCTTTTCTCAGGAAGTAACATTCATTCACTATCTTTTTCAAATGACATGCATGCATATGTATAGTAGGCCAAAAACCCTAGGAGGCCTCTTTTTGTCGACGAGCCGACATTGCGCAATAAACGGCTTGCATATGCATGTGTGCGTGGAGGTGGATCTTTCAAATAAATTGTTATTGTCTTTTTCCATCCGGAGTAGACAAGGTATGTTCACTCAATTTGTCTTGTGAAGGTATCACAATCTTTTGCAAGTATCGTGGAATGGCGGGTCATAAAGAAGATCAATGACCACAAAACAGTATGGCCCAATGTTCCATCTACGGATCCAAATCAATGGATCATGGTGCAACGGAGGTGACCGCCGACGTCTAGCCGCCCACAGTTGAGAGTGGCCTCGAGGAACTTGAGGGGTCGCTCCCGCCTTCGAAGGCTGGCCCCACCCTGACAGCCTCCTTGGAACCAGAGCTGACCACATGCAGCTTTGCCACCGACGGCAGTGGTGCATCCTACACTGTCCGTCCCATTGATTATCACTTCTCGCTTTCATGTCCTCGCTATTGAGGAGGATGATTTGTCGTTGGAACCACCTGCCGCCACACTGCCTTTGCTCACTAGCCCGCAGCTCTTGCACCACACACAGAGTCCACCTCTCCATCAGCCTTGCCACCTTTTCTCTCCCGCCGAGTGCTGCATTGCAGATTCCCTAGGCCCACTTGCCTGGGCCCGTGTTGCAGCCCACTCTTCCTTCCCAAGACTTTACGTTCAAGAAACCCAAAGCACTCGCCGTCTTCCCAATGAACGACATCCTTGTGTGGAATTGTCACTGCGTGCGGAAGCCGACAACACGACACCACCTTCCACTGCTCATCTCGGAGCGCGAGCTGGGACTGATTGCTTTATTGGTGACTCGCGTGGAGTGTATCACTTGTCGAGATGCAGACCAACTCTTCGGGCGACATTGGAGCTTTGTGGTCTAGCCTTCTGCGGGACGTTCGGGAGGTCTCATTCTTGCTTGGCAAACTGACTTTTTGCAATGCGAGATCCATCTTTCCTGCAGCCAGGTGTTCCTTGCTACCATCACTCCGAGGTCGGGGAGCTTCTTTTAGTTTGGTCTCTCTTCAAGGTGCAGTCACGAACGCATAAATCTGGGAAGCCCTGTGGGATCTCGACCCCAACTATTCCCATGGAATTGATGGTATCACTCCCTATTTCTTTACGGGCTACTGGAGGGTCACCCAGGCTGACACCTTTGCAGAGCTGTTCACAATTTTTTTTTATGGTGGGCGGATGCCGCAGCACTGACATGACACACTAGTAGTTCTCATTCTAAAGGATAGGGGCCGCTACTCCAAGACAGTTCTGCCCTATCAGTCTGTGCAACATTGTTTATAAAGTGGTGGTCAACATCTTGGTCATCCGCCTTAAGACAGTGCTGCCCTCGTTGATCTCCCGAGAACAGGGTGCCTTTGATCACGGGAGACATGTCATTGAGAACTGCCTCACAGTCTAGGAGATCCTCATGCGGCTCTTATATTCCATCTCGATGACCGGTCACATGGCCATCAAGGTGGATATGGAGCAGGCTTACGACTGGATGGAGTGGGGATGCCTACGTTTAGTTATAGATAGATTTGGCTTCTCGCAGAGGTGGACGGATTGGTCCATGCAGTGTGTGGAATCCCCCATGTTCTTGGTCCTGGTTGGTGAGCATAAGCTTCCCTGGATAGTGGGGAGGAGAGGTCTTCAACAGGGATTCTTCCCCTCCCCTTACCTATTCATTATCTGCTTGGAGCTCTTTTCCCTCTTGGTCAAGCATCAGCGGATTAGACGCCCAATTGGTATCACTCTCGATCGGGGCGGTCTTAGCTTCTCTCACTCATGTACAAAGAAGATATGATACTGTTTTCCCCAGCTTTTGAGGCGTCAGGGAGAGAGGTGCAACAGATTTTGGCGGACTATGGTAGCTGAATTGGATAATCTGTGAACGCGTGCAGGTTATAGGTTGTCTTTAGCTGACAAGCCCTAGCCTATCGCCATCATATGATTGCGATTCGGCTGGGTTTCCGGAGAGGGTCATCACTCCGATATTTGGAAGTTACGATGACTGACCAACCTCTGCGCATAGCAGATTTTGCAGCAGTTATTGAGTAGGTCCGAGCTAGAATGGGCTAATGGAGCAGTTGCCACCTTTCTCTTACTGGCAGATTGTACTTGATCAGATCTGTGCTCGCCATGATCTCTAGCTATCTGATGTTGGTTGCCTCGATTCCGGACTCCTTCTCGGACATTAAGGCTATTCTCCGTAAGTTCCTTTTGGAAGGAGCAGATGGTAGTGGTCTGCACTACGTGATGTGGCAAAAGATCTGTTGACCGCTTGCGGCTAGTGGACTCGGGATCAAAGACTTGAGGCTGTGGAGGACTGTTCTTGTAGCCCACCACACTTTCAGTTATGTCAGCGCCACACTCGGTCAGTAGAGGAGAGTTTGTAGTAGCAGTTTGACGCCTTCACGAAGAGCCGGGCTTGCTAGATTTACAAAGCGGAGGTAGGCTACCGGCCTTGGCATTTTGCAGTTATGTGGGTGATGGCTCTGGGCTCTAGGGAGGCTTATTTCCCATGGCGATTACTCAGTGATGCCATTCCGACAAGGTTTTGGTTGTTCAATAGGGGACTCACTCAGTCCACGGCTTGTGTCTGGGGTTATGATATTAATGAGGACAGCGAGCCCTTCGTGGCCCACTGCAGTTACAAGAGGGTCATTCTAGAGACTTTTGTGTGTTGGGGCTTGCTGTCGGTCACTTTGACCTCCTGGGACCAGTTTATTGCTTTGTATTCAACTGCTACTGCGTCTCGCCACGGGCGTTCCATCTTTCAGGTTGTGGCCTACTACCTCTACCAGGCTCAGCGGAGTAGGACTAAGCGTTCTTACGGTAGTTCGTAGCCAACTCCGTTGGTTTGTGCTGGTTCGGTTTTCTCGATGATGGTCAGTGCTGGTCTGCGACTCAGGAGGCCACTTGCTCGCGGTTGTTGGAGCTCGTTTATACCCCTGTCTTCTCTCCAGGTTGAGATGCAGATGGTTACTATTTTGCTACATGCCCTCGGCCTAGTGACGCTGACTCTGATGGAGTCATCATAGAGGGCGATTATCTTGGAGCGATCCGGAGGTTCCAATGTCACTGGGCGACTATCTTGGAGCGATTCGGATAGCGAACCACATTCTTCTGCACTTTGCCCTAAATTTATAGCTTTAATTATTCATATCATATCTTATAAACATGCAAAGCCTCATATTTACATCAAGCTTTCACTTTTCATCTTTGGGTTTTGTGCACACGCTTTATTCCCAATGACTGTAGCAAATCTCCTTCTGTAACCACACCCGATAAAGAATATCAAGCTCCAACGACACCAAGATGAAAAGTTCAACATATGCACAAATGTACTCAGCGCTTCGCCTCAAAAAGAATTACACAAATTTGCTCAGGAGGCCATTACTATTTTGCGACAGGCCATTTGCTCGCAGCTGCTGGAGCCCGTTTACAGGCCTTGTCTCCTCTCCAAGCTGAGATGCAGGCAATTACTATCCTGCGACAGGCCCTCCTGCTTAGAGACGCTGACACTGAGGGAGTCATCATAGAGGGCGACTGTTTTGGAGCGATCTAGAGGCTCCAACTTCATTGGGAGAGGACTCTCTCCGTTCACGAGATGGAGAGAGTCACACTGATCACCTTGCTTTCGTGTTGAACTTTCATCGTGTGATTTTTGTTCACCGTTCGCGCGATTCGAATTGCACGGCGAACTATTGTTCTATGTTAGCCGACAGGGTGATTTTTCTTTTATTAGGGGAGATGTTATCCCCGGGAGGCTCTTACAGCTACTCGTTGAGGACATCGTGGAGTTTGACCCGGCTAATGATGTACGAATGCTTTTACTTATTTATGCTTAGGCTATGACCGTCTTTCTTAAATACCCTAGAATGCCAAAAATTAATAATACTACCCAATAATAAATTATTTCATAGTACCTAATCTCTGTACAAAGATTTGAGTCATGGGCCTACCCGCTGTCTTGCATCAGTAATCATCATTTATCAATATCATACATATTTCCTTATTGTTTCAGCAAAAATTTCTCTGTTATCGAAAACATGATTCATATCAAAACTTGAGTATTAAGTACGTTGTATATCCTCTGTTTTGCGCTTGGACAAGCATTGAGGCTTAACAATGAGAGAGTAGTAGAGACAAAAGAGAGTTATAGGGAGGCTGCAATGTCTAGGTTTTCTGGCACAAAGGGGATGCATTCCGATGTTTTGTGGATAAGCTTTTGAATAATTCTGATTTTCTTACAACATTTATCGAGTAATGCATGTATAATTTCATGGAAAATATATATTAAAAAGAAAAACAAAAACTAATTTTCTATTGTTTTTTAGCTTGAGGCTTTGCTTGTGTTGTCATGATTGTTGGGGGTATAAATTGGTTATAATATCAATTTATGTGTAAAGCTATTCTATTCATACATATTTGTGTATACATCCATTAACAAAAAATATATGCATGTGGTAGCAATTATCACAATCTTGTTTAGTCGAGTGGGTCATTTTTTAGTCTTAAAATGTCAGTTTGTTTTCAAGTTGATTAAAGATCAAGTGATTAATTAGCAAATTTTGAATTTTGGGTATGCTTACCTCACCTAGTGTTTGTCAATTTGTCAAAATTGTATTTATTTGCTGTTAGGTTTAACTTAAACTTCTGGACAACCTGCCGCCAACTTTGTTATACAGGGGCAGAGGTAAAATTCTGATCTGCATAATTTGATTTTCTTTGATTCATATAATAGGTTGAACTATATTTTCAGATAGTTTTAGGTTTAAAATTGAATTTCTTAGAGTTACGTTTAGTTTCTAAGTATTATCTTATTTTTGTACACTGTTTCTCTTAAATTGAGTTTCCTGAAATGTATTTGGTATTATTCTTTTGTCAGGAATGAATATTGATGAGTCTTATTACGAGTCTTTCCATTTGTATTGCTATTTGTGTATGTGCACTTCTTCGAGTTATGTAAACAAAGTTCCTTATCCCTTCCTCATGATGTGCATGCTGAGTTTTTTTTTTTTCTAGTTTTCCACTTTCCTTATGCACGAAATTGCACAATTATAATCGTGTCTGCTTTACTAGTATTAACATTTTTTTGGATCTATATGAAGTTGATTTCAAAACACAGCATGCCCATTAATTTCCTTTCATTGTTTTAATTTTATTCTCAGCTAGATAAGCTATGAATAGATAAAAATCATCTGTTAAGATGAGCTACATATGTTGTATGTGAAATTACTTTTGGACAACTTTGAATGTCGTTGATTCTTAAGGTGAATTATCATCTATCTCTTTCTTATTAAATAGGAACATCTGCAAATATATTGGTGGTGTAACTTGGTTGTTATCGTAGTTCACGTATTTTTTTCAGATTGATGGAAACCTTGCTCTGACAGATGCGGCAATTAAAACTAAAATATCCGAGAAAGGTTAACAACAGTTTCATTTGATTTGACACTGCATTAGCTCTTCTTGTGTGCCATCTCAGGTTTTAAATGATTGAACCAAGAGCACATTTTTGCCTTTCTTTTGTTTGCTTACTTTTTATGTCCTTCTATTATCCATTTAAAGTTTCTTATGCTTGCAGAACGTTTTGTCTATTTATATCTTATAAACGGTTGAATCACTTGAAATTTTAATTTTTCTAGATTCTTCTGAAGAGGGCTTTGGTAAACAAGTTGACACAGCATTGCAAGATGCGCTTCTAAAGATTAAGGGTGAAGAAAATATGAGGAATTTTGCTAGAGCTTTGTTGAGCACTCTAGAGCAATATAAGCTCAAGCTTACAGTAATATTCACATTGATTTTTTTTTTATCGATCTTAAAGTTTGATTTTGGTTCTTAACCATTTTTTTTCTCGCAGTTATATTTATTTGAAGCCATAGCTTGCAATTAATGGTGCATAAAATCAAATTACTGTGAAGATTTTGTTAATAATATTTGTTTTCCTTAACATTCTATTCCACAAAGATATTGATAATAAATTATGGTCTCAACTGTTTTAATTGGTAATTTTGGTATTGGATTTTTGTATAATTTATGATAATCTCTAAAGATTGAATCGAATAGCTGTAAATTAGTCTTATTTATTTTTATTCTATCAAAGACTGGCACATGAAACATAGACGATTATAGAAATTAACTATCCCTATTATTAATGTTCATTAAAACTTATTGTGAGAGATGAAATGTAACAAACATTTATGCAATAAATATTTATAGTTAAGAATAAATATTCATTGCCAAGTATCGATGATTTGTTCGATCAATTGACAGGAGCTAAAGTCTTTTCTAATATTGATTTGAGATCGGGATATTATCAGATAAGGATAAGGAAGAAGATATCCCTAAAATTGCATTTAGAACTAGGTATGGATTATATGTGTTCTTAGTCATGTCGCAAACATTATGAAAATATTAGAACACAAACTTTAATTATCAAAGTGTGAATATTTTCTTACTTTGAGATATATCTTGAGGAAGTTGTTGCTAATTTACCATGGATAAAGATATATTCTAGCCAAATATTCTACAAAAATTCATGGTTGCCTAGTTATAGATGATTTCTACGGTTTTATTTCATGAAATTTGCAAATAAAACATTGTAATTTTGCTAATTATGAATATAACCACCAACCTTCCTTACAAACTAGTACTCAAGCTTACCTTGTTTATGGAATATCGACTCTTTATATGAAATTACCATTTTTTCATCAAGTGAAAAACTCCTATGCTAGTGAGCATATCCGGCTCCTATGTTGCCATCATACATGACTATCTAGTGATGTGATGACAATATTCATGTTTTTAAAAAGTCATTTTCGGGTTCAACCGATCAATGGAAATGGAAATAAGTAAAACTGAATTAACACACTTATTGGTTTTAGATTACCTAGAATCCTGTTTAGTAGTCACACCTAGGTGCGAGTCACGTTTAGACACAAAAGATGTGCACAAACACTTTGTAATTATTGATGAACTGTCATGTCTCATTCTTACAATCATGTTAACCTTCAAACATTTTGGGAGTGGTTGTTTGTATTGTTTTAAAATCATCAGAGTGTCCAGGTGCACGCCCTTACACGCTTGGACGCTGGCTGCACTTTTATATAAGTGTTATTTGTATTGTTGGCGTGGATCAAAAACGCTAAAGCCTGCCATCTATTTGTGCAGCTGTAATGGGTGTTCAAAGGAAGTGATTCGTCTCCTAGTGAAGCGTAAGGCGAAGATTTGAAGATCTTGTGAACCATTCACTATCAGTCATATATCTTTTGTTATTTTAGAGTGGTTTATGTAATTTGTTTGTACAAATGTATGCATTTTTATTTGGGTATTTTGTTAATGCTAGTTTTTAAAGTTGTTGCTACCTCTATGTCTTTTTAAAGCTGTGTAAGAACCATGGAAAATAATTCTAGTCAAATGATTACTTGCATTGGGTCAAAAAATCATCTTTGGAATTGGAAAATGGAGCCCTTGCTTTATCTAAAAGACTATTATCTACAGAGATTTGCAAACACAAATCCTGACAAAAAGAATGGGAGTTGTCTCACAATCAGTTTTGCTGTTATATTAGGAGGCATATTGACAACATTTTAAACTATATTAGGGAAGAAATGTACGCTAAAGTGTTGTGGAGGAAGCTTGAAGGATTGCACACCAAAAAGACTATTAACAACAAATTGTAAATTATTAAGAAGATGATGGACCTCAATTATGCATAGGGGAAGCCCATTCTTGATCACCTAGGTATGTTTAAGGAGAATATCAACTGGTTAACAAGGTGAACATCATATTTAAAGATGAAATCTAGGGCTTGTGGTTGTTGGGCACATTACCTAACTCTTTGAAGGCATTTCTTATATCGTTTGAAACTTTGCACCTTATGGAGAAATTTCCATGGAATTGGTGTAGTGCAATGTTCTGAATGAAGATATAAGAACAAGTGCGTTTGCATATCAAGTGCTCGTTATAGAGCGATGAGGTTGCAACAAAAACAGGCGACCTTCAAATCATTATAGGATAAAAAACAAAGGTAGAAGTTATTCAAATATGGCATGCTTTTATTGTGGCAAAAAGGGCCACACCACAAAATTTTGCTAAAATTTGAAGAATGTCAAGAATAAATAGAATAAATTTGAAGAAGATGAGAACTAGAAAAAGATTGCTACAATTGTGAATGAGTTTTTGATCCGATACGGCGACAAATAAACTTATAGCCAAAATAACCAGTTGGGTGATGGATGACGGGGCATCTATCCATGACACATAAAGGTGTGATTTTTTTCGTCCTGCCCCTTTGGTGATTTTCGGAGCATTAGAATGAAGAAAGACAGTTATTAGAGCTGTTGGAATTGGCAATATTTGGTTGAGACTAAATATGTGAGCGAAGTAGTTGAAATATGTTCCAAACATCCTTCTGAACTTGATATCTATTGGGGAGCTTGATGAAGACTATTGTCACACATTTCATGATGAGCGGTGGAAGCGTCATAGGGATCTATGGTGGTTGCTTATGGCAAGATCACTTCATTGTATGTGTTATAAGCAAAGGTTGTGGAGCCTTTGGTGGATGATGCATAGTATTAACACCCTTGTAGCTATGGCACAACATATTGTGCCATATTTTCGAGAAGGGGTTGCGATAGTTGGTTAAATAAAGATTATTTCTTGAAATGAGGAAGGGAGCTTTGAAGGAGTTCCATCTTTATATTGTTGGAAAATGTACTAGAAGCACGTTGAAGGGCTCGAGTCACTTAAAGAAGTCAAAAAAATTGAAGCTAATTCACTCAATGTTCATGATCTAATGAAGACTTGAAAATTTAGAGGTTTGCTATAGTTCTAACTTTTATTGGTGTTTTCTTTAGAAATGTTTGGCTTTGCATGCTGAGGACCAAACATCAAGTTTGTGAAGTGTTCAAACAATTTAATGTTATGATAGAAGGTCAAAATGACCTAAAATTGAGAGGTGTGCATACATATATTTGTGAGAGTATTTTGAGGACTTTGATGAGTATTGCAATAGCATGGGATTTGTTAAAGGATGCCTCCAAAAATAACACAATTGAAATGGCTAGTCAAACACATAAATTAGGCATAAGTGGAAAGGGTGAGATTCATATTCTTTCTTTTTTTTTTTTTTGAAAAACGGCCGTAGCCTAAGCATAAATAAATAAAAATATCAGTACATCATCAACTGGGATCAAACTCTACGGTGTCCTCACCGATGAGGTTTAAGAGCCTCCTGGGGAGCATATCTCCACTAACAAAAGAAAAATCACCCTGTCGGGTTAACATAGAACAATAGTTCGCCACGTGATTCGCATTGCGCGAACGGTTAACAAAAATCACACAAGGAATGTTCAACAAGTAAGCAAGGTGATCAGCGTGGCGGTCTCCGTTTCGTGAACGGAGAAAGTCATGTCCCAATGACATTGGAGCCTCCATATCGCTCCAAGACAGCCGCCCTCTATGATGACTCCCTCAGTGTTAGGGCCTCTGAGCAGGAGGGCCTGTCGCAGAATAGTAATCGCGTGCATCTCAGCTTGGAGAGGAGACAAGGCCTGTAAGCGGGCTCCAGCAGCTGCGAGCAAATGGCCTGTCGCTGAATAGTAATGACCTCCTGAGCAAATTTGTGTAATTCTTTTTGAGGTGAAGCGTTGAGTACATTTGTGCATATGTTGAACTTTTCATCTTGGTGTCGTTGGAGCTTGATATTCTTTATCGGGTGTGGTCAGAGAACGATATTTGCTGCAGTCATTGGGTGTAAAGCGTATGCATATATAACCCAAAGATGAAAAGTGAAAGCTTGATGTAAAGATGAGGCTTTGCATGCTTATAAAATATGATATGAATAATTTAAGCTATAAAATTTAGGACCAAGTGCAGAAGAATGTGGTTTGAAGTCAGGATGTTATTTTCATTGTCGGTGACTTTACAGATCTCGATTCAATACTTGCACAAAGGGTAATTCCTAATCAAGGGGGTGGAGATGATACTGGCGATGTAGATATTCTTATAGAAGAATATGTTGATGAAATTGAAGAAGGTGAACTTGTACTTAGAATATTCATAAGGCAGATGGTTATTACTTGTACAGATAACCTTTAACCTTTAATAAGAACGATAACCTTTAACCATACACTTTCCTAATGAATATGTGATTATTACTTGTACAGATGGTTTGAATCATACCAAAAATTTGACTATGTTGAGGATAAAATATATTGGTTAAAAACCATGCAAGATGAGATGTTGCCACTCAAAGATAGCCAAACATATAGTTTACTAAAATTACCTCTGGTAGAGAATGCATGTAGGTGCAGGTGAATTATTTGGATGAAGAATTAAAGTGATGGAAGGTTTTTACAAAGCTCGATAAGTTATGAAGGAATTTGAACAGATGAAGGAAATGTATTTTGAAGAATATTTATCTCTATTTTTCAAAATCACATTAAAGTGGCATTGGATTGATTGCATACTATGACTTGGAAGTGGAGCAATTGGTTGTCAAAACAACCATTCTTCTTGTAGATGAATTTACAGATGCCAAAGGATTCAGTGTCAAGGGATAGAAAAGCTTGGTGTGCAAGTTCTAGAAAAGTATATATGGGCTCAAAGAACAAATTATAAAAATGATTCTTTGAGAATGTTGTTAGTTTTACTTTTGATTAAGTACTTTTTGATCTTGTACTGTTAATTTGGATGAAAATTTTTAAATATGAAGAGTAAATTTGTCTTTTTTGGATTTAGCTAATAATTTTTTTTTAAGTATGAT
This sequence comes from Gastrodia elata, assembly GCA_016760335.1. Classification (NCBI taxonomy): domain Eukaryota; kingdom Viridiplantae; phylum Streptophyta; class Magnoliopsida; order Asparagales; family Orchidaceae; genus Gastrodia; species Gastrodia elata. The sequence goes on from CM028681.1 coordinate 18,359,667, forward strand.
ACTATCATTTTTTATATATTGAGAGAAGTATTATAAATGGGTAATATGTTATGGAGAAGGTGACCCACTGTTAGTTGGGTTCACTAACTTAGATATATCAGGAGATGTCGACATCGAATAGTCTATCTCTAGTTTTCTTGCCACCTTTTCAGGTGGAGCTATTTTGTGGCAGTCTAAATTGCATAGGCGTGTTGCTCTATCATTTATAGAAGCTGAGTACATTGTAATTTCAGAAAATTGCAAAACATTAATGTGGATGAAATTTTCTTTGGAAGATTAAGCTTTGAAACAAAGAAAATATGTGCTATATGGTGGTAGCTATAGTGATATATACTTGTTGAAGAACACGACTTTTGACTCTAGGGTAAAGCATATTGAGATGCAATATCACTAGATACGAGTTGCATTGGAAAAAGGGTTTTTGCAATTGGATAAGGTGCACAGATGTGAGAAAGAGTCGGACATACTTACCAAGATCTTGTCAAAGGAAGAAGTTAGGTGCTTGTAAATGGAGTTCAAGTTTGCAAATCCTTGTCAGGTGTGCTGGGAAGGTAGGTTTTTTGGATTCCAGCCCAACTTGAATTGGGTTTATGTGTTGCACCCAGGCGTGCCTAGATGTGTCCAAGCGTGAGTTATGCCCATACACATTGTAACTAATGAGCTATGACATCTCATCCTAACGCCATATCCAAACTGTTGCACATTTTGGCGTCTTAACCAAACCATGTTGTCTCATCCTACTTTATTTTTGTTGGTAACTATGCTACCTCCCCGACTCTAGTCCATACACACACGTCCATCGTCAGTTTTATTAAAGATCATATTTTCTTAGTGTATGCAGAAGATATAATGGTATTAAATATTATGAAAAATGATAAAACTTGGGCATGTAATCTAGGGTTGAGGGTATATTATGCTATATTATAATTTTTATGTTCCGTATTACTTGTCTTACTATTGACACTACATGTATTGCTAATGCAGTATTTTTCTTGCTTGTTTGATTTTATTAATCCATTACCATTGTTGCATTTACTAAAATTGTTTTCATATTTTGATTTCACACAACTGTGACAGGAATCAGAGTTTCTTAAAATTTATTATGCTTTTTCTTAATGCAAAATTGACAGGAATCCGAGAATGAGGTACAGCATCTAAAGGAATGCCTTAAAAAGCAGAACGCTCACGTTACAGATATGGAGAACAAGTTGGTTGAATTAAGAAGAAATCCACGTTCATGGTCAAGTAATTCTTTTGTGGAAGAATGTAAAACTTATCACAAGCATGACACTGTTGTTCTTCCCAATGAAAATGGTACCCCTTTGGTGAGGTTCTGTTATTTAATTATCCAAACCAGCATGCTTAACTTCACTATTAATACCAGTCAGGCTACCCAGTTATCAGCTTTGCTTTGAAGTATGTCTTAGGATATTCCCTTGAGCTTTGCTGCAGGGTTTGTAAAACTGTCAAGCAAGTGTTATGTGCTGCTCAAGCTTTATAACAGTGTTCAATCTGGTGCTGTTGTACATCCGTTTGAACTGAATTTTCTTTTGATAATTGACTGCTCGCCTACTTGATCTATTTGACCGCTAAAATTCTACTTTGAGGAATTAGGAATTCAACATTATGAATTTCAGTAACCCTGGCATTGAGTGAGTGGAAAGAAAATATTCAAAAAACCGATTTTAATAGTTTCATGCTTGATTGTTTTTGCCTCTCATTAGTAAAATTACTATTATTATTTTTTAAAAAATTTATATAGAATGAATTCTAAAACAACTTCTATTACATTAGCATGCTTTCACTTAGTATGTATATCTGATTTTTTTAACAAAATTGGAAATTTTGTATATAAAAAAGTAGAAAGTACAGACTAACGACTAAACCAAACCAGCTCAAAAAGAAACCACCCAGGACTCCGCAATATATGGTACAAATAACACCAGAAAATACAAAATAAATATGCCAATATGGAAATCTGATATTGCGATCAATTAATATTTGCCTGTAAATAATCTGTGTAACGGTAAAGGTCTTCAGTCTTTGCTTTGTTTGATTTAGAAAAGGCAGATATGTTGCTTAAGTGCCCTATGGTAACCCTACTTGTGTGCTTGGAGGTTGTCAGGAGCTTGATGTTGCTAATTACATCAAGCTAATTTTTTATAGGCCAATGTCCAGCTGCTGCTCAATTTCATATGGTTCTGCAAAAACAGAATAAAACAATGGAGGTAGTAAAAACTACTTGTAGGCTCCGGTTGGCAAAGCCTGGAATTAGTATCCATATGAACGCCGTCCAGAAAGATGGGTTTTGTTCTAGGATACTAATTTCGAAGGAGATTGCACTGACACGGTATATGTGCCGAATCTTTCAAATATGATAGTCGGTTTGCATTAAGGGAAATAACCTCACTAAAATCTTGTAGAAAGGACTCAAAAGTATATTCAGGAAAAACTTTGTGCATGAGAACCATATAACAGCAGGGTAAGGTCATCATCAAAAATTACAAATTTAGCATTGAACCTCACCAAAATATATCATGGTTGTAGCCAAGAAATCACATCATAAAACCAACCATAATATTTTAAAGTAAAAGCTAATGCTGGTAATCAAAACTGAAATTAAATATGCTAATATTCATATTGAGATGAACCAAGTTGCAAACCACACAACCAGAACCACAACCAATTCAGAAATCAAGCCAACAGTAGGCAGGTGATTAACAAAGGGGCCCACAAAAAATTCTAGAAATTAAATATATGCTCATCATTACGTATGGGAGGAAAGAGGAGAATAGATTTATTCTTGTCAATGCCAATCTGGCAAAACATATTAACATTAAAAGTTTTAAGAAAGCAATATACCTCCAACTAACTCTTTTTGATGATGACACTAATATTATAACCTGTTGCATTGTGTTTTGACCCATTTCTAGCCCTCAGATTCCATAGAATATGAGACCACCAAGAAGGAAACAAATGTGAGGTTATGTTGTTTGGTAAAATTTTTAACATCGTTTGGACACTAATTCCGCACAGTTAGGCATAGGATTGCAGTAAGAACTCAGATCAATAGACATGTAATTATCAATTAAAACATGGTTCAGAGCTTCATAACTGCAGCAGCATTGGCTTTTGGATGCTAAGAAAACTGGTAGACTGAAGAATAGAATCAACCGGGATGAAATCCTTATCAATTCTCCAAAAGGAAGACCGGATTAATTTTATTACAAAATCTAAATTAGTGGGTGAGGAGCTTATGATCACGACACAATATCCAACAAAGATTGAGAATGAATTTACTTTTAGGAGCTAAATCAGAAATAACCATTTTGTTAACCGAAACAAAGGGGTCAGAATTCAGATAATAAGTCAAGATGTCATAGGTAAGAAGTTGAAAAAAGTAAGGATATATTCTAGTTATTGCTATCCAGCAAGCAGTCAGCAAGTCTTAACTTGGGATTGGTCACATGCAGAAATTTGTAAAGAGGACTGAAAAGGGTCCAATTATCAAACTAAAGATTGCAGTTTTTGTCTATTTTTTTCAAAATATGTTAAGCTCCATAATAATAGATCCATTATTATGCACCCACATGAATTTGCTAAGGGAAATTTTAGTGTGGTTGAAAACACTTATATCATTGAGCTGGTCATGTATAACCAATAATATGGAATAGAGTTGGGCTCATAATGCATGAGTCAATCTCCACTCTGTGAAAGATATTTAGGCTCCCAACCGTGGATGTGTTTATTGATTTTTTCTATGAGGAAAACTATAATAGGCATTTTTACTAGGTCCTTTGAAAATGGGAATACTTAAATGTTCATCCGAAGAGTACCTTTTCAGAAGGTTCAAAATTTCACATAGGGGTTTTGTCTTGAATAAAAAAAATGAGATTTGTTCAATAATTTTTAAATCTGAATCACTTTGGAGTTTGTTGAGGATGTTTTGAATAATTCTCTTTGGTCTTATTTTCTCATTAGTAAATAAAAGAAAGTCGTCAGCTGGAATGAGATGACTTAAAATTGATTTACCGACCTTGAATTTGAGACTATGGTCTTGATTGATACGATGATTTATATTTTTAGACTAATATCACCAACTATAATGAAGAGAATGGGATAAAGATGATAACCTTGCTAAGCTCCCTTTGAGATTTAAAAAAATCACGTTGAAAGCTATTAATGATGATAGAGTATTAAACATTATCAAACGTGGTTTAATAAAACTAGAATGAAATTCAAAAGTCTCAAGAATTTTAGCAAGTCATAGTATAATTTATCATAGGTTTTCTCCAAATAAAGCTTAATTGCAACATTAGATCATCAATGTTTTGTCTTAAGGCTATAGAACATTCGATGAGCAAAATCACTTTGGTTAGGTTCAATCATCAGGTGAAGCAGGGGTTTAAGCCTAGTAATGATGATTTTGGATATGATCTTATTAAAAATAGAACAAAGCTAGTATGTCTATAATTATCCTTCCAAATGTATTAGTCAATTTTTTGAATTAGTGAAATTGCAGCGTGAGATGATTTTGGGAATGGATGCCCCACAAAATATTTATGGATAGCATTTCAACATTCAACTTTATTATATCCAAATTCTTTTTCAATAAAAAATTGTCATGAGAATATATATATATATATAGTTTTCAACATATTGTCAGCTTCTTTGATATCTCATAGCTTAGCTCTTTATCTTATCTCATTAGGTAATCCCTTTGTTCCTCTGAGTCATTACTTTATGACTAGTGAAATATTCTTACCACTTTCTAGCTATCAGAACAATACCATCTGTCAAACGTATATTATCTATATAGTGTTTATATAATAATCACATCTAAATCTAATAAATTTATTTTATTAAATGGTTTGTTAAATAAGCTCATTATTATTAGAATTTTAAAAAATTATCCCCTAAAGATTTATTTTCAATTATTATTGGGCACAAGTTTATAAGTGAAAAAGGATCTATAACAAAGAACAAGGCTAATACTTTTAACTAGGACGATAATATGTATTTCTCTTAATAAATAAAAGCTACATTTGGCATGGCACCAAGAATGAGAATCCCAAATAGAATTTGCCAAGAGTCAAACAACAATATTAATTTATTTTTAATGGCAATAAGCCAAATGTGTGTTAGATCGATTAGGGCCAACTTATAATGATTTAAAGACATGGATAATTTTCCTTAATAAAAAAAGAAAATAAGTAACAAAATGAAAAATAACTGTTGGTGAAGAAAAGTATGGAGAAGTGGAAGATGAAGAAAAGGATGGAAAAGAAGTGGGAGAAGAAAAAAAGATGGAAAAAAGGGAAGCAAAATCAAAGAATGGAGTAAAGGAAGTGCATTTCAATTAGAGTTTAGCAAGCGTTTGATGGACATGGAAGAAGATGCTCTCATCATGTTGTGAGCTGAACCTACAGGGTAGAGGTCACTCCCGGTAGAGTAGGTTGCAACAATTGCATACTCGAAGAATGAAAGGAAATTGGAACTCTTGACATTTAGGCAATTTTGATTATAGATTCATGTATGTTTTCAATTCATAAATTTTGGCCTCCTTAAAGTGACTTAGTCCCCAAATTTATACCTTAATTTTGAATTAATTGTGAGTATTTTTTGTCATATATTTTTTTCGTTTTCCAAGTGGCTTTATATTCCGATTAATTCTTCTTGAGCACTTTTCAAAAGGTATAGAATGATGATGAGGCACTTGAACTTCACTTTTTTAAATGTGTAATAAAATTTCTACATACAATTGATCTTCTTGAATTGTAATGAAGAGACTGAGTATATTATGATTCCAACAAGTATTAGAGGGAGAGCCAACCCGTATGAAACATCCTACTAGCTCAAACATGTCAAATGGACCAATAATGTGGAAGTTAAAGTTCTCTACTCATCAAATCTCCTTTGCCATTCTTGAACTGAATGAAGTCACCCTCTAATTTGATGATGTTTTTTGGCAGCATCATTCACAAGTTTGAGGTTTTAATAGTTTTCTGTTAACAATCTCAAACAAATGCGACAAAGTTCCACTCATCTTGTCATAAAGAGCTTTAAATTGTGTTATACCAATACCTTCTTGGAAGTTATTATTGAGAGGAAATTTTAAGTGGATTGAATCTTCTTAATCGTCACCAGATGATCTTCTAGAGCTTGAATCATGCGTTCTTATTGATTATTTGTTTAGGGATGAAATGTTGTGTTAAAATCTAACCAAGCGTGCAAAACTCCTTGCATTCTCTTCCATAATTGTAAGGTGAATGCACCATGTCTATAAAATTCAATGATAATTGTTATACTATGCAATTAAACAATTTTATTAATATAGATTCTTGTTAATCTCTCTTTTTGAATAATTTTGTCTATTGATATTATCTAAATTGCATTATTGTCTTTGTTAAATTTTGAATGCCCAGTTACAAAAGATTGTAAACTTCTTGCTAGTCTTTGGTATTTGGCCTCAACTATTTGTTAAGTCACACACTTTGAGATAATGTTGACAAGATCATGTTTATACTCAACCTACAAAAAATTTCCTTAGATCTTGATGCAACTTAATACTTCATGTATGGGTGTGCTTGTAATAGCATCTCTTGTCAAAGTTATGGTTGATCCAAATTACATTGCTTATTTTTAAGCTGCAAGGAACTCTTGTAATAGCATCTCTTGTCATAATGAAGTTTTACTTAATTCCATACTTGAGTTCCTTGAATCTTGTTAGTAATTGTATGTTAGATAGCTAAATTTTATATAAAAGATTCCACATGAAGGTATCATTTCAAATTAAAGTTGTTCAGTTTCATGGATTTATTGTGCTGAGTAATCATCCATATTTTATTTGCATAAAACTATTCTTAAAGCATCTATAATTATATTTTCTTATTCTGATGATATTGACTAACCCAATGCCTTCGCTTTAAGTTCAATTCTTTACGATTTTGACTTCGTTTCTCGATTTTTCGACTTATCATACATTGGCAATGCTATTTGGGCAATTCAAGCATCCTTGGAAGTTCTCACGTTTTGTGATTTTTAGAGCTTAAATCTTTAAGCCTTTTTCTCAGGTTGTAGCCCTTCATCTCTTATATTGACATGGTTTTTCTCTGGAAGATTTCCGGGATCTTTATTGCACTTTCAACTTTTTGTTTTGGTGGGATTTATTGCTCTTTTGCATCTCATGAAGATTGTTTGAACCATGGAAACTATTTTATGTACCAAGAATACTACTTTCTTGTTATGCTATTTGCTTTAGTGAAGTTTTATTAATGGTTTTGGAAGATTTGGGGGACCCATTGTTGGTCCTCCCTAATCTTCATAATGTTCCCAAGAGCCATGGTAGTGCTTCTAAATTATATTTTGAGGCTCTTATTAATTGTAACAAGGATAATGTTAAAATTGGAATTAAGTCCATTCTGGCCTTCAAAGGAAAATCTTCCTTTCGATTGTAATCCGAGTCATAATGTTTAGTTGCAATCCCAATCATGCACACCTATTGTACTATCATTTCTATATCAATAAATTTTGCAGCTTTCTCTAATATTTGACGATCAACTTTAGAAAACATAGAAGCTTTGTGCAACTGACCAATTAAATCATTGATGTGAGATAAGAAAATTTTTACTTCATGATCACTATTTTTTATAATTTTTTGATGAAATTCTTTGCCAAGCAATTCCTTTGTTTAAGCTTTGAGCTCTAGAAGCTCAATTATTAACATGTGATATGGTGCTTTGGAAATTTGCATTGTTCTCAAGACAAGATCAATAATTCATTCAATGTCTCAATCAAGTGGTAAGTAGACAAGTATTTAGGAATGACATTAGAGTATTGTTGAACCACATGTACATAGTTTAAACTTGTATATTGTTTATTAGTGTCATCTATGTGTGCCAAATAACAGATATGCCTTCTAAAAATTAAATTTTTAGCTTAAAGCACATATATCAATGTATGTATATATATAAATGACTATTTAGATATCTTAAACCAAGGGAAATCTTTCACCTACGTCATTATGAAATTTCTTATTCCCTCTTTGGAATCATCACTATGGTTAGTGCTTTTTAATAACACTTCCTGGATACATTGAATAGCGCCATCATTGGTCATATATTTTTTATTGTGTATATGCTAATTAAGTTTAGCAACTAATCCTTATTAACACTGTTTTTTAATTTGAATTTTCTTACAAATGTTGAATTTTACATCAAATATTTAACTATCTAGCTGAGAAAAATTGAGAATACTACGAATTGATTAATAATGAGTGAATGATAAAAAATTTATCTCTAAGTATTTGATTTTTATGCACATGTATAAATTTATATGATTTTTATATACAAAAGGAAACTTACAACAAAAGATATGGATGGCACCCATAAATGGGAGTAGTACATTTACAATAATACATAATGCTAATGAGAATCCTAAATAGATCTGAAAAGTGCCGAACAACAATCCTAATTAATTTTTTATGGGCAATAGACTTTGTGCTCTATATTCAATGAGGTAAAGTATAACAAAATAAAGATGTGCATAATCTCTAATTCAAATTTAAAATAAATATATAAATAAAAGGAGAATAAGAAATGCTGAAGAAAAGCAAGAAGTGGAGGAAGAATAAGAGGTAATAAAAAGTGAAGATGTATATGGTAGAGTGGACAAAGAGCGACACAATTAGGATTTAGCAATCATTTTGTACGAGAGGAGGAAGAAGCTATCCTTCTTGTTATTTGTGGAGGCTATGCAAGGCTTCTTATTGGTGAATAATATTTGGGTTGGGTTTAAATTGAAGTTTTAGAATATAGCATTTGGTCCAAGTACTGGTTGAGTGACAAAACCCGACCCAAATGCTATATTCTAAAACTTCAATTTAAACCAGTACTTGGACCAAATGGATTGTGTTTGGACCAAATGCTATATTCTAAAACTTCAATTTAAAGCAGTACTTGGACCAAATGGATTGTGTTTGGGTCAAATTCTTAGCTACACATAAGGTACTTAATTGGATTGTGTTTGGGTCAAATTGCTTTTCTTTATTTGTAATAAGTTTATATTCATTTTGAAACGATGGTTAGATGCATGTGAGGTTTGCTTTGGAATTTCAACCTGTTTAATATATGGGCCAGGTTTAGGTTGGTGCAATATGGGTCATATCATTTTTGGGTTAGACCTGAACCCAATCTATTGATCCCTTTTGATGCCCCTAGGGTTGGTTGAGTGGGGTAGATGGTGAGGGCAGCTCGCAGTATAGGACATTTGAGGAACAAAAGGAAATCATGAGTGGTACCATTTTTGAAATGGATTTATTTTCAGTTTCTGTTTCTCTTTTTATACTAGTCGTAACAAAGACACCCAATGTGTGGTGCCAAAGCATTTTAAAGCCTGGGTTACTCTTTATTTTTATTTTCTTTAGTTGTGGCTGAGCTAAATTAATTTATTAACTGGCCAACTGCCAACAAAATTTCTAAGGTGGCCTTCATAGATAAATGCATTTTTTTTTTATAATTAGCACGAGCTTTTGCTTAAGAATTTTTTTCTAACATTTCCGTTGTCTCAGAGTTCTGAAACTTCTGGAAAAAATGAAACGAATCATGATGCAGAAATGGTAGATACGAGTTTGCTTGACACAATAAATGAAGGTGCTTATGCCTAGTTCTAAAAATATTGTTTATTCTATCAAGATAACCATGGTTTTATTTTGAACTTCAGCCTTTTTATCTTTGCTACATCCTTAGTTTATAGGTGTGAGTTGCCTCTACCGGTTAATCAGACGGCACTACAACAGGTAATTTTAATGTTCTTTATCTCAAACTCAAGTTATTATTAATTTCTTGGAATCATATTCTAGGGATGAGGGATTAACTGAACCGTTAATACTTGTAATTTTAGATCATTTCTATTTATCAAGTGAAAGCTTGAAACTTTTATGTAATTTAAAAAAATGTTCTCTCAATTATGCTCATTCTCTTAATTGAATTTGAGCCATTGAGAGAATTTTGGCTGAACTTTTTTATTAAAAAATGATATGATGTCCAAAAAATCTTTTTTAGTAAAGGTAGTGTTTTAAGAAATGAGAGATTTATACAGTAGAACTTGCACCCAAGTACTAGGAATAATCTTTTTTCTTACACCAATACATGCCTTCCCTTCATGTGGTACATTTGGGAGAAAATAATGTTGTGCAGCACTTTTTAATAAGAACCCACTTTAGTACCCCGACCCTATAACGACCCAATATTACTTTTCAAATTAGGTCAGAACCCACTTCAGACATCAGGACCGAGGGAATTTCAAATTAGGGCAAACAAAATCTCCATTAGATAGAAATAATTTTTATATCAAAGTGCCATAGTTTAGGAGAATTTGGATAACGAAAACTCCCGCTTTATTTTTCTGAGTTAATTAAATCCAATAAATCAAAAACATTGAAATATGTGTCAGAATTCATCGTTTTCAGTGTCGTTGTGTTGAGTATATTATTTAAAGGCTACTCGAAAAGTTTCGTCAAATTCTGAGCGTCAGTTTGATCGTGGTTAATTTTTTATGTTTTAAATCTCAAAAATTAATATAAAATAAAATATTTGTCCGAATCGAAATTTTTTGGCGCGAGGGCGTTCGTAATGTCATAACGCACCTCGGTGTCAAGTTTCATTGTATTTGGACGCCAAATGACGAAAAAATATGATTAATTTAAGTTTAAATAGTTCTTAAGAATTTCTTAAGGAAATTCTTCTCTTCCCGTTCTTCCGCCAGTTTCCGCATGTACGGGCGCTAATTAGCGCCTTGATGGCGCTTTAATCCCTTTATCCTGCTCCTTTCTTCTCCCTTTCTCCATTTAAGCAGCCCCCCGTCCCTTCTCTTCTCTATAAGACTTCCAACCCTCTCTCTTCATTCCCCAAAACCTGCAGCTCTCTCCTCCCCCTCCAGCCCAGCCACTCTCAGCCTCCCAGCCCACAGCAGCAGCCCCTCAGCCTGCTGCAGCCCCCTTCCAGTCCAGCCACCCCTCAGCCTACTGCAGCTCTCTCCTCCCCTCCCCCTTCCAGCCCAGCCACCCCTCAGCCTGTTGCAGCCCTCTCCTCCTCTCCCCACACAGCAGCAGCCCTCTTCTCCCCTCCCCACACAGCACCACACAGCAGCAGCCGATGTGGTGGAAGTGAAGAAATAATTTTTATTTTCTGCTGCTCTACATGTTTTGGGCTATGTGTGGGCCAGGCAGCATTATTCTTTAATTAAATGGCTGAAAGGGTAGGATAGATTTTTTTTGTCAAAATGTTAAATTGGGGAGTGCCGTAGAGCCTGGTAATTTTGAAAGGTAGATAGAAAAGTTTTTAAAATGTCAGCTTTAGTTTTGTTGATAAAATGATAAATTATTTCTTACTCATACGGTTTTCATCTCAGTTAGAAATTCCTGCTGAGGGATATTCAAGCTTGACAATGGAAGAAAGTTCCATGGATATAAGTTATCAGGTATAGCGGATGGACCAATTGTTTTTCTTTTCTTATTTATTTATTTAATAAAAAATAATCATCATTCACTTTTATCTTTACAATTCATTTGGTAGCGGTAACATGAACTTTCTAAAAACAGCATCCAGACGGAAACTCTAAAAGCCTCCAAAAAAATGTACAAAGCGATGCTGAGGTGGGAGATGTGGGTTGTAGTTTGCACATTTTTGGGAATGAAGAGATCTCAATCATGCAAGCAGAGATGGTATCTTTAAATCCCTAATAATTTCTCGTTTTCTTTGTACAATAAACACTCAAAGGAACCCTAGGAATATCAACTTTTCAAGCTGAACTTTGGTTTATTGCAATGTAAAGTTCAATTGCATAATATGACTAGATAAGTCAATTTCTTTGTTATGATCCGAAAAAGTTTATTTATATGCTATATTATTTTGAAAGAAATCGAGCTTAATAAAGTAAGTATGTGGCCAGTGAGATTTGGTCTGTTGACCTGTTAAGAGTACAAACCCAAGAGCTTAATGATTGAGTTACAACCCTGTCCAGACGCGACGCCTGACGCAGCACTGCCAGCCTGAGTCTTGGGAAATTACGCCACTCAGCAATTAAGCTGCGAACGAGCGCAACTCTTCGCAAGTGATGAACTCGAGAATTGGGCGCCCAGGCATCTGCAACAGTTGTGACATGAAGGGAAGCATCCCTGCATCATATAATGGGCCGTTATGGACAATTTAAAGTACATTTTGGGTGATGTGATATATGTGTGCAAAGTATCAGCAGAAAGCTGAGGTCAAGGGATGCAGCGATGGATAAATTGGGGGTTGAAGCGGTGACAACAACAGAGACTACAACGGAGGACTGCAGTGTGATTGTCGCGGGGCTGCTGTGTGGTGTGAGCAATCACAAATAATGTTGCTGTGGAAATTTAGACAACAAAGGAGAAGTTAAGAGAAAAAAAGAGAAGTGTTCAGGTTTTGAGTGTGTGAAAACATCCTAAACGGGTTCTCGTAGCGACTCAATGTCTTTATCTGCAAATTATGTCAAATTTTTGCTTCAGATATCGGGCTCCGGGGAATTTTGATTTAGGGCAAACAAGAATACCGATAGATAGAAATAATTTTTAGATCAAAGTGCCCTAGTTTGGGAGAATTCAGATAACGAAAACTCTCGCTTTATTTTTTCTTGAATTATTTAAATCCAATAAATTGAAAAAATTAAATACGTGTCCGAATTCATCGATTTTCGTGTCCTTAAGTATATTATTTAAAGGTTGCTCGAAAAGTTTCATCAAATTCTGAGCGTCGGTTTGATCTCCATTAATTTTTGAAGTTTAAAACTTTAGAAATTAATTAAAAATAAAATTTTACTCTGAATCTAAAATTTTTAGTGCGCGGGTGTTTGTACATCGTAACACACCTCATGTCAAGTTTCGTTATTTTGAAAGCCAAATGGCGGTAAAATGCGAAAACTTTGAGTTTAAGTAATATTTTTTAAATTTCCTTAAGGAAATTCCATTTCCTTCTCTCCCCCGATCAGGATCGCAGGCTCTGCCGCAAGACAGAGCCTGCTTTGCAAGCGGAACATTCTAGCGCCCATGCTTGCGTCGTTTTTGGCGCAAGCTGTCGGCCACCTTGGCCCACCCCCTCTCTCTTCTTTACTTATAACCCCTCAGCCCACCCTCTCCTCTCCCACTGCAGCAGCCTCTCCCCACGGCCATTCCCTCTCCCTGCCTGACCCTCCTCCTCAGCAAACCACCCTGCCGGCAGCTCCCTCCTCCGGACAGCCAGCAACATCCAACCCAGCCCCTCCCGGCCTCCTGCTAGCAGCCGGCAAGCAGCAGCCCAGCCAGCTCTCCTCCAGCCGGCTAGCCACTTGCCAGCCTCCGGCCACCCCGCTTCGACCTCCCTCCATTTTTCGGCAACTCTAAACCAAGGTATAAGGTGAATGAAATTAAGGATGTAATTGAAGAGAGTTTAGATATTTCCATTGTCTTCATTATCTTTTGCATATAATAAATTATGATAGTTTTAATACCTCAAATACGTCATTCACATTATTATTGTGTTCATTAAATAATAATGAATAACGATACAAATGTTATAAAAATGGCTATTATTTTCATTTTTTTTGCAATTTAAATCATATATAATAACGTTATAGTAAATGTTACTGCTATCGCAGTAACTTAAAAACTGGATTTCAATCAAAAATAAGAAAGCAAAAGAAGAACAAAATGGAAAAGAAGATAATATTTATTCCTAAGATTATTGGCTAAATACTAATTTAAAATATCAAAATTAAATGCAGATCCAAAATTTGAACTGTCAAACTTTGGATCCTAAAGAACAAAGGTACTCAGTACATAGTAAATATTACTTTTTGCACTATACTGCTGCTTAGCTGAATCTTGGTTGGTTGTTCGGAACCAACGTGATAGCAGTCGTGGGTTGTTGGAAAAATAACATCAGCAACATTATCCTTGGTTGGTTGTTAGAAACTAATATCCTATTTATTTGTGGGTTCTTGGAAAAATGATATCAATTACATTAATACTTGGTTGGTTGTTAGAAACCAACATCCTTTTCATTCGTAGATTGCTGGAAAAATAACATCAGCAACATTAATGCTTGGTTGATTGTTGAAAATCAACATTCTTTTTATTCGTGGGTTGCTGGAAAAATAACATCAGCAACATTCGTGGGTTACTGAAAAATAACATTAGTAATATTCGTGGTGGGTTACTAGAAAAACGATATCATTAACCTATATTTTGTGATAACACTTGTTGTAAGAAACTTTTATTTTTTTGCGTTATTTTCTTATTTTTCTTGCATTTTATTATATCCTTATATCTGCTTTTATAAAAACGTAATATAATTTGTTTACTGTGGTACTTAGAGTATTCTCTAATTTTGGGAATTCCAATCCCGGTATTATTTTCTGTACAATACCAGGTCAGGTACTTCTGGGAGAGACTGAACAAGAACTTTAAAATTTTAAATTGTCAAACTGCCGATGGATCTACGACGGCGCTACTTTAACTTTTATTTATCTTTTGTTTTCTTTTTATTTTAAAAAGTTGAACAATTTTCGTGATGTACAATGAAGATTATTTTTTATAATATGTAATTTTAAAATGAATGAAAAATATATTTGACTTTTGTATGTGTATGCTCTTTTTTCTCAAATTACTCATATGCGGTATGTGAACACCCGAATGTCGGGTCATCGCATGTGATATATGTGTGCAAAGCATCAGTAGAAAGCTGAAGTCAAGGGATGCATCAATGGATAAATTGGGGGCTGAAGCGGTGACTACAATAGTGACTACAAAGGAGAACTGCAGTGGTGATTGCAGCGGGGCTGCTGTGGTGTGAGCAATCATAAATAATGTTAAGGGTTTGAGTGTGTGAAAACGTCCTAAACGGAGCAAGATTTCTCCTTCCTCAAGCACTAAGTTCTTTGTAAGCGATGCTTATGTGCTGCTGTATAATCAATAGTTGAGTTAGAAAACTAAGGGAATGTCATATAGAGGAGGTTAGGGTTTGTGTGTTTCTTTGGTGATTGTAATATTCCTCTTCCTCAAAAGGTTAAGTTCTGGGGAATAACTTTGTAATCTCTTTGATTGTCTTAATAATAGATTTTCTTGGTAGTGTGGCTCCGTAGTTTTTTTCATTAATGGATTTTCCATTCCTCTGGTTCTTTGGATGGTATTTCTTTGTGATTGTTCTGAGATCTATATTGTTCCTGCTTAACAAGTTTTGCTTCGATTATTCTCAACTACAACGGTGTAAATTTCCTCAACAGATTGTGTGTGACCTGTTGGTAGGCTGCAATCTTCGTTCTAGGGTTCTCCAAACTTCAGCGCAGGTAGTAGCCTAGAGGACGTAGGGAAGTAAGCTAGTGTAAATGGTGGAGAACAATGTTGCAGTCAGGTTTTGGTTGGTGGTGTACCAGACGGCTGTTGCGGGTGCTGTGGAGTCGGTGGAGCTTTTGTTGGTTCCTGTATGTGTGCTGCTTTTGTTGGCGGAACCGAAGGCAGTGGTTGTTGTGTCAGATGTTAGCTGCTGCAGTAGACCATTTACCTTGAATAGATGTGTGAGTTGAGCCCTCCATATGGTGTAGTTTTCAACTTTTTGGGTGGAATGGATCAGTTTCTTGATGTTTAGCATCAAAATTTTTAGGTTGGTAGCATAGTTGATGTTGTCACTGATATCTGATTCTATGGAGATTGATCTTGAGTTTTATGTGTTTGCCATGGGAAGAAGGAAGTGGAGTGCTCAGTTGGGTTAACTTAGCTGGAGGTCTCAACTGGAAACTTTCTTCAGGGTTTCTTGAGAGGTGGTGGGGTTAATAGAAGGTTTCTTGAGGTGTAGGAGATGTAGTTTATTGAGATAGGAGGATGGAGATGAAGAACCTGAAATGAAAATTGTAGTTCTTGAAGTTGTTGGGTAGCCGGGATAGAGAAGTCATGGTAGAGGCAGACAAACAGATCTTTTGCTGGCTGTGAGCTGAATCTTGAAGGCTGCAAAGCTTAGAGATTCTGTTTCAGCTGAGAAGAGGAGAGAGGCAATTGCAATTGCAGGTTTCTTGAGAGTCAAAAGATGGTAGAGGTTTCGAAGAAGACAAAAGAGAAGTTGCTGATGGGTTCTTGAAATTGTTCCGGTTGTAAGACGAAAGGGGGATGCGGTGGGCTGATAGCTTTTCATTTGAAGCTGGGATGAGTTCTTGGGTCAAAGAGAAGAGAGCCGAGAGATTATATGAGATCTTGAAGGCTGAGAGCTGAATGCTCTGATATCATGAAAGATGATTGGTGGCTAAGAGAAGGTTAGGTTGAGAAGATATGTGAGAGAGAAGAGATTTCACAGCACAAACAAATGATGATCTTATAATTTCATACTAATAGAGTAACTTGGCATTAGTATATTACCCCACGAAAAGCTATACAAACAACGACCCAAGTACGACTACACGAGTATTTGGAAGCTTTTGTTCCCCCTTCTTTTCCCCTCAACCCACTAACTTCCATTCGAAGTCAACCCTATTCATCTTTTTAGGGTATGCCACCAACTAAAAAGGCTATAAATGTTACACCCTCCCACAAGAAAACTCATAATCTCACGACACATCCAATTCAAAGATTTTCCTTGGTATTTCAGTTATCTCATCCAACCAACCCACCATCTCAACACCACCTAATCCTCTTCTACCCATTCCAGTCTCATCCCAAACACCCAAACGCTCACCATACACTATTAACATTCCTACATCACCTCACCATAACATAGAACTCACCTTTACAACCCCTCATCCCTCATCACGCATCCCTCCCACACCTCTCACGACAAACACCTTAACTACCTCAGGAACATCAACAATTAATCCCGAACCGATATCTGTGAGAGTTTTAGGGGAGGCGTGAGATATATTGGGAAAATATTATTTTCATTTCATACCCTAAACAGGGGAAACTGCAATTTATATAGACCACTTGATGTAAAGCATCCACCATTCAAAAGAAATAAAAATTTCAAAGGTAGAGAAATAGTCAATTATAACAAGAAACGATAATGGTAGAGTTGGAAATTGCTAATATGCCCCCTCAAGAGAAGCGTCGGGGTGATGATCTTGCGAGTGATGAGTTGGAACTTACGAACCAAAAGAAGCTTGGTAAGGATGTCTGCATGTTGTGAGAGTTTGGAATGTGGCAGACATTGAGTTTGTGAGATTGGACAAGATCCCGCACAAAGTGAACATCAACCTCGACGTGCTTCATGCGCGTGTGAAGGATCGGCTTGGAAGTTAAGTATGTTGAGCCCAAATTGTCGCAAAAGATGGTTGGGGCTGAAGCGAGTGGGAAGCCAATCTCACATAGCAGGGATTGGATCCACATTGTTTCACTGGTTGCATTAACAATGGATTTGTATTTGGCTTCAGTGCTCGATTGGGCAACTGTCTTTTGTTTTTTGGAGGACTATGAGATGTGGTAGTTGCCAAGAAAAACATAATATCCAGAAGTGGATTTCCGATCTGGCACATCCCCAACCCAATCAGCATCACAGAATGCCGTGACTGAGAAGGTGGGCAGTGGCGGAAGGAGGAGGTGCAAGTTGTTGTTTGCTGTAAATAGCGAAGGATGCGTTTAACTTTTGTCCAATCCGAATTTGTAGGATTATGCATGGATTGGCAGACTTTGTTGACAATGAATATGATGTTCAGTTTGGTGTGTTGCAAGTATTGAAGAGCTCTTACACTGTTGCGATAAAAGGTGAGATTTGAAAAGGGGTGCTATCGGATGTTCAAACTGCTTAGGAACAATCATCAAAGTTGTGGCTGGTTTGCAATGCTGCATATTGATGTTGCGGAGGAGTTCAGTAAAATAATGTTGTTGTGATAGATACATAGAGCTACCATATTGATTTACGCCAATATTTAAGAAATGGTGGGTCGGTCCCAAATTCTTGAGGGTGAACTGTTTGGAGAGAGTAGCCACTATAGTGTCTATAGTGGCAGGGTCATTCCCAGTGAGGAGAACATTGTCCACATATAAGAGGAGCAGCACATGCACGTTGGAGTGTTGAAGAATAACAAGGATGCATCATTGACTGCATTGCGGAAACCCAAGATGTAGAGAGCAGCAGACAGTTTTTGGTACCATAAGTGGGGTGATTGCTTGAGTCCATATAGTGCCTTATGAAGTTTGCAAACATGTTGCGGTTGTGTGTCAGAGATGAACGTCGGGAGCTGTTGCATGTAAATCGCTTCATGGAGGTCGTCATTGAGGAAGGCGTTGTCAAATTCTAATTGTCGGGTGAGCCAATTCTATGTGAAAGCAATGGAAAGAACAATTTTGATTGTAACCAGCTTGATGACGGGGCAAAAGGTTTCATAATAATTGATCCCTGCTTGCTGCGTGAATCCTTTTGAAACTAAATGGGCTTTGTGGCCAGCGATGGAACCATCAGAGTGGGACTTCAATTTATACAACCATTTGCAGCCGACAATGTTCGCATCCGTTGGACACGACACAAGGGTCAATGTTTGGTTTTGTTGAAGAGCGCGGATCTCCTGATTCATTGCGTCAACCCACTGAGGGTTAGGCGCTGCTTGTTTGAATGTAGTGGGAACCGTAGTAGAGGGAAAGGCAATCATATAGTTTACTTAGGCCTTTAGATGGCCAGTTTTTGCACGGGTGGCCATGGTGTGGATATTTTTGACTTTGAAGAGGCAGGATCAACCAATGTAGGCTCAAAATGTTTGTGTTGCTGACTTTGGCAGGGATCTTGTGGACGGGGACAGTGAGGATGATCGAGGGAGCTGGGCAGGTTGTCCCAAGGGCTTTGTCTTGGTGAGGTGCTGAACCAAGGGTTCTGGGAAGTTGAATGACTATGCCAGGTTGTTGGGGTTGTGCAGGATTGGTGGTAGGAGGGCTGTAAAATTTAAATTGAAAAGACATTTTATCAAACAAAACATGTCTAGCAACATAGGTTTACTTGTTTTCGATGTTATAGCATAGATAGGCTTTATGGTTCCCACTATATCCTATAAGGACGCATGGAAGAGATTGTGGAATAAGTTTATTCTTGGCATAGGGACGTAGTCAAATGAAGCATACGCAGCCAAATGTTTTAAGGAAATGGTAATCTGGTTTGTGGTGAAAGAGAACTTCAAACGGGGATTTATGTTGAAGGTGTTGAGGTGGGAGTCGATTGATTAAATAGGATGCTGTTTGGAAGGCATTGATCCAAAACTTTGCTGGTAAGTAAGCATGCAAAAGTAGTGCACACCCGGTTTTGATGATGTGTCGATGTTTTCGTTCGGTTTTGGTGAATTTGAGGTACTCTCCGCCGGCATCAGATTGAAATGCTATAATTTTAGAATTGAGCGTTAGCTCAACCGAATTTTTAAAAGACAACATTGTGTCAAGCGTATCAAATGTTATAACAAGAGGGTATAACCACATGAAATTTGAAAAAGCATCAATGAATAATATGTAATAATTGAAACCATGTATTGATTGAAGTGGTTTATGATAAATAGTATCGGAACTATATAAATGTAAATGGTGCTCTTATGACATGACATGCATGAATATAACTGGGATGGTTGGAAAGAAACATGTTCATCAACACTCTTGAGAACATCAAATGAAGGGTGGCCAAGACATTGATGCCACTATGCAGTGGAGTTCAGGGTAGTTTGAAAGGATGCTAGAGATGTGAGCGAGGGCAGTGCTGCTGAGGAGTAGAGTTCATTAGTGAGTGTGCTATGGTGGAGAACTTTTTTTTAATGTAGATCCTTCACAAAACAAATGGTAGGGTAAGATTCAATAGTGGCATTATAATCATGCGTAAAACGACTGATACATACAAGATTTTTTAAGCTTTGAGGGACATGAAGGATATTATTTAATTTGAAAGAAGAGGCTTTAGTAGAGATAATAGTACCACCTATGTGAGCAATGGGAATGGTGGAGCCATCGCCAATTTGGAATCGCTCGAATCCTTGGTATGGCATCAATCCTTGCATTGTGTCTGTGGATGGAGTGACATGATGAGTTGCCTCAGAATCAAAGTACCATGGCGCAGAGGTGGTGGCATGAAAGGATGCAAGGGTTGTAGCAACTTGGCAACCTGTAGGTGTCGGTGGAGCTACAGGTGGCAGGTGAGCAGCAGATTGTGGACGAGCAACGGGGTAGTTTGGTCTGTGGTAGAAATTATTGCTACATGACCAAACTTATTGCACAACTGGCACTGGACAACAGAGGTGTTTCGCCCATTATTGTGTCTCTGTCGGCCACAATGGAATCAGTTATGACCTCGGCCACTGTTGGTTGCAGACGTGCAAATTGAACTTTGGACTGTATGGGCCATTGAGATAGTAGAGAGAGTGCCCGATAGATCAGAATAGAGGAGATGGTGATTTATGAGGATGTCGCTGAGTTCTTCAAGGTGGATAGGTTCAATGCGGGCGGTGAAAGCATCAGTGAGAGCAACATACTCTGAGCCGAGTCCCGTCAAAATGTTGAGCTCGATTTTTTGTTCAGAAACGGGTGAACTAGAAATTGTAAGATTATTTGCTTTTATTTTAGTAAAAGAGCAATAGAAATTCAACCCCTTAAAATTAGCCCAAAAATGCCACTTTTAGAAGCCAAAACTCATAATTAGAGAATTTTCATAGAGGCTATTCTCTCAATTAATATGCAAGACTGCCCTAATATGCTAAGATGTATTCAATGAACAATTTGTTCTAATGAGGATCAAGAAACCCTTTTATTCATCAGATATGTAAATTTGTTAGGGGTAACCCAAACATATTATCAAAAACTCATAATGTCTATAGCCAGTCTGAAAAGCCATTTTAGACACTTCGTTAGCTTTTATCTTCATTTGATTTCCGCTCATATCTCGTCGATGATCCTTGACGATTTTGACTTCATTTTTGAATTTTACAACCTGATCTACGCATTGGTGGTGTTATTTGTGCAATTCAAGCAGTTCTTGAAAATGCTATGTTCCGTAATTTTTAGAGCTTCAATCTTTAAGCCCTTTTTTCAAGTTATAGTCCTTCTCTGTCTTGATAGGGTTTTTCTTTGGAAGCTTTCCAGGTTCTTTTTGCTGTTTCTATTTTTTTTTGGTGGGCTTTATTACTCTTTGGTATCTCTCATGAAGATTGTCTGAAACCTGAAAACCACCTTCTGCATCTAGATTGCTTTTTTTTTTTTATGCTATTTGCTTTAATGAAGTTTTATTAATGGTTTTGGAAGATCTGGGCCACTTTGGCCATCCCTAATCTTCATAATGTTCCCAAGAGCCATGGTAGTGCTCCTAAATATTTTCTTGAGGCTCTTATTAAAGCTAGCATGGATAATGCTAAAATTGGAATTAAGCCCATTCTGACCTTCAAAGAAAAACCTTCTTTTCGGCTGTAATCTCAATCATAAAGTTTAGTTGTAATCCCAATCGGCTGTACAATGAAGGTCAGTTTTAGAAAACATAGAAGGAGTTTTTATGATCACTTTATTTCACTGTTAAAATTGGTGCCCCTTAAATGCTTGGTTTGATGAAATATATGCCAAGCAACTTCTTTGTTTGAGCTTTGAGCTCTTGAAGCTCGATTATTAAAATGTGTTATGGTGCGTTGGAAATTTGCATGGTTCTCAAGACAAGATCAATAATTAATTTGATGTCTCAATCAAGTAGTCAGTATTGTTGAACTACATGTACACCGTTTAAACTTGTATATTGTTTGTTAGTGTCCACTGTGAGTCAAATAACCAGTATGTTAACTATGGGAAATCTTTCACCTACCTCCTTATGAAATTTTTTATTCCCTCTTTGGAATCATGACTATGGCTAGTGCTTTTTAATAACACCTGGATACATTGAATAATGCCATCATCAATAATATATGTTTATTGTGTATATGCTATACCCTTATAAGGTAGCAAATAATCTTTATTTAGACTATGATTTATAATTTGTATTGTTTTACAAATGTTGATTTTTACATCAAAATATTTAACTACCTAGTTGAGCAAAATATCCAGAATTCTACAAATTGATTACTAATGAGTGAATGATAAAATTTTATTTCTAAATAATTAATTTCTATACGTATGTATAAATTTACAAGTTTTTTATATACAAAAGGAAACCTACAACAAAAGATATGGATAACACCCATAAATAGGAGTAGTACATTTATTCCATAATACATATAGTTATCTTCCTTGTCGTGTAAAGAATGAGAATCCTAAATCGAATCCGAAAAGTGTGCACAACAATTCTAATTATATTTTTATGGCAATGAACTTTGTGCTCTATATTCATTGAGGTTAAGTATAACAAATTATAGATATGCATTATTTCTAATTCAAATTTAAAATAGATAAATAAATAAAAGGAGAATAAGAGATGATGAAGAAAAGCAAGAAGTCGAGGAAGAAGAAGAAGTGATAAAAAGTGAAGATCTATATAATAGAGTGGACGAAGAGCGACTCAATTAGGATTTAGCAATTATTTGTACTAGATGATGAAGAAGCTCTTGTTCTTGCTATTAGTGGAGGCTATACAAGGCTTCTTATTGGTGAATAATATTTGGGTTGGTTTTGATTTGAAGTTTTAGAATATAGCATTTGGTCCGAGTTCGGATTGAGTGACAAAAACCTTTTATTTGACCTATTAACTAACACATAAGATGCTTAATCAGTTTGTGTTTGGGTCAAGATGAGCTGTGTTCGAGTCAAATTCCTTTGCTCATTTTGTAATAATTTTATATTCAAGTTGAAACGGGGTTAGATGCAAGTGAGGTTTGCTTGGGAATTTCAACCTGCTTATTATATGGGGCAAGTTCAGATTAGTGAATTACGGATCATGTCTTTTTGGGTTAGAACTCTACCCAATCTATTGATCTTTTTTGACACCCCTTGGGTTGGTTGAGTGGGGTAGATGTTGCGTTATGTGAGGGTAGGTCGCAGTAGAGCCAATGTGAAGAACAAAAGGAAATCATTACTGCTCCCATTTTAAAACGGATTAGTTTTCAGTTCGTGTTTCTCTTTTTATATGTCGTAACAAAAACACCCATCCGTTTATTGATTCTGCTTTGTGTCATGCCAAAGCATTTTAAAACCTAGGGTTATTCCTTTTTTTCCTTTAGTTGTGGGTTGACCTAATTATTTAATAAACTGGCTAACTGCCAACAAAATTTCTAAGGTGGTCTTCATAGCTAAATGCATTTATTTTTATAATTAATAGGAGCTTTTGTTTATCATTTTTTTTACTAACATCTCCTTTGTCTCAGAGTCTTGAAACCTCTGGAAAGAATAAAACGGATCATGATGTTAAGATGGTAGATGCGAGTTTATTTGGCACCATAACTGAAGGTGCTTATGCCTAGTTCTTAAAATATTGTTTATTCTACCAACACATGATTTTATCTTGAAGTTCAGCCTTTCTATTTTGCTGCATTCTTAGTTGATAGGTGTGAGTTGCCTCTACCAGTTAATCAAATGGCACTACCACAGGTAAATATAATGTTCTTTATCTCAAACTCAAATTATTATTTTTTTCTTGGAATCATTCTAGAGATGTGGATTTAATTGAGCCATTAATACTTACAGTTTTTGATCATTTCTATTTATCAAACAAATGCTTGAAATTTCTAAGTAACTCAAAAATGTTGACTCTCAATTTTGCTCATTTTCTTAACTGAATTTGATTCCTTGAGAGAATTTAGGCTTTAATAAGGTAAGTATGTGGTCAGTGAGATTTAAACTATTAAGATATTAAGAGTACAAATTCAAGAGCTCAACGATTGAGTTCCAATGCCAATTTTTATTTATATGTGATTTAACTAATATATTTCATTGCTTTACAGAAGATAATGGTAGAGAACGTTACACTTGCTGATAATGTTCAACAGACTGCACCGTCTCATTCAACAGAAGTGTTAAAATGCAAAGAAAATGATCCAGCTCTCAAACCACTCAATTCCCAAAGACCAAGAAGGCATGTTAACCACTCTTGCCTCCATATTTTCCTCTCTCCCTCTTTCTACATACATGTACTTTTTTTTTCTTTTTGTAAATAATAAAAAAAGATTGCTCTAATACAGTTCAAGAATGTGTAAATATTAACTAAGCCATGTGATTTCTGTGTTTCTATTGGGTAAATTTTGTCCTTTTTTCTGTATCAATTTTTTTTATTGAGTGCTCCTATTCTGTATTAATAGAGACAAGCCATTTGTTTTTGTGACACATTTCTATCGCAACGTTATTAAGGAGAAAATTTTATCTTAAGTAGTTTTAAAAATCCAAAAAAGATACTATGAAAGATACTACGAAGTCAACTAGACACATTGAGATTGAACGCACAAATTTTCAGTAATAACATCTATTAAAAGAATATGCCACACTGTCTTAGTAGATTTCTTCTTGAAAGCTTGTTTAAATATGTAGGCATAATACCTGGCGTTGTTCTAACTTTTGATTTGGAAACTACACAGGAAGTTGCTACCTGCCTCAGCCATTATGTTGAAAGAATTCAATGGGCTTTTCATGGATGAAAATGTCACGGTATGCATCTATCTTTATCACTGGATAAAATATTTATTTGTTCTATTGATAAGTCAACACTTGGAATTGAGTTCTTAAGGTTTGCTCTTATTTACATGCTTTAAATTTCTGTGTTGAAAAAATTGCTGTTAACTGTAGAGACCCAATAATATATTAGGATTGCCCTAATCCAAACCTTAAAAAACTTGTACAACTCTTCTGATCAGTATAAAGTATGATGCTTGCATTTTGTGTATTATATTTGTAATAGTTTCAGCTCAAATATAATTAGCTGTACACATTAGCAGTACGTGCATACATATATGGAACAGATATAGCTACACATATTAGCTATGCACACACACACACACACTTGCACAATTTGTAACTATACACAGGACATAAGTCCTATACAATTAGCTGCAGTTTGTTACAAGTTAGTTACACATATATTGGTTATCACACACAGGCACAATTTGTAACTATACACAAGACATGTCCTATACAATTGGGTGTAGTTTGTTACAAGTTAGTTACTCTTACATGTACTAGTTATCCAATAGCACATAGTGGTTGTTAGAGAGTCAAGCAGTATAGATACTGAAGCTTTGCATCAAGATTTTCATGATGAATAATGAAGAGAGCAATTTTTGTTTTCTCTTCCTCATTCTCTCCACTCGTATCCGTTATATTCATTGCTTCATCTCTGAAATTAAGCATGGCATTAGAGAATGAGCTAATTTGCTCAGATTTTTTGCTCAGATTTTTTTTTTTTGTAATCCACAACTAACTGCCTCAAAAATTCGTATGGAGGGTTCAAGGATACAAGAAAATAGCTGTTCCATAGAAAAACAAAAAAAAAAAGGATCCATCGCAACATAATCCTTCAGAAAATCGAGGTATGATGATAATACTGAATCCACTAACTGGCAGCAATTACGTTTGAGAAGAGCAAAGATTATAGCTCTTGGAGCAGGCAAAAATTAGGATTCATCAATGGTAGAAGTGAAAAACCAAGCAAAGGTTTAGATCAATGGAGAAATGGATCAAAGTAGTTTTTATGGTTAATGGATCATAAAAACATTTCAAAGGATTTTGTAGATGCCTTTCTATTTGATAGAAATGCCGCTATTAGTCGTCACAAATGTGTCGGCCTCGAAGTTTATGTCTTCAGTTGGAGAGGACAATTCCTCTTTAGTGCTGTGAGAGGGTAAAAATCGAACATCTTGATCATAACGAATCTAGGGGTCATCAGGAGTGTAAAGAGGCTTAAGAAGATAATATTTAAAAGTTTGATGTGATAAAAGTATGAGAATAATGGTGGATCATTTTAATCTCATTTTTCCAAATAATTAAATTGATTAAAATATTCATTTTAATCAAACGACTTCCAAACTTTTCCAAAACTTTAGGGTTTGATCGTAAGACTATTTTAAGATAAGTAGAGAGGTTCTTAGGCTAATATGAATATTAAAATTCTAAGTAATAACCATGGGTTGTTACATATATAACTAGTATATATAATATATTAGAACCACCTAAAATATACTAGAATCATTTAGAATATATTAGAACTAATTATGCTCAATGGGCTTTATACATGGTATGTGTAATTGGGTTGTTATTAGCCCCCCGCAAATGAACTATCATAGATGGAGATGGTAAGTTTGAAATATTAGTGAATCTCATGGCAATCATTACGAGAATGTATGAAAAGCCCTCGGCTTTCAATAAAGTTTTCTTGATAAAGAGCTTATTTAACATAAAGATGGTGGACTGTAGTTGAGTGACAGAACATCTAAATGCGCTTAATATTGTGGACTGTAGTTGGTAGACGGAGATGGTTATGCTTAGTTTACATCATGTTTGATAATGAGGTAAGAGCTATCTTCATTGCTGGATAGCTTGGACGGTTTGGTCACCATAGTGAAAAATTCATCAGAAAATGCCACCTTGAAAGTTGATGACATTGTTGGGCTCGTGTTTAATGAAGAAGTATTGAAACGATCTGCCCTAAATGTTGAGATTAGATGAAGAAGTGCATTTCAAAAATTAGGTTTATGTTAAGACAAGAAAAATCAAAGCTGTCAAAAGGAAAGACAGAATGTTAGAATTGAGAAAAATCAGGACACTTCAAGAAGTTAGGGAGTGGGGACTCATCTTTCTCCTTTCCATCCTTTGCTTTCCTCCTTCTCATAGTGCATGTGTGGGGCTTTAAAAGCTTTTCAATGCATCGGTCGCAATGACGGCGTAAACCTCGTAGCAGCAACTTAAACCTCGGAGAAGATGTCGATGTAAACCTCGCAGCTGTGGCCAAGGGAGTTGCCCGCTTTGGCGATTGGGCCGAGGCCTCAATCCCTCCGTTTTCGTCGGTCTCCTTTGAGGCTGATCCCGATCCCGAGACATCGGCAACTACCAGCACCTCTTTCGCCACCTGCGCAGCCGCCACCGCCGAGTGGCCTTGCGGGTCTCGGCATGGACCCGCGGAACCTTGACCTTGCTCGGTTTGTTGGCCAAGCGCTGCATCGGTTGCAGCCCGGGGGGCCGACGCCCCCTCCAGCGCTTCGGCGGAGCCCCCCTTAGGGAGTGGGGGGTCATCTTTCTCCTTTCCATCCTTTACTTTCAACCTTCTCATAGTGTATGCGAGGGGCATTAAAAGCTTTTCAATGCATCAGTCGCAATGACGCCCCCTTCAACGTTTTCAACAACATACTTCCTTCACCGATTAGCAAGATTTCAGCGAGGGGCATTAAAAGCTTTTCGCGGGATTATGCGTAGGTTGAGCAGATTTGCATCAAAAGATTTGGCAAGAGCGTCACGCAAGGTTTCCTACGTCATCGCTCGCTCTCGCTTCGTCATTCACAAGGATGCTTTCAAGAACTACAACAAATGTGATTTGGGTAAAGTCTACTTGGGAGATAACAAAGCTTGCAACATCGTTGGTAAATGTGATGTGGATATTCAGTTTCTAAATGGATGAGTGTGGAAGTAGAAGAATATTATACATGTTCCTTATCTAAGAAGAAAGTTAATCTATGCAACCAGTTAGCCCGCAAAGGCTATAGTACAAGTTTCACAGGAAACTCTTGGTAAGTGGCAAAAGGGATATTGGTGGTAGCTCGATGCAGTATGGATGGAACACTTTACCTGATCAATAAAGTGTTTGACTCTATTGCAGCAGGAGGACAGACAGATTGATGTACGCCCATGGCACTAAAGGCTTGGCCACTTGAGCGAGAAAGGGTTGAAGCCACTATTAGAGGATTCCATGGATGAAGTTTGTGAATTTAGAGTTATGTGAAAATTGTATGTATGGCAAGCAAAAGGTCAATTTCTGAAAGAGTGGGAGAGATTTGAGGTCCCAGAAGCCGGAACTAGTACATCCTGATATGTGGGGATCAACTCCCACATCCTCTCTTGGTGGAATCACATACCTTGTTATTTTTATTGATGATCATACCAGGAAGGTATGGGCATACTTCTTAAAGCACAAATTTGATTTGTTTGATGTGTTCAAGAAGGGGTTAGCTTTGGTACATAATGAGACAATTTTAAGTGCAAGTGCCTTAAATCAGACAATGGCGGGAGTAATGCGATAAAGAGTTCAAAGGGTTTTGTGCTTTGAATGGGATCAGACGAGAGTTCAATGTTCCAAGAACACCTCAGCAGAATGGTGTTGCAGAGCGCATTAATAGAAGTCTCACAGAGCGTGCCAGAAGCATGAGGCTACATGCTAGGTTGCCGAATTAGTTTTAGATAGAAGTTGTAAATGCAGTTGCTTATTTAATCAATAGTGGTCCTTCAGTTCCTTTGAAAGAAGGGATACCTGAGGCTTGGAGCAGCAAAGAGGTAAAATTAAATCACATAAAGGTATTTGGTTGTTCATCTTATGTGCACATTAATGCAGGTTCCAAGAGCAAGCTTAATTCAAAGGCAAACAAATGCACAGCTATGGAACATGAGAGTTTGGCTACAAATTCTAGGACTATCAAAATCAAAAAATCATCAAAAGTTGAGATGTCACATTTAATGAGAATGAGATGTAGAAAAATAGGAACAGAGTCTAGGAAAATTCAGAAGGAGCTTTAGATGTGTAAAATGAGCAGGTCCAACCCGGTGCTCATGATGGTGGAGTGCAAACAGTTCCTCAGACACTTGCTACTGAGCTGAGAAGATCCACCAGAATTTCATGACTTACATAAAGGTACTCTTCTTCATTGTGTTATCTATTATTAACAGACAGTATTGAACTCGAATGCTATGAAGAGGCGCTTCAAGTTGTGATTCAATTAAGTGGGAGTCAGCGAAATCACTCATGTTAAATGAGACATTGGAGTTTGCCAGACTACCGGAGGGAAAGAAGGCTGGATTTATAGATTGAAGGAAGAAGTGGATGGGAGCAAATGCTACAAAGCAAGGCTTGTAGTAAAGGGATTCCAGCAGAAACACGACATGGATTACAGTGAGGTTTTTGCTCTAGCGATGAAAATGACTATTATCGGAGTAGCATTGAACATTGTAACAGTTGAAAATCAACATTTGGAGCAGATAAATGTGCAGATTGCATTTCTTCGCGATGTTTAAGAGGAGGAGCTATATATGATGCAGCTACAGGGTTATAAAACCCAAGAAAAGAATGAGCTAGTATGCAATCTTAATAAAAGTGTGTATGGCTGAAAACAAGCGTCAAGGCAGGGGATATAGGATATTTGATAAGTTTATGTCACACACGGGTTATAAGAGATGTTTGATGGATCACTATTGCTATATAAAGCAATTTGACACCTCGTTTATCATTCTATTGATGTATGTAGATGATATGCTAATAGCGGTATTAAATATGGAGGAGATAAAATGAACTTAGGGCTAGTGAAACAGATGTTCTTTTTTATTTGACAATACCTTCTTGCGTAACTTATCAAAAGGATAGTTTTTTTTTTCAACAACTTCTTTAACCAAATTAAATTTTTGTATTATATAAATTCGTTATTTGATATCTAAAATATTTGGTGTTGTATCTAATCATACTTTTTAGTTCAAAAAAAGGGAGTGTAGGAATACTGAAGTTATCTCAGGCAAAGTATGTTGAAAAAGTGTTCAATAGATTCAACATGAATGAGGCAAAGTCAGTTTGCACCCCCTTATCAAACCACTTCAATCTATCAAAGGAGCAGATGCCAAAGATTGAAGTGAACTGATAGGATATGAAGAAAGTTCATTATGCTTTAGCAGTTGAGAGCTTGATGTACGCTATGATATACACGAGATCGGACATAGTCTATTCAGTGAGAGTGGTCAGCTGATTCATAAGCAACCCCGGAAAGCTTACTGGGAAGCGATCAAGTGGATATTTAGATTTTTGAGAGTCATTGCGGACAAAAAATTATTCTTTGGGAAGTTCAAGATAGAGCTTCAAGGATATGTAGACTCTGATTTAGGTGAAGACATTGATAGCAGGAGAAGCACAGATGGATACATGTTTATATTGGGTAGTACTGCAGTGAGCTTGAATTTAGGCTACAGAATATAGTCATCATATCTAATACAAAGGCAGAGTATGTCGCCATCACTGAGACAAGCAAGGAAATGATTTGGTTGAAGAGCTTTCTGGCTGAGTTGGGCAAGGAGCAAGATAATGAAATACTTTATAATGACAGTATGAGTGCCATCCATGTTGCTAAGAATGCAGTATTTCATGCCAGGACAAAGCACATTCAGTTACGGTACCATTTCATTTGATCTTTACTAGAAGATGGTCAATTGGCATTTAAAAAGATTCATATGTCAACAAATTAATCTGACATGCTCACCAAATCAGTGACAGCAGAAAAACTGAAGCTATGTTCAGCTTCAGTTGGTTTCGAAGGATAAAGAGAAGGCGAGGTTAGCCACGCCACGTCCTTGTAATGATGGAAGTAAAGATGAAGAAAATATAAGGTTGAAGATAGATCACAATTAGTCTCAATGTGGGAGATTTTTATGGTGTGGAGACCAATTTGATTATTAAGGGAAGAGCAAATGGTATCTCAGTGAGATCCAGGGCAAGTCTTCAGCAACCAACAACAAGGCAAGAGCCAAGTAGGAGAGCAGACAATAAGCCTAGCGCCTAGGCTCTGCAAGAGCCCTAGAGACAACAAGCTTTGCGCTCAGGCAAGCCCAGGTGCCCCAGAGACAGCAAGCTTGGTGCCTAGGCACATAGGAGCCTCAGAGTTATTAAGCCTAGCATCTAGGCATGCCCAAGTGCATGTGGAAATCCTAGCTCGGGAAGTGATGTGTCCTAAGGCTGTTTAGGGCCAGCACTTAGGGGCTTGCTTGGTGTCCCATATAAAAGCTAACATATTATTTAGGGCTCTGTGAGTGCTATTTTTTGTGGGAGTTTCTTGGTGGCTAATAATTCTAAGCCCTAAAGTGAGAACAACAAAGAAAAATCTAGGAGTAGAGTGCCTCAAGGTAGCGATTCTTTCTTCCTCTAGTTCTTAATAAGTTTTATGTAACTTTGTATTCATTTTCTTTGGTAGTGATTTCTTGGTGGTGATATGGATTTTCTCATTCTTGAGTTTTTCATATATATCTCTGTATCCGTATGCATATGTGCTTGAGATTGTTCGTGTTTTGATTACTTTTTGCTTGTGTTAGTATATTTTTTGTGTTTGCTTTAATGACTCTAAGCAGTCAAATCATTGTCGTAGGGATCTCTGTCATTCCTGACATAAAGAAGATGGGATGATGATAGGTAGGAGTTATGAGGGTTAAGTCGGTGGTAGTTTGGAAATTTTGTTAGTTTTTAAAATTGCTCATGTGTTGGTTTCACACAATTGGGTGAATATAAGCACAAACCTTGGTTCGCGTAGGCGCACACATATGCACGTTATGAATCGGGATAGAGGCTTAAGATGTTTGGTAGGATAAATCAATGTTAAAAAAATAAATTGCTATTAAACTTTTTAAAATGAAAAATTACTCCTAATTCTTTTCTTAACTAATGAAATCTGTCTCATGATTATGGCTTTGTAAAATATCCACAAGCTAGTGCTTTGTGCTGACGAATTCTAACTTTACGTTGTCTTTACTAATGTAATTGCAGATGAAGTGATGCCTAACCTCGATGTATTTTGTTATGAGTGCTTAATATGATTCTTAATGAGACTAATTACATTGGTGCTATTGAACTTAATTAAAATTTGTATAGTTTAATTTTGTAATTTAGCAGGTATTGCTTAAGCCATAAAGCTTAGGCATATGCACTTATTGCTTAAACCATAAGACTTGGGCAACATAATTTCTAATAGATATGTAATTTTCCTTTGCGGTGGACAAGGCGACTGAAGTTTGCTTACTGAACTAAGAAATCAACGAACTAGTAAAATTGTTAAGTGTTGAAATTGCCTTTTCTTGCGATTCTAGATCCAACGAATTCTCAATATGAGAAGTTGAAAGGATTGAAAGATGTTCTATTGAGAGATAATCACAAGTCTAAGAACTAGGTGCCATCATGTTCTCGGAAGGTATACTTAACTGCAGCTATGTGGGGTTCTCTAAGGTCTATTTGAGACTGACACATGCAATCACTAAACATAATTTAATTGCAGTTAGATAAACCAAGGATCCCATTATGCGATGGTAAAGCTTATGATCTATAAGTTCACTAGAAGGGTCATGATCTAATGCACTTGAAGGGGTCAAGAGGCATTGTTGGGCTTACTATTGTTGAACTTAAATTATTTGAGTATTGAAGTGTACTTTGTTTATTATATGAAATATCTCCTGAATTTTATTTGATCTGAAGTTCTAGAAGAAAATTTAGCTCACTTAAGCTTATTATTTCAAACATAGAATGTTGTTGGTTGATTTAGATAAAAAATCATCTATATATGTTTGAACTTATAAAAGTCAATTAGTTTTTTCTAGCCAATAAGATTAGGTTTACTTATCCTCTAGTAAAATATTGTCTATGAGAAATGTCTAATTTAATCGAACCATGCCCTCAGCGTTTGCTTTAAGCCATGTAGTTTTTTCTTTGACTTGTATATAGTTTAAATATTCCTGGTTTTTAAAATTCGGAAGATCAACATAAATATCTTGATCAATATACTTGTTAATGAACACATTTTTAACATCATTTGGTACAACTTAAAGTTTGCAAATGCAAGTAATAACTTAATTGCTAATCATGCAAAAGGTGTAAATGTTTCATCGCACCAAGTTATTAAGAGAGCTTTATTTCTAACTACGACTCCATCATTTGGATTGAATCTCAAATGCAACTTCTTTCAAATAGATTCAATTTTTATTTCTAACTATTATCCACCAAAGGGACTGTTATATCCCATCAAGAATTCCTTAAACTTGGAAGCCTTTTGTGATGTAGATTGGTCAGTTTGTTTAAACACTGAATATCACTAGTAGGATATTACATATTTCTTTGTTCGGTCCTTGTATCTTGAAAAACCAAGAAACCATTCCCAGACTATCAGCTGAAGCTGAATATTGATGTATGACATCATAGTATGTGAGCATAAGTGGATCAGCTATATACCAGCATTGAAAGTCCTTTCCCAATTCTGTTGGGATATATTTTCAAACGCCGTAGGATCACCCAAAAATGAAAAATTGAATCAAATATAAGAATAAAATAAGCGTATACAAACATAAATATCTTACGTGGTTCGGTGATTGTTCACATACATTCAAGGGCTGCACTAGAGTAATCTTCTTTAATTATTTAAAACTTTAAGAGATAAAAGAGAAGCTTATGCAAGGTGCCTCTCAACTCTCATATAATGTCAAAATAGGAAATTGCATGTAATTTTTTTGGTCAAATAAGATAGTTGTGTACATGAAAAAAACTACTTGAACTTTTTTCGGCCAAAAATTGTCATGATCAAGTATGACATTTTCAATTTTCCTATTAGTCGCTATCCGATAGATATACATACAATAATGAATTTCACAATGGTGAGAACTGAGCAGCTATATAATTTAAAACAAATCATGTTTTCATGTGAGAATAAAACACTTAAAGATAGAAATTTAGTAAAAGATAATCTCAAAACAGGTTTTGTTGCACCAAAACCATCTTTTCCAAATAACTGCTGGTAGATTTATTCACAAAATCACTATCAACACACCTCTGTTTGGCTCTTTATTATCCAAATTGAGCACTCTTGATGCTTCACAATTCTCAACAAGATTGGGGATGTAACATTTTGTTCAAATATTTGTCTGTACACATTAGCAATGCGTGCATACATATACATATAACAGATTTAGATACATATATTAGCATAATTCCTTTCCAATTTGTTTTAACTGACAAATAACAATACCTTTATTCTTTTGGCTATTTTTTGTTTTTGGGTTTAAATGGCAGGAAGTGAAAAGCAAAAGAACTGCAAACGTTGAAGGAAGATCTGACGGCAACGTTTCTCTCATTCAAATATTTAAGAGCAATCTTCAACGCTAGTGGGTTTGTTTGGGGTTCGCTCCCTATGCTCTCTGCCACTTAATAAAAAAGAAAAAGGCAGCGATTAACAACAGATTATTACACCATTAGATTGGATTTGTTTTCTTGCGATTTCTATTAGTTCAGCAGCTTCGGTTTAATTATATTGAAAATAAATTGATTGAAGAGCTATTTTGTATGATGCGATAAAATTGGAGTAAATTTCAAGTGTTTGTAATGGTGAATTTTTCAAATAAAGTAAAATTTAAGAGTATTTTATTGATTTAAATTAAAAAAATGTTCGAATCAAATTGAAACCTTCAATAAATGTTCAAAGCTCAAAATTTTTAAAAACCCTACTTAAAATGAAAAAAAAAAAACAATAATAAACTAGACATGCTATACATTAGAAAGCAGCAAATAAATATAGTAATTAATCTTATATTAATGGCCATATAATGTTTAATATCAAATGTATTAATATAATTCATTAATTAACCTAATTTTATAATATAAGCTATAATATTTTAACTTGACGTCATTGCATGATGGAATGTTGGATGATGATTTAATATTTGCTTTCATTTAATCTTAAAATACATGCATGGAATAATAAAATTAAGATAAAGAATACCTCTTAGCTTTAGGAGAAGAATGCTCAACCAATTAGTGCCTTCAAACCCAAGTGCCTTTAAGGAATTCAAAGAAGTGGGTTGAACCTAATGGTCAAACTCAAATGACATGGGAAGTGCATTCACCCTCCTCCTTAATGACTCAATCATTAATAGTCTAATTATGATTAAATTCAAAATAAAAATTAGTATCTCATTTATTTCAAAATTATGTCAAACAAAAATATCATTGAATACAATATATATTGTGATCATAAAGCTCATAGTTGAGAGCATTTGAATAATGGATGCCTTTAAATTATACAAGTTTAGGATCTTCAATATTTTACTATCCAGTATATACTCATATTTGTGGCCCTATAAAATCAAACAATTAAAACTAATCAAATTCTAATTCATAATTAGACAGTGTCACTTACAGAAGTTAGTAAATAAATCAATCATCATAATTTGCATTTTTCATTACTACAACCAATCTTGATGTAACATATCAAGATTAGAAGTTAAGAGATTAAACTTAAACATGGGATTTAAGACCCTTAACTTAGGATTCCAAGTATTTAAAGTCTAAGTTATTCAATTTCAAATGATATGTAAGTTTAAAGCTAAAGGGAGTTCCATTTAGTCCAATTAGACCCAATGAAATATCTAAATTCTAAGTTTTATTGATTAAGTGTCATGGGAGAATTCAGTTGCTCAAACCATGTTCAATGCAAAATGACCTTACTCCCTCAAAATGATATTTAAAGGGACCAAAAGTGACTTTGAGAAAATAAGATTCTAAATGAAATCATTCTAATTTGATGTTATGATTATTGTCTAAGGAGCAAATCAACTCCTCAAACATCCTAATTGGACACCTATAAGTCCTAAAATGACTAAATAATGCTTACCTTCAAGAGTAATTAACAAAATTACTCATTAAATCTAAGTTTTAATACATGTTTGCATATTTGTGCTTTCCAAATAAGGTGATAATGCTACTTAGTAAAAATTCACTAAGTAGTAATTATTATCCTACATTATCAAAGAGTTCCTACGTCCTGATGCCAGGGTTTCCAAATAACAATCAATCACTAACGATGTTAAAATCTATGCAAGCGATGTACACACTATACATAGAGCTTAAGAAAATAATTTAATTAAATAAATACAGAACTCAATAAAGCTCTAAGTACTTAACGTACCTTTATAGTGTAGCTCCACGATTATGATTCCATTATAAATTATCTCTAAAATAGTCACATTATGGACAACATTAGCAACATTTGAATCAATTTATCAACTCTTAAATAATAAGAGTGCAGTAGATAACATAACCCTAATAAGATCATTTGTGATTATTTAAGGATATTTTCTTGAAATCTATTTTAGCAATTTTTAATTATGCATGATATCTACAAAAAGAATTATATTACTATTTCTAGTAGCATTAAGTAAATTGATACACATAGATAGACTTCAAATAATTCATTTACAACTAAGTTAAGTGATTAATAAAACTAACTTTAGCTTTAGATATACATATCTCAGTAATTCTAATGCCCTTGTGTGGCGCCCAGCCCCGCCGTGGTCCTGTTAACCCTTAAGTTAACATAATTACGGTGGAGGGGTCACCAAATGACAAAGTCCCCACTTATAATTGAATTAGACACGTGTTCTAATCCAACTTAATAAAGAACTTTGACATTCAATCTATAAGAACTATCACTAAATGACTATACATGAATTCAGAGTGCGGAAGCATAAAAATATAACATCCATCCATACAGTATAAATACAACAATACAGAATAAGTAAAGAGCTGAAAATAAAAGTTAAACCTGTATTATTACAATATTTAATAAGTTTAAGAAAACTGAAAAAGGAAACTCTCGATCTCACAAGCAAAAGAAACTAAAGCTACAGATTTTTAAGAATGGGCTCCTCCTCCAATGGTAAGCTCTCCACTGGATCTACTGCTCCAACAAACTCAGAGCCTACCATTATCAATTTCATAATGGTAGGGCCCCAGCCAACAAAAGAAAAACTGATTAGACAATATGTCTAAGCACATTTTAGGGCAAATAATTTTATTAAGTTAAATAGATATCACCATAAAAACAGAACTGAGCAAAATAGGTGCAAAGAAGCGTATAAAAGAACAGTGATAAGTTATAGACTACAGTTTATAACTAAGCAAA
The DNA here is from genome assembly GCA_016760335.1 of Gastrodia elata. Classification (NCBI taxonomy): domain Eukaryota; kingdom Viridiplantae; phylum Streptophyta; class Magnoliopsida; order Asparagales; family Orchidaceae; genus Gastrodia; species Gastrodia elata. The sequence continues at coordinate 18,396,453 of CM028681.1, forward strand.
AATAGGAAGTAATACATACCTCCTTCAAGCAACTGCAACAAAGACAGGTAAGTAAAAGAAAAGTAAAAATATAAGAAAATACAACCTAAATATGCATATGATCAAACAAAAATATGCTAGGTGACATACATAATTTGAACAGTATAAAACTGAAAATAACTATCATCCTAGGTGAGCATATAAAAATAGTAAGTAAAACTAGCATCGTATATAAAAATACGTGCAGGAAAGCTGTAAGTAAAACAGTGCTGAAATACAAAATATGCTAGTAAAACAGTAACTATAAACTGAAACTGCAGTGACTATCTAAGTCACCCAAACTGAATATATACACAGCAAATCTTAGCCTTATGAGCTAAGAAACTCTGAATTGAACAACACTGAAAACTCTTAACCTGATGAGTTAATACAGAACTGAATGTAAGTGTACTTGAATTAGTATAACCATATCAAAATCCTGACTCTATAGTTAGTATGGCAAGAGTCTATCCATCCTATCACTCAGACTAAGCATGGCCATAGACTGTCAGACATTAAACCCTCGAAAGGTTGCCGACCCGAACGGGTTGATCGAAGAGGTATACTAATCAAGCTACACCTTACAAACCACTTGTGAAACGAAAACATAATGCTGCTTATGAATGTTCCAATTTAACGTAAGATATTTATCAAATATCTTAAGTACGTAATATATGTTCAAGGTATAAGGCTCAAAATCAAGGAATATGAAGCATCAAAATCAAAATGAGCAAGAAACTCTATCTAAAACACAGGTGATATCCATTGTTATCTACTTTATTCATTCTATCTACTCTAAGTTACATAAGTTTTAGAATCATCAATTCTTACATATTCTGTAACTTAGAATCACGAATCCTACTAGTTAAAGATAATTAGGACTGGCCAAGTCCTAAATTTCTATGGATTAGGTTTTGGTGATCTAAATTGGTGTTTGAATTACCTAATTTGGAGCTAAGATGACCAACTTATGGTCATTTGAAGTTCTAGGTCAAATTAGGTTAATTAGGGTTAGGTCCTAAATGTCATTAGTCAAAAATTAATCCAAACAGCAAGATTAATACTACCAAAGTAATCCATAGGGTTTTCTGATCACTTTAAGACTCATAATGGGTATGTTTGGATCAACATACACAAAGTTGTGAGCTAAATAAAATTTGTGACTTTTAATTTAACTTAATTAAACCCTAAAATATTATTTTGCTAAATATTAATTCTATAGCAAAACAAATAGCATCATTAAATTCCTTATATTTTTTTGATCAATTTGATATATTTATTTGCATAATTTGGATGTATAAATTTCCAATTATTAGGGTTTAAAGTTTTGTATTTAATTAATTTAAATAATTATGTTTACTTTAGTTTAATAATTCTGTTATTATTAACATATGTATAATTATAATTTCGTTTATTTAATAAATGTTATAATTATACATATAACTTTTTATTTAATATTTTGCAGGACACGCGGCAGAGCGTCATTGGCTGGCACGGAAAATGGCGGAGCCCACGGGACAGAGCGACAGCGGGACAGGCCACGCGTCACTCTGCGATTGGATATGTGTCGCGAGGCGGGTCCCGCTGCTACGCACTACACAAAGCCACGTGGCGCGCTGTGCGTTGAGACAGGGAAGCAGACGGCCCCCACTGGATGCCCCGTCATTCGGTCCGAAACGAACGAACGGGCCGAATCTGGCCCGGTCCGGAACGACCGGTCCGAGCGAATGACTCGGCGTCGCTTCGTCTTCCGAAGGAGGCGAGACACGAAAAAAAATTTAGGGTTTCTTCGGTGCGGTCGATCGAGGGTTCGATCGATCGCACCTGATTGATTGCATGCAATTATGGAAGGAATAACATAATCGCAAGATGAAGAGGTACCTGGCGTTCGATGGAGGTCAGCGGTCGCGGCAGCGCTAGATCCCTTTTTCTTCTCGATACTTCCTAAGTGCAAAAGAGTGTAGAGAAATGCTCAGATAAGGGTTTAATTCGAGCTTAGAAGCGGTGGACGAGGCTCTATTGGGCTCAGATCGACACGTGCACCCCCCCCCCCCCCCCCGAATCTGCGCCGCGCACCATTAGGGCTTCTGCGAGCGACAGATGTGAGCCATCGGGAGAGATGGCTCCCAATCGTCGGATCAGGCCCGATCCGACGGTTGGATTGACGAGCCGTTAATCCAAACTGTAGATTCGCAAATAGTGAACGGCGTTACCCCTAACTAACGGTCGTCGTTAACTTAATAAATAATTTATTATTTAAATTAATTTGCATTGATTTAATTAATTAAAGTTAAGTAACTAAATGCATCCCAAAAATTTTCAATAAATCACCCTTAGCTAATTGAAGTATGAGAAATGCAACGGCGCGCTAGGATTTTCATTTTGACGAGTATTTATTTATTTGATTATTTGGGGTATTAAAATATTATTAAAATATTCGACGAAAAATCAACGACTTCCAAATGCCTCAAAAATTTCACCCCTAACTAATTTGGGTGTTCTGAATGCAATGGCGAAGTCGGATTTTTAATTTGAGGTCTAAATAAAAAGTTAATTTTCTAGGGTTTGGGATTTTCTAGAATTTCAGATTTGACTTTGTTGACTTCAAATTTGACTTAAGTTTCAGAGATGAGTTCTAAATTACTTAATTAGTGACTTAGAATCTTAATTAAGACTTAGATTAGTCTTAATTGAGCAAAGTAACAACCTGGGTTGTTACACCTTGTTCATAAAGCTAGCATGAGGATGTATATATATATTTGGATATTCATACTTATCCAAGCTTCATTATTTTATTTTAGGATTATGGAAATTAAGGAAGCACATGAGATCAAATGAACTTAGTTGCATACTAAAGATGTAGGTAATCAATATAGAGATGAAATCATTAAATAATTTTACATTCAAATTCTCTAAAGATGCTTGAGCATGCTTTAATAACATTTAATGGAGATGAAATCAAACTCATCACTAACCTAACTTCTTCATGCAAAACTTAATGATAGCTAAGAAGAGAAACCACAAATAATAAATTATGTGATGGATTAATAAATCAATCTAATAAATGAATCAAGATCTATTCAGAAGTTAAATGAGAAAATACACAACTCCTTAGATTGCATGAGTTAACCCTTGAAAAGAATAAATAAGCATGCTAATAACATAGCTAATTCTTACATAATTCATTAAGATAAAAGGAGGGTTGCATGCATGAGGTTCCATAAGGACAACAACTAACATCCTAATATAAGTAACAAGTATCATTTCTATAAGTAATTAAATGAAACTAACATAAGGAATTATACAAGATTCCTACATACGACATGAGATGAAAGCAATCACTTACTAAACTATCTCAAACTTGCATGAATAAGATCATGAGTGATGCATAAACCAAATTGAATTATACTAGAAATCGACATAATACATGGAAATAAATATAGATTCATAGTGCTAATGATGCAGATTACTTAAATATATAGTTAACTACAACATAATCATGAAATTAAATTAATTCTATCAAATTATTTTTAAATTTATGCTAACTAAATGACAAATATAAATACATGAAATTGATTCGGGAAGCCAAGTTAATTTCCTTGCTTATATATTTTTTTATTTCTTACATGAATGACTACACATAAAACAATTGGGACACTTACTTTTATGTTGAGAAACATAACAATTCACATATGGTAATATGCTTAAAATAATAATATAAATGAAACACAGAATAATTGAATCTTCATAATTAATATTGATATTCAATTTTTTTTTATTACACAAATACATATATTATAAATAAAGAAATAAATAAATAAATATATATATATATATATATATATATATATATATATATATTTTTTTTTTTTTTTTTTTTTTTTGTTCTAGTCAATAGACTTGCAATTTGTAAACATCATGCAAAAACCTTCATATTTTCCTTCATGCCACCTTAGGTTGTTACCTTCATATTTTCCTTCATGCCACCTTAGACTTGCAATTTAGGAATATGCCGCTCAACAAGAAGAGACGAAGAGGAAGAGAGGATTTCGGCCATGGAAGGATGATCCTAAATATTTTTATTTAATTTTTATTTAACTTAAATCAGGATCTTGATCTTCGTCTTAATTTGATCAAGTTTAGCATTAAATGGCGTAGGTAAGGTTGTTACTTTCTCCAACATTCAAAAGCCCCTTTGCACAGCTGCTATCACTTGCATTAGCAGTTGGAAACTCCTCCATAATATTTCCTTAAATACTCTAGCCATATTCGGACCCAAAATGGTCCAACATACACCTCAAATTGCTCAGGGTGACACCTAGACCGAAGCAGATTTCCACCTGGTGCTACGGTGCACTGTAGCGCCCAAGCCTATGGTTGCCAGGTGCCGGGGCGCACTGTAACGTCTGGGACTCTGGCAAATCTGTCGTTGGGACGTGCTACAACGCTCCTATCTTTGTTTTCTTCCCACTGAAGCGCTATGATGCGCCCTAATTTCTGGACTGTCTGTTATTGGGACGTGCTACAAGGCCCCAGTCTTTGTTTGTTTCTACCTACTATAGCGTGCTACAGCACCCTGGTCTCTGTGTGCTTGCCGCCACTACGCACTGTGGCTCCTGGTGCAGCTAAGCTTTTCCAACTTCATTTCGCTTCGGAACCTTTCGAAAGCTCACTGGAGCTCTATTAGCATCTCTGTAATGAAATGAATGGTTTCCACATCTCAACAATTTTTCACTTGGAGACCTTTTAGAACCATCCCTCTTCTAGCCTTGATCTTTCATTCTCTTATTCAATCTCTGTCAAAAATGTGGTGTGGCTCCTGATGAAATGCAGCGCATAACTTTAGTTTCTTCACTACTATTGCTTTCGTAAGCTTGTCAGTGGGATTCTTCGAAATGTGTATCTTCTCCAATCCAAACTATCATTCTTCCAGCAGTGTCCTGATGAAATGTACCAAAACTGTATATGCTTCGTCTTGGCATTAAATATTGCATTCTTTGCAAAGTGAATCGCGCTCATACTGTCTCTATAAAGCTTCACCACACGCCGTCGAATTTAAATAAATAACGTGTGAATCACTTTTTATCGTTCAATTCGGTGGTTAATCAATAGCCTCTGTTAAAACATTTAACGATGTTACCACTAAAATTTTGGCAAATCTCTATTATTATGATCCGCTACATGATTTGATCTAGTTGGTCTAGTTTCCTCAGCATGATTTGTCATTAGATGGCGGGATTTAATCAGCGCCATGGATTAAATTATAATGGCGCTGATGAAATCTAAACCGTTGATTTCGATTACACAGTTAATAAAGCGCTATTATCGAATCATAGATGCTGATATGACAGTTGAGAATTCATATGTAAACATAGCATTTTTCTTTAATTTAATGATTTTAATTTATTAAAAATCATAGATATTTTATTTAAATTTATACAAATCAGCATAAAGTAAAAAACTTTCGGGTAAACTTAGATTATCAGTATTTGGCATAAAGTAAAATGAGTGAAAAACTTTTACATTGCATCTCGATTTTGTGTTGATATATATAAAAGGAGTAAATAGATTATGCACGAATCAGGTGATTTTGGAGATTACGCAATAACACGCAACGTAGCGGAAGGATTGTGGAACTTGAACTTTCGTTCGATCGTTCGAATTATCAATTGACATTATGAACGAACGAAAGATTTTTCATTTGTTTTTTTGAATGGAAGACCCTAAGCGATCACCTCGTTCGTCCAATAGCTTTAAGAAGTCAAAATAATTAATTAGAGCTTACATAATGTGCTCTCGGGTAGGCTATGGTCATAGCAAAATGATGGGTTGGTTTGCAAGGAGGCAAATGATTCCTAAAACTTTTGCAAATGTTTATAAGCTAATGAGACCCACCAAAAGATCTAGACACAGGTTATCTTGGGTAGTAGTAGGAAGAAGAGGATCCAAGGGATCAAAGATCACTTGATCCCTTCAATTGAGTTTGAATGGGTAGTTGGTTTGAGTATTATTAGGAGAAGATTTGTTGATGCAATCAAGCCTCTGGATGGATTCCTTTAGGTTGACTGATCATGACAATGGAGTTACCATTGATTGAGAGTGTTAGAGATGGCAAGAAGATGCCACTTGAAAGATGGAAATTTTGAGTCTCAAACTTTATAAGGCAAAGCAGTACAAAACCCATTCAATTTAAGTTCAAAATAGATAACATACTCATTAAGAATAATTAAGACTAACTAATTTGACATACTATTTCATAACATTAAATAATAAATATAAGAACACAATTTGGGCTAAAATAGAAGTTAGTGTCCTCTCTGCATCATTTTTTTTTCTATCTTTATATGCGGCCGGTGAGATTTTAACCCATAATTTGTAATAACAAATCCTAAGCCTTAATCACTAGGCTACAACACCATTCACATCTTCTCTCTGGATCATAGTTCTCATTATTTTTGTTTAAAATCAATTTAACATAAGTTAGTTTCAAAAAAGAAATCTTCGAATTATTATAATACATTAGTTATAAATTTATATTATTAAAGTTAACAAGATTGAAGATTGAATATTTTATTAACATATAAATAAGTTGATTAGTATTTGTTAATATTTGCAATTATTAATTATTAAACATTATGTTGGCATAAAAATGTATTATTTATGTAATCATTAAAATCATAATTAAAAATAATTAATGGGCTTAAAATGAATTCAATTCATCATTTTCTTAAACTAAATAATCCAATAAGGTTAATAACTTTACATGTCTTCTCGAGTTAGATCCGGCAATTTGACCCAAAATTTGAAATTTGAACTCGAAATATTTTGACTTGACTCGAAATTTTCAAGTCAAGTTCGAGTCATAAATATTGACTCTAACTCTTTTTAAAATGAGCCAAAATGACTCGAACTCGACTAAAACTCGACTCAAACTCAAATAAGTTCGAGAAGTATTATTAGAACAATTTAGTAGCATAATCTAAATTTTAGGATATTTATAAAGTAATATAAAATGTACACAATACACAAATTTTTGATCCTGCTAAAAATATAACATTAGATTTTAAATTTGTATTTTTTTAGTAAAATCACAACATATTTAATGTATTTAAATCTAATATTATACTAATAATAATTGAGTTTCACTACTAATTTATTTAGATTATAGCTGAATTAAAAATAATTAATTGACTGAAAAAAAAAAAGCTACGACCTCCAAATATATTCTCTCCAATACTTCAGAGTTATTAAAATACTTAAAATTAGTGATTAACTCATAATAATATCATGATTAAAAATTCATTAAAAACTAATAATAAACTATGAAAAAGTGATGGCATTTATTCGGTATTGAAGCATTTTTGTTTGAAAAAGTATAATTGTTGAAATATATCTCACAAACAATAAATCATTTAAAATTATTAATTAACTCATAATAAATAAAAGTTATTAATCAAAATATTAAGAATCTATTAAAAATTAATAATAACATAGAGAAAAATGTTATAATATTTATTAGGGCATTGAAAAATCCACATTAGTTATATATAAAAATATGTGATGACTTATTGCAATTATTTTTTCCTCAATTAGGCGTGGTTAGTAACCTAATGCTGTTGTTAATAATTAACCTGTCAGATTAATGTGAAGCGAACAAGTGCTAATGACAAACATTGCAGCACGAAGATAAATTTCAACATTAGTTGACCTTTTTTTTGTTAAGATTATGCATTTATTATTTATTTGAAACTCTTTCTTAAAAATAAATAAATAATAAGTTAACCTTTTTATTTAAATTCATTCATTCTCTTAAAAAGGAAATATTTATTCATGACCTAATGATACATTGTTGTCCAATACATATATAGTTTTGGAGCTAATTAGTTAAAATAATGATAAGTAAAACGGGTGAAAATCGGCACTCCATATAAAATAAAAATAGACGAAAAAACTTTTACAGAAAAATTCAATTTTTTGCTAATATATATATCGGGTGATCGAGTTATGCCTGAATCAGACGTAACTGAAGATTACACGAAGTTGAGTGGAGCGAGGAGAGCATTTGGTTCTTTCGTTCGAACGAACAATTTGATCGCTCGACCGAATGATTCTTAGAGCCGGTGAATGATTCCGTGTTGGTCGTTTTCTCTGGTGAACAATTATGTTGAATTCTTCGTTCTTCAAACAAACCAACGAATCATTCACCGTTATATATTCAAAACGTCATACTCACAGATTATTTTATACCAAATAGAAAAATATTTAGGGATTGTTTGGCATGAAAAAATCAGAGAAATCTAGGGGTAAAGTAACCTTTTACAATGTAATTAAATTATAGTATAATCATATTATTTTATTGAAGTTTAATATTTTTTGTTTGTAATGAAGTAATCTATGAGAAAATACTTGATGTAAAATGGCGGGGCAATTTTTTTTTTCTTTAGAGATTCAATTGAAAGAATCATTCAATCTAGCCATTCTTGCACTAAAATCGATTCAATTGAGTGAATCGTTCGAAGGATTCGATCGAACAATTTTGAATGAAATAGATTTTGTTCATACCTATTTTCGTTGAAGAAGATGTCCAACAATTTCGTTCGCCAAAGAAGACGACCAACTGACATTTGGTTCGCCGAAGAAGAAGATGACTTGTCTGTTCGATTGAACAAAAATTCCACTTTACGCTCGATTTGGGAATAATTCGAATTCCCCATATATATATATATATATATATATATATATATATATATATATATATATATATATATATATTAACATAGAATTGGATTGCACTATAAAAGTTTTTTATTCATTATGCTTCAAACCAAATGTATGTAATCTTATTTTATCAGAAATTTTTTTATTTTACCCTATTTTTCTTCAAACAAAATAGACAAATTATTAAAAAAATAAAGTAATATAATTATACTGTAATTAAATTTTACTATAATCATATTATTTTATACTCAAATTTTTCAAATTTCCACTTCTACTCAACATTTCTCTAGTACTTTTTCTACTCACTTAAATATTATCAATGAATTTATAATTATAATTTTGAATAATAAATCTCATTAAATATCATTTTAATACTAGATTTAAATATATTAATTATACTGAAACATCAAATATAGTACTGGTGGGGCTATTATATCAATGTTAAATAAAAATATGATGAAAAAATTAATATTGCTAATTTTTATTTGAGTCTAATTATAATAATATAAAGTTATTTTTTTGACTACTATAGCATAATATTTAGGGTCATGTACGTCGGACAAACTTTCTGACACGAATTTGTGAGAAAATTCTCATTGCATTAAAGGTCATGGAATCCTTCAGTTCTTAATGATGTTATGTCTTAACTTTTTACTCTAAATTGGGATTGAATTGGTGATCAAGTAATAGATGCTCTAAATTATTTTCATGGTTTATTGATTTGAAATGAGGTTGAAGATGATTTGAATAATCCAAAGAAAGCTAATGAGCTGAATAGGAGCCTGGGCGCTTGGGCTCCCCCAGGTACCCCATTGGCAATGCGCCATGCACCTAGGCGCGCCCTAGCTGGAAATAAAGGGGAGTTGGGGGTGATGAGAGTGATGGGAGCTGGAAATCGATGTAAAGAATCTCCCATAGAAAATGGGGCGACTTAAATATCCAGGGGAGGCATGGGGGCTTGGGCCATGGCTTTCGGGCCGAGCCCAAGAGGACAGTTTCCCAATGCCTAATTTGGGGTGTAACCGGGCCTATTTGGCATGGGAAAGATTCTTTCCCAAACAGGAAATCATTAAGGATAGCTAGCGGTGACGGGGATAGGTTTGACAAGAGATTTGTACATGGATTCTGCGACTATCTGGCGTACGAACGGGGGCGATGACAATGAATAGGATCAGGGTTCGCAGATGCCGTCTGATCTCTGATCAGAATGGCGCTACGGCCCAGATACCTCAGATCGTAACGATTGACATTAGATTAAATCTCAATCATTAGATCTGCAACACGATCTGACAGCCCGAGTTTAAATCCAAAGAGTTTCGACAGTGCTGCACAATCAGTGTCGTCTAATTTAATCTCAGAAACGTGTAACGGACAAGATCATCTGGATCCGGTGTTCCATGTTCAGCTCACTGCACTGGATCTCTATGCTCTCGAAATTAACATTTTAATAAATCAAATAATTTGATTTTAATTAATTAAAATGGTATAGTTTCAATTTAAATAAAAATATAATTATATTTTGTGAATATTTCCACCAATGCAAATTCAAAAATTAAGATATTTGCACTCATAACATATTTTAATATGAAAAACTCAAATATGCCTTTAGATCTGAGGTTTAAAGTCAGAATAATTTACCTAATTTTTTGGATGTATAAATTAGGTTAAATAATTGGAAGTTTATATCTCAATCATTTAGATATAAAACTTTCAGAGTTTGGTCATAATGATGTTTAACACTTAATAATAATCATTTATGCTATGCTAATTTTGATTAGATTGAGTTAACAACCTTGGGTTGTTATAAGACGAGACTTGGCATAAGCAATTGGAGTGGTAAGCATGTATATGCATAATCAAGGGAAGGATCATTGACAAGCAGTGATGAATATATTTTGTTATCAGAAACGTATAATGGATGTTGGTTTACAATTTCAAAAGCAATCATCAATATTAAATCTTTGTGTTAGATATGTGGATTTCGACTATGCTGGGGATTAGATCGAAGGCACTCAGTGACTATATATGTGTGCAGTTTATTAGGAGGTTCAGTTAGATGGAGATCTACTCTACTATCTATAGTTTTCCTGTCTACAACAGAAATTGAATACATGACGATTACTGAAGCGTTCAAAGAAGCAATGTGGATGAAATGATTGTTGAAAGATTTGTGTGAGAAACAAGAGAATGGGGTAGTCTATTGTAATAACCAAAGCAGTATATTTTTTTGCTACCAATCATGTTTTTCTTGCTCGCACAGAACACATAGATGTACGACTTCACTTCATACGAGATATCATAGAAGATGAATAGATTTTGTTGAAAATGATTCATACAAAAAAGGTGAACATGGAGAAGCAACAATAAGTATCTCATTCTGGATGAAAGCTTAATTCCTTTGAAGATGGATACGTAGGGAACTAAATTGATTCAGCTGTCATTCTAGAGAGCATATAAATATTTTCCGTGTGAATGTTTTTCTTGTTTTGGTTCTTGTTAGAATTTTTTTGGTCTCGTGCGAGATCTTCGATCCTTATAGTGTTGGCTCTCTTCCTTCATATGCCACTCACTATGTCATCACTTGAATGCTTAAATGGATAATTTTAAGTAAATTTCCCTTACAACACATTTTACAGACTTACAGCAAATCATTGTCTTCAACTTTTAGACAAATTTCAGTTGGTGTCACCAAATTACTAATAACCTTCTAAGCCTCTGAGCTTTTGAGGAATTTTGGTCTTTCTTGTATGGGTTGCACTCATTTGCAATTTTCTTAGAGGTGCAATTATATTTGCTAAACTTCGGTATATATATTTATAATCAAAGCCACAATCAAGATTAAACTCATATAAACCCTAAAACTTTACAAAGAAATTAAAACCAAAATCAAGCTAAAAAATCTACATTCAGCAATTTCCCTTTCCTTTCTTACGAGCCGAATCCTGCGCTGTGAGCGGATGAACTTTCTTTCACGACCTTCTCCGTCTTCCGATGCGGAAGAGCAATTGCAGGGCTCGGAAAATGCCATTTCCATCCCAAAACCTTCCTCTCCGAGACTGATCTAGATCTACTCACCTTCTGAGGCACCACCCCTTCTTCTTCCTTCGTCTTTTCGGAACGCCAGAACAGAAACTGCCATCGCCTTCTAGACCCGCCATTATACCTCTCCCCTTGGCCCGATCTATTCCTTGGGAACTGAAACACAGCAGATCTGGATCGATGGAAAGCAGGCTCGAGGTCGATCAGGCTTCCGACGCGGCCGGTGAGACTGGATCTTGGAGGATCGAAGATGGAGAGGGATGAGGAAGAAGACGAAGAGGAAGAGGAAGAAGGAAGGCACCCGCATGGCCGGAGATTGGCGCAGTCCGGGCAGAGGAGCACGAGGCGGTCGGAGAGGCAGTCGGGGCAGACGCCTGGGAAGCGTTGGGTTGGGTGTTTCCGGCATTTCCATAGCCTTTCCTCGAGTAGGAGCGCGGCTTCCATTAGCGATGTTTGTTGTGCCTCCCAAGATCGGGGGGACGATATAAATGCCGCGGTATTGGTCGGAAGTTTACTATGGTTAGTCAACTGGAGTGGGCCGTACATGCACCTAAAATACTCAATTAATTTAGGGTTCCTTTAGTAAAAAAAAAAATATTATTATCATAAACTAATATATATCAAAAATATTTAAGACTAATATAATTTTTTTTTTTTTCATATAAATTTCATAAAAAATTATATTTACACATTATTTATATATTTTAATATATACTATCATATAAATATAAAAATACTGTTAGTAAAAAGATTAACTTCAGGTCATTTCAAATTCAGTTAAATATTGAATTCAAATTGAGTTCAAATTTTGTGTAAAATTAATTGGCCTAAACATGACTAAAATATAATATAAATAAAAATGGAGTGTCCTGATCGCAAATATGGAGAATGGGCCAACGTGCATGAACCCAATGACTCTTTATAAAATAACATGATGTTTTTTTTTATTTTTTGCTCCTTAATAAATTTTATCAAGAATGTGCTATACATATAATGATTTTAAAAAAAGTTGAGTTCATTTTTTTTATGAGGATTGCTATACAATAGTATACATCAAAATATATATATGATATGTCAATTCAATATGTAAGTAGATGATTTGTTGAATATATATATATTTTTTTTTTATAAGTAAAAATTAAAATAAAAAAAATTTTATATTGATCATGAATACATTTTAATATATATTCTAATGTAAGCATAATATTTTTCTTTTCTGATATTATATTTGATATATAAAATAGTCAGAATTCTTTGAAATTTTTGATGGACTAGATGTTATGGACATAACCTAAAATTTATATTTTTTATATTTATAGGATTTTATACAGTGAAAATACAAGAAAATGAAATTATGTCAAAGTACGATTCTGGTTTTTCTTTGCATAAAGAGGGGGGTGGGGAGGGGGGACGGAAGGAAAACACTAAGGATTAATGGAGAAACATGAAGAAGAAAATATAGCAAACACAAGATAATTCCAAGATATACACATTTGAGCTATGAAGGCTATATGCACATTCAAGGCCTTCGAGTATGCACACTGAATGAAACTTTCTTTAGGTTATCCACACCATATAAGCTCTAAAGCCTCTTTTCTCAAAGAGCATTTAAATCCTATTAATTTAAGGTTTCATGAGATATTTATAGCCATCAAACCTTAATTTTAACCTAGGGACACTAGTAATAACAATAATGCACCGTTGCACTTCTCTAAGTGGTTTTTTGCATTCTCTACACAAGAATTTTTTTCATACGATCATTGACACATATTGATTACACATACTAAAACAATATAAATGTTAACATGACCATAAAATTAATAAATAGGCACTACCAACAAATACATAAATAAAACAAGCCAACACAACCCATCATGACCCAATAACATCATTTAAGCTCATCGATTATGCTCACATCATCACACGTTCTCATGCAGGCTTTCATGCAGCCTTAAACTCTCCCCATCACGAAACTCTGCTTCACGAAGTTGAAGTCCATGCAGTCATCCAATAGATCATGGTCAAGCTTTTAAAGCTCCTTCCTTATAAGTCAATCAAGTGTCTTTTAATAATGACTTATTTTTCTATCTCATCAAACATATGTGCTCCCAATGCTCACATGTGAATATAATAAAGAAAAAGAGTTTATGATATTCGTGTAAAGGTTTATCCTCCTGCTCCTCGAAAGTAATACATGCATTTCTTTACATGAGTTTATTCGGTATAAATGTCTAATCAAATTTTTATTTTATTAGTTGTGTTATACTGTATTAAAAAATAAATACGATAGATTTAGAGTTTGGAGGAGATCTTGAGTGTGATCCAGGAGTGGAGCCAGATCAAAAGTAGAAGTCTTGAAGATAATATTTTTATTTATCCCGTAAGAATGAGTGTCATTTCGTAAAAATAATTTGTATAGCTTAAATAATTATTATTAATGTTTTTACTTTCTTTTCTATGATGAATATTTTCTTTTATTTATCTAGATAGTTGGAATGATATATATAAAAATATTTAACATATTCTTATATATTTATTTTTCTATCTCATAAATTTTTAGCATACATAGTATTTAATAGTGGATTAGTTCTTATGAATCTAGTATTAAGTACTACAATAATACTTAGTGTTGAATTAGAATACCTAATCTAGCATTAAATCATTACAGTATTCCTCTTACATTGGGTAGAGCGTACCCATGTAATGATCTCCCTTTGCTGTGATTATTGTGACTTGTGATGGCCCGGGCTATCATCACGCAGATAACCCGAGGCATTAGTGGAGATTTGTGGCGCCCCTCCTCTTAATCCACAAGGATTAAGCCAAGGGTGGAGTGTCACTTTGGTTAATCTCTCACTTATCATTGGATTAAGATGGAATCCACAATCCACCTGATTAGGGATGAGAATAACACATAATCAACTAATAGTCACTATCTATTAAATCATACAGAGTGCGGAAGCCAATTAAAAATGAATGACATCCAAGCATCACAATATAATATAAGTGTAAAACATACTCAGAATATAAGCATATAATAATCCAAATACGCAGTCATAGACACCTGTATTATTATAATATTTAAAATTTAAACAAATAAAGGGAAAATACACTCATCCTCACAGGTAAAATAAATAGTTAAATATCCCCAGGTCCAAGCTGCTCCTCCTCCTCCAAGTAAGGCTCCTCCTTAGGTACTGTAATGTGGCGCCCCGCACCCTTAATCCACCAAAAGATTAGGTTAAGGGTGGGGTGTCACTCTGGCTAACCCCTCACTTACCATTAGATTATGATAGACTCCACAATCCATCTGATTAGGAATGATTAACACAGAATCAATCTAACAGTCACTATATAAGTAAACGTACCGAGTGCAGAAGCGATTTAAGGAAATATAAATCATCCAAGCATCATAATATAAATAGCAACAGTAGAACTCAGAATATAAGCATACAATCCAAATACGCAGTCAATGTACCTGTATTATTACATCATTTAAAAAGTTCAAATATAATAGAATGTGCAACTACTCTCATCCTCACATATAAAATAAATGTTAAACAACAGCTTCTTCTACGGGTTCCTCCTCTGGGTATGGCTCCACTCCTAACTCTTGCTCATCTAACTGAAGAGGATCTGCCATTGTCGATTTCACAATGTACGGCCCCAGCCAAAGAAAAGAAAATCTGGTTAGACAATTGTCTAAGTACATTTTAAGCTGATTATCATAAAGGTTATGTAATATCACCATTTTACGACTTCTAAGCAACAATATGTATAAAGGAGTGGCAAGCAGTACTAAGGAAAAGGGAAAGCTATAAACCATTATTTATAACTTAAGCAAAGAAAAGGAAAGAGGCTGAGACATGCCTCACATACAAACTAAATAAGGAAGGGCATATAAATATACATAACTAAACAAGTGCTGTAAGAAAAGTTCTATATCCTAAATATGCTGGTGATCAACAGAAAATATGCTAATTAAAATAAGTTAACTCAGCAGTGGTACATATATGTAGCAGTAAGATTCTAACATCCTAAATATATATAAAAGTAGTACAAGGAAATAGCTCACTGAATAAGAATACTGAAAAGTAAATAATAATAACTGCATATAAAACCATACGTGCATCGACTTCTATATAGAAAAGAGCTAATCTAGCCCATCAAATATCAAAGAAGCTTAGCACCATCCCGGCTAAGTCATAAAACTGTGTACCCCTAGCGACATAATGAGGCTAGGCAAATAAGCACATAAAGTAAGTGAAGGGTCTTAGCACCAGTACGGTTAAGACCCAACTGTATGCCCTTAGCGACATAAGGAGGCTGGTAAACTAAGCATATAAGGCAACCTTAACACCAGTACGGCTAAAGCACCAACGGTGTACCCCTAGCGACATAAGGAGGCTAGTAAACTAGGCACACAATAAAACAGGTCCTTCCTCTAGCGACATAAGGAGGCTAGGAAATAAGAAAATATATGAGAGGCAACTCATATAATTATCATCTTTTCATTAATCACTTTAATATTTTCACAAGAAATCTAAGGAGTCTTCATATTTTCCTAACAGTTTATCCATGCATCAAATGTCTTATATGATATGCTCAAGGAAATATGGCACAGAAATACAAAGAATACGTAGCAACAAAGTATCAAAGTAAGCAAGGGACTCTACTAAACATGGTGATATCATTTGTTTTCTACTTAACCATTCTACCTATTCTAAGTTACACAAGTTCAGGATCACCATTTTCTTACTATCGAGTGTAACTCAGAAACTCGTCCTTATAAGTTAAAAAGGATTAGAACTGATCAGGTTTCTAATCTAGTTCAATCAGATAGATGACTACGAGTTAAATCAATAAATCATACGTCCTAGTTTTATGAATTTAGACGTTCTAACTAAGATCTGATCAAGATCTTCTAAACCTATAGATTATGGATTAAACACTACAAGAATTAAGTTTAATCACATAATCCAAAGGATAAGACCTAAGTTCTAGGTTTTATTCTATAAGTGATCTACTAGTTAAGATAAATCCTATCAAGTAATCAAATTTAATAGGATGAATCTCCTACCTTAAATCTAAGGTTAAAAGATAAAATAATTAGAACGAGTTGTAAAATAAAAGAAAGTCTAGAAACTAATAAACCAAGGTTTCACCTGTTGGGTAACCCAACTTACCCAATGAGTGAACTCTAACATATGATCTATTCCTATTCTCAAGAAAGGTCCTTAAGGTGTAGTGCTTAAGGCTTAATAAAAATTATTGGAATCTAACTTAAGGGTTGATTTCACTCACTTGATTGATACTAAGAAGATTATAACATTAGTCTTGGCATTTTGGGAAATTATCCAAAGGGTAAGGGTACTCAATCCAATCTTCGGGCAAAATAACCCTTTTGTCCCTACTTTAATGATCAAAAGTCAACTTTTGACTTAAGAGTCAGAATTAAATTCTCTTAGTTCCAATTGATTCCTTACTATCTAACTTGAAGATAGACAGTAAGTACGCCTATATTGGGCGAGAAACGGTCAAGTTATAACTAAAATAAGGCTAGGGGTAATTTGGTCATTTACCTAAATTTCTAGGGTTCAAATCCTAAATATTATTTCAGTATATAGATGACATTGGAATTCTAGGTTGGATAGTTTCTTAAATTTTTGAATTTGGAGTTAATTTGACCAAGTTATGGCCATTTGAATTCCAAAGGCAATTTGGTCATTTTTCACTAAAGTAAATTCTAAGTTTTATGGTTGACTTTTTATCCAGATGCCCAAATAGGAAAACTAATACTATTACGGTGATGGGGCCGTTCTCCTGAGCATTTTAAGACCCATATTGACTATGTTTCGATAACCGGGTAAAAAGTTATGAGGCTCTAAAGAGGTCCTAAAATGCTACCTCGTTATACGTACACCGAAATAAATTTTTATATTACGTTATTTGATTCCTTATATTTTTTTGAGTATTTTAAGACCTATATTGGCTATATTTGAATCATCCTATAAAAAGTTATTAAACTTTTAAGATTTACTATTCAAAAATACAATTTATATTATTTTATTATTCATTTATTCAAATTAAATGATTTTACTATTCATTCCTAAAGTTTTATATAAAATTTCTGAATTTATTAATCCTTAATTAATCTGTAATTAATTAGGCTTAATTATTAATTAATATTAATTAATCTATTAGTTGATTAATTAACTTATATTTATTAATATTTTATTGTAGCAAAATAATTAGTACTAATTATTATTTAATTATTCTTAATTATCTGTTTATATTTATTTAAGAATAATTAAGTATATTTTACTGTTAATAGTAATTAATTATACTAATTACTGTTAAGGTTTAGTTAATATTTAATTAAACCTGATTAATCCTTAATTATACTTAATTAATTAAGGTTACTGTTCAAAAGTATTTAACACTAATCCTAATTTAATTAACCACTAACTGTAATTAATTAATCATTAATAGTAATTAATTAATACTAATAGTAATTTAATTAATAATTTAATTAACAGACAGTGGGCCCCACTAGACACGTGGCACTGCCAGAGACTGCCACGTGGTATCGTGGGCCCCACGAGGAAATCGAACAGCCGCGGTGACCTGGCAGTGGGTCCCACTTGACACGTGGCGGGCCCAGAAGCGGCCACGTGGCACTGTGGGCCCCGCTGGGAAGCCGAACCGTAGCGCGGGGCTCGGTTTGTGAGCCCCACGGGCCACGTGGAGTGCCGGCTGGGTGCCACGTGGCGCAGGGGGCCCCACGGCCGAAGCTGAAGAGTCGTGGGGCTCGGGTAGTGGCCCCCCACCCCCCCACATGCCACGTGGCGTGCCCAGAGGCGGCCACGTGGCCCTGGTGGGCCCCACGGCCGAAGCCGAGGGGTCGCGGGCTCGGCGTGTGGGCCCCCACGTGACACGTGGCGGGCCCGGAGGCGGCCACGTGGCGTAGTCGGCACCACCCTCGCGGAGACACCCGAGGGCGTCGGGCTAGGGCACGGCTTTTGCCGGCCTTCCCGGTGCATGACCACCTCGGCCCGCACGGCCGACGGTAGCCCTCGACGGGGGCTACACGCCGGTGGGCGGACCTTCGCCGGAGGTGGCCGAAGACGACGGTTATGGCTAACCCTAGATCCAAGGGTTACGGTGTGCGTGCGTAAGGTTTGGCCCGAGGCTTTAAGCCTCGGCCTGAGTCGACCGGACCTGATCGAGGTCTATCAGGTCCGGTGGATTGTCGATCCACGTCCTACTCTATCATCCTAAGGTAATGCGACAACGAGAAAATGGACGGAGGAGGGGATCGGGGGTACCTGAAGTTCAACGGCGGACAGGTGGCTGGGCTTCGGGGCTTGATCTAGCTCGATCTGGGCTCGGATTTTTGCAAACCCAGAGCCCAGAGGTCGGCCGAGGTCTTATAGACCCGTCGGCGACCTCGTCGAGGCCGGGGAGGAGCCGGATTGGCCGAAATTCGCGGCGGCCCGCCGCGTGGCGCGCGAGGGCGACGGGGCCGTTGGATCTGTGATGGCGCCGTCCGATCTGACGGCTGCGATGGCGCCGTTCGATCTGACGGCACCATCAGCTACAGTTGACGATAACAGTAATTACATAACGGCGACCGTTAAGTAATTAATTAAATATTATTATTATTATTCTTTTAATTTCCAGAAATTTTTGAACATATTTTTCCAAGCTAATTTGGGGTCAAGGAATTCAATGGCGAAGTCGGATTTTCGATCCAACGAGTATTCTGATATTTCGATTTCCGGGGTATTTTTATTATTAAAATATTCGTCGAAATTTCGACGACTTCCGATTGACACGAAAACTTCACCCCAAGCTAATTTGGGGTCAAGGAATGCAATGACGGTATCCGTTTTTTGATCAGTGGTCAATTTAAATAGGTCAATTTCTAGGGTTTCTAGATTTTCAGAAATCAGGATTCGATTCATTTGACTCCTGATTTGGACTAGGTTTCAGAGGTTGACTCCAATTGACCTAATTAGCACTTATAATTGTGTTTAAGACTTAGGATTAGTCCTAATCAACTATGGTAATAACTCGGATTGTTACATGTAACCTCAACCTGCTCTAAACCTAATATTATCAGTTTCACAATGTAGGGCCCCAGCCAAAAAAAGAGAAAAATCTTGTGTTAGACAATTGTCTAAGTACATTTTAGGCTGATACATTTTATGTATTTTATAATATCACCACTTTACATTTTCTAAGCAATGATACATAAAAATATGAGCGACTAGCAGTACAATAAGAAATGGAAAAGCTATAAAGAATAATTTATAACTTGAGCAACAAGGAGGTTAGGACATGCTTCAAAAGCAAGATAAACAAGATAAGATATATAATTATAAATAACTAAACAGGTGCTGAAAGAAAATAATACATCCTAAATATACTTATGATCAAAAGAAATATGTAAGTTAAATAAGTAAACTCAACAATGATACATATAATAGCAACAAAATTCTAACATCTTATTGTATATATGCTAAACAAAGGAATAACTAACTAAATAACAAATACTGAAAAGTAAGCCAAATATCAAACTGTACATAAATCTCTGTATACTGACTGTCATATCAAAAGACTTTGGCCAAACTAGCCCATATATATATATATATATATATATATATATATATATATATATATATATATTATATCAAACCATTCCCATAGCCTTTCTGGGCTATGGCAAAAATCTATCCATCCATGTAGCCTTTTTAGGCTAGGACAAACATATCTATCCCCATAGCCTTTTTGGGCTAGGGTAGACATAACTAGATACACTGAGTCACTGAAGAGACATATAATACTATGCAATATATTTTAGTTATTTTACTTTTATTTCTGTGAATAATTTCAGAAATAATTGAGGAGTCAAGCACGTCTGCAAGACTATACGAGTCCCAAGCCTAACACACTCTCCTCAATGAGAATGTTAAGCATACTGATCTCACCTTACCCCTATCCATCAGAGTAAATGTGCACCATAATCCACCATGAATGGGACCCAAAGGCAACTGTTATCCTATTTATTCTATGTTTTCATTTTCATACACAAAGCTCTCTTATATGAAATATCCAAGGAAGTAAGCTCAAATATACAAGGAATACGTAGCACAAAGTATTAAAATAAGCAAGAGACTCTACTAATATGGTGATATCATTTATTTTCTAATTAACCATTCTAACTATTCCAAGTTACACAAGTTCAAGATCGTCATTTTTCTACTATCGAGTGTAACTTAGAAACTCATCCTTACAAGTTAAAATGGATTAGAACTGATCAGGTTTTAATCTAATTCAATCAAATGACGACTATGAGTTAAATTAATAAATCATACGTCCTAGTTTTGTAAATTTAGATGTTCTAACTAAGATCTGATCAAGATATTCTAAACCTATAGATTATGGGTTAAACACTACGAGAACTAAGTTTACTCACATAATCCAAGAGGATAAGGCCTAAGTTCTAAGTTTTATTCTATAAGTGCTCTACTAGTTAAGGCCAATCATATTAAGTTATCAAACTTAATAGAATGAATCTCCTATCTTAAATCTAAGGTTTAAAAGACAAAATAATCAAAATAAGTTGAAAAATTCTAGAAATTAATAAAACCAATGATTCATTCATTGAAAAATAAAGTTTTTTAATGAATGAAATCAAACATATGAACTAGTCCTAGTCTAAGAAAGGGTCCTTAAGGGGTAGTGTTAAGGACTTAGGGAAGTTCTAGAATCTAACATAATGGTTGATTTTACTCACTTAAATATCATTAATACAATTATAATATATGGTTTTAAAGTCTTGAGAAGTTAATTAAAGGTTAATGGTGCTTAATCCAATCTTAGGGCAAAATGACTATTTTGCCCCTACTCAAGGGTCCAAAAAGTCAACTTTTGATATAGGATTCTAAATTGGAATTTCTTAGTTCTAAATGATTCCTTACTGTCTAACTTGAAGATAGATAATAAGTTCATCCAATTTGGGCGAGAAACGGATCCTATAGGTCCAATTTAAGATTTTTGGCATAAGGGCATTTCAGAAATTTTCATACTACTGAAACCTAAATATTTTTTGGAGTTTATTGTGGGTGACTGTTCAAGGATTCCATAGAGTCCGAGAACACTGCATTCTGTGTTCAAATAGCTAAGTTATGGATGTTTTAAGTTTTGATATTTAATCATTTGAACTAAATCTATTTTATTCTTACTGTTAAGGATAATTGTAAGTGTTAATACTCTGTTAATTATTGATAAACTATTCATAATTAGTTTAATTACCTAATAGTTTATATATACTATTTGACTTATCTAATAAATTTACTAACTAAATTAATATATTAATGATTAAGATAAATTTGTTAATAAGATTAATTAACTAATATTGACGGTTATTACTGTTGATTTAATTAATTATTCACCGTATAAGATTAATTAGCTAATTAATTAATTATATACATACATATATATATATATTGTTAATAACTTAATCCATATGTTAAGTTGATTGATTTAATTGAATTATTTAATGATACCAAATTATTTTGATCTACTAAATGTCCTTTATTAACTAATTATATCATTAATTAAAGTTTAAGGTTTACTAGTGTTCTATTGTATATAAACATATATATATATATATATATATGAGTATAGCTCAGTTAACTAATTAACCCTAATTAATTGCTACCCTTAAGTTAACTTGATTATTAATAATTCCCCATTTAATTTAATTATTCTACTTAAAATCTTTATCTAAGATCCTATAATTTTACGTAAAGGATGTGCAAATTCTTAATTAATAATACATGCAAAATCTTCAAATTCTAAACATATATATATATATATATATATATATTGGTTTACATATATAATCTAAAGTTAACTATCTAATTAACCTAATATAATTAATTCGCTAGCCCGCTTATCAACCTATCATTAATATTTGTATAAGCTCATGCTAAACTATCTAAGTAATCCAATTAATCTGACTGTTATCTTTTATAATATATATTATTTTAAAATTTGTGTTTATACATATCTATATATGTATACGTCATATTTTTTAAGTTTTGTTCTTTATAAATTCTAAGTAACTTTATTTGTCTTTTATTAAGTCATACTCATACATATGTAATTATTTAGGACAAAATCCTAAGTGTAGTCATAGTTTACATATATATATATATATATATATATATATATATATTAATTAAGTAAGCTACTGTATTTACCTAAGTGTATATGTCTATATTTATTATTTAAGATTTCAGACCACATTTAATTTGTGTTTATATATTATATATATATATATATATATATATATATATATATATATATGTGTGTATAACTTTAAAATTAATAAGTACGAATTAATTAATTATTAGTAATTCGGTTAGTTAAATATCGATTCGTTATTACGCATTTAAATTAACTAATTACCAAACATTAATTATCCTATATTATATAAGTTCTGTTATCATTATATTTAAGATTAACATTATATACTAATGTACATATATGAATATATACATTATTACATAAGTACCTATTTTGATTCAATAACAACATTTCCCTTAACGATTTTAATCAGTTAACCATCATACTTAATTAATTATTGGTTAAGTACTTTATATTTAAGATAAACAATTAATACGAAACTCTCTGTTTAAATACATACATATATATATACACCGTATAAATCGAATGGATTTAAGCTTATGAATTAATTTGGCTAACAAATTTAACTGATTTCTGCTTAACATTAACTATTTGATTAACTAATTATACTCAGTAGGAATTAATACTCACTAATTAGCCTAAATGTGACCACAGACCATTATATTTCTGCTTTAATATATAAATAACCGTGTATATATATATATATATATATATATATATATATATATATATATATTATATTTAATTCAATATTTTTGCACGAACTAATCATGCGGGACCCACGGGATGCCACGTGGCATCCCTTTATTGGTGCAGGACACCGGAGTGGGGCCCACGGGCGTCGGCTGAGCCGACAGCGGGCCCCACTAGCAGGTCTGGGCGCGCGCGGGACCCGCGCGACATGTGGCAGGCGCCGATGCCTCCAGGCGGGATCCAGACCTTCGGGCGGGCCGGGTCGAGTTGACTCGGGACGGGCCACGCCTCTTCGTCTTCCGGGCGAATGCGGGCGGCTGGCTTTGTCGTGACGGGGCGGGCCCCTAGTTCTACGAGTCAGGTCAACGAAGATCCGACGGCTCGGATCGATCTTCCACCCAATGGACGGATCTCGACCGCCCGTCTCCATCTTCGGGAACGCGCCGGGGTTAGGGTTTCGGAACGACGCGAGGTTTTCGAGCGTTCGGACTCGATCGACTACAATCGAGCCGATCGCTTCTTAATCAACGATAGTATGCAATTAATCAGAAGAAGGAATCGACATAGGGGGGTTAGGAGTACCGGTTTCGACGGCTTGCCGGCTTGCGAGGGTTCCAAGAAGAAGATGTAGTCCAGGCACGGTCGTCTTCGCTCGAGTAGGGTCCGGTCTCCTTCGCGACTGGGGGAGTTTAAGGAGGCTGGGCGGATAATTGTGAACATAAATATTTATAACTGCGAACATAAATATTTATAATTGTGAACATAAATATTAAAGTTTGATCATATTATAATATATTTTTATTTGAGCATATTTAAGATATGAAATATGAAGGTTTGATAAGTTTTAATTATGAATTTAATCATATGATTACTCCATTAAATATGAGAGATTAAGATAAAATTTTCTTGGCAAATATTTTACTCAAATTAGTTAAATCATGAATCACAAAAAAAAAATTATTCTTATGTAGACATAAACACTATATCATAAAATAGAGATGTTTACTTAGTTTCTTTTGGAAAATCTTAGATTAAAAATAATATATTCATGAATATTCACTTAGATTGACTTGATAAAAAAATTTAAATCAAAATTAAGTCACACCCATGACTTAGTTTTGAGTTTATATCTTATATGTATTATTGGAATCATGTCAACTGAGTTATCTTACAATCAAATTGATTGTTTAAGTGATTAAGGGTTTATGTCTTAATCAGACAGGTTAGGGTAACCCCTAGACTTACAAAATTAAGACCAATAGTTAATTTATAAATCGATGACAAATCAATGCATTATGGGTGTATTATTGATTTTTTAAATTTTAGATTTAGATTAAGTATCATTTACTTAATCAAGTTCTTATGATTCTTATGTTCAATTTTAATTTAATATCAAATTAAGTAAATCAAGGTGTCTAAATCAATATTAAAATTCTCTATCATACACCATAATATTATGAAAGCATATGAATATAAAGTGACATAAAATAAAAGATAACTAAGACTAATCAAATCCTAAATCAAATCAAAAGGAATTAGCATTTGATTACAAATTTAAAGAACTTAAGTTTCATACATTTATTTATTAAGTTCTATTTAGTCATACAAATAATAAAATATTTTAGCATTAGCATTTGGCACAAAATATTCAAGCAATTCTTTATAAGATTTAAAATATGATATTTATGATAAAATGGTGGATTTTTCATTTAAATTCACCTACACATTCATATAATGCTTAATTTTATTAAATCTAAGTTTATATTTGATATATTTCGGCCCCATTAGGGTCTTAGGGTCATTAAAATATGAAAAATCACAAATCCGGGCAATTCCGAACAGTTCTAGACACTTTCGAGCAATTATGGGTGCTACGGCGCACTGTAGCGCATTCTGACCGAAAGTCAGGAGCTACAGCGCGTTGTGGCGCGCTACACCACTTTCAGGTGCTGTGGCGGATTTTAGCTTTGTCGCACGCCGCAGCGCTTTCAGGCGCTGCGCGCTACGACGCCTGTTTCCGAGGTGCGGACGCTACGACGCGCAGCAGCGCTTTCAGGCGCTGCGGCGGATTTTAGCGCAGCGACGGATTTTAGCGCTGCGACGGATTTCATTTAATTTCATCAAGTTCTTATGCTTAATCAAATTATTATACCGCGGCGGTGCGTTGTAGCGCGTTACGGGGCGCTGCGGCGGACCCAAATTTGAAACTTTGGGCGCTATGGCGCGCTTGTAACGACCCAAAGTCGTTACTTTGCAAATTAGGTCAAAACCCGCCTTAGAAATTAGAATTCCGGGGAATTTTGAATTAGGACAAACAAAAATATCACTGGTAATATTTATTTTAAAAAATCAAAGTGTCATAGTTTGGAAGAAATCCGAATAACAGAAGCTCTCATTTTATTTCCTAAAGTATTAAAATCTAAAAAAGAGTCTTGAATATTGAAATACGTGCCTGAATTCATCATTTTCAATATCATTATGATCACTATATTATTTAAAGACTACTCAAGAAGTTTTATCAAATTCTGAGTGCCGGTTTGATTGTGGTTAATTTAAACTCAAAAATTAATATAAAATAAAATATTATTCCGAATTAAAAATTTTTGGCGCGAGAGTGTCCTACAGCAGCCCTCTCCCCATTCCCAGCCAGCATCCCCTCCTCAGCCCATAGCCAGCCCTCTTCTCCCACAGCCAGCAACTCCCTCCCTTCTCCTCTCAAACAATAGCTCATTCTTCTCCATTCCAGCCAACTCCCAGCAGCTCTCCTTCGCAGCCCCACAGCAGCAGCCCTCTCCTCCTTTCAGCCCTACAGCAACAACCATCTTCTCCTCAGCCACACAACAGCAGCCCTCTCCTCCTCTCCCCACACCGCAGCGGCTAGCTTCCATTCTAGCCCCTACCAATTTCTCTACCAGCCCCCTACAGTAACTCCTCCCTCAGCCCATAGCAGCCAGCAAGCTGATAGCTCCATCCTCATCCCTTACCAGCCATGACAATAACTTTTCCTTCAGCCCACAGCAACTAGCATGCTACCAGCCACCCAGCAACCCTCTATTATCACCACCAGCCAGCCCTCTTGCTATAGCAACCTCGGTTAACCATCCGATCATCCATTTCAACTTTCTTCAAGCAATCCTAACCCTAAGGTAAAAGGTGTTGGAAATGAAGAAAATGGAAGGAAAATATTTTTGCTAAAACTTATAACTCTATACATTTTTACGAAAATTTATATTTAGTCATTCACATTTTTATCATTCTCATTAATTAATAATGAGAATAATTCAAATGTTATAAAATGACTAATATTTCCATTTAAGTATTTGATTGAGCTATGAATTGCTCCAAATCTTCAGGGTTTGATTCTAATGGCTAGATGAACTTAAAGGAATGATAAATAAGCTGTTATTGCTAAGATTTGGTTAGATAATAACCTAAGATTATTACATGATTTGTCTTATAAACTTATGTTTAATTCCTAAAAGTTCATTAGGAGGTTATTTACATCTTTACTTATCCTTAACCTCAATTTATAATTGTGAATTAGAATGTAACAATGCATGAAATTATTCTTATCTTGATTATAGATCAATCCTTAGTAATTGTAGATTGTGGATGTAAGTATTAAGAGTTTAAATATTTTGTAAGGTAATAATAGTATTATATTTAAATTAATTAATATAGCTTTAGATGAGATAAACTTTGAGGTGGGAATGCCTTATTGACCTATCTTGAGGTAGGATCTTAGATGAACCTTACCAAACTTAGATGATTGATCTTAAGTTTTGTGGTAGTTGTAACCTAATGTAGATTTAATTTATATAATTGTGGTAGTTCACCTAACTTGATTAACTTTGTTATCACTTCTTGAAGTCACTTGATTAGGACATACTACAATGGATAATGGATTATATAGTCTGAAATTCCTTATTTATTAAATTAGTCAGTTAGAACTACAATAATGATAATATTAGTATTATCACTTGGAGATTGTAGTGCATATCCATAGAATTGAATTGATTCAATAGGATATAGGATTTGTTGATTTGCCCTGAATAGAATTATAGAGTTTCTTTTTTATCTTAGATAATTAAATAAGTACAGTTCAGTTTATGATAAGCATCCCAATTTCATTATATGTTATACTTAGGGGTTTTGGATAATTTAGTTTGGGAAAATAATTTGCAAAATGATGTATGTCTCCTATCTCTGTGCACAGGGATAAGTGTAATTAAGCAACTTAAGTGCCCAAAATATCCTTTCTTAAGACATATTAAACATGTATATGTGCTTTTCACATATGATAAGATAGTTTGATATTTTCAGTACACTTAAGATTTTAATGATTGGAGAACTTAAGCTATGCAATTCTTATATTTAGATTATGAAAATTCATTAAGAGGATAAGTTGAATAGATAGATAAAAAGTGAATTATGATTTCTGTTTTATGGATTTACTCATTTTTATCATTACTTATATCAAGTTTTGGCACAACATGCATAAGCATAATGCATCAAGAGAATTTGTATAATAACCCTAGGCTGTTACCTTGCTAATCTATAGTTTAATTGCTTCTTAATTTCAGTGCCATTATTTTTAGAATATCAAATTGAGCCTATTCTGCAAATTTGAAATCCATTGAACTTCTCTAAATCCAAAATGATATTTTGATCAGTCTAGATGCTCTAGATTAGACTTAAAATATATTGATCTGAGAATTAAAATCTGATTGCATTTTTGAAATTTTCACCCCCAAATTAGCTAGGGGTGAAAGTTTGGTACAATTTAAAAATCATTTAGGTCATAATTCACATTTAATTAAAATGGATTAATTACATAAAATGGTTCCTAACTTTTTAAAATTTCAAATGTACCTTTAAACTAATTTAAGCCTTGCTAACTGATGATAAGAACCTGGGATGCAATGCATCTTCTGCTGCTACACCTCTGCTTCGCAGCCTATGGGTTTTTTATGCCGTCTGTGGTTCCCCTACCCCATTCCAAGTAGCCGATCAGTCGGGATCCGCTGTGCGGATCGTGGGTGATCCGCTGTGGAGCCCGAGTCACATGACAGCGGAGTCCGGCTAATCTCATCGTCGAACCTTTAGATCCCACGGTTCAGATTTAATTCCGCGAGATAGTGGATCCACCGTTATATAAACCCATGGATCCTACGGTCATAATTACTCCTGCGACTAGCCGTTAGGATGTTAGGATCCGAGCGATCCCAGCCGTAGCGCCATCCGATCGATAGATCAGACAGCATCCAAAGGTCCCACTACTATGGACCTTCGTCTTCCTCTTGCCCACGCCCGACAAGGAAGATCTCCCAGTACTGGCAGCTGCCGAGCCTGTCCCCCACTCCCGCATCCACCTCAGCAGACCGTTGCGACCTCCCCTGTCTTGGCAAGGAGCCCCAATTGGGCCTTGTGACCTGGCCGAGCTCAAATTAGAAATTCGAGAGCTCGGCCATGGCCCAACACCCTCGGGCCTCCCTAGCCCGATGCATTACCTCTAGAAGCTTCCCAATCCTCTGCCAAGGCTATAAATAACCCTAGTATTGTTCCATCTGATCATTGCTGATCAATTAAGCTCGATCCTTCTTCCGCCATTGCCGGTTCTCAAGCTTCCTCCAGGCGATCCCAGGAGCTCTCGAACTGCTGATAGTAGTCTCTTCTAGAGTTCAGCATCCTTTGCAGCATCTTGAAGCTCAGCTAAGGCCAGCTGAACCCTTAGTCGATCACCTCGAGCTAAGCCGACGAACCAGGTACCCCCCTCTTGCTCAGTCTGAGCCAATTGGACTCAAACTCCCTTCCATTTGACTCGTATCACTGTGTGTTATCGAAGTAAGGTATCGGCGTTCTAGATCACAATAATTGAGCCGTGAGCTAGCCCCGATTGATTGAATCGATCGATCGAGCTAAGTTCTTAAGGAACGCCTCAGGTGAGTAAGGTCCCGGCATTCCAGACCACCTCAGGCCCTCAGACCAGGGTGCTTCGATCCATCTCACCTCCTTGAAGGTGTAGGGATCGAACCCTGGGTCTGGCATGGCATCTGTGTGGAGAATTGTCTCCCAATAGTAGTCCCATTACGGGAGCTCTCGGGTGAGTAGGGTCTGGCCAATCCAGACCGCCTCACAGAGGGCTTCGGGTCCCCTTCGATGCGCCTGACCACAGTGAATGTGTAGCGACCGATGGTTAGTCGTGCCGTGGTCGGGATGTGCCAGAATTGGCCGATTATGGTTCCCCTAATCGGGTCCTTCCTTCTGGACAGAGGCTCGGGGATGAAGCCCCTGTGTGGGTCGGGCCGACCCGTGACCCGCGCGGTGCGACAATCCCGGGTCTTCGGGCCCTGGCCGACCCGTGCCCTTTGGATTCGGACCAAACCCATTTTAATTAAAATCTGATTTATTGGATTTATTTTTCTTAAGGAAAATAATCCAATTAATCAAATCATAGGAAAATTTTAATTGGAAAAATACAGAATGCATTAATTGAATAACTTTAAATCTACTAGTCCAAACCCTATAATATTATATATATATAATTGATCAGAAAATTCTTATGAATCTGAATATAAATAATATTGAATATCTAATGGTTAGATTTTCATTTTTATCTAATTATTGTAGATCTTGATTATAGTTGATTAACATGAATACTTATCCAAATTACATGATTAGGGTGTCATTAATTTTCTTATAATTAGTTGAATGAATATGCTAAGTAGTTTATTTTTTTGATTTTTGTATTTCAACTTATACCCTAATCTTGTTAAACTATGATTAGTGAAAATTAGGGCTTGTAACCATTGGAGCTTAGCAAACTTAATCTCTGATTAATTTTATGATAAAATGGAACTTATATGCCAAGTTGTATGAAATTCTTATTATATAATTCTATTTAATGTTCAATTAGGATTTAAGACTAATTATTTAATTATTTGTTAAGACTAATTATATAATTATATTTAATGTTATTTTTTAATAATATTATATTTAATGTTCAATTAGGATTAAGACTAATTATTTAATTATTTGTTAAGATATTTTTAATTAGGACTAATTAATCTTAATTAATTAATATTAATCATTACTTTGCTGTTTAATTAAATGATTATTATTAATTACTGTTAATATTAATCATAATTATCTTCTAATTATGTCAATTAATTATTATTAATTAATTAGTTCTATACGGTTACTGTTCAAATGTTATTAACCACTAATTACAAGTAATTAACTGCTAACTATAATTAATAACTAATTAATTATCATTAAACATTAATTAATTGATTAATTAATTGATTAATTAATTGTCTGAATTGACAATAGGCCCCACGGCTGCCACGTGGCATTCTGTGATTGGCCATGGGAGCCGTGGCGGGTCCCATGGCTGACGTACCACAGGCAGCAGGTCCCACCGGTGACACGTGGCAGCGCCTGATTAGGCACTGCTAAGCGTGTGGGCCCCACTCCTACCATATGTCACATCCTGAGGATGCCACGTGGCACTGTGGGCCCCACAATCGAAGCCGAAGAGTCGCAGGCTCTGGCGGTAGGCCCCACGGGACACATGGCATGCCCGGAGGGTGCCACGTGGCCCTGTAAGCCCCACGACGAAGCCGAATCTACGCGAATTTCTGGCGGTGGGCCCCACGGGACACGGGATATTCCCGGAGGTTGCCACATGGCACTGTGGGCCCCACATCCAAAGGGTCGCGGATATCACTGGTGGGCCCCACGCTGCCACGTGTCTCACACGGATGGTGCCACATGGCGCTGCGGGCCCTACCTCGACTTATGCAGACACGAACGCTTTCGGTTCGAGGTGGGGCCCACACCGGACTTCTTCCGCTTCGCGGCGAGTTCCAAGGACCGGCACCTAAGGCACGGCTTTTGCCGGCCTTCCCGGCATCGGACAACCTCAGCCCGCTCGATCGATGGTATCCCTCATTGAGGCCTACACGCCAGCGGGTGGGCCAGCACCAGAGGTGGCCGGAGTCGCCGGCTAGATCGAACGCTAGATCTAGGGTTACGCGATGACCATCCTAAATTTCTACTGTCGCTCGATCTCAAAATCCGATCGATCGATCCGTCGATCGATCGATCAGGATCTACCATAGCCTAATCTAAGTAGTGGAATAACGATTCGAACAATCAAATGCAAGATTGTAAGTAAATCGGGAAAGTTAGGAGGTACCTCGGTTGGACGGCTCAACGATCGACCTCAGATCCTGGCACCGTTCGATCCTTTCTTGCGCAAACGAGCGAGCTCAGGCCTCGGGAGGGTCCTTATGGACCCTCGGACGGACCGACCGAGGCGTGCCGTGCCCCGGACTGGCCAGGATCACGGCGGAATGCCGCGTGGTAGCGGCGGACTCCGCGAGGAAGAAGACGACCCCGTAGCCGTTGGATCTGCGTCTGATCCAATGGCTGCGATGGCGCCGTCTGATCAGACGGCACCGTCGGCTACAGCTGACAGCGTTGGTTAAAATCTAATAGCGTCGTGAAATAATAAAATAATATTATTTTTTTTTTGAACAAATTCCATAATTTTCAAATATGTTTTCTTAGTTATTTGAGGGGTGAGGAACGCAACAGCGAGGTCGGATTTTTGATCCGACAAGTATTTTATTTCCTCAATTTGCGGGTATTTAAATATTTAAAATATTCGTCAAGATTTTGACGACTTCCGATTAACACAAAAACATCACCCATAGCTAGTTTGGGGGCAATGAGCGCAATGGCAAAGTTTGTTTTTTTTTTATTTGAGGTAGTTTAAAATAGATCAAATTTTAGGGTTTCTGAATTTTCCAAAAAAATCAGGATTCGGTCCATTTGACTCCTGATTTGAGCTAGGTCTTAGAGGTTGACTCTAATTGACCTAATTAGCACTTATGATTTGCTTTTAGACTAAGATTAGTCCTAATTGTCTAAGGTAACAACTTGGTTTGTTACATAAGGATACTACTCTTATCTTAAATATTAGCTCTCAACTCTCATTGAGGTTGAGTCAGCAGCCCTTCAGAAGGGTTTTGTGTTTCTGCTATTTCGGGGAGACGGGTTATTCCTCCCTGAGTGGCGCGCCGCTCCGCCACTGAACTGATTATGCTTATCTTTTGCGCGCGGTGACGGGGCGGGGCGCTACAATGCCGCACTAGGAAAGCGTCCCAAGCAAAAGTATCACGCACTAAAAAAGTGGCATAGGCAAAAGTAACACGCACTTGGAAAGTGTCATAGGCAAAGCTGTCTCAAAAGTAATGTTATACTAGAAGGCAGACTAAATAAGACATATTTTACACAGTTTAATAAAGTTATTTTCATTAAATTTTCTCCTTAAGTTATGAAAATGCTATATGAATATATTCAAAGTTTAACATATAATACTCATCAATTATTCTATGTTCAATATAATATGTCCAAATGTATAATGAAGTCTAAAATAAGGAAAACATAGTATACAATTTTAAATGAATAAAATAGTACTAAACAACTTTGTGATATCACTTTGTTTTCTAATTAAGTCATTCTATCTAATCTGAACTTATACAAGTTTAGGATCTCCAATATCCAGCTATCGAGTATAAATCCAGAATATCGATCGTACAAGTTAAAAGAAATTAGAACTTAATCAAGTTCTAACACATATAAATCACATGACGCTTAATTAAGTTTAAATAATAAATCAAACATCATAATTGATGATTTTACGAATCCCAAACCAATCTTGATTAATATAAATTAAAATTGGGGGATTAAGATGTTAAAATCCAAGTATTGGATTTTAACTTCTTAATCCAATTGGTTCTAATCTTAATGATATAATGATAACCCAAATCTCATGAGATATAATTAAGGCTATCTTATTAAGCAAAATCAAGCTTTAATAAGATGGATATCTAATCTTAAATCTAAAGTTTAATACAAAATAATCATAAATAAAGGATGAAATTTTAGAAAACTATAAAACCAAAGTTTCATCTATTAAGTACCCATTTACTTAATAAATGAACTCTAACCTAATTTTTAAGCTAAATCCTAAGGAAGTAAGATCTTAAAGATTTGAAATAAAGTCCTAAGAGAATAATTAAGCTTTAGGTTTTATATTATTTAGCTAAAATTATAGTTTAAGTAACTCATAGATTGCATATGGTGAACTAAATTTACCTTATGAGGCCTAATTTAGACTTAGAGAAATTTAGGTGATTTTTAAGGTTTTTCATAAAATATTATTTTAATGACTTTAAATATTCTAAAATGATTTCAAATCAGCCATAGTACTAATTTTAGAGGTTTAATTGTAAATTTAAGGTTTAAGAATATTTAAACCTAAACTTGGGTAAAATGACTATTTTGCCCCTTCTTAAGGGTCTAAAATTCATCTTTATGAACTAGAGCTCAAATTTGAAATTTATTAAAGTGGAATGATTACTTACTATCTAATATAAGTTTAGACAGTAAGTACATAATTTTTGGTTAAGAATTAAGCCTTATAAGGTCAAATTAAGAAATTTGACTTATAAGAGCAAATTGGTAATTTGGCCTAATAAAGCCTAAATTTTCTGCCAGTTTATTAAAGATTATGTTCTAAGGTTTCTATAGAACCTAAAATTATCAAATTCTGATAAGTATTGGCTAAGTTATAGCCAATACAAACTTTAGGATTAATAATTAAGGTTTAGTGTGATTAGTGAGTGATTAGTAAAGTTAATCACAAAATCACTAAGCCAATCATACAGCTAGGTTCTAATCTACTCTATGAGTAATCATAAACTAAAACTACTCAATTTGGATTATTAATTATGCTAATATTCACTAATTAAGTTTTAAGGTGATTATGGCTAATTAAGAGATCTAATATATTTTTGTAGTTTATTGTTAATTAGGTATTCTTGATTAAAATGATATATTGGAAGACCTAATTTGGAGCTCAATTGACAAATATATGGTCAATTAAAGTTCTAAGGTTAATTAGGGTAATTAGGGTTAGGTCATAAAAATGATTAGGCAAATACTAATCCAAACAGAAAAATGAACCATTGTAGGTTATTCTAGAGGTTCTACTGATCACTTTATGACCCATATTGACAAGGTTTGGACTAGTGGTTAAAAAGTTATGGGCTTATGAAGATTAGGATTTGAGTCCAAAAGTGATTAACCTAAATATATCTCAAACAGTAAAACCAACACTACTAGATTAATCCTTAGGCTTTGCTGATTACTTTAAGACCCATATTGGGTATATTTGGGTAAGTGTGTGCAAAGTTATGGTCTAATGAAGTTTTGTGACATTTTTGGAATTATTTAAATACCCTAAAAGTCACTATGTGATATATTGCTCCTACTGGAATTTGGATGGTACCATTATATTCCTCATAATTTTTTGATCACTATGGTATATTCATTTGCTATATTTGGACTTATAAATTTTAAGTTATAGGATTTTGAAGTTTAAGATTAATTATTTAGTTTAAATTTTAATTTAATAGAGCTTATACTTATATATATACACATATACTTATATAAATACTATATTTATTTGAACACTACTTATTGTAGGCGACAGCGACGGATCTAGCGGCCAAGTGGCGCACGCGTAATGGACGATTAGAGGAAATAGGCCCCGCCGCTGTCTCGGATGAGACAAGTTTGACGCGGCTGACCAGTTACGGGCCCCACCTCAGCTGCGTGATCAGTAGGCACCCGACGAGTGTCTCGCAGGGAATACCCACACGGGTCGGGTCAGATCCGACCCGACCCAGAATTTCTTCGCCCTCTTCCCGAACAGATGGAACTAGGGTTGAAGATTCGGAGGTCTCCCCGTCGGCGAAAGGTGACGACTCGCACGCCAATGGATAGGGCGCGTCAAGAGCTATATATCGACGGCTGGGACATCATCTAGGGTGACTCAAGGAGACGAGAAGACCTAACCCTAGGAGCCATCGAGGACGGGCCGACTTAGATAACGATAACAACTATGGATCTAATTCCAAATCCGCTCAATCAAGCTCGATCAAGCTCGATCGAGCCGGACAAAGTAAAATCTAGCATGCTGAATAAAATTTCGAATTGAAAAAATTAAAATCAATTGAATGGATTATGAGATCGGGGTACCTCAGGTTGGACGGTTCAGGAGGAGGCCAAAGATTAGAGTAGTGATTTGATCCTTCTTTTGGAAATCGATGGTGAAACCGTGCAATGAGGTCGAATAGCAATTTAATTGAGTGAAGAGCGGTGCTTTACTGCGGTGAGCTCGACATCTGGCGAGCAAAGCTCGGGGCGCGAGCATACGACCGCCGCGTGTGCTGTGCAAGGCGAAGATTGGTAGGGATAACTCCCGACCATTCGATCAGACCCGATCGAACGATCCGAATCAGGGAACAGTGATTGGACAATTCTTAAGGGATCAGAAAGGTGGTTTAAACAATTTAACAGAAATCCGTTAAAATTTTACATATTTAAATTATTAATTTAAATAATTTTATTTGATTTAATAATTTAAGATTTAATAATAAAAATGAATTCATAAATTTTTTTGATAAATCACCCCTAGCTAATTGAAAGGAGAGGGACGCAACAGTGAACTCAGATTTTTGATTTGATGAGTATTTAATTATTTGATTTGGGGGATTAAATATTATTAAAATATTTGTCAAAAATCCAACGACTTTCAAATGCCTTCAAAACTTCACCTCTAGCTAATTTAGGGGTAGTGAATGCAATGACGAAGTCAGATTTTTGATTTGAGATTAACTTAAATAGGTCAATTTCTAGGGTTTTTGGAAATTTCAAAAATTAGGATTTGATGCATTTGATTTCTGATTTGAACTGGATATTAGATGTGAGTTTCAAATGACTTAATTAAGATACTAGAATCATAATTAGAACTTAGATCAGTCCTAATTGACCTAAGTAATAACTTGGGTTATCACAATGATATCTTAGGACTTGAACAAACTTAAAGTTAAAAGATATTTTAAAAGTTAAAGGCAGAACTCTAAAAGCATGATTTCAATAATACTATACAATGAAAAACTATTCATGTGGGTTCAGTCACCATCTTAGATTGTTCAACGATTTCTAGACGTATGATTTTTAGGACGACAATATTTAGGATAGAACCATTAGTGGAGTGTCTCTAGTTGGCGTAGAAGTACACGATAATATCTTATTTTACCCCACCTTAAGAGGAACTACTCTCCCAATCTTGCTCAAGAGTGGTTAGATCGTGTAACCACTGCTTTTAGAGAGACATCATGTCTCGATGAATATCGCCTCCAGATTTTGGAATTTTACTTCTTGGAAAGGTTGAAGAATGGTGGATTAAGATGTATCAAAGGCTGGAGAGAAAACACAATAGAGGACCATGCGTAGTTAAAATTTGTGAATTAGTTACCTATGTCAACTTTTGTACTGTTTTTGTAATAGAATTTTGTAGTTGAAATTTGTGTTATTTCTTTCTTAGCTGTGATTATCGTTGGTGTTTCTTTTGCCTTTCAATTCATCCATCATTGTACTTCTTTATTTAAAAGCACTTGATGAGAAGTAACATTTTGATTTGCCTTATGAACTTCTGCACTCTTAATTTTCAGTCATGAATCCTAGTTCTCCATCAATGATGACTCCTATTAAGATTGCCATTGCCTCTTCATCAAATGGTTATGAAGATGTGAACTCTGTTGAGAGTTTCGTGAGAGCTTTGATTGAGAGTCAAGCCCAAAAAATTGGTAGCATAATTGCAGCTCAGCAATCTCTAATGATCAATGTTGCAGCTCCATCTACCTCACACTTCTCTGTAGATGGAATTCTTTGAAGCTTTCTCCATCTGAGGACACCCACTTTTATTAGGGCTCTGAACCCCTGGACACCATAAGCTAGCTGAAGTTGGTAGAGAAGAACCTGACGAACATCAAATGCCCGAACTTCAAAGCCATCCGTT
Organism: Gastrodia elata; assembly: GCA_016760335.1. Lineage (NCBI taxonomy): Eukaryota > Viridiplantae > Streptophyta > Magnoliopsida > Asparagales > Orchidaceae > Gastrodia > Gastrodia elata. Next base: position 18,434,080 of record CM028681.1, read on the forward strand.
TGACCACCTATCTTTTACAAGATGAAGCTGAGTATTTGTCGGAGAACTAGCGTAATACTAAATTTGCAGATTTTGAAGTAGAGGAATTCCATGGGCTTCCTCGCAGTATTTAAGGAAGCTTTCATTCCTCAGTCAGCCCAAACCCTATTTTGAAGTAGAGAATACATTTTATTTCTATAAGAATGGTTAATTTACGAATTTAAATGTTATAAGGAACCAAACTATATATTATTGATGTTAAATATTAAAAATAATCAAATTGTGTTGGCAAAACTTGTTGAATTCTTCTCACATTGGTAGGTCTGAAGAGTGATGTGATAATTAAAATTTAAGCTAATAATATTCAAATATTATTTAATAATCAAGAAGTAATTAATATATAATTATCTTTATTTTTACTTAATTATTCAAAATTTAATTTCTTAAATTTTTTATTACGAGAATTACATGTTTATCTGCATTTTGACTATTATAATGAATTATATAGAAATAAATAAATAAATAAATAAATAAATAAATAAATAAATAAATAAATAAATATATATATATATATATATATTCTATAATTGCATTTTTTTACTAAAGTATTTGATGTTAAATAATTCATAGAATTTTATCACTCTTAGAAATTATTTGATTCAATCATCATTTGATATTTTTTTGAAAAAATTGTTGCATTTTATATTATGCATGTTATCAAATTTAAATAAGTATACAAATTAATTTCTAATTACAAATATAGATACAAATGCAAAATGTAAATGTATGGCTGAGTTTGATTCGAGTTTGGTCGAGTTAACTCAAACTCGAACTTGTGTATGATTCGAAGTTAAAACGAGTTCAAATTGAGTCAATTTAGATCTAAAAAAGTTTTAGTAAAAATATTTAGAGTTAATATAAAATTGAACCTGATGGTGGAGAAAAAATCAGAGACAATGTTACCACTAGGTAGGTCTGGCTTCGATTCGAGTTCGAGCGAGTTAGACTTAATTCGAACTCAAAAATTTTGAGTTAAACTCAACTCGAACTCGACTCGAACTCGAACCGAGTCGAGTCGAGTCAAATTCGACTCATTCAAATTTGAGTTCGAGTTGACTCGAACTCAGTTCGAGTCAACTTGAAAAAATTAGAACAGTATTTCGCCATTTCGGGGATTCGAACCGCAGCCAGTCGGGTGTCGAGCGAGCGTTGCACCCGACTGTGCTGCGGTATATTTCAATTAAGATATGCGGTTTTATACTTATGCTTTAACTGGAAGTATATTTTGAGTTGACTCGAACCCAATTCGACTCGAGTCAATTATAACTCGAACTTGACTCAAATTGGGTTCGAGTCCAAATATTCAACTCGATAATCGACTCGAAAATTTCGAGTCGAGTTCGATTCGACTCAAAATTCGAGCGATTTTCTAACGAGTTTTGAGTTTCGGATAAAATTGCCACCCTTACCACCAGGCCACATCATTTTTTCTACAAATGGTATTGACACGACAGAGAATTGAACCCAAGATTGGAGAGATGAAATTGAAACATAAGATGCCCATGAAATAAGTTTTTCTATTTTATATATGTCAAGTGGCTCAATTTTAAGTTCGATTTGAATCATACCCAACTCGAACTAAACTCGAATTAAATTCGAGTTAAACCGTTCAACTTGAGGTTCGACTTAAATTTCGATTGAAGTTTAAGTCTACCTACAACTAGAGCTAGTTTTGAGTAAATTTACGAGCCTTATATAAATGCAAATATAAGAACAAAACACAATTATAAATGCAAAATATAAAAAACAAATGAAATTATAAATACAAATTATTATTTTGTATTTTTAAAAAATAAAATTATAATTTGATTTAAAAATTTTCATATGAAATTTATATTTCAGTATTTATTTTAATTATTAAACCTATTTAGGTCATATTAATAATAAAAAAATAATATTTGACATTTAAATAGCTCTCTAAAAAATTTTTAGATGATTAAAATTTTGTATTTAAAATATTTTTAATAAGTCTTATATAAAAAAAGAGTTTAATAAAAATCTCTTAAAAGTTATTTTGTATATTTTTTTTAAGATTTTGCTACATTTATATTTTCATATACACATTGAAATGACAATCTTATATGTAAATATATAATTAATTTGTTTGGATGTAAGAAAAAAATAAAAAAAATAGAAAATAAATTTTTTTGATTAGTGATGAATATAATTGTATATATATAAATATGAAAATATAATTGTATACTTAAATCATAATATATATATATTTAGTGATGATTTAATATATTTAGTGATGATTTAATATAATTAGTGATGATTTAATATATATATATATATATATATATATTTTTTTTTTTTTTAAAGCAATTTATATTCAAATATTAACATAGATATAACGTAATAGAACTTGACATTATTCATGTGTATCTGAGGTAGGCAACCAGTTCAGTTCACTCGAACATCTCTCTTCGGCGACGCAGGAGAAACCTACTTCTAGCTGATCGAGCCTCTCCCTCGCGTGAACCCTCTGATTCGACGCCGTAGGAGACGCTGATCACTCGATCTCGCCGGCGGTGGACGCACGAACAAAGCCTTTTTCTTGCCAATTGAGATGTCGACGGGACACAAGAACCTCAAGGTTCTCTCGATCCATTTCCCACTCGATTTCTCATTCATCTCCTTCGATCTCTATCTTTCACCCTTCCCATTTTACGACCGGCAACCTCACTGTCACCACACGGCCAATATAATTTTATTTAAATTGAAAAATGTAATCTTTGCAATTTTGTTTTTATAAATGGTATATAAAGTTTATATTCATATTATCGATCATTGATGTCTATTGATTAAAATTACTTGCAAGTTTAATTGAAAGACTTCTCTAAAACCTAGTTGTAAACAAGGAGGCCTTTAAACTACGTACACAGAGATTCTCCTTATCCTTCTCAAATCAATATTTAGCCCATCAAATTGGAAGTAGTCTCTCAATTTCTTTTCATATACATCCTACAAACCCTAACTTAAGCCCTTTTACACAAGCACTAATTGTATCATCAAATACCGTAACCCATTGGTTCGTGATCATTACCCATATTTCAGCAAACCAAAAGCCAATCCCACACGAACTTTGTTACACTTACATCTTCGTATAATAAAATGAAGATGACGAGGTAATCCCATATATAAGCATTAGTGGTGCAATACATTTTTGCTTTGGGCTCATATGTAAGAAATAAAAAATGATTTTTTTTTGATTGATGGTGTATACGATAGTGTAAAGGAAGCATTTTCCATCCCACACTAGAACCTCATGCTGCCCACATTTATTTGACTTACCCTCTCGCCCAATCCCCTGATTCTTGGAGACCCACATTTAATACTGCTCCATTTACTTACTATATCTCATTCAAGCAACAGCCTCTCTCATAGACAACATGCTACGACATCACTTTCTTTCTTTTGCTTCATATTTCATATGTAAGCACTGCAGCTCCATTTACATATTACTTTGACATCTCAGCTCATCGCTTGAATCTAATTTATCGTATTATCTGTTTTGTGCATCTCGCTCCATTTGCGTTGAATTCCTCGCAGCACTTCGTCACATGAACCTTTGTAAGCACTGTAGCTCCATTTGCACTTGACTATGATTACATAACCTCATCATGCAGACCTTATTGGTCTTATTGCCTATTTTATGCATTTTGCTTGCGAGCACACTTTGATAAGCAGTGCTACATGGGTGTTTCCACTATTGTTGAATGCATTGCCTGACTTCTGCCTCAGTTGTAGCATTATTGTCTACCATGCCTCTTGGCATGACGTCAACTTTTAAAGATTCACCGAATCATCAATTATTCTCTTCATAAGCCATCATTTATTCCCACTCACCAAGTTGAAATTTATTTAACTAATGCCTATGGCCATTGTTCTTCAAATGCAAAGTGGTTTCTTACATGCAACAAGTACTTCAAATATAGTAAATAGAGTAACTCTAGACACCAAACTAACCATCCAATGAAATTATCTATATATCATAGTTTAGGTTGCATAATTTCATGAATAAGAATCACATTTTGAAATGACAATTTTTTATCTTCCCTTAAGAAGCTTTCGTTGTTGTTCTTTAAATACAAAGTGGATTGATGCATTTTTCAACTGCCTTCAAATAAGGAGATTAGAGTAACTATAGACACCAAACACCATCATATGAAAAAATCTATTTTTCAAATTTTAAGCAGCATATTATCATGAACAAGAAACACATTCATTTTGAAAAGATGATTTTCTGTCCGTCCCTTGAGATGTTTGTGCTTGTGGATGCCCTCATATCATTGTACCGCAAGCAAATATATAATCTAGGCATAAAGTCTAATACATTAATACATTATTGTGCATGAATTATACTTGTGATATTATAATATTCATGGTTTCATTGTCAGGTTTCCTTACAAGAGAATATCTTTGATTATATATTTCAAACTACATTCAGTAATTATAACATCATAATACTGATTATAATTGTGTTAATTGTTGTTGTTTTAGATCACAAAAATCATCTCAACATATTTATACAAAATCCTTAAGTATAGACTAGTTCATGCATCTACAAAGAAGTTTTTTCTTCCAGCCACAAGTAATTCAATACAGCATATTCTGTTTGCATAACAAAAAACAAAGCCCTTTTTAATTCAACAATATATAACAATACTGTATTATCGCTCCCTCTGCGAAGATAAATGTCATTAAGAATTATACAGGCACATTAAAGATTCTTGTTAATAGGACTAAGCCTTAAAAAAATGAAAAATGTGATAAAATGGGGTTTATGAATGTAAAAAATAGTAAGACAAGCTAATTTAATTAATATTCAATATTTTATATTAACTAATAGAACACTCAAAATTTTCTAAATGCACAAAGTTATCAACTTGCATACATATTTTTAATTAGATGAAACTACATACGCGAATAAAACTAAATGTTAGCTTAAATATATCAATTATTGGGCATCAGTCATACACATTTTAAAAATTTGGGTGGCACATGTAAATCTCAATAAAATTACGGGGTTAAGAGAACCAGCTTCTACGACATATAGGAAAAGGAAAAGAAATTAATTTGCACTTTGGTGTCTAAAACTGAAATACCTGAACAACATCAATATTATTTTGGTGATTAATATAAAATTTGAGATGCTTGAGTATCAGATAGGAATTAAGGGAGGAAGATAGGAATTAAGGGAGGAAGCTGTGTGATGGATGACCTCAGGCCAACGAGTCGAATTGATGTATAACAGCTTAAATGGAGCTATGATGCTTACAATGTTCATGTGATTAGGTGATGCGAGATATTCAAAGTTAAACACAAGTGCAGCAAAATGCACAAAACATATAATACAATCTATAAGAATCAAGTGATGAGGTGAGGTGTTTAAAATGAAATACAAATGGAGCCGCAGTGCTTAAATCTGAAATATGATGCAAAAGAAAGCTTGTGACAATGTGGCATGTTGTCTGTTAGAGTGGTTGTTGCTTGCATGAGATATGAGTAAATGGAGGAGTATTAAAGTGATAAGTGAGATGATTTCATCTTCGAGGATTAAGGGATCGACATAGAGGGTAAATCAGATAAATGTGGGTAGCATGAGGTTCTAGTGTGTGGGTTTAGTTTTTGGTTTGTTGAAATATGGCTTACATGAGGTGAGACCTGTTATGATGTAAGGTTAGTGTAGGTAAGGAGCATGAATTAATGAGTTATTGTATATGCAATTTGCTCTTGTGTAAACAAGCCTATGTTTTTGATGGAGTAAGTATTGAATTGGGAAGGATAAGGAGAACCTCTTTGTGCATAGTTTAAAGGGCTTCTTGTTTACAACTAGGTTTTAGAGAAATCTTTCAGTTAAATTTACAAGTAATTTTTTTCAATAGATATCAATGCTCGATAACATGATTATAAACTTTCTATACTATTTATAGAAATATAGTTGAAAAGGTAACATATTTTCAATTCAACTTGAATTATGTTTAACATTTAGCACAATTCTATCAATGCATTCATACTAAGATTATATCCTAAAAGAATAAATCAATCTATTAAATTTGTCTAGATAAACTTTACCAAACTTAATATGATCTAGTTAGATGATTGATACTTTCAACTAAGAATAGTTCAATCTAATAATGTCTATTTAATAAAAACATGATAAATTATCAAAACCTAACATGGGCTTATGTAACTTGTGAACACGTTTTGCTTGGCTTCTGTGCAACTTAATTTGCCTTTTTGTTATATGGTTTATGACAAATTGATATTTTCAAAGCTAAACTTTTTGTCTTATTAATGCAAGAAAATCCAGGCATTGGATTAATTATATGTTCTAGGTTGGCTTTTTAGATGTGCAATGCATTTGCAAAATTTATATTTGTAAAAATGTGTATATATGTGAAAAAGAAGACAAAAGTTCACAATGTTAATGAAAAATCAATTATTTTTAAAATAAAATTTTAAATTTTAATAAGATAAGAAATTAAAAATTAAAAATAAATTTTTGGCACTCATAACCCATAAAATCAATTGCGAGGAAGCAAAGATGGTTCTAAAATTTCCAATGTAAATCACAACACCCCAATGATTTTACTTGCATTTTTTTTTAATGATTATCCCAATCCTCAAGCAAAAACCAAAAAAAGTAAACACTATAGTCATCACGATATTAAAAATTTGGGCTTTACGCTAAAACATGTGGTAAAATCTCTAAACAAGCTACTCTTACTTTACACAAGAGTATCTCATCTTCATGTGCACACAAATACAAGAAATATTTTATTAATTGAATATTAATAGCATTTTAAAGTAAAATTTGATTGTTATTTGTTGAGTTAGGCCTAGTTGCTTGTTTAAATTCTTTCTAATCAAACAATTAGCCTCATAAAAGAAAACTACAGCCATGTATTAGTGGAGAGTGAAAATGAAAAGCGGCAAGAGGAGAAGAATGTGTATCAGGACATATAGACATTTTTCGTCTCTAGTGATTAAAATGAAAGAAAAGAATCTCTATTAATAGCGCTGGGCTGACAAAATATTAAAACTGAAAAGGACATAAATAAAATAAAAAGGACAGAATAAAAGCCAAGATGACAGCTTAACAAATTCAGTTAGGCTGAATTTGTTAAGCTTAATGTTAATTATTTTTTACTCCCTCGCAAGGTCATCGACACAGGGTGGATGAGCTTGAAAGCGACGTCATGATACGCTTTAATTGGAAGGGACTTGGTGAGGATATTTGCTAGTTGACCACTAGAAGGAATATAGCGGATGACAAGCACTCGATTTTGAACAAGATATCTGACGAAGTCATAATCGATCTCCACATGTTTCATCCGGGTATGGAGGATTGGTTTGGAGGTAAGGTAAACGGAACTCAGATTGTTGTAGAAAAGTGTTGGTACAGTGGACAACTGGATGCCAAGTTCAGTTAGTAAAGATTTGATCCATAAGGCTTCACTAGTGGTATTGTCAATAGCTTTGTACTCAGCTTCGGTACTTGAGCGAGCAACAGTTAGCTATTTTTTTGAAGACCAGGAGATGAGGTTGTTGCCCAAACAAATGTAATATCCCGATGTAGACTTCCGATTATCCTCGTTGTCTGCCTAGTCCGCATCACTAAAAGTAGTTAACTTGAATTCTGAAATGGGTTCCAAGGAGAGACCGCGGAGAATACGCTTGACTACTTGCCAGTTCTCATTAGCGGCAAACACGATTAACGCTGTATGTAATGTTTGGTCTTGTGTGCTGAAGATATTGGAGGCTGCTAACCACACTTCGATAGGTGGGGTCGGAAAACTGCTGTGATGCAGGCGTGGGACTGCTGTTTTTGGCTGCTGCGGGAGTTGGTGCTGAGGTAGAGCGATCCATGTGGGTGTGGCATAGAAGTTCGATGATGTAATGTTGCTGTGAGAGATGTAAGCCACTTGGTTTGAAAGAGCACTTGATGTTGAGGAACGCGTCAGCTTGCCCAAGATCTTTAATGGAGAACGAAGCTGACAGAAAATTGATAAGCAACTCTATAGTGGCTGTATTGCTCTCGGTTAACAGAACATCATCAACAAATAATAAAAGTAGGAGTATGCCATTATGTCGGCGAAAGACAAACACTGATGAGTAATTAACTATATAAACCAAATTTGTTGAGGGCGTCAGACAACTTTTTGTACCATGCTCTTGGTGATTGCTGGAGACCATATAAGGCATTGTGAAGTTTGCATACATGATTTAGAGTGGTGGGATGAACAAAGCTAGGAGGTTGGGACATATATATATATATCTTCACTCAAGTCACTGTTGAGGAATGCATTATCAAAATCAAATCAAATTGTCGAATGGTCCAACGATGAGTGATAGCAAGAGATAGAATGAAAATAGTGGCGGTTTTGACAACGGGGCTAAACGTTTCATGGTAATCCAAGCCTTGTTGTTGTGTGAATCCTCTAGCAACCAAGCGAGCTTTATAACGATTATTGGAGGTGTGTTTGAGTTTAAATAACCACCTGCAATCTACTATATTAGCATGAGGAGGCTTAGGCACTAAGCTCAATGTGTTGTTCTTAATTAAGGTTGCATACTCTTTATTCATTGCTGCCATCCATTGTGAATGCTTGCTAGCTTGTGTGAAAGTAGTGGGAACAAATTCAATTGTATCAACATGTAGATCAGGAAATAATTTTGGTTTGAGATTACCCATTTTGAACCTTGTTTGCATTGGGTGGATATTACCCAGGCTTGGTGAAGGCATTGAAGAGGGTGAAATATTGGAGCTGTCTGTGGACTGACTGCTGGGTGCAGTCTGTACGGGCTGAAGCATTCCCCGGACTGGTTCCACTGGGCTGGTTTTTGTCTGCGACAGGCCTTGAGCGGCAGGGGCAGCAGCACGAGGGGTTGCCGTAGAGAAGGTTTGCACAGGAATGACCAGTTCGGTGGGCAGGACTGGACTGGCTGAAGGATTGCTGGACTGTTGCTGTTGCTGTTGAAAGGGAAACACTGATTCTGCAAAAGTGACATAATGGGAAACAAATGTTAGAGCACTGTCAATATGATAGCATAAGTAAGCTTTGTGTTGACCACTATATCCAAGAAACACGCAAGGAGGTGAGCGGGTTCTAGTTTGTTGTGAGAATTAGGATGTGTCCAAGGGAAGTGCATGCAACCAAAGGTTTTAAGGAATTGGTAGTCTGGTAATTTGTTATATAGAATTTCAAATGGGGATTTGTTTGTAAGTTTAGCCATGGGCATCCGGTTGATGAGGAATCATGCTGTTGGAAGGCGTGCATCCATAAAGTATGAGGAATAGAGGCTTGAATCATGAGGGTGCGACCGGTTTCAACTATGTGTTGTGATGCTTTCTTTCGGTTCTACCATTTTGAGCAGGAGTGTACGGAGCTGAGAAGGTGTGTTGGATTCTAAATTGTTGGAGGTATTTTGTGAATTTACGATATTCTCCCCCACCATCCGATTGAAATGTTATAATTTTAGTACCGAGAGCATTTTCACCAGGTTTTTAAAGGAAATGAATACATTAAATGCATCAGTTTTGTGACATATGGATATAACCAAGTAAAATTTGAATACACATCAATGAATATAATGTAAAAATGATAATAAGAGGTGAACATCACATGGACAGGATCCCAAATATCAGAAACAACTAATTGAAATGATTTTGTATATGTAGTAAGTGACATAGGTAAGGGAAGACAATGCTGTTTTGTCATATGGCAATGAGTATATATAAAATCTGAAGGACATTGAAAATGCAATAAAGAAGAAACATGTTTGAGTTTGTCGACGGATGGATGACCAAGACGTTGACGCCAGAGATTAAAGGTGGTAAGCTGGCTGTATGAGGCAGTAGGGGACGAATTGGATGGAAAGATGTAGAGACCATTAGAAAGCATGCCCCACATGATTTCCTCCTTGGTTTGGGTATCCTTGATAACACAAAAAGATGGGTGAAATTCAATAAAAACATTATTATCCGAAGTGAACTTACTAACAGAAAGTAAATGTTTAGTAATATGAGGAACATGTAGCACAACATAAAGTAAAGGATCGGGATGGGAGATGAAGAGAAGTGCAACCTGTGTTGGCTATATCCAATGCGTTATCATTTCTCATTTGTAGTTATCATTGCCATTATAAGGGATAGGTGCTGAGAGCTGTGTGACATTTGGCGTGACATGTTGAGTTGCTTCAGTGTCAAGTATCCATGGCTCGTTTGGGGTATTGTTGCAAGGTAGGATGTGGGATGGGTTGTGGGAGCATTGATGGTTGGGCTGTTGAAAATTGAGTAAAATTATGTCTGTGGAAACAGTTTACCACAAGGTGTCTTGAACGATCGTAGAGTTGGCAGATAACCCGGTTGGGCCCTCCATTACCTCGGTCACGACCTCGATACCCCCTTCCTTTGGGCCGATGAAAAGTGAAGTTGTGATCGGTTGGGTGAACGTTAGTGGGTTGAAGTTTAGCAACGTTTGCTAATGACGTATGTGTTGATACTGGAGCATAAAATTCAGAATACATGAGGTTATGATTTGTGAGTATACCAGTGAATTCGTCAAGAGAAATGGGATCTATTCTTGCTGTAATGGCAGCAGCTAACGACGCATATTCTGGTTCAAGACTGGTGAGCAAGCTCAAAACAAATTGCTGGACTGAAATTGACGATCTGGCCGTGCTCAACTGTTGGGCAAGGTATTTTGCCTTTTGGATGATGTCTGCCATTTGCATATCCTTTTTTGAGACTCCAGAGTTGGAACTCGAGCTACTGAAGGAGAATCTGAGAGGTGGATGAAAATATCGCAGACAAGGCGCTCCACATTGATGCTGCAGAGTCTTTGCCCACTACTTGAGCAAAGGTTTTTGCAGTTAGAGTGGATAGCAGCCAATTGAGGATCATTTGATCCTGTTTGAACCAGGTTACGTACTCTGAATTCAGCTTGCTGCATCTCGGCAGTATTTGCAGTGGCGTTGGATACGATCCGTCCACGTAGCACATCAGGTCGTGGGCTAGGAAAATGGATAAGAACTGAGATCTCCACAGCACGTACTTGTTGCTATCGAGCTTAACATGTAGAAGATGATGGATCGCAATTAAGGCCGGCGGCTCTGCGATCTACGACTTAGATGCGGATGTCGTCGTGGAAGGAATCACAGAAGACTGCGATGACGACGCTTTGTTGATGCCAATTCCTGCGTATCATCTTCACCGATCGACGAGATCGGTCGAAGAAGGAGCCCTAAGCTCTGATACCATGCAAATGAAAATAGGTGAGAGGAGAAGAATGCGAATCCGGACGTTTAGACATTTCCCGTCTCTTGTGATTAAAACAAAAGAAAAGAGCCACTATTAATAGCGGTGGGATAACAAAATATTAAACTAGAAAATGACATAAAATAAAAAGGACAATAAAAACCAAGAAAAAGGACAACATAACAAATTTAGTTAGGCTGAATTTGTTAAGCTTAATGTGAATTATTTATTATAGAGGACTCTTATAGCTCCACAATTATGCATGTTGTCTTCATGATATTGTAAAGTTCATATACTTGCATGCATTTGAGTTAGGGGTGGGTTTGTATGCATCCTATTTGGAATGGCAAAATGCGTGCATCTTGCAATCACATGACCGCTAAGATCATTGGTAGGTTGATCCCCATGAGTTCTGCATTTGATGATAGAAGTGGAGTTTAAAAAATAAATACTATGTATGTAGATGAATATTTGTGGAATCTAACTTGAAGGCCCAAAATAATTTATGCAGTTAATTTTACACAAACCCCTCATGGGGGCATTACATCTTGCATGACCAAATAAAATATAAAACACAAATGAAAATTCTAAATAAAAAAGGTATATATGTTTGCTCTATATATTTAAGTTTTAAATTTTCATGCTTCTATTGGTGTAGATGCAATTACCATCACTTGTATTAAATCATATACAACAAAACTTAATGCATTAATTTGTTTTTGCCTTCTAATATCTCTTAATTGCATGTATTTCACAAGAATCATTAATTTTTTATGATTTCAAGTAACTTTTGAGACATTGCCTTTTTTAAACATTTGAAAAAGGCCTAATGCATTTTGTCTAGTTGTTAGTGCTAAATCAAAGATGTATATTCTTTAAACAATCAATCTAGATTTTCAATAACAATGCAATAATTATTTGTAGACGGGGACGAGGTTGATGTATTAAAACTCTCACATCAGCACTTAATTTCTTAAAATTTGACCTGTAAAATATCTATGGGTGTGGGCTATATACAACTTATAAATTACAATTTTATAAAGTATTAAACTATAAGCAAGAAACATTGTGCATTGCTTTATAAGAATATCTTGATCTTGTTTCATCTTTGATATACTACACTAGTTAAATAAATAATTTAACGTCTGTTGTCATTTTTTGAATTTCCTTGTATTTTGAATTCTTGATTACTTATAATTACCAATGAAAGCCTACCCCATCATAAAAGGGCATTTAAAATTAGATAATTAAGGCAATAATTTATGAATAATAAATTCAATTATTAAATGTTTTATGTAATTCAAGTTGTAAAAGTTTAAACATTTGGGCATTATAAAATAGGTCAAATAGTAAGAATTTAGGAAAGCAATTAACTTTAAATAGAATTTATATATCTTATTGCTTTTGAGAATCTTTATCCAATCTCACTTGAGTTTAATCCTTATCAAATAATACAACACTGTAAGAGAAGCTCAAATTATTGAATCTTGTTAATGTCATACAAAAAACTTATATATCATCTTTCTTCAGTTAAGTTTGACAAAATAAATATTATACTAAGACTTCAAAAATATTTAGGATTACAAGGAAATTTCAACAACAACAATAACAATAACAACACAAAGCCTTAGTCCCATCAGGTGGGGTTGGTTACATGAGTTCTTTGTTTCCATTGCGGACAATCAAATAAAAGCCCCTCCCAAGTTTTAAATAGAAAAATTCTATAAAATATTTTTCCCATATCTTTTTGAATCTTCCTCTTCTCTTTGAACATGGACTAACTCATATACTTGATTTTCTTAATAGGAGCATCAAACAGTGTATGCATAGTATGCCCAAATAATCTAAAATAGTATTATCTAATCTTATCCCCTATTAGAGCCACTCCAACCTAGTTATGAATGAACTCATTCTCATTTTATCTTTTCTAGTATACCCACTCATCTACCTTAGCATCCACATTTTTAAGTCGTATTTTTTGATCTCACAACACTTTAGAAGTGCTCCTACCTTTTATTAACCAATTTGGATCCTATTGATCACAATACTCTCAATTTCACAATTAGTTTGAATAATTGAATTAAGGTATCTGAACATTTTGCTCTTATTGATCACATGGTCCTCAATAGTTATGCATATCATGACTTCTATTATAATTAAAATTGCACTCCTTATAATTTAGATATACGAAGGCAAAAAACCTTTAGATTCTAAAATAATCTTCCGTAATTTGAATTTTGATTTAACTCCATTTCTTGTTTTATCAGTTAATAGAATATCTTTTGCAATTAGCATACCCCATGGAGCCTTCTCTTGAATGTGTTCAATATGAACATTCATAATTAAAGCCAAGGGAGATAAAAGCCTTATTATAATCTAATAGTTATAGGAAATCATTTCACCTTGCAATTGAAGGCACTCTACATCCCAATTATATCTATCCTTAATGACATTAATATATACTCTTCTTCTTTATAAAACTCTAAAAAAAAAAACCTTTCTTGTTACTTAAATATAAACCCTTTCAAGATCAATAAAACATTAAATGAAAAACTTCTTTTCTCTTTGTAAATATTTTTTTCAAATATCTTCATAAATGCATGGTTCCATGGTAGATCTGCTTAGATAAAATCAAATTGATTTTGTGAAATATGAGTATTTTGTTAAATTTATATTTAATTAGTCTCCCAAGATTCCAACATGTTGCTTAACTTAATTCCTTTATTATTTGCACAACCTTGAGCATAAAACTCAATTTCACAATTATTTTGAATAATTGAACCATTGCATGTGAACATTTTTCTCTTATTGATCTCATGGTCCTTAATAGTTATGCTCTTGAGATTATGACTTATATTATGATTAAACTTGAACTCCATATGCTTAGTTTTAGATACACTAATGTTGAAACCTTTAAATTCTAAAGTAGCTGTCCATAATTTGAGCTTGCTTTAACTCAATTTCTAGTTTTATCATTTAATTGAATGTCATTTGCAATCAACATGCTCAAGGAGCCTTATCTTGAATGTGTTCAATAAGATTCAAACTAAGAGCAAAGTCTTAATGTAATTCAATGATAATAGGAAATTCATTAGACAAATTAACTTGCGATCGAAGGCACATTAAAGCCTCATTATACCTATATTTAATGGCATCAATAGATGACATGCAAATTTTTCTTCTTTCTAAAATTCACCAAAAACTTCTCTAATTACTCTATTATAGACCTATTCAAGATCAATAAAAGACAAATTAAAAATTTTATTCTCTTTCAAAATTTTTCTTTCAAACCTCTTACTAATTGTATAGTTCCATGGACTATTTATTTAGATAAAACCAAATTGATTTTATAAAATATTGTATTCTCTTAAAATTATTCTTAATCACTCTTCCAAAGTTTTAATTTATTGCTTATTAACTTGATTTTTCTATAATTTGCACAATCTTGAGCATCACTTTTATTTTTGTAAATAGGTACACTAATACTCATTCACTCATCTTGTATTTAGTTTGCCTTCAAAATAAAAATTAAATAACTTAGTAAGCCAAGAAATATTTTCTCACCCAAACCTATTCACACATCAATAGGAATATCATTTGACCATATAGTTTTTTTACCTTTCTTCTTTACACTTTTCTAGATCCGAGTTTCACTAGTTCACCAAATGAAAGTGCAATTAATATTATTTTTATAATCATTAAATTCACTCTTATTAATATAAATCAATCTATCTGTATATATTGAATTTTTCATTTTAAAATAAGTTTTGATCATCATTTTTGATATATTTCATTTGTTTCAAGTTCTTAATTATTTTATATAATTTACTTTAGCTAGCATAAATATGTCTGTTATTTTTTATTATTTTTATTTTATTATATAAATCATCAGATGCTATAATCTTAGTATAAACAACTATTTAGATTTACAACATTCTTATAATTCTCATTCTCACCATTTTATATTAAAACTATTAATTTTAAGGTAATTTTTCTATTATTTTTTTGAATAACTTATTTCTACACTCAAGTTTTTTTACTATTAAGTGCTCTCTCTTTTATTTTATTAAATATACTTTTAGCTTATTTCTAAAATAACTAACAATTGAATTTCACATAAAGTTGACTTCACCCTTAAAATCCTACTAGATTTAAAACTTCATTATTAAAACTTATATA